>CM053407.1:22383014-22462395 GCA_028644305.1 Xerus rutilus | reverse complement strand
TATGTCTTCATTAATACTGCCACTGACTTCATCACTATAACCTAAAGTGACAAAAATCAGAAGATTCTTGTCAGTTCTGTTCTCTATCTTTTCACTTTATAATCTTTTCAAATTAGCACTGAAAAGAGGAGAAAATTAAGAGATGAAGAAGCAGAAAACTTACATGGTCTGGTTCCAGCTGGCAGTGCCGAGCCAAAGCATGAAGCAGCCTCTGAATATAAGCTTTGAAGATGCCATGAATAACTTCATCGTTAGTTTTGTACAAATGCTCCCCTAGTCGGTACCAAAAGTTAAAGGAAATTTCTACTACCTGTCAGATTAAAAGAGAAAAGATTTATCTGAATGCAAAAGAAATGGATTAAGACAGTTTTATTATTTCCAAGGCCATATAGGAAAGATTTACCTAATATGAGACCCAGTTAACAAGCCCTCCTTTCTCTAGACTTATTATATTATCCCCTCAAATATCTCCCACTAGGACCAAAACTCTATTTAACATGACTGGTTTACATTTTCCTATTTACTCCTAGGTTAACTGCTTCTAAAGTTATATTGGATTCTGAATTTAGAGAACAGATCCAGAAATAAAGTCCTTTTAAAAATATTTTTCCCAAACTATAAAATCACTTCATTATATTTTTGAGATTAGAACATTTCTTACCCGTTAAACCATGTAATTCCCTGAACATAACTGAGTCAGTCTCAAGTCATTGTATGTGTAATGCTACACTTCTCCCCAAAGTGATTTGGGTTTCATTCAAATCTAGATACACTAATGAAATTACATGAAACAAATAAATACTATCTTATGTGATAAAAGAAAAAGGGTAGAGATTCACAGAACTACTTTGCCTAAGAGTAGTCACAGTTAAGTGGCAGCCCTATCATTCTTTTCCCGTCAAGAATCCAAAATAGAGATACTTAAAACAATAACCCAACTTGGAAGCACTTCTTTCACATTTCTTATACTATGAAGAGGAGGTAAAACCTCAAATAAAAGAGAAGAAAATTTTTTTGTGGTGCTAGGGACTGAACCCAGAGCCTTATGCATGCAAGGAAAGCATTCTACCAAGTGAGCTATATCCCTAGCCCTGAAGAAAAATTTTTTAATTTTCAAACTTGAAAGAGCAGGTGTTGCCAGGTACAGCAGCACACAACATAATCCCAGTGGCTCAGGAGACTAGGGCAGGACAACTCAGCAAGACCCTGTTTCAAAATAAAATAAAAAGGGCTGGGGCTATAGCTCAGTGGCATCATATTCCTGGGTTCAATTCTAGTATTACCTCATCCCCACCAAAGGGTAAAGCAGATGTCTTTTTTTTTTTTTAAATATTTTTTTTTTTAGTTGTAGATGGACACAATGTCTTTATTTTATTGCTTTGTATGTGGTGCTGAGGATCGAACTCAGGGCCTCACACATGCGAGGCAAGCCCTCTACCGCTGAGCTACAATCCCAGCCCCAAAGCAGATGTCTTAAAGACAGTCTTTTCAATCCTTTCCTTACTCACATCCCTGATATGGAGAAAAATTTGAGGTGTGAAGATTTGTAGAGATACAGTTAGGATTCAGTGTGTTATAGTTTGGATCTTGAATGTCCCCCAAAGATTTATGTGATGAAAGCTTCGTCTCCATCTACTCCATGACACTACTGGGAGGTAATGGACCTTTAGGAGGAAGGATCCAATGAAAAGAAGTTGGGTCTCTAAGAGCATGCCACTAGAGGTAGAAACCCCAACCCTCCTCTTCCTCTGTTGCACACAGCTGGGATTCCTTGGCCAGGCACTCCCAGTCATGATTTACCGCCTTGCCACAGGCCCCAAAACAACAGGTCCAACAAAACATGGAGTAAAACATCCCAAAATCATGACTTAAAATAAACCTTTCCTCTTTTTAAAAGTTGATTAAGTTGGGTATTTTGTTACAGTAATGGAAAGCTGGTGAATAATGTAGTTTTAAACTTTAAAGTTCTAGAGAATAAACAGCTGAAAAGGGCACTCAGTGAAAAGGCAATAAACTTTTCTAATAGGCTTCTTGAAGGGCCTGCAACAGTCAACCCAGCTAACCAGGTAAGAAAACAGAAAAAGATAAAGCAGAAACCCAAATGCAATTTTTGAAAAATTTCAATAGAGGGAACTCCCATATCATATTAATTAAAAATAAGAATATAATTTCTCAAGAAAACAAGGTGGGGAATGAAGCCCTGAAATATAAACAATATGTAATACACAACTTGGACAATGATGGTCTTAGCACATTATAGACATTACCTCATATTGAGGATGCCCTGCACAAATAAGAAGCAATTCCAGAGTTCGTAGGTCTCCAAGACCTTGGCCTGGAGTACAAACTATTTTTTCAAGAAAAGTTTCACATAGTTCAGTGAAAATACGGCAGTAATTCAGAACTCTGTAGAAGAAAGAAGAATGAGAGTAACAAGTCAGAAATCTGGTTATTGTTTGTATATACACACACACATGCACATACTCTCTCTCTCATAGACAGTCCTCAACTTAAGACATATAGTGATTCTCTGCTATGCTGTATCACAATCTCTGTTGTAGATATCTTTAGATTGTCTACTTGTCCACAGATAAGCAAGGAACTAATAAGTCAGTTCAAATTCTCAATTACTAAAACATTAAAAAAAAAAATCAAATTTCATTTGATATTTTAGTTTTTCCCCAATTTTTACAATCTCTCCTTCATGCAAAAAACCAAAATGAGTATTTTGCATAATTGGTAATTCTACAACCTCTTCTGCATCCAACTTGTCATTTCTTCTTTTTTTAAATATATTTTTTAGTTGTAGATGAACATAATATCTTTATTTTTATTTATGTTTATGTGGTGCTGAGGATCGAATCCAGTGCCTCACGCATGCAAGGCAAGCACTGTACCACTGAGCCACAATCCCAGCCCCCAACTTGCCATTTCTAAGTTTACATAAGAATCAAATTATCTTTAGGATGCACTACTTTAATATTTACACAGAGCCACTAAGAATCATAAACGATAGATGAATATAAAAAGTGATGTAGTGGGGCTGAGATTGTGGCTCAGTGGTAAGAGCATTTGCCTCACATGTGTGAGGTACTGGGTTCAATCCTCAGCACACAAATAAGTGAATAAACAAAGGTCCATTGACAACTTGAAAAAATTTTTAAAAAGTGGGACATAGTGTGCTAGGGATGCAGCTTATATGTAGAGTACTTCCTCACTTAACATGCATGAGGCCCTAGGTTCAATCCCTAGCACCACAAAAGTAAAAAGTAAAAGAACATCAGACTTTAGGCAAATCTAGGGCTTCAGCCTTAAGTAATTACTCACTTGTCTAAATCTTCACGTGCCACAGCCATATGATAGGCAGTCTCCAATGTCAGGACTCCCTGAAAAAGTTGCATGGCTAATGGCAAGTTAGTTTCCACATTCTCAATGGCATAAAGAGCTGAGCACACACAATCTGAAGCAGCTTCATGTAGATTGGATGAGGTCTTGTCCTGTTGCTGGAAGGTAGCAGGAACAACAAAGTAAGAAGTATGATCATTTTAATACAAGTAACTGGAAAACAATTATAGCTTCCTTCTGAACATATAATGTACTTTAAATATCTAATAGCCTAGTAGTCACTGCCTTGTACAAGACAATCTCAACCACTCTTCCCAATACTTCTGTTTCCTTATACGTCAAGCAAATCATCCATTTTGTACCCCATAGTCATATCATTTCCAGTCTCCATGTGTTTTATACTGGTTCCTCCAAAGACAAGGCCATGTGTTCTCTGCCCTCTGGAAATCGTTTCCATACTCTTTCTGATATTCAAGTACTAAGTAAAATGAAAGGGCTCAACAACTTCCAAACATACTGAACATATCACTGTAAAATCAGAACACCAAAGTTAAAAGTTCTTCAAACTCAGTGAGAGGAAAGGAGGAAGTAACTGATGAGCAAAAATCAGAGTCCTCCAACTTCTCATTAACAATGATGCATGCCAGAAAACAAGAGCAAGGCTTCTGAAATTCTGAAGGAAAATAAATATTGAACCTAGAATTCTACACCTAGTCAAAACATCAATGAAGTATGAAAACAAAATAAAAATATTTCTTGGGCATGCAAAACCTCTGATTTTACTTTCTGTGCATCTTTTCTGAGGAAGTTATTCAAGGAGGTTCAAAAACTACTTAATCCAGTCTAGAAAGCATAGTAAAGGGAAATCCAAGGATGACCACTGGGGAGTTGATCTCAAGAACAACGGATACAAATTACAACAGTTCAGAAGGTTCAAGAAGGGAAGCTACAAGGTTCCTATTTAAGAGAGTACAGATGAGAGGCTGGAAAAATTTAGTGAAGGCATATTGGTTTTTCTTGAATAACAAAAACCCAGGACATTTAGAATCACCAGGAGGGAAAAGTGTTAGGAGACCACCAAGATGCAAACTATTCATTAGTTTATTCGTAAGACTGAAAGGGGGTTCAAAGATATTCATTATATAACCATGTTTTAGAAGTTAGGTAAATACTCAAATTTATTCTTTTGTATATATCAAGTTTATTTCTTTAAATAAGTTTTTTGTTTTTTAAAGAAAGAACTACAGAGAGAAAGTTACACAAGAAAGTTGTGTGGTCTCAGTACAAACCAAACTAAAATGTGGCATGATTTTCTTTTTTTAAAAAAAATTAATTTATTTAAATGCATTTCAAGTCATAGTATATATACAGAGCTCAATTTTTCCATTTCTCTGATTGCAAACCAGATAGAGTCACACTATTTGTGTCTTCATACATGCACCTAAGGTAGTGATAACCATCTCATTCAACCATCTTTACTATACCCATTCCCCTTTCCCTCCTCCTTGCCCCATCCAGAGTTCCTCCATTTCTCCTATGTTCCCCATTCCCACTCCCCTTGTGCATCAGCATCCACTAATCAGAGAGAACATTTGGCATTTGGTTTGGGATCGGCTTACTTCGCTTAGCATAATGTTCTCCAATTCCATCCATTTACCTGCAAATGCCATAATTTTATTCTCTTTTATTGCTGAATAATATTCCTTTGTGTATATGTACCATAGTTTCTTTACCCATTCATCCATTGAAGGGCATCTGGGTTGCTTCCACAGTTTTGCAATTGTGAATTGTGCTGCTATAAACATTGAAGTGGCTGCATCACTGTAGTATGCTCTTTTTAAATCTTTAGGGTATAGGCCAAGGAGTGGAATAGCTGGATCAAATGGTGGTTCCATTACAAGTTTTTTAAGGAATCTCCATACTGCTTTACAGATTAGTTGCACCAGTTTGCAGTCCCACCAGCAATGTTTGAGTGTGCCTTTTCCTCCACATCCTCGCCAGCGCTTATTGTTGCTGGTATTTTGGATAGCTGCCATTCTGACTGGGGTGAGATGAAATCTGAGAGCAGTTTTGATTTGCATTTCTCTAATGGCTAGATATGTTGAACATTTCTCCATATATTTGTTTATTGATTGTGTATCTTCTTCTGAGAGGTTTCTATTCAGCTCCTTAGCCCATTTATTGATTGGGTTGTTTGTTTTTTTGGTGTTAAGTTTTTTGAGTTCTTTACATGTCCTGGAGATCAGTGCTCTATATGATGTGCGTGTGGCAAAAATTTGCTCCCAGAAAGTAGGCTCTTTGTTCACCTCATTGATAGTTTCTTTTGCTGAGAAGAAGCTTTTTAGTTTAAGTCCATCCCATTTATTGAGTCTTGCTTTTATTTCTTGTGCTTTTGGAGTCTTGTTAAGGAATTTGAGGCCTAATCCAACATGATGAAGATTTGGACCTACTTTCATGATTTTCAACTACTTAATGAATATAAAAATGAGAATATATTTGACCCTCACTATGGAAATACTAGTGTGGCCACCATGGCTGGCTTATATTTAGAATCTTGTTTTTTTTGTTTTTTCTTTCTTTCAAATTTCTTCTTTTTAGTTACACATGACAGTAGACTGTATTTTGACATATCCTATATGCATTCCCATTTTTGTGGTTGTACATGATGTGGAGTTACACTGGTCATGTATTCACACATGAACACAGGAAAATTATGTTGGACTCATTCTACTGTCTTTTCCATCTCCATTCCCCCTCTCCTTCCCATTAGAAGCTTTTAAAACAAAACTAAACTATCTCAGACTACAAAGATAATACTCCGATCTCCAATCATCTCTGGATACACTAAGGATGATTTTTTAGGTCCTCATTTTTTTCCCTAAATATCTGATATACAAGTAATTATGTTATGGTAATGTCAAAGACACTATGACCATTATTTTAAAATATGCTATTTTATATTTGTAGTAAGAAAAAAAGAGAGCAATAGTTTTTTTGGTTTTTAATATGTAAATAATTTATCTATACATAAGACTGCTCTTACTTTATTCTACTCTAAATTCAGTATAAAAACTGATACCATCAATTCAGTACTTGACAGCAAGGAAAGGACACTGCCACTTTCCCATAATATATATTCCAGTCACTGTGCAAAAATCTGAAAACAGTTATGTCCCAGATTATTAAAAGTGAAAGTGGTAGGAATACTATGATAAACAAAGCTATTACTTACCAAAACCTCAAAAAGGAGTGCTAGTAACTTATTGTTAGCCATGAAGTTACTGTCTAAAACTCCCAAGTTAAACCAACTTCCCAAACAGCGAAAGACCTTCATAAGCATTTTCTCATCTGTTCCTGCTTTTTCTACACAGGTCATCTGAAGAGAAGGAAAAAAAAATTAAAATAAATGCTGTTGATCACCTTACAAGCATAATGAGGACAATAATAATGTGAACAGTTGAAAGTGCATTGTGTGTACCACTGTTCTTAACACCACTAAGCCATTTAATCCCCATTAAAATTCTAAAGGAAGGTACTATTACCTCCTCTTTCTGAATGGGAAACTGAGACGCAGAGAGAGTACAGACATATTTCAAAAACAGAGCTCTTTCAGAAATAACTTAGTAGGTTTCTTAGTTCCCACTTCTCCCTTAATGCAGTTTTATCAATAATTGTTTTTAAAGTAACATTTAGCTATCTACATACCTGATTTTCATAGAACAAATGAACTAGGCATACCCCTATATATTCCTACATGAAAAGCCAATGCTTCAGCTTTAGCACCTGAATATTCTAGTAAATATGTCATTCCACAGAAAGTGACATTACTGTATATAAAACAGATGCAACAAGTCAGATCAAAACTCGCCACTGTTTTTTTTCTTAGCAGCCTGTTCTTGGGTTATGTATTTTTACCAAAGTAAAGTGTAATGCAACTTTTTCTAGATAAAGAATGTTTCAAGACAGCTTTGGCAAGCAGTGAGTTAAAAACATCAAAATTGCAGTGGGGTTCTGGATGCACAAGGTAAGGGGACAGACAGTGGAATCCCATGATGTGCTATCAAACTAGATCTCAATTCTGGTGCATGTACTTCCAAATAGCTCTGTTTGCATTATCAGGCAATAATGATTACATGCTTCTTAATTAGTCTGAATTGAAAGAGGCAAAAAAAAAAGAAAGAAAAAAAGAAAAAAGAAAAAGAAATGGTTCAAAGTGTATGGCAACCACAATCTAAAAAATAAGATTGTGATATTCATATTCATATTTACACTGCAGATGTAAACTATACAGGAAAATCCTCCAGATTCAGAGCTTCATCGATCTCACAAGGCACACCAAAGATGTTTTTATCACTGTCCTCCAAGAAGTGCTAGGTTACGTGCAAAGATGAAGAGAAGTGATGAGTTGGGATATGACTATACACCACTTTCATTCCACATAATACTACTTAAGATATTTAGATGTGGAGAACTAAAAAAAAAAATTTTTTTAACCAAACTTTTCTTCTAAGAAGATAGAAAGAAAGGAAGTACAAGTATATGAATATACTTGGCTCCTTCTATTTTTCTGCGTCTTCCTGGCCATTACATTTTAGGAGGAGAGGAACACTATAATAAAAAGGGTGACCATCATAACTAACATTGACTTAGACTTCACTTTGTGCCAGGCAATTTTAAGAGCTTTACATGTATTATTAACTCAATCTCCATAAAATGAAATAGGTACTATATTCTAATTGTATAGATGAGAAAACTAAAGCAGAGGACATAAGTAACTTGCTCAGTATGATAAAGCACAGTCAGGACTCAAAGAAGTCTAGTTTCAAAGCCTATGATTTTAACTTCAACACTATTGCTACCTCTCAAATTTCTCTACTTGCTTGTATGTATAGAATATCCTATTAATAATCCAGGACTTCCTACATTTCAAAAACAACTAAATGGGGCTGGGATTGTGGCTCAGTGGTAGAGCGCTTGCCTCACATGCGTGAGGCACTGGGTTTGATCCTCAGCACCACATAAAAATAAATCAATAAAGATATTGTGTCCACCTACAACTAAAAAAATATTTTAAAAAAAACCAAACAACTAAATGTAGGCAGAGTACAGCAATGATCTTATGTAGAATATTATTATATACTAGTATATAATGATAATAAATAGTATATTACCAAAGAGTGCCAGGAAATATTAAAAGAGCATAGGAAAACAGAATCATCCATCATCCATTAAAGTATCATTTTACTAGCTTTAAGCAGTTTGAAGTATACTATCATTTCTAATGATATAGCCTAGTTGCTTATTTTTAAAAATTAAATTGATGCAGACTCATCAAATGCCTCAAGTTTTTTTTAGAAAGGGTTAAAATACTAATACATTTCAGTAAACTAATGAATGCACCTGAAAAGAATTTCTATACTAGGCACTTATTTTAATACGGTTCAAAGCTCAAAGTAGCAAATAGTATGTAAATTTAGTAACTAAATTTCCTTAACATGGACTAAGAGTTTCATCTTTTAGCATTGATAGAGAGCAATACACACAGTCTCTTCCTCTTGAATTTCTGAAGCCCTTGATATGGACTCATTACACAACTGCTATGCCTTTATACTTCCTGAATGACTTTGGGTATTAATAAGGCACCCTATCTACAAATGGAAGGGCTTGCTTGTACATGAATTCTGATTAAAAAAAAAAAAAAAAAGTCTACATTAAGACTATTTGCTTTGTAAAGAAAGAAATTCTGCTAATTAAATCAAACACACATAACAACTAAGAAGTACCTTCACTTTCTTGAGTACTATGTTAGTTTATATCTTTTTTAAAATGAGGCCTCAAAAGCTGCAAAATAAATGCTACACAGAGAGTACAGAAGAATTCATCAATAAAAATATAGCAGGGGTCAGGGCTGGGGTTATGGCGCAGCGGTAGCGTGCTCGCCTAGCATGCATGAGACACTGAGTTCGATCCTCAGCACCACATAAAAATAAAAAAATAGAAGCCAGGCGCGGTAGCTCAAGCCTGTAATCCCAGCACTCAGGGAGGCTGAGACAGGAAAATCGCGAGTTCAAAGCCAGCCTCAGCAATGGCGAAGTGCTAAGCAACTCAGTGAGACCCTGTCTCTACATAAAAACACAAAATAAGGCTGGGGATGTGGCTTAGTGGTCGAGTACCCCTGAGTTCAATCCCCAGTACCAAAAATAAAAATAAAAAATAAAAAAATAAAGATATTCTGTCCACCTACAACTAAAAAAATAAATATTTAAAAAAAATATAGCAGGGGTAAATAAGAACTGACATCTTGGATTAATAAAAGAGAGAATGGAGAGAGAAAAATTAGAGGCCAGGCTTAGGAGCAAGAAGAGTAATACGAAAACCTTAAATAATGCCAGGTGTGGTGGGATGTCCTGTAGTCCTAACTACTGACTAGGCTCTGGCAGAAGTATCACTTGAACCCAGGAGTTCAGGGCCAGTGTGGGCAACTCAGCAAGATGTCATCTCAAAAAAAATAAATAAATAAAAAAATAAAGAAAGGAAAAGAAAAAAAGTTTAATACCCTGCTTAGAAATGGGTCCTATAGGGGGCTAGGGATATAGCTCAGTTGGTAGAGTACTTGCTTCACATGGACAAGGCCCTGGGTTTAATCTCCAGCACCACAAAAAAAAAAAAAAAGACTTAGAAATGGGTCACATATATCATAAAAATACAGTACTAACAAGAAAGAGGATGAAATATAACCATTAAAGGAAAATATGGGAGAAACTGAATACGAAAGGTTTTAAGAAGCCAGTCAAATACCTATTTTTTTTTGTTGTTGTTGCAATTTGGGCACAATTCATGCTCTGGGTTCTATAATATGACAAGCTACATGACAGAATCTGAAACCTCAATAATCAAGAGCAATATATTTTTCAGACCATAAACAATTAACCAAGATTGATTATGATGAAGTACCAAGTAAAGCAGGTGAGCCTTGGGAGCCCAAGTGGCTAGAAGTTCACCACTGTAGCAATAATGATGACATAAAGGACTGTGACTGACATAAAGGGCTAGATTCTTTTAGGATCACTTGAGTGCTTACAAAAAGAAAATGACAAGGTTAAGTCCATTAAATCACAGCTCAACTCACAGTCTGAGAACCAAGAGAGCAAACTTCCATGAGCTTTAAAAGCAGCTCTTTTTTCTGGTAGCTACAGGGCTGATGTACCTGAAACTCATTTACAAAACTTAGCTGTGTGGCTTATAGTATTACAAACAATAGCTGAATTCTGTCTCACCAAATCTCTTGTATCGAGGGTAGGAAAATGATTGGTAAAGAATACAATTCTACCCAGCACTTTGGGAGGCTGAGACAGGAGAATCGTGAGTTCCAAGCCAGCCTCAGCAATGACAAGGCACTATGCAACTTGGTGAGACCCTGTATCTACATAAAACACAAAATAGGGCTGGGGATGTAGCTCAGTGGTCGAGTGCCCCTGAGTTCAAGCCCCGTACCCCCCCCCCCCAAAAAAGAATACAATTCTGAAAATTGAAATGGAGACATATGGTTAAACTCAAATGAAACTGATAATCTCAAACTCCTAAGTCACTAACTCTCCCCTTCCAGCAGAAACAGCCTGCTCTAGCATCTGTAGAGACTAACCCTCCTCAGTTTGAAGGGCCGCCAGTAGCATCACCTGAGCCAGTGTCTTGACAGTAGATGCCCGTTCTCCTTAAGACTTGACACAAACATTCCTGTTGCCACTAGACCCACAACGAGGGTTAAACCTCAGCATGTTCCAGGGACAGGTACACACAAGGGAAAATTTACACACCAAGAGAATTGTAAAGCATGGCTAATATGTATCTTTGAAGAAACCTAGGGGGAACCTGTGTGGGAGCAGATTCTAAGGGTATTAGATCAAGGGAGGACAGAATATAACACCAGACTGAGCCAAATTCATTGACATAAGCATACTTCCAACAAATTTTTGAATTAATGTGTATATGAAGCTTCTGAGAAGCACCAATAAAAAATCAGTACAAATATCTAGGATTCTGAAATAACGGTATGCCCTCGTCTGCAGCTAACAATTCTTTTGAGAAGCAGTTTCTGTCTGCTACTGGGCTTTGATAAAAACTAAACATCTAATCATGAGACATTAGGTGATCATGAGGCCTAAGCTTCCCATTATGAACTGGATGTTGTCTAAACCACCTAGCCACATAGTTGGAGATGATCAGTCATCAAATGAAAATGGCATATAAAAGACTGAGTTCAGTAAAGTCTGGAAGGTAAAGGTAAGGTGCATGGGCAGTTGGCTCAGACTCCTTTAAAAATCAACTCTTCTTTTATTGATTTTTTGCCTCTTGATTCATGCCTATGGACTCTTAGGGTGTTACTTAGGACCAGATACCTGAAGAAGAAAATGACTCAAGCCTGTTTTTATTGGTGAATCCATACAATATGGTGGTATCACCTGAAGGTGGACAGCTACAGCAGTAGAGGTCCACTCAGGGGCTTTAGTGAAGAGCAATTGTGAAGAAAAATCCTCCTAGTACAACTTCAAATATAAATACTTGGTTATCTACAATGTCTGGAGTGAAAGACAGTCAGAAATATGGGCTTATACTTACTCATGGACAATTGTCAATGGTTTAATTAGGTGGTCGGGGACTTGGAAGAAATGGATTGAAGGTTAGCAACAAGTCAGTCTGAGGAAGAGACATATGGATGGACCTCTCTTGACACAAATTGTAGAGATATTTCTTTCCTATATGAATATCCACCAAAAGGTGTTCATCTACTATAAAAGAATCTCTCGATGATAAGATGGACAAAATAATAAACTCTACAGATGTCAGTTTCTGTTCCAACTGATGCAGGACTTGCTCAATGGGCTCATGAACAAAAAGTAGCCACAGTGGCAGGGATGGAAGCCAGGCATGGGACCAACAACATGGACTTAAAATTACCAAGACTGAAATGGCTAACACTACCACTGAGTATCTAACCACCTGACAGGAGAGAACAGTATGGCACCATCCCCCATGGACACCAGGCTGATTGTATGAAACTTCTATCCTGGAAGAAACAGAGATAAGTCCTCATACAAATGGACTCATATTCTGGATATGAATTTGCCTTCCCTGCCTAAAAAAGCTCTGTCAGTACTTTTCATCCATGGTCTCACAGAATGCCTTATCTAGCAGTTGTGGTATCTCTCAAAGCATTGTAGCTGATCAGTGAATTCACAACAGAACAAAAGAAATACAATAATGGGCAACTCTGAACACTGGTGTTTTTGAGATCTTAGTACCCAAGAAAGGAATGCTTCCACCAGGAAACCCAAAAATGAGTCCAATGAATTGGAAGATGAGACTACCAAGTAAACAACATGGGCTTCCTATGGTATTAAAACCACAAGGGAAAAGGTGATAATCTACAGGTTGAATTGACTGATCCAAACTACTAAAGAGAAATTGGATTGCTTCTACATAATGGAAACAAGAAAGACTCAGTCTGGAATCCAGGAAATTCTTAGGGACTCATCAAGTATTTCCATGGCCAATAGCAAAGGTTAATGGCAAACAACAAAGCATGATAATTTGAGGACTCAGACCCTCTAGGAATTAAGGTCTGGTTTACTTCAACAGGTGAGGAATTCCAACCAGCTGAGGTTTTGGCCAAGGCATGAGAAAGACAAAGTAAGTTGAAGAAAACGTAGATATCAATTATGGCCTATAAACAGCTATATAAAATGAACAATGTAGTAGCTTTGCACTCTTTCTAATCACTACTTATGTCACTCTACAGATTAAATATGTGCAAAAAGGTGCATACAGATGCTGAGTTAGTCAAATGGGGAAGGATTATGGCCATTTACAGATTTATTGCCTTCCAACTCCAACTCACCTTATGAGACTGCTATGAAAATACATCTGGACCTTTATATATTTTTCCTGTGTCAGCACTAAAGTTTTGTTAATAGAGGACATTGAAGAGACAATCCAGGGGGAAGTAAGTGTTTTGTTCCTGGTCCAAATGTTTGACCTCTGCACAATATGCTTCTCCAGCATGAGACTCCTAGCGTCTCTGGGACCTAGTTCTTGCAGTACATTAGTCAGCATCTTCCTCCAGGGTTCACCTCCATCCTCACCAATGTGTGTTTTTGTCTGTTTGTTTTGTTTTGTCTTATTGGTCCTAGGACTTGAAACCAGAGTCACTTTACACTGAGTTACATCCACATCCCTTATTTTCTTTTGAGACAGGATCTTGCTAAGTTGTCCAGAATGGCATTGAACTTGTGATCCCCTGTCTCATCCTTCTGAGTAACTAGGATTATAGACATGTGCCACCATACTGGCCTCACCAATGGTTTTATAGCAAAGCCACTCCGGCTCCAGAGTAATGAGTAACTTTTCCAGCACCAGATTCCTGCAGTACTCAGTTTTTCCAGTGTCCTCAAGCACAATGGTCAGGGGCTTCCCATGATATTCCTGCACTCAAGACAGTTGTGTAGCAGAGTGCCTCTGGTAAGATGGCATCACTAACTGATGAGAAATATGAAAAAAGCAGTGGGATGTTGCTCAGTGGTAGAGAGTTTGCCTAGCATATGTGAGGTCCTGGGTTTGTTTTCCAACACCACACACACACACACACACACACACACAAAACAAATAGGGCTGGGGTTGTGGCTCAGTGTTGAGTACTTGCCTAGCAAGTGTAGGGCACTGGGTTCAATTCTCCACACCGCATATAAATAAAGTCTACTGACAACTAAGAAAATATTTTTTAAAAAACAACCAAACAACAACAAAAACAAAAAGCAAAGAAGAAAAACAAAAAGAAAAATACCTGAAAAGATTTCTTAGAAAGCGGATTTCCAGAAAATTCTAGAGAACAGATTTCCAGGAGCATGTAGCACCAGTGACTTCTGTACCACATGCCACCTCCAAGAAGGTCTGAACCTTAGCCTTGGGAAGTACAGGGTCCAAATTCAGTACTCCTCCCTACCCCAACAAAAGTCCAGAAGAAAAAAAGTAACAGCTGAAATAGTTTTAAAACAAGTTCTTACTTTGTAAGTGGAAAACTTTAAAATTAAGATTTATTCTATCTTTCTAGTAGGAATTCATAAGAAAGCCAATTTATATATGTATAGAAGGAATAAAAGAATTAGTAAAACAACATTTTGCAAACCATAATGAAATTATTGATTAAAGTAAAGCTTACCAACAGGAATTTAAAAGAGAAAAAGCTGATAAAATCTGGACTTTCACAAAAAAATTCACAAGTCTATAATCCTAGCACTTTGGGAGGCTGAGACTGGAGAATTGCAAGTTCAAAGCCAGTCTCAGCAACGGCGAGGCGTTAAGCAACTCAGTGAGACCCTGTCTCAACATAAAAAACAAAATAGGGCTGGGATGTGGCACAGTGGTCAAGGGCCCCTGGGTTCAATCCCCGGTACCAAAACAAAAAACAAAAGCTAAATGAAATAAATGAAGCAATCATAAAATGCAGAAGGTAAGATATGCTATAAAAAAACTGGTCCAATTTTTTCAACAAATAATGTTATTTTGAAAAAGGCAGAAGATGAGGGATGGTCTTCTTCACAAGACATGTTTCTAAACCAGACACTGATTTGCAATTTAGAATCAACTGAGGAAATGTGAACATGGTCTGAAAGATATTAGGTGATATGAGAATTTGCTGAAATGTAAAGATGAAGCAGGATGACTTAAAAATAAATGAGTTATAGAAGAGCAGGTAGAACACAATACCATTGGGGTTAAAATATGCAAATGTTCATAGAGCTTATGTTTTAAAGGGTTAACAGTTATGGGCACAGTGGCATACCTCAGGAAGATAGTTTGAGCACAGGAGTTCAGGGACACTCTGGGGAACATAGCAGGACCACAGTTTAAGGGGAGGGAGACTGGGAGGAGTCTGGGGGTAACAGCTCAATGATAGAGCATTTGTCTAAATATGGCTGAATATGCATGAGGTTCTGGGTTCAAAAAACAAATGAATAAATAAATAAAAATGGGGCTGGGATTGTAGCTCAGCGGTAGAGCGCTTGCCTTGCATGCGTGAGGCCCTGAGTTCGATCCTCAGCACCACATACAAAGCAATACAATAAAGACGTTGTGTCCATCTACAACTAAAAAAATAAAAAATAAATAAATAAATAAAAATGAAGGCCTACAGTCATGTATAACTAATTAGAACAAATTTAAAAAATAAAAAAAGAAAGCTATGATCTCCAAATGATTTGAACATAATTGCCTTGTCTAGATTTTCTACATTACTGTTTAAAATAAGTGGCCAATCAAAAAATTAAACATGTTTAGCTTAAAAGAATAATTTCCCAACAAATCTCTAATATCAACCTGACCATAATTTTTAACAAAATTGTTTTTTTTCAAACAAAAAGATCTATGATGTTGCAGAAGCACTGAAACAAATCCCTAGAAAATAATCTCCTATAACCACATCATTGTGAAAATTAAACTGGATCAGAAAGACCTAAAAGTGAGATATGGGCTGGATAACTGATTTAATGCTATCTAATTTAGGAACTAGTAGACATGTCAGTAAAAGGCCAAAGAACAAATATTTCAGGCTTTGCAGGCCATATGGTTTCTGAAAACTGCTCAATTCTAGGGATAAAGTCCAACAATGGACATTGACAATATGTAACCAAATGGCCCCAGCTGTGTTCCAGTATTTGCAAAACATGGGCAGTCAGCCCATGAAACATAAATTTACCCACATCTGGTAAAGCATTAATGTTCTATATGATCACAATGGACCTAAATCACATTTAATACTTTTTTAAAAGAATAATATCTAATGTATAATTGTGATACTGTTCAAAGATCAAGTAAAGTCTTCTATTACCTTCCTATCAAAATTTCAATTTGTCTTTCTTTACAAGAGCAACTTTTCCTTAGTAAATTTATACATACTTCCTAAGCATGATCCTTTCTCAACAGCCCATAGCTTGCAGCATAAAGTAGAACATGGGATACATAATCACAAAGCCTGAGTTCAAATTCTGAATTAACAGCTGCATAACTTTAAAGTCAATTCTCATTCATAGAATAAAGACATCATCACCCTTCAGAGGATTATGTAGAAACTTAAGAGGTAGTTTCTTTTTTGTTTTGACACTGGGAATTGAACCCAGGGACACTTAACTACTGAGCTACACCCCCAGCCCTCTTTAAAAATTTTTTATGTTGAGAAAAGGACTTGCTAAATTGCTTAGGCCTCACTAAACTGCTGAGGATGACCTCGAACTTGAGATCCTCCTGCCTCAGCCTCCCAAGTCACTGGGATTATTAGCATGCACCACCATGCCCAGCAAGAAGTACAGTTTCTGAAAGTGTTTTGTAATTGGAAAGTGTTACATAAGTGCCGAAGCATTATTACTGTCAAAGTTTCCAAAGAAAAAACAAATTTGAAAATAAATAAATAAGTGCGATTGGATTCCAAAATAACCACTATAGTTTTCTGTCCCTTGGCAGCAACTGAGTATTCCAAACTTACTCACCAACAGAGATACTACTGTACTAGAGTAGAAGGCCAAATCTTCTATAATTTCTGTGCGCCTATTAGCTCCAATTCGTAAGGAACGACTATGTACTTCTTCAGGTAACACTGTAAGGATCTCCAACAAAAACGGCAGAGAAGTTACATCATTGCTATATCTGGAAAAGAAAAGGGGGAAGATTTATCACAAGTTATTGAAAGCCAGAAAATATATAATCACAAAATCTAACAGCCATTAGAATAGACCACACCAAGAAAAGCAACAGTCCTATTACTATTAAGGGGAAAAGAAAAGATATAATCTTTTGGAAAGGTATCTAGAAAGACCTTCCAATCAAAATTTCAAGCTGTATAATCTTTGACTTAGCATATTCACTTTTAGTGATTTATGTTTCACCAAAACATTCACATACACAGGACAAATATGTAAAGATGCAACATATTTATAAGAGCAAAAAAAGGAGGGAATAAATGTCCTTCATAATTAGATAGAATAAAAAGGATTATTTACAATCATACAACATACTTAGCCATTAACAAAGAAAGTGATATACATTATACCACGAAAAGACGACCACAGTGTATTAAGCAAATAAAGCATATGAAACACATTAAATAAGGCCGAACAAATTCACAGGACCATATTAAAATACACATGTACTTATTTGTTTTAAAATGCTAAGGGCTATATGGCGAATCATTAACTTACTTGTAAAACATAGAATAAGGACGGCATTTATTTGCGCTTTGAAAAGTTCTATACTGTTATATGAATCTTTTCAAGGAGCATGTGTTATTTCACATTATAACCACCCCCCTCCCACCTCCCCCCAAAAAATTATCTATGGCTTTCATGATACACTCTCTTTGGAGGTAAAAAGGATATCCACTTTGTTCAAAAATAATTTCCCAATCAAATATCAAGATTATCTTTGTCTGAGGATACAGCTCAGTGTAGAGAGTGATTGCTTAGCATGTGCAAGGAATAGGTTTGATCCTTGCCAAAAAAGATTATCTTGACAGGACCCATGAGGAAATGTTTCATCCAAAGTAGTAGTCTTAGTGAGACTCTGTCTCCAAATAAAAAATAAAAAGGGCTGGGGATGTGGCTCAATGGTTAAGTGCCTCTGGGTTCAATCCCTGGTACCAAATAAAATAAAATTAAATTAAATTAAAAAAGCAAAAGCAGTAGGCTCCATATGTCTAAAAATAATATGGCCTCTCTTGACAGATAGGAAACAAACCTCAATTAATAACAATATATTTTCACAGCAACCTTCAATTTAATACAATCTAAAGTACTAAACTATTTTTACAAAACTGCGAATATGTCTGTTAGTGGGAGTAATACACAAGGCAATGAAAGACTTTGCTACATTGATTCAAGGAGAAAAAGAAAGATAGTGTATGTATGTAAATTATAAGGGTCTTTTGTATCCCACATGATCTATTTCTGTAGTATTTAAATTTTAAATAATTTTATTCAATTTAACAAAGACTAGTAATATATAACTATGTTAACAGTTCAGGGAAATAATCAAATGTTTAGCTACCGCTAACAAATTTCTCTGTGTAGCTTAATGATAACTCCTAATGCTAATATATTGTCAATACAAATACTTACTTTTCCACCAATGTTTGTACACAACCCTTCCAAGAAGGCATCTGTAGGGCAAGGTCTGCTATTGCTAAAGCCAGCTAAAGAAGAGATTAAAGAACAATGAATAGAAACAGGATTACCATTAATGTTACCCGGAAAATAATGACTAAATTTCTTCCAGACAATATGACAAAGCTGACACCTTCCTTCTTCCCCACCTCAAACAAATATACACACAAACACACACACACACGTAATATGTGTGTGTGTGAGTGTGTATGTATATTTACTTCTCAAATCTAATTGCAAATTCCTGAAATTAAAGATTAGCTTTTAAAAGTTAAAAACATGAGCTGGAAGCTGGGTGCAGTGGCACATGCACGTAATCCCAGTGGCTGGGGAGGCTGATGAGGAGGATCATGAGTTCAAAGCCACCCTCAGCAAACCTGAGGTACTAAGCAACTCAGTGAGACCCTGTCTCTAAACAAAATATACAAAATAGGAGCTGGGTGCAGTGGAGCATGCCTGTAGTCCCAGCACTTAGGGAGGCTGAGACAGGAGAATCGCGAGTTCAAAGCCAGCCTCAGCAATGGTGAGGCGTGAAGCAACTCACTGAGACCGTTTCTACATAAAACACAAATAAGGCTGGGGATGTGACTCAGTGGTTGAGTGCCCCTGAGTTCAATCCCCAGTACAAAAAAAAAAAGACATGAGCTGAGCTGGAGTTGTAGGTCTGAGGTACGATGCTTGCCAAGCATGAGGTCCTGGTTCAAACCCCAGCATCACAATAAATAAGGTTTAAAATTATAAACAAAACTACACAAAAACAACAGAAGTAAAAAATATAAAAATATAGACTACAGATTTTCCTTACAATATATCAATACTT
This sequence comes from Xerus rutilus, assembly GCA_028644305.1. Classification (NCBI taxonomy): domain Eukaryota; kingdom Metazoa; phylum Chordata; class Mammalia; order Rodentia; family Sciuridae; genus Xerus; species Xerus rutilus. The sequence goes on along the minus strand of CM053407.1, from coordinate 22,443,027 downwards.
ACTTTTATTTGGCAATACCATAGAACTTCATGGAAAATAAATTATACTTTCCCAAAAGGCCAAAGCTACTGACAAAGTCAGAGACATTTGACTGAGTCCTCAAGTAACAGATTGCCATTTCCCTTCTCTTTCCATTTCTCATCTTGAGGCCTTAGGCAAATAACCTCCTCTTCAAGGGCACTTTTACACCAGGCAGAGAAAACATGGGAGCATGTATTCACAGAAGCTTCCAGTTTCCCTTTTTAATGTATTTCCCTGTCTAAAGGACAGGGGGGAAAAGACCAAATGCTCAAGTTCACCATTTTATTCATGAGAGACTTTTACTAGCCAACCAGCCCAGAAAGGATCTTTTAAAAAGGTAATAACTCTACAGATCTCAGAGCCCACATGGTACAGATTTTTTAAAATCATCTGCAATTTCTAATAGCATGGAGCATATGAATACCTGTGAAAACACATTCACCTTCCCCACTTCTAGTATTTAAGTTAGTTTGAAACCTAATGAACTCCAAGACTAATGCAAAAGATTAAAACTGTCATTTTTATAAGACATTACCAATACCTCACACAGCTCATAAATTTAACATTACCTCACATAGCTCAACAATGATGATCAAAATAAACCTGATAAATCCAAATGGCTTTACAAATTTCCCTAATGATAATCACAGGATTTACCTGCGTTACAATGACAGGTGATAAATCTTTCAAGTTCTGGATATGGGTTAGCAATGAGTCCCTTAAGGAGGCATGAGAGTCTGTAGGGAGCTCATAAAATGAGGTCTGAATTTTCATCTTCATGGTCTGTGCAGCAAAATAGCATGATTCCACATCCTGTCGGATCTGTAACAACTGATCAGAAATCTCCCAGGCATGTACCTGAAAGTAAATCAGACAAAGATACCTTAAAGAAAATTACTCTTTTGCCAGGTATGGTTACGCATATCTGTAATCCCAGCGGCTCGAGAGGCTAAGGCAGGAAGATCACCAGTTCAAGGGTAGCCTCAGCAACTTAGCAAGGCCCTAAGCAACTTACTGAGACCCTGTCTCACCACCCCTCTACCCCCCAAAAAAGGCTGGGGATCTAACTCAATGGAAATTGCTCTTGGGTTAAATCCCCAGTACCCACCCAGAAAAAGAAAACTATTTTTCTAAATAATTTTAATATCATACTTCAACACATATGTAAATAAATTAAGATAAAAGTATAATTTTAAAAATCTGACAAGCTAAATTACCCATTAATTTCAGCCAATATTTCAAACTACATTGTTGTAGGCCCTATTCAACAAAAATTGCCTAAAATCTCTCTGAATTCTAAAGTATGAAAGCTATCAACTGAATCAGCAGATATAATCTTGCTGATGAGAATCATCAATAGTGCAGGGGGAGTATATGAAAAGAAATAAACTCCAAAATATACTCCCCCAAAGTCTCTATTAAAACTAAAATGTCACTATGTAACTTCTAACCCAACCTACACGTTGGCAGCTGTTTCTCTTTTCCCACATAAAGAAATAAGTTCCACTCACTCTAAAAATTGAGTCTGGAAGCTGTTTTGTTAGTATACCTATAAACAAGGAAATACATTTCCTATTGGTCTTAGTATGCCTACATTTCAACCTTTTGTGCCTGAAAAAACAGCACAAAAAATATTGGCCCAAGTAAATATTTCACATACTTTATTTGGCAAAATGTTATATATGCTGCTCAATAATTATTTCACAGAATAAAATAAGCTTATCTATAGAATATAAAGAACAAAAGCAAAGAGTTTGGTTTCTAATAGCTACTCACAAATAAAAAAGGGAGTCCTATTTTAAAGATAACTTTAGGAAATAAATAGGTAGCACAGGAGGCAACTAATTGCCGGCTGGTAAACTCTAATCCAATTCAACACCAAATGCCTCTTCATAGGAGAGGGCTAAAACCAAATGCCAATATAGATTGAAAAAAATTTCAATCTCAACGTGGGAAAAGAGCCAACTGTGAATATCATATGACTTTCTTAGTCAATTTCTTATGAAGATGGAGCCCTTCACAAGTAATACCCAATTATTCTTCAAGATCTTTCCAAAGAGAGTTAAGCTGCAAGTCAAAATCAGAAACAGGCAGATTAAATAGGCTGTGCAAATTCCTGCAGTAAATTGAAACAGCCCCTGGATTCCACAATGGCAGGTTTACTAACATAAAATTTAGCTTTTAATCACATACACTGGTGGAAAGCAAACGTGAAGCATTAAATTTCTTCAAGACACAGTTGTTTCACTAATTTGGGGGCATTTTTATCCCTTAGAACAAAATACTCAACAAATGTTTAAATACACTGATATATCACTATTAACACCAATTATCCTTCCTCAAGTAAAAATTTTTCCAGCCACAATATTTTTAGTCATTCATTATCTTACTAGTAACCCAAGCACATCTATGAATTAATATGCCATCAGAATATATTTATTTTGCTAAAACTCATATTTTTTAAATAGCAAGAAGATTCTATGTAGCTTTGGAATCTCTACAAATACCCTCAGACAAAGAAAGCAAATTAGAAAAAACATTTACAACCAAACCAAGTGCTAGCTAGTCATCTCCAAAGGTATCTTAAAGAACTCCAAAATTTAAAGTGGATGGGAACCAGCCAGTGATATCTATAAAACCTATGTGGTTTCAGCCTCAGTTAAAGCAGAAGCAGAGGCAAACAACAGGGTATCTGATGGATCCAAAAGAGCCAACAGGTATTCACTGAGAAGAGAGAGCCAATTTGAGCACTGCAGTTGAAAATGAAAGAGTTTTTACCAAATCCAATGGCAGGTGAATGGAAGAGACCTACAAAAGATTCAAAAGGGAATGAACAGCCGCACACAGTGACACACAACTGTAATCCCAGTGGTTCAGGAGGCTGAGGCAGGAGGATCACAAGTTCAAAGCCAGCCTCAGCAACCGGGAAGCACTAAGAAACCCAATGAGACCCTGTCTCTAAATAAAATACAAAATAGGGCTGGGAATGTGGCTCAGTGGTTCAGTGTCCCTGAGTTCAATCCTTAGTACCCCTCTTCCCCCAAAAAAAAAGAAAGAAAAAAAACAGTAATAATAGAAAAGGAAGCTCTATGAAGTTGAAAATATTATACTTAACTACGACTATTTGTATACGTTCTGAAAAACTAATTTCACAAAAAATAAGCAACTAAGGTCAAATGACATATACAGCTTTGGGGACAAAAAAAAAAACAAAACGAGCAGAAAACAACCCCTAAAAGGAACGAAGACCAGAAAAACAGATTTTAAAAACTAGGTTAACATTTCAAAATGAGCTAAGAGACACTAAGAAAGTGATATAAAATCTAAAGTCACACAATTGGAAAAGAAATTTTCAGAAATGAGATAAAAGACTCCGGAAAAAGATGAGAAATTAAAGAAAACAATCACTTCAGACATAGACTAAATTAGGAGGAATATTATGTAACCAAACACATCAGATAAATAAAAAACAAAGTTGTCTTTAACCAAAAAGAGAAAGAAAAAAAAGGTTAGGGGTACAGTGGTACAGGCCTATAATCCCAGCTACTCAGGAGGCTGAGTCAGGAGGATCCTAAATTCAAAGCCATGCTGGGCAACTTAGCAAGACCCTGCCTCAAAATTTTTTAAAAAAAGGGCTAGGAATATAGCTCAGTGGTAAAGCACCCTTGAGTTCAATTCCCAATGTCAGAATAAAGAAAATGGAAGAATGTACTGATGATACTAATAAGGAAAATCTGACAAACATTTTATGTTTAGTCAAAATTTTATAAAAGCCACAAACTTACATGCAAAAATTCAGAGATTATTATTCCCATGAATCCTTCTGAAACAATCTTCTAAAATAAAGAGCTTCAGACAACCAAAACAACTACAGAGAGTTTGGAATCAACATAGGGACTGATGGAGAATAATACACATGTAATTTAAAGGACAACTAAAATGAAGAATCAAAAGAAGGAGAAAGGGGTGGTACTGAGGATGTAGTTCAGTGGTAGCGTGTCTAGTGGTGCTTGGTTCAAATTCCAGCACTGCTAAGGAAAAAGAAAGTAAGGAAGGAAGGGAGGGCGCGAGGGAGGGATGGATGGATGGACGGACAGAGGGAAAAGGAGAGAGAAGAGGTATATACTGTTTGCGTGCCCTGACAGTTTATAGTATAACTATTAAAGAATGAGGGGGAAAGGAAGGTACTGGGGAATGAGACTGATGAAATCATTTGTGCATGAACAAATGTGGCAATGAATTCCACTATGATGTACAATTTTAATACAGCAACAAAATTTTTTTAAAAAGAGAATGAGGGAGGGGCTGGGGTTATGGCACAGTGGTAGCGTGCTCGCCTAGCACGCATACGGCACTAGGTTCGATCCTCGGCACCATATAAGAATAAAATAAAGATCTTTTGTCCACCTACAACTAAAAAATAAACATTTTAAAAAAAAGAGAATGAGGGAAAAAGGAGAGTAGATGCAAAAATCAATTTAACTGCTGTGCACAGTGGCACACACCCACAATCCCAGCAACTCCAACTCCGAAGGCTGAGGCAGGAGGATCACAAGTTCAAGGCCAGTCTCAGCAATTAGCAAGGCTCTAAGCAACTTAATGAAACCCTGTCTCCAAATAAAAAATAAAAAGGGCTGAAGATGTACCTCAGTGCTTAAGCACCCTAGGTTCAATATTCAGTCCCCAAAACAAACCAGCAAACAAAAAACAAACTGAAGTGTTTTCAGTGTGTACACTGGTGATGGTGGTAGTAGTACTAGTATGGTTAATCTCAGGGATCGAAGAACTGAATTCTAATGGCATAAAGTAACTGAATAATCATGGGATATTCTATTTATACCACCTTGTGTCCTTGAGAATCTGGATTTTACAATGGAAGAAAAATATACAGACGTAATACAGAAAGGCTTTCAGATAAAAACCATATAATGATGAATCTGAATCAAAAATATCTATGTAGGCCAGGCGCAGTGGTGCACACCTATAATCCCAGCACTTTGGGAGGTTGAGATAGGAGAATCCCAAGTTCAAAGCCAGCCTCAGCAATGGCGAGGCACTAAGCAACTCAGTGAGACACTGTCTCTAAATAAAATACAAAATAGGGCTGGGGATGTGGCTCAGTGGGCAAGTGCCCCTGAATTCAATCCTCAGTACCAAAAAAAGAAAAAAAATCTCTATAGGACTTGTGGTACAGCTGAGTGGTGAGTGGTAGAATATAGGCTTAGCAGGTATGAGAACCTAGTTCAATTCCTAGCATTCCCCACCAAAAGCAAAAGAGGTGGGGGAATATCTGTATGAATTCATAAGGTATTTTACCTTAAATGAATATTATCTACATGCATATTATTTATATACCTACTTACCCATGCATATATATACAGGCACACATATGCATGTACATGCCTATATATAATTTGTACATAATTTTAATTTCATTTATATAATATATAACTCCCCAGCTCTATTCACTGAAAGCCCTAAATATACTATCCCACCCAGTAACAACTGCATCCCTAGTGCTCATGTTGTGGTCTTTAAATTCAATTTCCCATTTAAAGAAACCATTCCTTCTTAAAGGAATAGCAGATTCAAGGTCTGAAGAAGGAAGCAGGCAAGAATAAGCCTATGATACATTTTGTCATACTAGACAGCAAGGAAGCTACCTACTTAGAGTCATTTTAGAAGTAATTAGGAGGCACTGGCCAAAAACAGGACCAATTGGCTTCAGCAAGGGATTTAAATTATCAGAGAGAGAGACATAGTGACCATTATACTCAGATATAAACTCAGTATCTTAAAAGGGGAAAATCCAGCATTTATTCTGGTTTTCCTATATAAACCATACTTGTGGTAACCCAATAGTAGACAAGGAATACTTTATACAAGTAGTCTAGCAAATAAATAAAAAAGAAAAAGACATATTTAGAATACACTGTTACTATTTTGCAACTCACAAACAAGGGTTGAAGAAACATTCTGGGGCTTCCGAAGTTAGATCAGAAGCAGCTTAGTATCCTCCCCATTACTCTTAAGTAATGCCCCGCTGGACAGACAATGTGGAAAGGCCCTAAAGACTATATGGAGAGTAAGTGAGGACCAGCTGGGCTCAGCATTCCAATCACAGTATCAAGCATGTGTATGAAACTCTTAGAACCTCCAGACCAGGCCAACCACCAAGTGGATGCTCAAAGCACATAATGCTCAAAGCACATAATCACAATCTACTGAACTCTGATCAAATTCCTGACCTACAAACTTATGAGATAAAATAAAATGGTTTTTAAGTCACTTAGTTTTGGGATTGTTTCACAGTAGAAGGTAATCAGAACAGACAACCAGATATGTGCCTCATGATGAAAATGACAAGATCAAATCTGACTGTCACCAAGCCTCTGGATCCAGCTGCCAATATACAGATATCCTTCAGTACCTTTGGGGGATTCCAGGAGCCCCTGCAAGTACCAAAACCTGCAGATGCTCAAGTCTCTAATACAAAATGGTACAAAACTTGCATATAACACACATCTAACCATAAACTTATAAATGACATATAATTGTCAATAGATTATTTGCAATATGAAACACAGTATAAATGCTATGTTAACAGTTGCTATACTGTATTGTTTAAGAAATAATGAATGAAAAAAGTCAATACTTGTTCAGTACAGACACAATATGTCTTTCCAAATATTTTCAATCTACAATTGGTTGAATTCTCAGATGTAAAAACCCAGGGATATAAATGACCCACTTGGGGCTGGGGCTGTAGCTCAGTGGTAGAGTGCTTGCCTCACATGCATGAGTCACTGGGTTCGATCCTCAGCACCACATAAAAATAAATAAATAAAATAAAGATATTATGTCCATTTACAACTAAAAAAAATGTTTAATAAAAATTTAAAAATAGCCGGGCGTGGTGGCTCACGCTTGTAATCCCGGCACTTTGGGAGGCTGAGACAGGAGAATCACGAGTTCAAAGCCAGCCTCAGTAACAGTGAGGCGCTAAGCAACTCAGTGAGACCCTGTCTCTACATAAAACACAAAATAGGGCTGGGGATGTGGCTCAGTGGTCGAGTGCCCCTGAGTTCAATCCTTGGTACCAAAAAAATTAAAAAATTAATTAATTAATTAATTAAATAAAAATAAATGGCCCACTTATAGAGTATACTGATCTTGTATCATGATTATGCAATCAGCAAAATCCAGACCAGAAAACTCCAGAGGTCAAATGGTCCAGCTTCCTCATCAGATAAACAATCTACAAAGAGAATCTACAGATTTAAAAGACACCCAAAAAGCATCTTTAAAGTAGTAATAATAACAGCAAGACTACCCCAAAGTGTGGGAACGTCCACCTATCGATAAAACCGTAAAGAAAACATTACTATAAGAGTGGGCTGGGCACAGAAGTGCCTGCCTAATTGCAGTGGCTCTGGAGGCTGAGACAGAAGGATTGCAAATTCAAAGCCAGCCTCAGCAATTTACATGAAGTCCTAAGCAACTTAGCAAGACTCTGTCTCAAAATAAAAAGTAAGGGCTGGGGATGTGTTGCAGTGGTTAAGCGCCCCTGAGTTCAATCCCTCGTACCAAAAAACAACAACAACAAACAGAAAACAGCAGTTATTTTCAGGGAGAAGAAAGAAATTAAGTCAAATACAGAACAAGGAAGGCCTTAGAAAAAGTAAGTGCTTTTTCTTGACCTGTTGTGGTTATAAGGACATCCACACATAGTAGTTCACCAAACTGTACATTTGTGCTGTGTAGTTTTCTGCATCTGTGTTAAAAAAACCAAAACAACAAAACCAAACCCTATATATTGCCTATTAAATCGAACTAGTATGCAGTCTTTCTCTCAAGTGAAATCTGTTAAGCCATTATCAGGTCCCTTGTAAAAAGTTCATTGTGGGCCAGGCACGGTGGCACATGTCTGTAATTCCAGCTATTTGGAGGCTTAAATTACACTTTGCTATACCCTCAACCCACAATGAATTCTGCCTCCTGCCCACCAGTACTGGGGACTGAACCAAAGAGTATTCTGCCTCTGAGCTACATCCCTAGACTTTTTAAAAAATTTTACTTGGACCTCAGCACAGTGGTGCATGCCTAAAATCTCAGCTACTTGAGAGGTTGAGACAGGAGGATCACAAATTCAACATCAGTCTTGGCAACTTAATAATACCATGTCTCAAAAATAAAACTTAAGTCAGTAATCCCAGCACTTAGGGAGGCTGAGACAGGAGAATCGCGAGTTCAAAGCCAGCCTCAGCAATGGCGAGGTGCTAAGCAACTCAGTGAGACCCTGTCTCTACATATAAAACACAAAATAGGGCTGAGGATGTGGCTCAGTGGTTGAGTACCCCTGAGTTCAATCTCCACTACCAAAAAATAAAATAAAATAAAATAAAACTTAAAAAGGGCTAATGACGTGGCTCACTGGTAAAACACTTGAGTTCAATCCCCAGTATGTACATATGTACATACATACATTTTTTATTTTGAGATAGGATCTTGCCAATAAATTAGCCAGGCTGACCTTGAACTTGAGATCCTCCTGCCTCAGTCTCCCAAATTGATGGGATCAAACAGAGGTGCCATTGCAATAGGCTATTACCTGAATTTCTGACTTAAACATTTCTATCTTCTTAAAAGTTGACATTTCACTGTTAGGCACTTTGGAACAAGCCTGTAATCCTAATGATTCTGGTGGCTGAGACAGGAGGATCACAAATTCAAGGCCAGCCTCAGAAACTTGTGAGAACCTGTCTCAAAATAAAAAATAATAATAAAAAGGGCTAGGGATGTGGCTCAGTAGTTAAGTGCCCCTGGGTTCAATCTCAATTACAAAAACAAACAAACAAACAAGGGCAGAACCAAAAGGAAAAACTAAAACTATTTACCTTGGGCAAACTGGTAAACTTGTAGGTAGGGCTGTGAATTGGTAGCACCTCCAGTGATATTTGAATTTTTGTTTTCTTTCCTTCCCTCCCTCTCCCCACCCTCTCTCTCTCCAGGTGGTGGTGGTGCTGGGGATTGAACCTAGGGCCTCCAGCATACTGGGCAAGTGCTCTACCAATAATCTACATACTCAGCCTTTTGGGGGGAGATACATAAACACACACACATCTGGGGATAAAACCCAGAGCCCAGAGGTTTTTTTACCACTGAACTACATCCTCAGCCCATTTTATTTTTGAGAGGGGTCTCAATAAGTTGCTTAGAACCTTACTAAGTTATTGAAGCTGGTCTTAAACTTGTGACCCTTCTGCCTCAGCCTCCCAAGTCACTGGGATTAGAGGTATGAACCACTGTGCCCAGCAAAAATATTTTTTAATGTCTTTTGTACCTATTTATTTATTTACTTACTTACTTAGCACCAGGGATGGAACTCAGGGACATTTCACACTGAGCTACATCTCCAATCCTTTTTTACTTTGAGAAAGGGTCTTGCTAAGTTGCCAGGCTGGCCACAAGCTTGCAATTTTCCTGCCTCAGCCTCTCAAGTCACTGGGATTACAGCCATCTCTTCCAGGGACTTGCTCAAGGCCACCCACAACTTCTACTGACTCCACCTGGGTTCCATGTCCAATAACAGTTTCTGTGGAAGTGCTGCACAGAAGTCATCCCCCACTGACTAGCATCATAGTGGGCAAGCTTCTTTTTGGGGACACCCACTCTCCCACTTGTGGCCATGATGCCCAACCCAGTGCACTTGGAATCCCTCTAAACTTCCACCAGCAGCTTGGCTGGGAAGCCACAAGAAAGCAACCTGGCAGCCAGTCCAAGCAAAGCCAATGCCAGGCCCCATCCTGACCTGTGTGGCCACCCCCAACCTCAGGCTTCCAAAGGCACTACCAGCTAGAGCCCTGTCTAGACTTTCCCATCCTAACCCTATCTGGTAGACTAGACAGGGTGCACGGGAGCAATTGTGTTCTTCCCCCTGACCCCCAGTACTGGGGACTAAACCCAAGGGTGCGCTACCACTGAGCTACATTTGAACCTTTTTAATTTTTCATTATGATCCAGAGTCTCACTAAGTTCCCAGGGCTGGCCTCAAATTTGTAATACTCCTGCCTCAGCCTGATGAGTAGCCAAAATTACATATGTGCTCCACTGCGCCCCAGTGCACTTGGGTTCTTTTATATCAAAACACTAACAAAAAGGAAATTAAGAGAGCTCACTTTACTATCCAAGAAACAAGAGCTTTCCTGATACCCCATAATTGTTTGTCTTGTACAAAGTAGAAAACATGCTCCAATCATACAGCAAGAGAAAAGTGATACAAATCTTGTTGTAAGATTCATTCTGTAAATTTTTTTAGAAAAAGGAGTAAAACTCTTTAACAACACACAGCAGTTAGTGTTGTACCCAATATGCTCTCTAAATGACCTAAAAGTTATCTCTCTCATAGCATTTGCCAGACATTTCAACTTTGATTATAACAGGATATGTGATATTGTTCCAATTCTCCACCCAAAAACAACCAAAAATATTAATTAGGTACCAAAAAAGAACCTCTCTGTAGACCCCAATATAACTAGTACATGAGGCCACAGATCCCAGAAAAAATAACAGAGTTCAGTCCAATATGTGGCTCCACTTTTTCCCTCAAGGTATCCAATTTGAAAGTGGAAGACAAGACTCAGATGCTGAAGAACTCTGGGAGGTTTCAACAGACTGGGAAAACTGATTTCAGAAAACTGGAATGTGGCCAGGCATAGTGGTGTACACCTGTAATCCTAGCAGCTTGGGAGGCTGAGGCAGGGTGGCAAGTTCAAGCCCAGCCTCAGTAACTTAGGCCCCAAGTAACCTAGGAGACCCTGTCACAAAATAAAAACTAAAAAGGGATGGGCATGGGAATGTGCCTCAGTTGTTAAGCACTCTTGGTTCAATCCCCTGTACCAAAAACAAAACAAAAAAACTAGAATAAGAAATTGAATTGAAAATTGGAATTCAGACTGCCAAGGAAGAAGAATCCTGATAAACACTCCAAGCCTGTCTGGACCCAGTGAAGGAAAGAAGAAATATAAATGCTACTCAATTTATTATGGAGTTATGTCTAGATAACCATACGTTGAAAAGATCATGGGTTGAAAATGTGTTTAATACACCTAACATTCCAAATATCATACTTAGTCTACTATACCTTAAATGCCCAGAATACTTATTTTAGGCTACAGTAAAACAAAAATCATCTAAGACAAGGCCTGTTTTATAATAAAGTACCAAATATTTCATGTAATTTACTGCAAACTGCACTAAAAGTGAAAAATAAAATAGTTGCATGAATGTGCTTTCACACCACGGTAAATATAATAAATCATAAGTCAAATATTCCATTATGTGTCAGGGACCATCTACACACCAATTCTCAAAAATACTGAAACTTCTCCAAGATAGACTATATGTTATGCCACAAAAAAAGTTCTAATAAATTTAAAGCCTTTTCTAATCACAATTAAACGAACAGAAGAAAAGCTAGAAAATTCATAAATATTTGGAAATTAAACAACACATCTTCAATAATCAATAGGCCAAGGAAAGGAAATGAGGAAATATCTTAAGACAACGAGAACACAATATACCAAAACCTATGGGGTGCAGTGAAATTTACACTAAGGAGGACATTTACAACTGTATATGCTTATATTAAAAGAAAAAAAATCTCAAATCAATAGCCTAGCTTTTTAACTTAAAAGAACTAGAAAAGGAACAAACTAAATCCAAAGCTAGCAGGAAAAAAGGGTGTTTAATAAAGGTTTAGACCAGGATAAATGAAAATGTTCCTGTCCCACTCCCCCAAACAAATACCCTAAAAAGATCCTGTCTCAAAATTTAACAAAAGAAGTGGGGGAAGGTCTAGGGATATAGTTATAGTGGTAGAGCTCTTGCAGAACATGCATGAGGCTCTGGGCTCAATCCCCAGGACTACCAAAAAAAACCACCACCAAAACAAACAAACAAAAAACCCTATGATTATATGATTAACCATCAGGAATACAAATTAAAACCACAATTAGAAATCTCTTCACATCCACCAGGATAGCCGTAACGAAAAAGACATAAGTGTTGGTGAAGATGTGCAAAACAATACGGCACTTCCTTGAACGGTTAAAAACGGAGTTATCATATTACTTAGAAATTCAACAAACATTTGAACATGATTATTCATTGCAGTGTTATTCATAACAGTCAAAAAATAGAAATAGCCCAAATGTTGGTTCATTAATGAATGGATAAAATGTGGTATGTGGTGTGTGTGTGTATGGGGGAATGGAATATTGTTCAGCCATAAAAAGAATGAAGTGGGCTGGGGATATATCTCACTGGTAGAGCACTTGTCTAACATGCACAGAACCCTGAGTTCAATCCTCAACACCACCAGAAATAGATAGATAGATAGATAGATAGATAGATAGATAGATCGATCGATCAAATAAGGGGGAAAACAAAAATCGAGTGGGGAGGGGAAGAAATAATGATACCTGCTACAACATTGATAAACTCTGAAAATGTTATTCGAAGTGAAAGAAGTCAGTTGCAAAGTACTACAAACTGTATAATCCCATTTTTATGAAATGTCTTGAACAGGAAACTCTTTCTAGAAAAAAGTGGATCGCCTAAGGCTGGGGATAGGGTAGAAGCGGCGAGGAAACCAAGGGCTGTGAATTTCTTTTTAAGGTGATGAAACTGCTCTAAACTTGATGGTGGTGATGGATGTGTAACTCCTTGAATATACTAAAAATGACTACACTTTAAGTGGGTGAGTTATAGTTGTGTGAATTTCACTAAAACTGTTATTTAAAAAATAGGCAAGCCAGGCGTGGTGGCACCTGCTCGCAATCCCAGCCAAAATTCCAGAGGGTTCAGGCAGGAGGATAACAAGTTCAAAGACAGCCTCAGCAACGTAGTGAGACCCTGTCTCGAAATAAAAAAATAAAAAAAGCTACCACTGGAGCTATATCCCCAGATCTCTTTATTTTTTAAGACTAGGGATGTAGCTCAGTTGTAAAGGGCACCTAGGGGTTCAATCCTAGTACCAAAAAAAAAGCAGCAGCAGTAGCAGCAAAAGTAATCTATGATATAAGTCAGAATAGTGGTTGTTGATTGTTGGGGTACGTGATTTACTGGGAGGAGGCATTCAGGAGCCTATTAGGGTATTGAAATATTTTATACCTCGATGCTATTTAGTGATTACTTATATGTCAACCTAAGTAAAAAAAAAACAAAATAAAATGGAAATTGTGCACTTTACTAGTATATGTAAGCCAATTATCTTTTTTTTTAAGTTGTAGATAGACACACAATAGCTTTATTTATTTATTTTTATGTGGTGCTGAGAATCGAACCCAGTGCCTCACACTTGCGAGGCAAGTGCTCTACCACTGAGCTACATCCTCAGCCCCCAATTATCTTTTGATAAAGGTTTTTTTTTTTAAATAAAGAAATCTTTTATCTGTAAGTGAAAAACTGATAAAACTGTAGATTACAACTTCAACATAGCCTAACACTTCTCATGTTAATATCTGTATGCTATGGAAGCCACAAAATTATTCCAGATAGTCTAATTTAAAATGCTAATATGGGGACTTAGAGATAGAGCTCAGTGGTACAGTGCTTGCCTAATATGTACAAGGCCCTTAATTCAATCCTCAGCACCAACAGAGGGGGGAAAAACTATATGGTATGCACAGATACTGTGTAACTGTATGTAAGGAAAAAAGTTAGCAAACAGGATCGCAATTACTTTGACTTTACAGTACAGAAAAAAAAAATAGAATTTTAGTTTGAATTGCTCTCTAACTAAATAAATCTAACATTAAAAAAACTCAGAAAAGATGTCTCTAACAAGAATAAATGAATCCTTTACCTTACTACCATGGTACCCTTGCCTGTCACAGTTAAACTGTAGAATTTTACACTGAAATCATTTGGGCCTTGTTCATCTTTTCAAATAGATTGTTAACTCTCTTCAAAAGGAAACACCCTTAATTCTCTTTGCAACTCCCAAAATCCATAGATAAATCCTTATGCTATATCAGGCACTTTATAAGGTTCATATTAACTATCTGGTGGGGGGAGTGCTGGGGATTAAACCCAGAGGCACTTTACCACTGGAGCTATATCCCCAGACCTCTTTATTTTTTAAGACAGGGTCTCACTAAGTTGCTGATGCTGGTCTTGAACTTGCAACCATCCTGCTCCAACCTCCTGGGATTATTAAGAGTGTGCCACCATACCCAGCATAAAGTTCATATTAAATTGTTAAATATGAAGCAAACTGGTACACCATCTCATAAGTCTCTGACACCTCTTTGTTTTCCCAAACATGACGTCTGTCCTTTTACCAGGTATGTGAAATACTCCACTGAAGACACCTATCAGAACAGAATATAAAATGTTTAGAGAGAAAAAGGGCAACAGAGATAAGCCAGTAAGTTTTTACTGATAAGGAACACAAAAGCCCACAGAAGATGAGAATTTGAGTACTCATTTGTAGAACTGCACTGGTCATGCCAGGATAGAAACCTGGCTTTGTTTTTTTTTTTAAATATTTTTTAGTTATAGATGGACACAATATCTTTGTTTTGTTTATTTATTGTTTTTATGTGGTGCTGAGGATCGAACCCAGTGCCTCATATGTGCGAGGCAAAGCGCTCTGCCGCTGAGCCACAACCCCAGCCCCCTGGCTTTGTTTTAGCAATAAGAAAACACTTGATGTTTTTCTTAGCTAAAATCTGAAGATTTTAAAACCTGGGGAAAATGTGGGGGTATCCTTTCTAGAATAAGACTTAAAAATATACCCAATGTTTTTGAAATAGGAAACAAGTGAGAACAATATAAAGCCCGGGCAAATAAACCAAACATGAAATCTCCATCTCTAATGCTCATTATTATTATTATCTAGTTGGGGAAGAGTGTTGTTTTTTAACAAACTAAAATATGGAGGACAGGTATATATATATTTCCCAGGATAATTTTACAAGGAACTGGCTTAGAAAAACTCCCAAATTTCTCCTATGAAAATGCATAAAGTAGAACCAAATGGAAAGAAGAGCTATCTTCTAATTTCAAGCACCATATTTATTTATTTATTAATTATTTATTTGTTTGTTTGTTTGTTTTTGGTGCCAGGGAATGAACTTGGGGGTACTCGACCACTGAGCCACACCCTCAGCCCTATTTTGTGTTTTTAAATTTAGAGATAGGGTCTCACTGAGTTGCTTAGTGCTTCGCCGTTGCTAAGGCTGGTTTTGAACTAGTGATTCTCCTGTCTAGGCTCCGAAAGTGCTGATTACAGGCATGCGCCACTGCAGACAACTCTATTTTTAATTTTTGTTCTTCACAGTGCTATGGATCAAATCCTGGGTCCTTGTACACTTTAGGCAAGTGCTCTACCACTGAGCTATGTCCTGAACTGCCTTTTTAATCTTAAAGCTGCCTCATCCACTAATCAAAAGTGCCTCTCCTATCAAGTATCTGTCTTTTGGTAAAAGAACTAACTATAAGAGTGATGCTAAAGAAACTAGGAAAAAGAGTATCAAAAGTTACTAAGTAAATCATTAGTAAAAAAAAATTACCCATAATGATACTAAACGTTAAAAGGGCCATTTATTGATTGATTTTACTTCTAGGAGAGTTTAAGAACTACTGACATCCAAAAAGTATCAAGTAATTTTGTTATGGTCACTGAATCAAAAAAAAGGCAACCAAATCCTGATACCCTTGACACTATAGTACATTACTTATCATTCCTCCTCTCTGCTAAGCTACAGAAAGGAAGAGAAGGAAGAGAATCAAGAAAGGAAAAGAGATTTTTTTCGAGGAGAGAATAAAGCACTTACACTTCATAGGACTTTCTAGCCACAGATGCCAGGTGCTACCCACTGAAATCCACGCTTGGACTAAGCTCCACATTTCTGAAAGGACCATCTCAACCGAAGCCTGGGGCTCCGAGTCAGGACGAGAAAGCTGCAGCTCCCACTAGCAGCACATTTCAAAGAGGCTGCAACAAGAGAACATTTTCCATTTAAGTATCTAATTCCAATCTTCCATTTCACAAAGCAGTAGCAGAACAGGCCTTTATATCAGTCTTTTCAAAAGATATTTCCATGACTATGTGATGAATATGGGACAGGCTATGGCTCAGCAATCCTTTCACTAACATGCTCCAAGTCCTTCATTATACTTCACAGCAGATCTGAAAAGTACTTGCCCCTTTTCTTTTTTAATAGTGCACTGTTGCTCCAAGACTCATTTCTACACTAACATTTCTAAAACTGCCAAATCAACCAAAATCACTGCATACGCCTCAACAATGCAAGCACACACCCAGTCAGGAGCCAAAGGAGTCATTAGTTGCCAAGAATTAGAAGCAGATTGGGGCTGCTACTTAATTCTACACAAAAACTCCTTCAATTAAGCAGAATTACTTGAAACACTTCATGGACTACAGAATAGCTCTGGCAAACAGAAAATGAGATACTGGAAATACACATAATTTCAATGAGCCCTGAAAAGTAACATAAATGTGTCAAGTTGCCACAATTTTAAGCATATCAATCAGTGAATGATATGTTTACTAAAGGAAGATTTTCAAAGATTTATAGTATATTAAGAGAAGTTTACAGGGAAGGAGGAACTTCTCACAGTGCTGAATAAAAAGAACTCATAATGGTGAAGTTAAGAATTAAAGCCGGGCGCGGTGGCTCACGCTTGTAATCCCAGCACTTAGGGAGGCTGAGACAGGAGAATCGCGAGTTCAAAGCCAGCCTCAGCAATGGCGAGGCGCTAAGCAACTCAGTGAGACCCTGTCTCTACAAAAAACACAAAATAGGGCTGGGGATGTGGCTCAGTGGTCGAGTGCCCCTGAGTTCAATCCTCAGTACCAAAAAAAAAAAAAAAAAGAATTAAACTTGTGGGGCTGGAGTCGTGGCTCAGCGGTAGAGCGCTTGCCTAGCATGTGCGAGGCACTGGGTTCGATCCTCAGCACCACATAAAAATAAAGGTATTATGTACACCTATAACTAAAATAAAAATATTTAAAAAAAAAAAGAATTAAACTTGTGGGAGTTGCAGCTCTGTGGCAGAGTGCTTGCCTTGCACATGTGAGGCACTGGGTTTGATCCTCAGTACCAAATAAAAATAAATAAACAAAATAAAGATATTGTGTCCATCTACAACTAAAAAATTTCTTAAAAACATTTAAAAGAATTAAACTTGTCAGTTTTAACATTGCTGTTACATCTGAAATAAACTTAATGTTATAAGAAAAAAAATCATATAAAGAAAACTATCCATCAACAAAGCAACATTTTAGATACCTGCCCTGCAATAATGTGGTATAGAGCTAGAAAATATGAGTTTCTCAAATAAATAAAATATCACTTTCATGAGACAGGTGAAAAAAAAAAAACAACTCTAATTTAGAAACAGAAAAAAATATGAAAGTTGATCAATTATCCCCCCCCCTTTTTTTTTGCAGTGCTATAGATCAAACCCATTATACACAAATACTCTACCAAGGAAGCATATGGTCAACTATCTTAAGTCTTTATATACAATCCTTTATGAGAAATTTACAGATTTGAGACAAATTGCTAATTTGTCATAATGAATTACTTTTCTGATGTTTTTATTGGATATTGGAAGAGAAAATGGTTTGAAGGGATATTATTTAGGAAAAATAATAAGGACCAGGAATGGTGGCACATACCTGTAATCCCCAGCTACTCAGGAGGCTGAGGCAGGAGGATTGCAAATTAGAAGCCAGCCTGGGCAACCTAGTGAGACCCTTTCTCAAAATAAAATTTAAATAAAAAGCTGGGGCTGCAACTCAGTGTTGGAGTACTTTCCTAGCATATGTAGGAACTGAGTTTAATCCCCAATACCATAAAAAAAGAAAAGAAAAATATAATCTGAAGATGATCAGATGAGATAACCACTATTACCTGAAAATATTTTCAAATTTTACAAGATAGCCTGAAATACAGAAACCATGGTGAAATAAACTTAGGTAATATCTTCATCCTAGATGAATAAAAGACTTCTACTTTCAAAAGCAGTTGTAAAAGGGGGGAAAAAAAAACATAAAGCCCCTAGAAAACTCCCAGACCCACAAAATACCCCTATATGCATAAATAACTTGTAGAAACAAAAAAAGCTTCTATGGCAAAAAATTTAGGTAAATTTCATTTCACAACCATCTCCATAATAACTAACTATTCAACTGAAAAAAATTATTTGCCTTACAGAGGGAAAAGATTCTTAGCTAAAACCAAGTATTTAAATAATGGCCACTCAAATTCCAGAAGACATACTCAAAACATTCTTCAAATGTTCGGAAGACTACAGGCCCATATGCACTGTCCTATCCTAATCTCAAAGAAAGGAATCAATAAGACAAAATGACAGCACTGTACACCATGGTATCCCTAGCTTTTGATGAAATCCCAGTGCTTCTTGAACAACACAATGATCTTTGTCAAATGAATTTATACCTGTCAGTCACATATAAAATGGTACTGAGACGCCCTGCCCAAAATTTTCATGACAAGTTTAAAGAAGTCCTATCCAAATTTAAAATCTTCAATCACCTATGTATGTGAATTAACCTCAAGAATGGCCCTAAAAAGCCGGGTTCGGTGGCACATGCCCGTAATCCCAGCACGTTGGGAGGCTGAGACAGGAAAATCGTGAGTTCACAGCCAGCCTCAGCAACAGCAAGGTGCTAATAAGCAACTCAGTGAGACCCTGTCTCTACATAGAACACAAAATAAGGCTCAAGATGTGGCTCAGTGGTCGAGTACCCTTGAATTCAATTCCCAGGACAAAAAAAAGGGCTCTAAAAAAAGAATATATTTAGATCCATAAAATCCACTCCAGTTGGAAGTAACTAAGTATTCATTACCTGATAATCACTTTGTGGAGGGCATTATTAATTATACTAGGCAGCCCTGCATTAAATGTAGAAAATGTTAGCCAGGTGGAGTGGCACATGCCCATAATCCCTACAATTTAGGAGGCAATTTAGGAGGCTAAGGCAGGAGATCACAAGTTCAATGGCAGCCTCAGAATTTAGAGAGACCCTAAGCAACTCAGTAAGGCCCTGTCTCAAAATTTAAAAAGGACTGGGGATATATTTCAGTGGTAAAAAGCAAACTTGGGTTCAATCCTCAGTACCCACAACAAAAAGAAAAAAAAAAAAAACAGAAAATGCCAAGCCGGAAATCATTTCATCTGAAGCAAATGGGCAGCTCAGAGTGAGGGCTTCCTGAAAGCTAAAGACATAGATGTTATTTCTTCCTTTCATCTCCTGTCTACATGAGCAAGTTTTATTAACAGATCACATAAACGAGATGATTTTTTTTCCCTTGTACTGAGGAATGAGCCCAGGAACACTGCCACAAAGCTATAGCCTCAGTCCTTTTTTAATTTTGTACTTTGAGACAAGGTCTCACTAAACTGCCCAGGCTGACCTTGAACTTTTGATTCTACCTCAGCTCCCCACCCAATATCTGATATTATAGGCGTGTACCACCATGCCCAACACCAGATGAAATATTTTTTAAATTTTTTTGGGGGGTGTTACTGGGGATTGAACTCAGGGGCACTCGACCACTGAGCCACATCCCCAGCCCTATTTTGTGTTTTATGTAGAGACAGGGTCTCACT
Organism: Xerus rutilus; assembly: GCA_028644305.1. NCBI lineage: Eukaryota > Metazoa > Chordata > Mammalia > Rodentia > Sciuridae > Xerus > Xerus rutilus. The sequence continues at coordinate 22,423,335 of CM053407.1, read as the reverse complement.
GAGTTGCTTAGCGCCTCGCCATTGCTGAGGCTGGCTTTGAACTCGCGATTCTCCTGTCTCAGCCTCCCAAAGTGCTGGGATTACAGGCGTGTGCCACCACGCCCGGCTTGAACTTTTATTGTACATATTAATTTAAGCATGTTAACACAATGTTGAAGGATCAAATTTTTCTGATAGAAATGTGAGAGATTTAAAATTATAAAATACGTTAGTTGTTTTAAAAGACTGAATACTTACATAAAAATATCTATTTTTCAAGTCTAATTCTAAATATATTCTCTTATTTGGGGGATAATTGTTTCAATGCATTACACTTGACTGAAATAGAAAATACAAGGAAATAACAAACACCGAAAATTGAAAAGAATTATGCAATGGACTTGTTATGGTTTGGATGTGAGGTGCCCCCCAAAAGCTCACATGTGAGCCAATGCAAGAAGGTTCAGAGGAGAAATGATTGGGCTGTGAGAGTCTTAACCCAATCAGTGAGTTAATCCCCTGATAGGGGTTAACTGAGTAGTAACTGAAGTGGTAGGATGTAGTTGGAGGAGGTGGGGATTAGGGCATGGCTTTGGGGTGTATATTTGTATCTGGCAAGTGGAGAACTCTCTCTGCTGCTGCTTTTTTTTTTTGGTACTGAGGATTGAACTCAGGGGCACTTGCCCACTGAGCCACATCCCGAGCCCTATTTTGTGTTTTATGTAGAGACAGGTTCTCACTGAGTTACTTAGTACCTCACCGTTGCTGAGGCTGGCTTTGAACTCGCGATTCTCCTGTCTCAGCCTCCCAAAGTGCTGGGATTACAGGCATGCACCACCATGCTGGGCCTGAAGCTGGCTTTGAACTCGCGATCCTCCTGTCTCAGCCTCCCCAGCCACTAGGATTACAAGCGTGTGCTACTGCGCCAGCCTCTCTCTGCTTCTTGATCACCATGAAGTGAGCTGCTTCCCTCTGCTACACAATCTGCCATGATGTTCAGCCTTACCTCAAGCCTCAAGGAATGGAGCCAGCCTTCTATGAACTATGACCTCTGAAACCATGAGCCCTCAAATAAACTTTTCCTCCTCTACAGTTGTTCAGGTCATATCCTTTAGTTACCAGCAAAAAAGCTGACTAAAACGGCTGGAGAAAAAATAAGTGAAAATAATGTAAACTCTGCTAACAGAAAACTCACTAACAGGAGAAAAAATAATTGTTTACTAATATTTTCATTTTGGAAACTCTATTAGAGAATAAAAATTAAGACAGTACTTTAAAGGGCTTCTGCAAGCTGAACACTACAAAATTATTCCCTTTAGCAAAAATGTAAATTTCCAATAAAGAAAAATAAGGCTTTTCTCTGGGCTTCACCTGTACAACCATTAAGACACTCTGGTAATACCCTAGTATCATAATGCAAGCTAGGGAAATACAGGCCAGGGAGTCTGAATAATCACAACTTCCTATGAATTAAATTGGCTTTAAAGTTCAACATAGCTTAAAATTCTATAAAATACGAAAAATAGTATGGTAGTTCCAAAAACAAAGAATAACCATATGATCTAGCAATTTCACTTCTGAGCATATATTCAAAAGAACTGAAACCAGGAACTCCAAGAGACATCTGTACAACCATGTTCACAGTAACATTATTCACAATATCCAAAGGTAGAAGCAAGTGTTCATCAATGGATGAATGGATAAATAATATGTAGCATATACACACAATGGAATATTACTCAGCCATAAAAAGGAAGGAAATTCTGACACACAGCACAACAAGGATGAACAGACATGTTTGATGAGAAAAGCCTGTCACAAAAGAAAATCTACTGGCCAGGCATTGTGGCGTACACCTGTAATCCCAACAACTCTTTCTTTTTTTTTTTATACCAAGGACTGAACTCTGGGATACTCGACCACTGAGCCACATCCCCAGCCCTATTTTGTGTTTTGTTTAGAGCCAAGGTCTCAATGAGTTGCTTAGTGCTTCGCGGTTGCTGAGGCTGGCTTCAAACTCGGGATTCTCCTGTCTCAGCCTCCCAAAGTGCTGGGATTACAGGCGTGCGCCACCACGCCTAGCTCCCAGCAACTCTTGAGGCTGAGGCAGGAGGATCGCAAGTTCGAGGCTCCGCTCAGCTACTTAGTGAAACCCTGTCTCAAAAAACAAAATGAGCTCGAGATGTAGCTCAATAATAAAGCATCCCTGGGTTCAATCCAGTACCAACAAGAAAGGAAAAATAATATATGATTCCACTTACATGAGGTACCTATAGTAGTCAAATAGACAAGGCGGAATCGTGGTTGCTATGGTAAGGGGGAAATAGGAACTTCTGTGTTTAATGAGTATAGCTTCAGTTTTACAAGAAGAAAACATTCAGGAGATGGATGGTGATAACGGTTACACAACAACGTAAAAGTAATATATACGACAGAACTTGGACACTTAAAATGGCTAAATTGATAAATTTTATGTTTTGAATATTTCACTATAGTTTTTTATAAAATCTACTTTCCATTTCCCCCATGAACAGCAACATAATCATCAAGGCAATGAAGAACGTTGATGAAATTTTTGGAAGTCTTTTGGAAAAACTCTATTATAATTAGAAAATTTAACAGTGCCCTAAAAATTTTATATCCTGAATCAACTGGCCCAAGGCCTGGTAAGACAAGAAATAAATGCCAGCACTTAGGGAGGCTGAGACAGGAGATTCACGAGTTCAAAGCCAGCCTCAGCAATGGCGAGGCGCTAAGCAACTCAGTGAGACCCTGTCTCTACATAAAACACAAAATAGGGCTGGGGATGTGGCTCAGTGGTCAAGTGTCCCTGAGTTCAATCTCCAGTACCAAAAAAGAAAAAGAAAAAGAAAGAAATGAATCCAAGTAAGAAGAAATGCCATTAGAAAACAGACCAACATGTCAATAGAAGTACTATCACAAATCCACACACATAGGCTGCAGTACTCCAAAGACACGAAATGTCTAATGTTTGCATACCTAATATCTGGAATAGATAACATAAGGGTATAATTTTAACTTTAATTTAAATTTTAACAGCCATACCTGGTTAATGTCCACCATAGTGAATGATCCAGCTAGATTAAGAAACTCTTGGGGTTGGATGTGGCTCAGTGGTAGACCACTTGCCTAGCATGTATGAGGCACTGGGAAATAGAGAGAGAGAGAGAGAGAGAGAGAGAGAAGGAACGAACGAACGAACTCAGTCGGTCAATCCACTGGTGGCTAAAAAAATATTTTTCAAAAAAGAAAGAAATTCATTTAAAAAAATGCCTTTCATTTTTATTGTTTACTTATATATTTCCAGTTTCTATCAAAGCAAAGCATACAGTATTCCTATGTTCACTGAAGTAACCGGCCCACAAAAGTTGAATAGAAATTATTTTCCAGAAGGCTTTCCTTTGAAAAGCAAGCTGTTGTAAGGGTCACTTGACCAGAGGATGAGAGGATGAGCACAAAAGATAATTAAATAGATAATTACAATTGCTAGAAAAAAAAACAGAGACCCTATATATTAGAACTAACGAGTGTAGAAATTCCAAAGGAAAAAGCACTAGAAAAGAAGTTGGAAGTTGATACCCATGGCCTAAGACCTTTCTGAGATGATATTTAAGAAAAAGTTTCCATGAATTTGTGACAAACCATTACATGACAATGTCAACTGAATCCATCAAAGCATGATTTTATTTCAGCTGACTGCTTATCATCCTGCCTTTTTCAGTTTCCAGATTGGATGATAGAACTTTTGAGATAAACTCTACTGACAGATTGCCTCTGTAAAAACTTAGAACAAGTAAGCAGCATAATCACTAGCCCTATAAAAAAACAGTCTTTCCTCCCATAACTTACTACCTTGTCTACTAATTTTGGTTACTGGGGGTAGACAAAGCAAACTGTAAGTGTTCAGAAAAAGCTGGCTACTGTTAAACAAAGATCCCTCCAAGTAGCTGGGATTATAAGCATAGGTGTGTGCCACTGTGCCCAGCATTTACAAAGGTTTTTGATTGTTGTTGTTGTTTTTAAGAGGAATGGAAATATTGACAATTACACCACTAAAGCTAAATGTTGTTTATTTTCAACTAACCACTGACATGAAGAGATGGCAAAAATAAAATTTACAAACACAAATTTGAGTTACCAACTGTTTTTTAGACACACTTACAAGCAAAGATTCACTCAACAAACATTTTAAAGAACTTGTGTGTGGGCTGAAGCTGCAGCTCAGTAGTAGAGCACTCGCCTACCATGTGAGGCACTGGGTTCCATCCTTAGCGTCACATAAAAATGAACAAAAAGTCATTCTGTCCATTTACAACTACAAAAAAAATTTTTTAAAAAGAACTTGTGCATGAGAGATTATAATCATCTCTCTCCTTTTTTTGATGGGGGGGTACGTACTGGGGCTTGAACTCAGGGGCACTCAACCACTGAGCCATCCCCAGCCGTATTTTCTATTTTATTTAGGGACAGGGTCTCACTGAGTTGCTTAGCACCTTGCTTTTGCTGAGGCTGGCTTTAAACTTGCAACCCTCCTGCCTCAGCCTCTGGAGCCACTGAGATTATCTCTTAATAAACATGGTTTATTCATTCATCTATGAATGTTAGACCACATATAAATGAATGTGACGAGGATCCCACAGTCCAATGGGAGAGAGAAAATAAATTTTTGAAAAGGTAAAAACTGGTAAATGCAATAAACAAAGACATGGGGCATGGGAGACTTTCAGCTGAAGAGAATCAGTTAAAATCTCAAGGAGAAAGCAGATTTCAGAAGCTTCGAAAAGATGGATTAATTTCTACATTTGATGATAAGATTGGGAAAGGATAAAAGCATAAAAGAACAAAATTGGGCAAAAGTTAGCATTCCGTTCCCCCACACCGCAAAAAACATGCCACACCGCAAAAAACATGCGTGCTATGAGAGACATTACAGTTATTTGAATAGCAAAGGACTCAATAAAGAGGAAATCTGCAGGTAACCAAAAGATCAAGGTCGCAAAGAATTCAGAAGGTGATATGAAGCACCTACATCTCATAGGAAAGCAGCTGGATACACCTACGTTAGTGTTTTACCAAAACAGAGGGAAAAGATTGGTGGTAAATGTAATTAAGCGACTACTATGATAGACCTTGGAATACAAATCGAATGAGGAGAGAAGACTGAAAAACTGATTTTAAAAAAAAAAAGTATACAGGAATGGTGGCAACACCTATAAATCTCAGCAACTGGAGATGCTGAGGAGGGGGATTCTCAAGTTTGATCCAACTTAGCAAGACTATCTCGAAATAATTTAAAAAGGGGGTGTGTGTGTAGCTCAGTGGTAAAGTATGCCTCGGTTCAATCCTTAGTATCACCTCCCCCCGCAAAAAAAACCCGATTGAACACACACATTTGCACTCCTGTACCTTCTAAAAATCCACTAAAATCAGAGTAAAGATATTTGATAAAAATAAAAATGCAAAAACTCACAAGGAAGAGAATGGAAACAGATGACAAATATCAGATATCAAGGACACTGTGGAAACTGGAAAGCTAATGTCCTAATCTAAGAAGGATGAAATTTGCCTCAGGGTGGGGAGGAATGATGAGATGAAAAGGGTAAAGCTAAGGGGCAAACCAATCCTCCTGGCAAAACCCCCAGGAAAGGCTCAGGAATTAGAAGCACCAGCTGCATCTAAAGGCAGATCCATAGGTGTAACAAAAAATAAAGGGGTTGGGCTGGAGTTGTTGGCTCAGTGGTAAAGCGCTTGTCGAGAACTCGTGACGCACGAGTTGGATCCCCAGCACCATATTAAAGAAATAAACAAAAAACCTAAATAAACAAAATAAAGGTACATGCCACCTACAACTAAAAATATTTTTTAAAAATAAAGGAGTGAACCAGGCGTGGGGGCGCAAGCCTGTAATCCAAGCACTTCGGGAGGCTGAGACAGGAGAATCGAAAGTTCAAAGCCAGCCTTAGCAACAGGAGGTGCTAAGCAACTCAGTGAGACCCTGTCTCTACATAAAACACAAATAAGGCTGGGGATGTGGCTCAGTGGTCAAGTGCCCCTGAGTTCAATCTCCAGTACCAAAAAATAAGTAAAATAAAAAAAATTAAAGGAGTGGACTAAAGCATAAGAAGTAAAATCAAAAATCAATAAGTGGGACAGTTATCAAACTAAAAAGCTTCTTCACAGCAAAGGAAAATTAAGAACGTGAAGTGAGAGCCTACAGAATGGGAGAAAATCTTTACCACCAGCACCTCAGATAGAGCATTAATCTCCGGGATATATAAAGAACTCAAAAAACTGAACACCAAAGAAACCAAATAACCCAATCAATAAATAGGCTAAGGAACTGAACAGGCAATTCACAGAAAAAGAAATACAAATGGTTAAAAAATATATGAAAAAATGTTTAACATCACTTAGCAATTAGAGAAATGCAAATCAAAACTACACTGAGGTTCCATCTTACCCCAGTCAGAATGGCAATTATCAAGAATACAAGTAACAATAAATGTTGGTGAGGATTGGGGGAAAAGGTTCACTTACACGCTCCTGGTGGGACTGCAAATTGGTGCGCCACTCTGGAAAGTAGTATGGAGATTCCTTAGAAAACAGAGTGGAACCACCATTTGACCCAGCTATCCCACTCCTTGGCTTCTACCCAAAGGACTTAAAATCAGCATACTACAGTGACGCAGCAACTTCAATGTTTATAGCAGCTCAATTCACAACAGACAAGCTATGGAACCAACCTAGGTGCCCTACAACAGATGAATGGATAAAGAAAATACACAATGGAATATTACTTGGCCATAAAGAAGAATGAAATTATGGCATTTGTCAGTAAATGAATAAAACTGGAAAATATCATGCTAAGTGAAATAAGCCAGTCCCAAAAAACCAAAGGCCAAATGTTCTCCCTGATATGTGGATGCTAACCCACAATAAGGGAGGGGAAGATGAGAAGTCTACATTGGACTATACAAAGAGGAATGAAAGGAAGGGAGGGGGAGGGGAATAGAAAAGACAGTAAAATAAATCAGATATATCTTTCCTATACTTATATATGAAAACACAACCAATATAACACCACATCATATACAACCAGAATAATGGGATCCTAATTGGAAAAGTTATACTTATTCTATGTATGTATGTCAAAATACACTCTGCTGTCATGTATATCTAGAAAGAACAAATCTTTTAAAAATTTGTATAAGCAGTAGTTATACTACTGTATTTTTCTCCCTGACTGTGTAGCCAGGCTATTATTCTCCCACCAAAATAAAGGACTCAAGGTTTACTTTGGAAAGACTGAAGGACAACAGACTCAGCTAAGGACAGGAATATCACCTGAAAACAGAAGATTAAATAAAAGGCTACACACACTGAATTGGTGGGAACCAGGACCTGGCCTCATTCCCTCATCTGGTTGTACAGCATGGACAGCCTCCTTTATAACCTCCCAGGAAGATATCTAAAGTACTCTGTTCATGGTAAAAGTGATCCAAGAAAAAAGACCAATAGAGGATAAGAGAAAATAAAACCAAACAAAACAACAAAACAAAAACAAGTGGAGAATGTAGCTCAGTGGTACAGAACTCCTAGGTTCAATCACCAATACTGCAAAAGAAAAGAAAAACAAAAAACAAGAGGTGAAGGAAATTCCCTAGGCTAATGTTAAGTAGGAATCCCAGGACAATAGTTATGCAACAGAGAACCAAATCTTATTGGAGCAAGGGGATAGAGGGCTCTCAGGTTTGATGATTACATCAGCCAAAAAAAACCAGATTGTCAACGTGAATATGCAAAGAAGATATTTAGACTACTGACAGGGATTTGTGGATGAATTACTGTAGATATACAGAAAACAAAACAAACGTTAAAAAAAAGAAAGAAAAGGTACTCATCCTCATGAAAATAAAGTTGTGCAAAATTTTTAAAAAGAAAACTTAAATATTGATAAAAGTTAAAATTATGTACAATTCCAATATTTAAGATTCCTGGGCCAGAAAACAGGAAAGGCAGTGAATTGTGAATAGAGCAGAATGTCTGGATAAAGTGAATTGGCAGGCTGGTGAGTTTTCAATAATGGCAAGATCCAGGGTGTGACTGTGTGACCAGGTCATTAAAGAAAATGAAGAAGGAATCAAAAGGCCAAAGTGTTAGCGGAATCTAGATGCTAAAGGCACCTAAAAATGATGGTGTGTGACTCTGCTGGTATTTCCACCTTTCTCTACCATCATTTCTGCTACAGTAGGCTCACCTATATATCTGTTATCAACAAGTTGCCACGTCCCCTGGCTTCTGACTGCATTTGGCCAATAGAGAATCCCAGTAGGAAATTAGAAGAATAAAGAAAGGAAATCCATTCCTTCAACTCCCTCCCTGCAACGGACCTTAAGCTAGCCATGCCCCTTCACCTGAAAGTCACCCATTTTCCTCTCACAGCAGCCAAGTAACCACTCCCTCTTCCCCTTCAAGTGATGTTAACAGTTTGGCTATAGATTATTACACTATTTCTTGTGGTGCCATTATACCTGCAACATTATAAACAGTATCTTTACAAAGTAAACTCTCCTCAATTTATCTTGTCAAGTATGCCATCTGTTCCTGTTGAGACCCTACTAACAATGATGGTAATAATGCAAATGATCGGGATGATGTTTTAACAGCGAATAGCAGAAAGGAGAGAAAAGTTACTAATATTTAAATAATAATGCTAACATAATTTGAGCTCTATACTGAAGAATTTTTCAAAGCTCTTTATTGATACTACCTCATTTAATCATAACAACTACCCTATGTGATAAGAACTGATTATTTTCTGGTTCATTTCCAAATACAAACACCCAGCACAGCTGTTGGTTCAAGGTAAGGACTCAACTACTGATTTAAAATACACACAACAATATGCAAGTTTGGCAGGGATACTAAATACTTTTGTAGTACTGTTTAGCATTTCTTATATATATACACACACATATATATTAGAAAACTATACGAATATCAAGGAATTGTGACTTCTCAGATCAAAGAAACTAAACTCTGAAGGGGCACATATGTGAATAACTTCCTTATGTAGCCTACAGTAAAGTCTTATTTATTTGCCTTCCCACAAAATAAACAAGGACTTAGGCCCCAAATTTTTAGTGTCACATTCAAAGTGAAAGTTGCAAATTTTAAAATATTTATTATGTACTTCCAGCCTACTAGCTTATTTAATAAGGCAGAGCACCTTTAGATATGTTATGGGTTAAAATATAAAAGGGAAGATGGTAAAGAGAAAAATATGTTTGTGAGTATAAAACCCAAAAATAAAGAGAAAGATGAAGGAAGCTGTGGATGTAGCTCCTTGGTAGAACACTTGCTTGCTCAGCATGCAGTGATGCCCTGGATTTGATTTCCAGCACCACACACACACACACACAAAAGTAACGGTGAGCATTTTGTCAGTCCCATCAGTTTTCAAAGTACTTCACGACTCAGAGTATGAGTCAAATAAATAAGACTTTATGACCCACGTCAGCAAGACCACCAACTATACACACTTAGAGTAACAAAGCACAACAAGGTAAGTGTGAAAATTAAGCAACAGAGCATAAAATGTGAGTCAAAGAACAAGGAAATACAATAGATGTAACAGACAACTGAAAATTTCACCAGATGCTTACACAAATATACTTAATAATTTAGATAGCTACGATGTCCATCTTAAAAATAAAAATCCCAAAAGTCAGGGAAATAAGATTAGAGACCAATATGAAGTAAAATGAGAACTCTAAAGTTTATGTGAAACCAGAATTGGCATTTTTTACCTCTGTATTATGTTGCACCCCAAAGCAGAGAAAATCCACAAGTATACGAATCTTGAAACCTGAGAAGTTTCGAGAATAATGGACCGGAACTGGAATGAAAATTGGCAAGTAGTAAGGTGTGCGGCTACCTTCCCACGTTTGGGAAGAACTGCCACAGACAACAATTGGACATGGAGGTGAGACAGATAAAGCATCCTTAATTGGAAGGTAGAGAAGCACTAAGGTTTGATTTGGCTGAAGACAAAACAGAAAATCACGGTCTAAGGCGCAAAGCGAGGATAGAACTTAAGGAGGGCTGGACCCACGCCACAAGCGAGAAGTTCAAGACCTACAAACCAGATTCTACGGGATGAGGAAAGGGCCAGTTCGCGACCGATCAGCTGCGACTAGTTTCCGAAAAGCGACAGAGATGTAGCTTCGCAGCCCCACCCCACAACAGCAGCTCCTCCCCAAGGAGGACCTCACAAGGGCAACCGCCGGCTCAGGCTTTCCCCTCGAGCCTACGTCCCACCCAGCCCTGGGCCCCACGTCGCAGAACGGCCTCTCTGGGCCCCTCACCGAACGTTGCAGCTCCCCAAGCCAAAACGAGGCGCGCTCCTTTCCGCTGGGATCCGGGTCGTGGTAAAGCGCCTGCACTGCCTGGTACACAAGCTGCAATGTCGGTTTTGCTCCTTCCATGGTGGTGGCGGCAGTGGTGACAGCGACGGTTCTGATTCTTCTCAGGAGGCTTCCCGGTTGCTCCGCCTTCGCGCTGCCTTACTGTCTCGGCCACAGCCGCTCCCTGACTGGCGCCATCTCCTCCTCTTTGGCCGTTACCAGGGCAGAGGGGTTCACCGTGGAAGTTACCCCTCGGAAACAGCGGATAGATCGTATTCAGGTTCCTGGCCTTTTTTTCTGGTCTTTTCACTGGTAATCCAGACTCCTGAGTCTGGACGCTGATTTTTGATTCTTCACTTGCTGATTTACGTTCCGAATCCGATCTCTGCACTACACCAGCCACGCTGCGTATCTAAGCCGCGTTTAACCGGACCGGAAGCGACCGCCCAGTACCTTTGGCACACTTCCGTCTGGTGCTCTACAAACGGCCTCCTTCCTGGCACGCCTCCTCTTGTCTCCCCGCCCCCTCCCGGAAGTGACCCTGCCAGGCGAGGAGTGGGGAAGGAGGAGTGGGTTTTGTACTGCTACCTGGACCTTTAGGACCGATTTGTGTCGTGTACCTGAGCCGTTCTTCCCTCCTTTGCATGAGTCCGAGGTCATCTCTCTTCCTGCCGACTTCCTTATCCCTCTCATAAGAATCCCTCTGTCCCGGGTCGGTGACCAAGGCGCGTCAATTCGGCTATCTGTGGTGTCCAAAGTCCTGGAGATTGAGAAGACTTAAGACACGGTTCCTACTCAGACCCCAGTGGAAGAGACATGTAACCCAATAATTATTTACAAACCTGAAACGTGCCACATTGAATAAATCCAAACGACTAGAATCTATGTTCAGCCTCCGTTTTCTACTAAGTTATTTGACCCAAAGGGAGTCTGATTCTACTGCTTGTGACGTGACTCTCCGAACTCTAGAGCATACGCACGTATCTGCAGGGCGATTATCCCATTGGGTTGTATTCTTGTGTATGCTTTCTTTATGAATCTAAAATCAGTAGTCTAACAATTCTCAATTTCACAAAAGAAAATAAAAACCCACACTGTGGAGAAATCTGGCACGAAAGATAACAGCATGTTAAAGGGTTCCCCAATACTGCCCCCACTCCCTTGCACTATTTGGTAAATGCTTACAATGGGTAAAGCACTATAGTTATGATAGCTAAAACCTTGCCAAAATATCATTTTTAAAAATGAGAATTTAGAGCTGGGGTGTGGCTCAGTGGTAGAGCGCTTGCCTAGCATGCATGAGACACTGGGTTCGATCCTCAGCACCACATAAAAATAAATTAACAAAATAAAGACACTGTGCTCATGTATAACTAAAAAATATTTTTAAAAAATGCAAGTGGCATGGGGATACCCAATGTGGGATGGTATCTGAAATTGAGGGGATCTTGTGAAGCCCTAAACCAGTGGAGTCTGAAACTAACTTCAGGTAAACAGTGTTAGAATTTAATTGCAATTCACCCAGTTGGGATGGAAATAGAACAGGTAATTGAGTTTAACATATGCAAAAATAAATAAATACATTAATTATATATAGTAAACACAGCAGAATGTTAACAGTTTGTATGTACACAAGAGGTAAGTATTTACTATCAAGACTACTTTTGTGTAGGTTTGAAATTTTCCAACTTAAAAAAATTGAAAACTGGAAACACAAACATAAAAATTCTTGTTTATTGTCATGAAAAGATGTCTGACCATTGGAAAAAGAAATAGTTTATGAATCAGCAAGTAAAATGACATATATGAAAATATGTCTATATTTGTATATAGGCAAAGAGAGGTATCTGGGAGGATGATCAATAAATATTAATAAGAGTTATCTCTGGTGACAGGATTTTTTAAAATATATATATATATATATATACACTTTTTTTTAGTTGTTGATGAACCTTTATTTTATGTATTTATATGTGGTGCTGACAATCAAACCCAGGGCCTCATACATGCTAGGCAAATGCTCTACCACTTAGCCACAACCTCAGCCCCTGGTGATAGGATATTATACTTTCTTTTTTTTGTTTTTCTTCATAGCACTTATCACCACTTGACATATTGCATACCTTCTTTATTTTTTGTGACTTCCTCCATTAAAGAGTAAGCTCCATGCAGACACGGACATTGTGTTGGCTGTTGCCATATGCCCAATGCTTTGAATGGTACCTGGCATAAATAAATATTTTTGAATGTATTAATAATGTTTATATGATTTGGATTTTTCTTTATAATGATTATTTACATTTCCAACAAGCATATTTTATAAAAACAACACAGCTTTTTTTTTCCCTTTTTCCTTTAGACAATATAGTATAAACTTGAAGAAGCCATAACCTGTCAAGGACCAGTGTTAACTGAATCTTGGTTGATGTCGGCCAAGAAAAGACCACACAGATCCAACCTCTCTTCTTCTGACTAATCAGGGAACATACTATGGACCAAATTCCTCCAGTTGCACAACCTGAAACAGCTGTGAACCCAGAAGAGAACACATGCTATTTTTTTTTTTTTTAGTTGAACCAACATTTGAGGCTCTCAAGCTGAGGACATCTTCCTTTGGCTCTCCAGCTCAGAACCACCCAGAGTCAGAGCCAGTTTTTCCCCATATTTCATTTGCAAAGCAAATTGAAACTGTGGAAGGGGCTGGGAGGTGAGGATGATGAAGAGAAATAGTGAATTTCTGTAGAATAATGAAAGCACAAATTAACTGCCTTCAGTCAAAAGCAGCAGTTATGGTTTAGATACGAGATGTCCTCCAAAAGCTCATGTGTTGGGCTGGGGTTATGGCGCAGTGGTAGTGTGCTTGCCTAGCATGCGTGAGGCACTGGGTTCGATCCTCAGCACCACATAAAAATAAAAATAAAGATATTCTGTCCACCTACAACTAAAAAATAAATATTAAAAAAAATCTCATGTGTGAGACAATGCGACAACGTAGAGAGGTGAAATGATTAGATTATGACAGTTCTAACCTAATCGGTGGATTAACCCACTGATATGGATTAACTGAGTGGTAACCCTAGAGAGATAGAGTGCAGCTGGAGGAAGTAGGTCACTGGGGGCGTGATTGGGGGTTTATATTTTGTCCCTGGAGAGCAGAGTGCTTTTTCCTGGTCGCCCTGTCCTGAGCTGCTTTCTCTTCCCTCACCCTTCCACCATGATATTCTGCCTTACTGGGGCTCAGAGCTATGGAGTCGGCTGACCATGGACTGAACCTCTGAAACCATGAGCCAAAATAAACTTTTCCTCCTCTAAGTTGTTTTTGTCAGGTCTTTTGGTCATCACTGTGCAAAAGCTGACTAGAGTAGCAGTCTTCCTCCAAGATTTTCTGAGGGATAGGTTTGAAATGCTGGGTGGAAAAGCACTGGGTAGGTTGGAATTGTTTGGAACATTAATAGTTCATAAAAGGAAATATGATACAGAGAACCCAAGGAAAATAAGTAAAAACCCCCACAGCCCAGTAAATGTGCCCCCAATTCCTCCTTTGTCACTCACAGATCTTCTTCTGTAGATCTAAGTTTCTCACCCTAGATCTTCTTCCTCTCCTGTTGAGCTTTTGTCTTTAGAAGCCTGACGTGGAGAGCAGGGAAACTTTTTTTCCAACAAGATTAATTGTGTGTGTGATACAGAGTATTGAACCTAGGCTCTCATGCATGCTAGGCAAACGCTCTACCATTGAGCTGCATTCCTGGCCCACTATTAATTTTTGCAATTCATATTATATCCAGTTTACTGGCACTTTACTCAGTTTACTTCAGGTTATTAAGCATTGCTTTGGTGCTGGTGTGGTAAATGCCAAATTGTTGACCAACAAACCAGGCTGGTGAGTGAGTACATTTCCCTCACAAATGCAAAAGGTGCCACTGGGGCAGTTGGCAGAGAAATGACTTTCTCCCTCCTCGCTCTATCTGATGGCATGGTGGAACAAAGATTTTCCTAAACATCAGATCTTGTATGTAACTACCTTCCTCAGCTTGATTCCCCTGCAAAAAGGGGTCATAATACTTACCCATCCTATGCACAGGAGGACCAGTGAGGTTACAGTGGATGTGCCTGGGAATTGGTTCAGTGTAAACAACTATAAAGTAATTCAGGGCTGAGAATGTAGCTCAGTGGTAGGGCACTTGCACTTGCCTGGCATGGAAGGATCTGGGTCAATCGCCAGGTACATACATACACACACACACACACACACACACACACACACAAAGAGAGAGGAAAGTAATCTAATACAGTTTGACAAATATATAGGGCCAAATGGTCACTTCTTTTGGGGGGAAGGGGATGTATTGGGGATTGAACCTAGGGGTACTTAACCACTGAGCCACGTCCCCAGCCCTTTTTATTTTTTATTTTATTTTTTTTTAAAAATTTTTCTTTAGTTGTAGATGGACACAATACTTTTACTTGATTTATTTATGTGGTGCTAAGAATTGAACCCAGTGCCCCATGCATGCGAGGCAAGTGCTCTAACACTGAGCCACAACCTCAGACCCCTTTTTATTTTTTAATTTGAGACAGAATCTCACTAAATTGCTTAGGGCTTTACTAAATTGCTGAGGATGACCTTCAACTTGCTATCCTCCTATCTCAACCTCCCAAATCACTGGGATTATAGGCATGCACCACCAAACCGGGCTTAATTTTTTTATTTTGAGTCTGGGTCTCACTAAGTTGCTTAGGGCCTCACTAAATTGTTGAGACTGGCCTCAAACTTGTGCTCCTCCTGCTTCAGCCTCCTGAGTCACTGGGATTACTGGTGTGTGCCACCATGCCCCCCACTTTTTATTTCAGTGCTTGGTACCAAACCCAGGGCCTCATGCAATGGTGGGCAGTCTTATGTCTCTTAATCTGTTGCCATAAACCCCATCCAAAGCCATCCAGAGCAACAGAGATGGTAAACTCATCAGGTTTCCATGTGTCTAGTGTCTCAAGGGCTCATGCCTGTTTTACTGTATGTTTGGCCTGATTAAAGGCCTCAGTATGCTGGTCAGTCCAGTCCCATACTCTTACACAAATTATGTAAGGGTCATAATTGTGTCAGACAAGGGAAGAAACCCCTCCAATAACCCAGTAGCTCCACAAATTGTTGCATTTGCTTTGCTCTGTTGAGAAGTGTACAAGCACTTTATTTATCATAGCCGGAGGTACAAACTTTGTCTTGCCCAACAAGATAATACTCAAGAATTTCACCATAAGCCAGGGCTGTGCACTTCCTCAGGGGTTACAGCTCATGTTCTCCTTTGCAAATGAGCAAAAGTGTGGCAGTATCCTTGGTGAGCAATGAAAGAGAATCAGATGAGATCGGTATGTAAACATTTTTACCAGCTAAGGTCAGCACCTGATTTGTTGCCATACCAAGGCACAAGGTAGTGTGATGGAGATATCCTTAAGGTAACACCGTAAACATCCACTGGAGGCCTTCCCACATGAAGGCAAATGGGTATTGAGTCTCAGGGGTTTTATCTATGATCAAGAAGGCGTTAACAAGATCCAGCAATCACATGTTCCCAGTTGCGTACTTAGCTCTTCTAGAACAGTGGTTATGCTAGAGACTGCTGCATAAAGCAAAGGGATCACCTTATTCAATTTTCTGTGATTCACTGTCAAGCACCAAGTTCCATTTGGCTTTTTTTTTTTTTATTTTTTTTAACTGTAGATGGAAACAATGTCTTTATTTTATTGCTTTGTATGTGGTGCTGAGGATCGAACCCAGGGCCTCACACATGCGAGGCAAGCGATCTACCGCTGAGCTACAATCCCAGCCCCTCCATTTGGCTTTATTACTGGTTACACAAGGGAGTTAAAAGGATGGTGAGTTGGATGAATTATGTTTACTTTAGCCAATTCACATGTGATCTCCATTATCTCTTGATGGCTACCAGGGAGCCAATATTGTTTAGTAGCAACAATTCCACAGGGTACAGGCAAAACAACACAGGGTGTCTAGCATGTCTCCTTAATATTGCCTTTACCGCTGACACATGCTCAGTCTCCCAGCAACTCAAACAAAATCCCACTCCTATAGTCGGTAGGCATTTACCCTACAAGATATCAACATCTACTAACTATTCAGGAATGAGAGCTATGAACACCAGGTAGGGGTGGGGAAGGCATCCAAGCAGCAGAGCCCCCCGTCCACTGATAGCAGTTAACCTGCCTGAGAATTTATCAGGATTACCATATATCAATGTAAACTCAGCTCCTGCATCCACCAATGCTGTAACTCTCTGAATATTTTTTGAAAACCAATGTATCCTCAATTATATATATGGCCTAAGATCCAGAGACATGATTCAGATCACTGAACCTTGACCTTTCTCCCAGTATCCCACACCTAAGGGCTTAAAAACTCCATAGGGGGAGCCGAGGACTCTGCTTTTGTTACATCTCCTAGGAAGAAAGGCTTGTCATTGTCTCTTTTTGGATTAGGAGTCCAGGTGCCTCTGGGCATAGGAATATCTCTTGAATTTGGCCACATATTATGAGTGGAAAGGAGCATCCAAGTCATAATGACCCCACACTTTTATCAGCAGCATTGGGTAAAGCCAGTGATGTAAGCAAGTAAGTCATTACTGAAGCCACTTTAGATAATTCTACACCATTCAACATTATCCCATCTGCTCCAGTGTCCCACAAGAAAGCAACCATTCAGGTACTCTTTCTTTTGTTTTCTGCCCAAATGTGGACCCCAGTTCCACAAACTCCCAGGATATATGATCTCATGGTCTCATGATGGTAAATATGTTAATATCTCTCTGGAAAAGGGAGGAGAAGATCTGGATCACCTTCATCAGGTTGAGTTTTTTTTGTTTTTTGTTTTGGTGGGGGGGAGTACCAGGGATTAAACTCAGGGGCACTTGACCACTGAGCCACATCCCCAGCCCTATTTTGTATTTTATTTAGAGACAGGGTCTCACTGAGTTGCTTAGTGCCTCACCATTGCTGAGGCTGGCTTTGAACTCGCTATCCTCTGTCTCAGCCTCCCAAGCCGCTCAGGTTGAGTCTTTAACTTTTGGACCATTACAGGTCCTGCTTCCACTATAGTTTCATCTTTGACCTCGACTTCCTTTTTTTTTTAATCTTCAACTCCATCTTTATTGTTTGAATTTGAATCATCTTTTCTCAAAACATCCTTTCTTTCTTTCTTTCTTTCTTTATCCTAATTGGGTATACATGACAGCAGAATGCATTTTGATTCATTGTACACAAATAGAGCACGACTTTTCATTTCTCTGGTTGTACACAATATCAAGTTACACCATATGTGCAGTTATTCATGTACCTAGGGCATTGTTGTCCATCTCATTCCACCATCTTCCCTGCCCCCATGTCCCTTTCCCTCCCCTTTGACCAAAGTTCCTCCATTCTTCCCATGTCCCCTCCCCCATTATGGATCAGCATTCACTAATCAGAGAGAATATTCGGCCTTTGATTTTGGGGGATTGGCTTACTTCACGTAGCATGATGTTCTCCAACTCCATCCATTTATCTGCAAATGCCATGGTTTTATTCTCTTTTAATGCTGAGTAATATCCCATTGTGTATATATACCACAGTTTCCTTATCCATTCATCTATTGAAGGGCATCTAGGTTGGTTCCAGTTTAGCTATTGTGAATTGAGCTGCTATAAACACTGAAGTGGCTGTGTCACTGTAGTATGTTGTTTTTAAGCCCTTTGCATATAGACTGAGAAGTGGGATAGCTGGGTCAAATGGTGGTTCCATTCCAAGTTTTCTAAGGAATCTCCATACTGCTTTCCAGATGGGTTGCACCAATTCGCAGTCCCACCAGCAATGTATGAGTGTGCCTTTTCCCCCACATCCTCACCAACACTTGTTGCTTGTATTCTTGATGACTGCCACTCTAACTGGCGTGAGATGAATCTTAGAGTAGTTTTTTTTTTTTAAATATTTTTTTAGTTGTAGATGGACACAATATCTTTATTTTATTGCTTTGTACGTGGTGCTGAGGATTGAACCCAGGGCCTCATGCATGCAAGGCAAGCGCTCTACCTCTGAGCTACAATCCCAGTCCCATCTTAGAGTAGTTTTGATTTGCATTTCTCTAATGCCTAGAGATGTTGAACATTTTTTCATATATTTGCTGATTTTATCTCTTCTGAGAAGTGTCTATTCAGCTCCTTAGCCCATTTATTGATTGGGTTGTTTGTTTTTTTGGTGTTAAGTTTTTTGAATTCTTTATATATTTTGGAGATCAGTGCTCTATCTGATGTGCATGTGGCAAAAATTTGCTCCCAGAATGTAGGCTCTCTGTTCACCTCATTGATTGTTTCTTTTGCTGAGAGGAAGCTTTTTAGTTTGATTCCATCTTATTTATTTTTATTTATTTTTTTATTTATTTTGGAGGGTAGTGTACCAGTGATTGAACTCAGGAACACTAGACCACTGAGCCATGTCCCCAGCCCTGTTTTGTGTTTTATGTAGAGACAGGGTCTCACTGAGTTGCTTAGCACCTCATCATTGCTGAGTCTGGTCTTGAACTCACGATTCTCCTGTCTCAGCCTTCCAAAGTACTGGGATTACAGGCATGTGCCAACGCACCTGGCTGAATCCATCTCATTTATTGATTCTTGCTTTTATTTCTTGCGTTTTAGGAGTCTTGTTAAGAAAGTCAGGGCCTAAAGCCGGGCGCAGTGGCTCACGCTTGTAATCCCAGCACTTAGGGAGACTGAGACAGGAGAATTGCGAGTTCAAAGCCAGCCTAAGCAACAGCAAGGTGCTAAACAACTCAGTGAAACCCTGTCTCTACATAAAACACAAAATAGGGCTGGGGATGTGGCTCAGTGGTCGAGTGCCCCTGAGTTCAATCCCCAGTACCAAAAAAAAAAAAAAGAAAGAAAGAAAGTCAGGGCCTAATCCAACACGATGAAGGTTTGAGCCTACTTTTTCCTCAATTAGTCACAAGGTCTCTGATCTAACTCCTAGGTCTTTGATCCACTTTAAGTTGAGTTTTGTGCATGGTGGGAGATAGGGGCTTAGTTTCATTTTGCTGCATATGGATTTCCAGTTTTCCCAGCACCATTTGTTGAAGAGGCTAGCTTTTCTCCAATGTATGTTTTTGGCACCCTAATACGGGTCTGGGCCCGTGATGTTCCCGTGGTTTAACATAACGATGGACCACGATGTATGGGCAGTCAACTGTAAGTTCTAAATGCCATGACAGCTCATCCTTGCTGTCACTCTATGCAAAATGGGCCTCTCTAGTTTTAACTCTTCCTGTTCTCTGTGGAACTGAGCTAACTCCATGTCTGAGACTAACTTTAATGCACACAGCAGGGGCCACGCCACTACCCATTGGTGTTGTTTTCTTTCATTCCCAGTGACAACTCCGGATGTGGCTTCCAACACTTTCAACATCCCTTTTTGCATTTCAGGGCATCCCCATACTCACCACCTCTCCAATAGAGAAGCCACCTCAAACCACATTGATGCTTGTGGCCAGTCTGCGATCTGCCCCTGCAGACTTCACACCCTTTCCCAACTCTTTTTTTTTTTTAATTTTTTTTAGTTGTACATGGACACAATATCTTTATTTATTTTTATGTGGTGCTGAGGATCGAACCCAGTGCCTCACGCATGCGAGGCAAGCGCACCACCATTGAGCCACAATCCCAGCCCCCCTTTCACAACTCTTGAGTCAACTTAACATGTCTTCCTTTGGGATCCTGCCAACCATGCCAATTGTTCAACACCAGGGCTGCACACACCCAAGGGTACTGTTTACCCATTCCAAAGAAAGAAATTGGAGAACTCAACAGAGAGATTTTGGACATTATTACTCACATGCTCCTCAGTGATGGTGGGCTGGGATACAAAGGAGGGCCACCTCATACCTATAAGCAAGGGGAATATATATAAAGGACAGCTTGCATGTTCACTGTGCAGGTGGAGTCCTTCAGATGTTTTACGAGCACATTCTTTTAATTTACAATCAGGGTCACTGTGCTTTGATTCTCACCTAAAGATTGGAGATAAAGGCTGAGCATGGTGGCACATGCCTGTAATCTCAGTAACTTGAGAGGCTGAGGCAGGAGGATTGTAAGTTTGAGGTCAGTCTCAGTAATTTAGCAAGGCCCACACAACTTAGCAAGACCCTGTCTCAAAAAAGAGCAGGAAAGGCTAGGGTTGTGGCTCAGCAGTTAAGTGCTCCTGGGTTCAATCCCTGGTATCAAAAAAAAAAAAAGTGGAGATAAGGGAAGTGGCCAGTCCTTCCTCTCCATTCCTTTCCTTGTCAGATTGTTTAGATCTTATCTCACTGCAAGCTTCACTAGACACTAATTAGTGTTTAACCCAACATATGCCAACTACCAAAGGATATATACTATATAACTTCAGTTACATGAGGTATCTAGAGTAATTAAATTCACAAAAACAGAAAAAAGAATGGTAGTTGCCAGGATGGGGGTGAGTAGGGTGGAGGGATGGAGAATTGTTTAATGGATATAGAGTTTCAGTTTTACAAGATAAAGAAGTTCAGGACATTGGTTGCACAACAATATAAATACATTTAGCACTATTGAGTTGTACACTTAGACATGAAAAAAAAACAGTAAATTTTATGTTTTGTGTTTTTTACCACAATAAAAAGTAATTTAAGATTTAAAAATATTTCAAAAATTAATTAGTTAATGCAGTACTGGGGATTGAACCTAGGGATACTTTAGCACTAAGCTACATTCTCAGCCCTTTTTATATTTTGTTTCTATAGGCCCTTACCCTAAAAATGCTGTGGTTCACAGGATTATGGCCAATTACTAGATGTAATTTTGTTTTGTTTTTACTTAAATTTAGTAGTACATTATAGTTGTACATAATATTGGGGTTCATTTTGACATAATCATACAAGCATAAAATATAATTTGCTTTAATTCAATCCCCAGTACATTATTTACCCTCCCCTCTTCCCTTCCAATTCCTTTCCTGTACTAGTTTTCCTTCTATTTATTTACAGCTTTTAAATTAGTGCCTTATAGATATACATAAAGGTGAAATTCATTGCAGTTTGTTCATATATGAACATGGGATAGTTTGATCAATTTCACTCACCAGTCCTCTCTTTTCCTAGCCCTCCTCCTTCCCCATCTATCCACTTCCTCTACTCCACTGATCTCTCTTCAATCAGACACCAACATTTTTATTGTTCCTTTATTGACTCCCTGGAATTTTTACTCAGAACAATGTACCAATGTACCATAGTGTTTTATCAGATTTGCATCACTGTGACAAAAAGACCTGACAAGAAAAATGTAGAGCAGAGAAAAAATTTGTTGTGGCTCAGTTTCAGGGGTCTCAGTCCACAGATGGCCAACTCTATAGCTCTGGGCCCCAGGTGAGGCAGAATATCATGGCAGAAGGGCATATGGATGAAAGCAGCTCAGGACATGACCACAAGGAAGCAGAGAGATTGCCACTCACTGGGGAGAAAATATAAAACCAAAGTCATGCCCCCAGTGACCCACCTCTTCCATCCACACCCATCTGCCTACATGAACCACCAAGTTAATCCATATCAGTGGATTAATTCACTGATTAGGTTAAAGCTCTCATAATCTAATCTTTTCACTCCTGAGTGTTCTCCTGCATTGTCTTACATGTGAGCTTCTGGAGAACACCTTGTATTTAAACTACAACATTCCAACACTGGTCCCCTAAAACTGAAGACTATCTCACAATTTAAAATACATTTAGGGGCTGGGGCTGTAGCTCAGTGGTAGAGCGCTTGCCTAGCATGCGTGAGGCACTAGGTTCAATCCTCAGCACCACATATAAATAACAAATGAATAAAATAAACATCCATCAACAAATAAAAAAATATTTAAAAAAATAAATAAATAAAATAAAATACATTTAGACCAGGCATGAAACATACGCCTGTTATCCCAGTACCTCCAGAGGCTGAGGCAGCAGAACTGTGAGTTCAAATCCAACCTCATATACTTAGTGAGACCCCATCTCAAAAAAAAAATAAAAAGAATTGGGGATGTGGATCAGTGGTAAACCACCCCTAGGTTCACTCCCTGGTACCAAAATAAAATATATTTAATTTATTTCCAAGAATCCTCATAGTATTTTTTTAACCTTTATTTTATTTATTTATGTATTTTGTATGTGGTGCTGAGGATCGAACCCAGTGCCTCACGCATGAGAGGCAAGCGCTCTACCACTGAGCCACAACTCCAGTCCCTCCTGATAGTCTTTTTTTAAAATATCTTTATTTTTATTTATTTATTTGTATGTGGTGCTGAGGATCGAACCCAGTGACTCACGCATGCAAGGCAAGCGCTCAACCACTGAGCCACAGCCACAGCCCCCCTCCTGATAGTCTTAATAGTTCCAACATTACACAAAAGTCAAAGTCCAAAATCTCTTTTGAGACTCAAGACAAACTCTTAGCTCTTTTCAAAAGCAAGTTACATATATCCGATATATAATAGCATAGATCAAACATTTCCATTCCAAAAGGAAGATATAGAGATATAGAAAGAAGGAATAGGATCTAATCCTGATCAAAATCCAGCTGAGCAAATAAGTCTTATAGCTCCACATCCAGCATCTGGGCCACGTGGCATTGTGTACCTCTAAAGGGTTTGTGTAGTTCTTGTCTCTATGATCTTGCTGGTTGCAACCCACATGGCCTCCCTCTTGGCTTGTTTCTGCTGAATCCTGAAGCTTTCCTCCACACATGTTGCTGGCATCTCTTAATCCCAGGGGTCTTCACTGAAGCTTTGGCCTCTTCCTCACATCTTTAGGCATCACTCTCTCAGGGAGAGCCTTCAGGGACTCTGATTCTGCTGCACTTCACCTGGCCTCCCAGGTTTTACTTTGTAATCTGCATGACATCCTAACCCCAGCATCCTGCATTCCTGCAGAACCAGCACCACTTGATTGATGCCAAGGTCTGCCACCATCTCAAGCAGTAGCCAAGCCTCCTGGGACCATAGCTATAGCCTCTTTAGAGTCCCTGGGTGGTTTAACATGGTGGAAAAAAAACTTCCACGGACCCTTGTGCAAGCAAGGTACCCCCTTGGTCTCTTCTCAAATGAATTTTTGCTTTTACACCCTTGAGCCTGAGACAAGTGTGGTCTTCCAATCCCTGAGATTCCCTCAAGCAGTACTTCCTAGTATCTCTGTGCAAAGTACTTAGCATCTCTTTAGTGGCTATAATATCTTTATCAACCCCAACTTGTTTAGCACCAGTTTTACTCATACTTTCTGGTCAAATTGCATGTTTTTCAAATCTTTCTGCTTTGCTTTCTGGTACTGATTATCACAGTAAACTTAGCTTAGAGCCACAAGCAATACCCATGCAGTGCAACCTCCTGAACGCTGTGGTGCCTTGAAATTTCCTTCATCTGATTGATTAGCCTATCACCTTTAAATTTAGTCTCACAAAAAGTCTCAGGACATGGGCAAAATGTAGACAAGTTTTTTGACAGAACATAAGTGGTCTCTAGTCCCATTTCCAACAGTCTTCCTTCTCCTCTGGAATCTCATGTGCCCAGTTTTTACTGTCCACAGTCCTACTGACATTCTGGTCTTCTGAGCTCCCACCAGAATCACTCATTAAGTTCTGCTTACAACAGTTTAAAGCTTTTCCATCTTGTGTCTTGAATCTTCCCAGACACTAACCAAAAACCAGCTGCAAAGGCTTCTGAACCTCATGGTCAGGCTAGTCACAGCAAAGACTCCCATTGCTGAGTTTCAGCCAGATTTGCATCACTGTGGCCAGAAGACTTGACAAGAAAAGCATAGAAGAGGAAAAGTTAATTTTGAATTATGGTTTCAGAAGTCTCAGTCCGTAGACAGCCAACTCCACAGCTTTGGGCCCAGGGTGAGATGGAACATCAAGATGGAAGGGCATGATGGAGGAAAGCAGCTCAGGACAAGAAGGAAGCAGCCCCCACTAGAGGTAATTTTAAACAAGAAAAATAGTCCGTAAAATAAGTGTAAGGAAATTCAATCAAATTCTGATATTTTCCCCCACGAGTACTACTTTGATGCTTTTTGGAAAAGTAATAAATACATAATTCTTTCCAAAATGTGTCATTTGGGATGTTTGCTTGGCTGTTTCCTTCAGCATGCGTGGGCTTAAGTACTGAGCATCTCAGCCCTAGATTTCCTGGCGGAGAAACATGGAATAACATTATTTCAAGTATCTTTTAACCTGAAATGTCCCCTGCAGACAAACAACAACAAAATGATTTAGAGGTTATGAGATGGGAAAACATCTTTATAGGGACTCCTTTAGTGTCCCTGGAAAGAAATATTGTCTCATAGCCTTAGATAACCTATGATTTTTTTGGTAAATTTACATCATGGTAGGGAGCAGAGCTGCTTACCTTATGGTGGCCTGAAAGCAAAGAGAGAAAACTAGAATAGATTTTTTAAAAGAGGCCTTCTGATTTGGTCAAAATCTGTTCTGATAACAGCTGTTACCTAGGTTCAGCTGAGTTTAATACATCTCATGGGTTTAATTTGTGGAAATGTTTATATGTATCTGTTTCATTATCTGCTCCGAAGATCACTCTAGTCCTCAGGCCAACTCTACATAGGAATGGGGACAGAGAGATGTGCTGTGTGATCCTCAGTGTGCTTCTGTCATGGCACATGAGCCTTTCTGGGTCATCATCTGTGTGTTCAGGATTTAGAATGACTTCTACTATGTCACTCAGCATTGGTTATGGATTAGTCCTCATTAAAGAAGGGGAAATCTTCCAAGGCTGGTTATGTTAGTCAGCTTTCTGTTACTATAATAAATACCTCAGATAAATCAGTTTATAAGGAGGAACAATTTGTTCAGGCTCACGGTTTCAGAGGTTTCAGTGAGCAGCTATTGATTAGCTCCATATTTCTGGGCCTGTGGCAAGGCAGTGCTTCATGGCCTGGTGTATGGCAAAAAAAAGCTGCTCACCTCATGGCAGCTAGGAAGCCAAGAGAGAGGGGAAGGACTGTGTTCCCAAAATACTCTACAAAGATACACCCATTGGGGCTGGGATTGTAGCTCAGTGGTACAGCACTTGCCTCGCACGCATGAGGCCCTGGGTTCGATCCTCAGCACCACGTACAAAGCAATAAAATAAAGACATTGTGTCCATCTACAACTAAAAAAATATTTAAAAAAAAAAAAAAAGATACACTCATGATGGGCTGGGGCTGTAGCTCAGTGGTAGAGCGCTTGCGTAGCATGTGTTAGGCACTGGGTTTGATCCTTAGCATCACATAAAAATAAACAAATAAAGGCATTCTGTCCATCTCTGACTACAAAAATAAAAAATAAAAAATAAAAAGATACACCCATAGTGACTTCACTTCCTCAAATTAGGTCCCACATCTTAAAAGTTACACCACCTCCCAATTGCACCACAGGCCAGTGACCAAGCCTCTAACACATGAGATTCATGGGACACTCAGCTAAACTATAGCATTGGGTCAACAAGCCAAGAGACAGCAGGAGTCCCACACCCTTCCATTACCCCATAGAGAAGTAAGCTGGGGTCAATTTCTCTGCTGGGTCCACAAGATAAATCTATGCTTTACAGAAAGGACATTGGCCCTCTCTTGTCTACTTTGTTATGGAGCAAATGTAAGAATGTATCTGTGATTAGGGAACATGTGGGTTGTGTGGGTGTGAGGCAGTTTCTGATATTCAGAAGAGATGTCAACAACTCCAGTTCCCAGTACTTGGAGACTTTGAGACCTGTGGGAAGATGTGGTCACCCTGTAGGAGGAGGAAGCCTGGGGAGGTGGAGCTCACTACAGATCCTTCTCCCAAAGTAGGCACAGTTTCAGCTGGCTGGTCCAAGTAACCTTGAACAAACTTTCAGGGCTGCTTCCAGGCAGTTATGTTAATTTCACCACAGTTTCTGAATTAAAAAATAAATATGACACATTTGTACTACGTGATGTTATTTTTTCTATGTCTCTGCTTCTTTCTCCTTGAAGAATCAATAATTCACCTACTATAATTATCTATATCTTGTGTTATTTTTTTAAAAAGCAGCTTCACAGGAATATGGACAGGCTATCCAAAAACACAAATGACTAATAAATACATGAAAAGAGTTAAGCCTCACCTGTAGTCAATAAAGTGCAAATAAAAGCAATAAAGTAGACCATATTTCCATAGAGTTGACCAAATCTTACATATTAAAAAGGATTTTTCTACATTGTCAAGATTGTGAGGGAAAGAACATCATCTTGCAGTTCTGAAGGGCATTCTGATAACATATGCCTAAACCCTGAATATCTAAAACACTTGACAAATAAATTAAATTCCTAGAAATTTATCGCAGCTAGATAATCTAAGCGAGCAATTTTTTGACAATACATAAGCAATCACTTATTGATAGGTAATTAATTACGTATAGTCATGACAAAGAATGATACATACTCCTTTCTTTCTTTTTCTTTTCTTCTTTTTCTTTTTGGTACCAGAGATTGAACTCAGGGGCACTCATGCATGGAGCCACATCCCCTGCCCTATTTTGTATTTTATTTAGAGTGAGGATCTCGCTAAGTTGCTCAGCACCTCACTTTTGCTGAGGCTGGCTTTGAAATAGCGATCCTTCTGCTTCAGTCTCCCGAGCCACTGGGATTACAGGCATGCGCCACCACACCCGACTACACACTCCTTTCAAAATGGTTATTTTATACATTTTAGTATCTCTGAAATTAGAATAGTATTACAATCAAAAGCATGTCATAGTTTAATTGGCAGCACTTTTTCTTTCCATTAGTCATCTTTTCATCAGAATATCTGACAATAACAATTTACAAGAAGAAAGGTTTATTTTGGCTCATTGCATTAGAGGTCTCAGTCCATGGTTGGCCAACTTCATTGCTCTGGGTCTGAGGTGAGGAACAACATCATAGTGGAAGAGGGTGGCAGAGAAAAGCAGCTCAGTTCATGGCAGCCAGGAAGAAGAGAGGGAGGAAGGAAGGGACCAGATAGACTACCCAAGTGCATGCCCCCAGTGACCTACTTCTTCCAACAATGCTCCACTTGCCTGCAGTTTTCACCACCTCCCAGGAGTCCATTCAGGTATCAATATATTAATCCATTGATGAAATCTGAGCCCTCGTGATCCAATCACTTCCAAAGCACCACCTCTGAATGTTGCTGCAATGTGGACCAAGTCTTCAAACCATAACGCTTTCTTAAATCTAAAATTATAACACATAAGGCAGGGGAAGTGGCTCAGTGGTAGGGCACTTATCTAGCAAGCATTAAGTCCTAGTTTTGATCCCTAGCATCACAAAAAATCAAAATAAAATAAAATAGCACATCTTACAGGTGATAACATATCATGTCTTTTGGACAGGGGATAAATACTGGCAATTGAATGCAGGATTGATTTACCACTGAGCAACATCTCTAGCCCTTTTCTAAAAAAAATTTTTTAATGTAGACACAGGGTCTCACTAAGTTGCTGAGGCTGGTCTTGAACTTGTGATTCTCCTACTTCAGCCTCGCAAGTAGCTGGAATTACAGGCATGCACCACTACACTCAGCTTGATAGCATATTATGTTTCTTTTTTATTTATTTTTTTAGTTATAGATGGACACATCTTTATTTTGTTTGTTTATTTTTATGTGGTGCTGAGAATTGAACCCAGTGCCTCATATATGTGAGGCAAGTGTTCTGCCACTGAGTCACAACCCCAGCTCGCATATTATACTATATATTTGTTAACATATGCTTGAGTGTGAAAAATGAGTTACCTAACTATATGGAGTATGCTTCTAATTCCTGTGAATTGTATGATATGTTTGTATTTATGCATGCATGTATAGGCCAGAAATAGAAGGAACCTCCCAATTCCTTTGGATTTTGGAAGAATTTCCACAGATTTTCTGACTAGGCCCTAGACTACTGATATCTGAGAATATCCCTACATGGTTCTGCCAGTTCCCAGGGTTCCCTTTTTCCTTTTCTTCACTGTTGCCTTGGGAGTTGCTGCCAAGGAATCCTATGTGGAACTCACCATCACTAGAGCAACCTCAGGAGAATCACTCGCCACATTCATGAGTTATTTCTGGAAATGTTTGGTGACTATTTAGAGGTCCCAAGGAATGTCCACATATGTGGTCAGAGCTTTCCCTTCATTCACTTCCTCTTTCTTTCTTCCACTCCTTCCTCACAGAACTTCCTCTCAGCCGGGCGCGGTGGCTCAAGCCTGTAATCCCAGCACTTAGGGAGGCTGAGACAGGAGAATCGCGAGTTCAAAGCCAGTCTCAGCAATGGCGAGGCGCTAAGCAACTCAGTGAGACCCTGTCTCTACATAAAACACAAAATAGGGCTGGGGATGTGGCTCAGGGGTCGAGTGCCCCTGAGTTCAATCCCCAGTACAAAAAAAAAGAACTTCCTCTCTTCATCTCATATTGTAGTCTTCAGGATGTAAGCCTGGCTTCGGGAACATTTGCTCCTTTTTGGCATGTTCCCCAAAATGTCAACTTTTAAAAAAACATTTTCAGGCAAAATGTTACATGACTGTTGTTGAAACCATGATAAAGAATATTTGACAAAGTAGTGTGTCAGCCTGTTTAAGCTGATATTAAAAAATACCATAGACTGGACGGCTTACACACAACATAATTTTATTTCTTGCAGTTCCAGAGGCTGAGAAGTCCAGAATTAAGATGCAGGCAGATGAGGTATGTGGTGAGAGACTGTTTCTTGGTTTATAGATGATGCCATCTTGTTGTGTCCTCACACAATAGAAGGGCAACACAGTTCTTTGATGCCTCTTTTATAAAGACACTAACCCCATTCATTAAGCCTCTGCCCTCTTGACCAAACCACCTCCCAAAGATTCTACCTTCCAATATGATCACATTGGATATTAGGTTTCAACATGTGACTTTTTAGGGGACACAAACATTCAGGCCACAGCATGGTGTGAAAGTAACAGTGAGATAGCTAGAGAAGGTGCTTAAAAAGGGTGTCTTTTTAGGTGCTATGTTAGTTTGTTTTAGATTTTTGTAACAAAACACCTGATGATGGGTAACTTATGAAGAAAAGAGATTTATTTAGTTTACAGTTTTGGAGACTAAAAATCCAAACAGCATGATGCCAGCTCTGGCGAGCACCCTCTGGCTTGATCACACAATGGAGGATGGCAACAAGGCAGAAATGTGTGAGAGGGAGATAGCACATGGCAAGACAGGAAGCCAGTCACTTTTCTAGGGGAAGGAGTGATGAGGCGCACTGCCTGCAATGACTGAATTATCTCCCAGTAGGCCCCGTGTCTTAAAGGTTCACCACTTCTCAAAACTGCCACTCTGGGGAACAGGTTTCCAACACAAGAACCTTTGGAGAACAAACCACATGCCAACCATAGCAGGTGCCCACCAGTTACCACCAATCAACAGAGCAGGGAGGCTGTTTCCTCTTCTAGGAATTAGACTGGACACTGATTTTTACCTCTAAACCAAACTCATACTGAAGTATTTCTTCCAGGGCTGAGGGCACAGCTCTGTGGTAAAATGCTTGCTTAATATACATGAGACTGTGGGTTTTATCCCCAGCACCATAAAATCTATATATTTCTTTCAGATTTAATCAACTTTAAAACTTTTGCTCTACAAAAACTGTTAAAATGGGCTGGGGCTGTAGCTCAGTGGCAGAGCACTTGCCTAGCATGCATGAGGCACTGGGTTCGATCCTCAGCACCACATATAAATAATAAATGAATAAAATAAAGATCCATCAACAACTAAAAAAAAAAAAATTTAAAAAAAAAACTGTTAAAATGATAACAGACAGGCATAATATTTACAAATCACATATCTGGCAAAGAATTTGCAGCTAGAATATATAATGAACTCTCAAAAGAGGTAAGATATGGACAACAGCCCAATTTAAAAATGGACAGGATTGGGGCTGGGATTGTAGCTCAGTGGTAGAGTGCTTGCTTCACAAGCATGAAGCACCACAATCCTCAGCACCACATAAAAAGAAATAAAATAAAATATTGTGTCCATATACAACTAAAAAAATATTTTAAAAAATTGACAGAATTCGGGCTGAGGTTATGGCGCAGTGGTAGCGTGCTCGCCTAGCACGCGTGAGACACTGGGTTCGATCCTCAGCACCACATAAAAAATAAAATAAAGATATTCTGTCCACCTACAACTAAAATAAATAAATAAATAAATATTTAAAAAAAAAAATTGACAGAATTCTTGAACAGATGATTCCTCAAAGAGGATATATAGAAGGCAAACACATGAAAAGATGCTCAACATCATTGCTATCAGGGAAATACACATTAAAACCATGATGAGTTACCATTACATACTTCACAGAATGGCAAAAATTAAAAATCTTGACAATCCCACTAGGTGTGGTAATGCATGACTGTAATCCCAGTGACTCAGGAGGCTGAGGCAGGTAATGCATGACTGTAATCCCAATGACTCAGGAGGCTGAGGCAGGAGGATCACAAGTTCAAGGCCAGACTTAGCAACTTAGTGAGACACTGTCTCAAAAATAAAAATAATAAAAAGGGCTGGGCTGGGATTGTAGCTCAGTGGTGGAGTGCTTGCCTCGCATGCGTGAGTCACTGGGTTCGATCCTCAGCACCACATAAAATAATAAATAAATAAAATAAAGATATTGTGTCCCTCTACAACTAAAAAAATATTTTAAAAAATTTTAAAAATAAAAAGGGTTGGGAATGTTGCTCAGTGGTAAAGCACCTCTGGGTGCAATTCCGAGTACCACATATATACGAAAGTATGGACTATACCAAGTGCTGGCGAGGATATGGAGCAACTGGAGCTCTCTCACATTGCTGATAGAAATGCAAAATGGCACAACCACTGCTAAACCAGTTTGGCAGCTTAAAGCTACCACCTGCCACATGACCCAGGAAATCCACTCCTAGGTATTTTACCAAGAGAAATGAAAACATGGGCACACAAAATCCTGCACCCAAATATTTGCAGAAGGTCTATTCATAATTGTCCCAAACTAGAAGCAACCCAGATGCTATTCACTGGCTAAAAACATAAACAAACTGATAAATCTATCTGATGAGATACCAGTTGATGACAGAAAGAATCAAACTACTGACTCTGGTAACAACCTGGAAGATTCTCTAAGGCTTTATGCTGAGGGTAAGAAGCCGGTTTCAAGAATTCTATAGTGTATGATTCCATCTTATGACATTCTCAAAAAAACAAACTCTTATCAGAGAATATATCAGTGATTTCTAGGGTCATAGGGTAGAGGGATTGTGACTACAAAGGGAGAGCACTAGAGGGTTTTGGAGGGGCTATGGAGCTTCTCCATATCCTTTTGTGTGTGTGTGGTGCTGGAGATTAGAGCTCAGGTCCTTGTGCATGCAAGGCAAGCACTCTACCAACTGAGTTATACCCCCAGTCCCTCCATATCCTGATGGAGGAGGTGGTTACAGGAATCTATACATGTGTTAAAACTTGTAGAACCAAACAAAACAAACAAAAATCAATATCGCTGTTTGTTACTTTATAAAACATTTTCTTTTTTTGCAGCACTGGATATCAGACACAAAGCCATGCACATGCTAGGCACGCTGTCACTGAGCTACATCCCAGATCTTTTTTTTTTTTCTTTTTTAAATTTTATTTTGAGCAGGGTCTTACTAATTTGCCAGGCTGACCTCAGTCTTGTGATCCTCCTGCCTCAACCTTCCAATTATCTGGGATTACAGCTATGTGCCACCACACCTGGCCTCTAAAACAAAAATATAAAAATTGTTCTTTCAAAGGAATAGTAAATTCCATAAGATTGTAGTAATACTCGCTCCTCTGGGGAATAATGTGGTAAATCAAGAATGGGAGAAAGGTATACAAGGCCTGTCATATCAGTGATTTGAGAGGCTGAGGCAGGAGGCTTGCAAATTCAAGGCCAGCCTTGGCAATTTAGCAAGACCTTGTCCCAAAATAGAAAATACAAAGGTCCCCAGTACTGCAAAAAAAAAAAAAGAAAGAAAGAAAGAAAAAAAGCGGGGTGCGGTGGCACATGCCTTAATCCCAGCACTCTGGGAGGCTGAGACAGGAGAATTGCGAGTTCAAAGCCAGCCTCAGCAAAGGTGAGGCGCTAAGCAACTCAGTGAGACCCTGTGTCTACATAAAACACAAAAATAGGGCTGGGGATATGGTTCAGTGGTTAAATACCCCTGAGTTCAATCCCCAGTACCAAAAAAAAAAAAAAAGAGAGAGAGAGAAAGAAAAACGAATGGGAGAAAGATGATCTTTTACAGTATTTACGTTTTACTGTTTGAATTATTAATCATGCGTATGTTACCTTTCCTTAGAGCAAAAAGAAAATAAATTACATTTAAACACTACACATGAAGGAATATAAGACTTGCCCTTTTGTGTTCCCATGATTATGATTTTCTGCCCTCCATTATATTTGAAGATGTCTGTGAAGGCAAAGCCAGCTAGAAAGAGAGCTCCCAGGTGTTCACAGTAATTACCTTTGAGTAATGGGATTTAGGGAGAGTCTTTCATCTTTCTACTTTTCTCTGCTGCATGCATTTTCTCTACAAGTACATATTATGTTTAAGATTTTTAAAAAGCCGTTTGCATTTTGGAAAGAACAGTACGTTAGGGGAAAACATCAGAAGCTCAGAAAATGAAGGTCATGTTTTCTTTCTTTCTTTTTTTTTTTCTTGATATTGAAGATTAAACTCAGGGGTACTCGACCACGGAGCCACATCCCCAGCCCTATTATGTAGAGACAGGGTCTCACTGATTTGCTTAGTGCCTCACCGTTGCTGAGGCTGGCTTTGAACTCGCGATCCTCCTACCTCAGCCTCCAAAAGTGCTGGGATTACAGGTGTGTGCCACCATGCCCTGCTTGAAGATCATGTTTTCTATGCCATTGTAGACTATCTGACATGCTACAGGCACACCAGAGTGTGCTGAATTAAATATTATGGTTGAAAGTTATAGACAAGATGTACTATGGTGGGTAGCTAGCACCTCACCGCACATTTAGCTCTGAATGCCACATGTGTTCATGGATGCTACCTATCTTTGGGAGGAGCTTTGCTATTTGCAGCAAAGGCTTCAGGTGGGCAACACCCCTCTTACTATGCCCACTTTACAAATGAGGTTCAGAGAGGTAGAATCTGGCAGTCGTGCAATTTAGACCTGAGTCTGTGGATATCAAACCTATTTTCTGTTCCAAGACTCACAGTATCTCTTCCCATTTCTCACAGCATTATAATAAAATAAAATATAGGTAACAAAACGCTATCTTCAACATATTCCTGAAATACTGAGAGGTGATGGAGTTGTCATCTGAGCAAAAGATCTGGAGCTGGGAAAGACCCTTTGGAAGCAATAACCACTGTCCAGGATCAGGCTTTCCACTCTGAGGGACTAGAGGCCTGCCCTTGGCAATGCCCAGTAGAAGGACAGACGCACACCAGGAAAAGAACCCAAGAGGCAGAGGGGGGCACCAGCCTGCCAATTCACTCATGGTCAGTGAGAATCGGATCTGTTGCAGGCTCAGCTACTCCTCCCCTCCAAATCTTTCAACACACTCTCTCTGGCAGGCAGGTTGCCTTAAAATGAGAAAGCTGTCTGCTAGTGGCCATGGAAAGCACCAGAGGAGTTAGATGATTATCCAGGGATAACGGAGTGGTCTAAGACAGCTGAGGCAGTCATCCAGTGATAGAGGTGGTCTTACCAGTAGGACCTGGTTTACGCACAGCCTGTTGGTTATACTTCCTGCTTTCCCATCTACATTCTGAGTAGCTTTGTCAGGACTAAAGACTGAGCTTTCCCTACTCCTGGACAGTATATGGATGTGTATTACCTATGTCTGTATTCCAGAAGTGCTCTTTTCCTAGAATCCATACTAAGCAATGCCCCTTCTGACAAGCAGATATTTTTTTCTTTAGATCTTTTAATTAATCAATCAAATCCTAGGAGCCAGTCTTTTTTCCTTCATGTTTCAATTAATTATTGATCTTACTGATTTTTGTTTGTTTTTCTTTTGTTCTTTTTCTTTTTCTTTTTGGTACCAGGGATTGAACCCAGGGACACTTAACCACTGAGCTACATCCTGGCCCTTTTCTTCTTCTTCTTCTTCTTCTTTTTTTAAATATTTATTTTTTAGTTGTAGGTGGACACAATATCTTTATTTTATTTTTATGTGGTGCTGAGGATCGAACCCAGTGCCTCCCGCGTGCTAGGCGAGCACGCCACCACTGCGCCACAATCCCAGTCCCCCTTTTCTTCTTGAGGCAGGGTCTTGCTAAGGTGCTTAGGGCCTTGGTAAATTGATGAGTCTGGCCTTGAACTTGTGATCCTTCTGCCTCAGCCTCCTTAGCTGATGGGATTACAGGCATACGCCACAGTGCCTGGCTAGGTCTTACTGTTTTAATTTTCTATGACTATGTAGTTCAGATTGCTAACTGCTCTGTGATGTAATGCCCTCCTTCTAATATAGAACTGTAATAGAATGGTTAGCATTTTTACAACAAACACAGCTAAGACCACCTCCGAGTCACCTTTGCAGCAGAGTGTGGCAAGGTAAACTAAGTTCCAGCCACTGGGATGTTAGTGGAAGTATTCTGCAGCAGTTTCTAGAATCCTTCATTAAAAGACATCTGGCAAGATGTCACATGCCTGTAATCCCAAGGGGTTGGGAGGCTGAGGCAGGAGAATTGAAAGATCAAGGTCATCCTTAGCAACCTAGCAAGGCCCTAAGCAACTAAGTGAGCCCATGTCTTAAAATAAAAAATAAAAAGGACTAGGATATGGCTCAGTGGTTAAATGCCCCTGGGTTCAATCTCTGGTACCAGAAAAGACATCTGGTTTGTGCACTTCTTTCCTTCTTTCTGTCTTCTTCCATCTTGTTTCCAGAAAGCAGATATGATGGCCACCATCTTAATCATCAGGAATGGAGGTTTGCTTTGCAGAGCAATGATTTAGAACAAGGATTCTAAACCTGGAGTTTCTGGATAGAATGAAGAGGTCTATGAACTTGAGTGGTATTACTTTCACTTTTTTTCCTTTTTTAAAAATTTATTTATTCTAATTGGATATACATGAGAGCAGAATGCATTTTGATTCATTGTACTTACAAATGGAGCACGACTTTTCATTTCTCTGGTTGTACACAATATTAAGTTACACCATATGTGCAGTCATACATGTACCTAGGGCATTGTTGTCCATCTCATTCCACCATCTTTCCTGTCTCCATGCCCTATCCCCTTCTTTCCCTCCTCTTTGACCAAGTTTCTCCATTCTTCCCATGCCCCTTCCCCCCATCACGGATCAGTTTCCACTTATCAGAGAGAATGTTCAGCCTTTGATTTTGGGGGATTGGCTTACTTCACTTAGCATGATGTTCTCCAACTCCCTCCATTTACCTGCAAATACCATAATTTTATTCCTTTTTTTTTCGGTACTGGGGATTGAAGTCAGGAGCACTCGACCACTGACCCACATCCCCAGCCTTATTTTGCATTTTATGTAGAGACAGGGTCTCACTGAGTTGCTTAGTACCTTGTCATTACTAAGACTGGCTTTGAACTCGTGATTCTCCTGTCTCAGCCTCCCAAAGTAATTTTATTCTCTTTTAATGCTGACTAATATATCATTGTGTATATGTATCACAGTTTCTTTATCCATTCATCTATTGAAGGGTGTCTAGGTTGTTTGGTTCCACAGTTTAGCTATTGTGAATTGAACTGCTATAAACATTGAAGTGGTCACGTCACTATAGTATGCTGTTTTTAAGTCCTTTGGATATAGACTGAAGAGTGGGATAGCTGGGTCAAATGGTGGTTCCATTCCAAGTTTTCTAAGGAATCTCCATACTGCTTTCCAGATGGGTTGCACCAATTCACAGTCCTACCAGCAATGTATGAGTGTGCCTTTTCCCCCACATCCTCGCCAACACTTGTTGTTGCTGGTATTCTTGATAAGTGCCACTCTAACTGGCGTGAGATGAAATCTTAGAGTAGTTTTGATTTGCATTTCTCTAATGCCTAGAGATGTTGAACATTTTTTCATATATTTGTTGATTGTATCTCTTCTGAGAAGTGTCTGTTCAGCTCCTTAGCCCATTTAGTGATTGGGTTGTTTATTTTTTTGGTGTTAAGTTTTTAAAATTCTTTATATATTCTGGAGATCAGTGCTCTATCTGATGTGCATGTGGTACAAATCTGTTCCCAGAATGTAGGCTCTCTGTTCACTTCATTGATTGTTTCTTTTGTTGAGAGAAAGCTTTTTAGTTTGAATCCATCCCATTTATTGATTCGTGCTTATATTTCTTGTGCTTTAGAAGTCTTGTTAAGGAAGTTGGGGGGTCTGGGGTTGTGGCTCAGTGGTAGAGTGCTTGCCTAGCATGTGTGAGACCTTGGGTTCAATTCTAAGCACCACATATAAATAAATAAGTAAGTAAATAAATAAAAAATCCATTGACAACTAAAAAGATATTAAAAAAAAACACAACAAAAAAAAGAAAGTTGGGACCTAATCTGACATGATGAAGATTTGGGCCTACTTTTTCCTCAATTAGACACAGGGTCTCTGGTCTAATTCATAGGTCCTTGATCCACTTTGAGTTGAGTTTTGTGCATGGTGAGAGATAGGAGTTTAGTTTCGTTTTGCTGCATATGGATTTCCAGTTTTCCCAGCAACATTTGTTGAAGAGGCTAGCTTTTCTCCAATGTACATTTTTGGCACTTTTGTCTAATATGAGATAACTGTATTTAAGTGAGTTTTTCTCTGTGCTTTCTGTTCTGTACCATTGGTCTACATGTCTATTTTGATGCCAATACTATGTCATTTTTGTTACTATAGATTTGTAGTATAGTTTAAGGTCTGGTATTGTGATGCCTCCTGCTTCACTCTTCTTGCTAAGGATTGCTTTGGCTATTCTGGGTCTCTCATTCTTCCAAATGAATTTCATGATTGCTTTTTTCTATAAGAAATGATGTTGAGATTTTAATTGGAATTGCATTGAATCTGTATAGCTCTTTGGGTAGTATGGCCATTTTGACAGTATTGATTCTGGCTATCCAAGAGCATGGGAGATCTTTCTATCTTCTAAGGTCTTCTTCAATTTCTTTCTTTAGTGTCCTGTAGTTTTCATTGCAGAGGTCTTTCACCACTTTTGTTAAATTGATTCCCAAGTGTTTTATTTTCTTTGAGGCTATTGTGAATGGGGTAGATTTCCTAATTTCTCCTTCAGAGGATTCATCACTGATGTATATAACTGCATTTGATTTATGGATATTGATTTTATATCCTGCTACTTTGTTGAATTTATTTATTAATTCTAGAAGTTTTCTGGTGAAATTTTTTGGATTCTCTAAGTAAAGAATCATGTCTTCATCAAATAATGATAGTTTAAGTTCTTCTTTTCTGATTTGTATCCCTTTAATTTCTTTCATCTGTCTAACTGCTGTAGCTAGCGTTTCAAGGACTATGTTAAATAGAAGTGGTAAAAGAGGGCATCTCTGTCTTGTTTCTGTTTTTAGAGGGAATGCTTCCATTTTTTCTCCATTTAGGATGATGTTGGACATTGG
The DNA here is from genome assembly GCA_028644305.1 of Xerus rutilus. Taxonomy (NCBI): domain Eukaryota; kingdom Metazoa; phylum Chordata; class Mammalia; order Rodentia; family Sciuridae; genus Xerus; species Xerus rutilus. The sequence goes on along the minus strand of CM053407.1, from coordinate 22,385,302 downwards.
TTTTGCATAGATAGCTTTTACAATGTTGAGATATGTTTTTACTATCCCTAGTTTTTTTAGTGTTTTGAATATGAAAAGGTGCTATATTTTGTCAAATGCTTTCTCTGCATCAATTGATAAAATCATATGATTCTTGTCTTTAAGTCTATTGATGTGATGAATTACGTTTATTAATTTCCATATGTTGAACCAACCTTACATACCTGGGATGAGTTCCACTTGATTGTGGTGCACTATCTTTTTAATATGTTTTTGTATGTGATTTTCCAGAATTTTATTGAGAATTTTTGCATCAATGTTCATCAGGGATATTTGTCTGAAGTTTTCTTTCTTTAATGTGTCTTTGTCTGGTTTTGGAAGCAGGGTGATACTAGCCTCATAGAATAAGTATGGAAGGGTTCCCTACATTTCTATGTCATGGAATAATTTGAGGAGTATTGATAGTAATTCTTCTTTGAAAGTCTTGTAGAACTCGGCTGAGAATCTGTCTAGCCCTGGGCTCTTCTTGATTGGTAAGCTTTTGATGGCATCTTCTATTTCTTTGCTTGAAATTGATCTGTTTAAGTTGTGTATATCCTCCTGATTCAGTTTAGGCAGATCATATACCTCTAAAAATTTGTTGGTGCCTTTGGGACTTTCTATTTCACTGGTGTATAAATTTTCAAAATAGTTTCTAATTATCTTCTGTATTTCATTAGAGTCTGTCATGATATTTCCTTTTTGATCTCGAATTTTAAGAATTTGATTTTTCTCTCTCCTTCTTTTTGTTAGGGTGGCTAAGAATTTATCAATTTTATTTATTTTTTCAAAGAACCAGCTTTTTGTTTTGTCAATTTTTTGAATTATTTCCTTTGTTTCAATTTCATTGATTTCAGCCCTGATTTTCATTATTTCCTGTCTTCTACTTCTTTTAGTGTTGATTTGTTCTTCTTTTTTTTTAACAAATTTTTTTGAGTTATAGATGGACACATCTTTATTTATTTTTATGTGGTGCTGAGAATTGAACCCAGTGTCTCACATGGGTGAGGCAGGTGCTCTGCCTCTGAGCCACAACTCTAGCCCCTGTTCTTCTTTTTCTAGTGCTCTGAGATGTAATGTCAGGTTGTTTATTTGTTGACTTTTTCTTCTTTTAATGAATGAGCTCAATGCAATGAACTTTCCTCTTAATACTTCATAGTATCCCAGAGATTTTGATATGTTGTATCAGAGTTCTCATTTACCTCTAAAAATTTTTTATCTCCTCCCTTATATCTTCTGTTATTCATGCATCATTCAATAGCATATTATTTAGTCTCCAGATGATGGAATAGCTTCTATATTTTATTTTACCATTAATTTCTAATTTCATTCCATTATGGTCTGATAGAATGTAGGATAGTATCTCTATTTTTTTGTATTTGCTAAGATTTGCTTTGTGTCATAACATATGGTCTATTTTGAGAAGGATCCATGTGCTGCTGAGAAAAAAAGTGTATTCACTTGTTGATGGATGGAATAGTCAGTATATGTCTGTTAATTCTAAATTATTGATTGCATTATTGAGTTCTATGGTTTGTTTGTTTAGTTTTTGTTTGGAGGATCTGTCCAGCTGTGAGAAAGGTGTGTTAAAGTCTTCCAGTATTATTGTGTTGTGGTCTATTTGATTCTCAGAATTGAGAAGGGTTTGTTTGATGTATGTGGATGCTCCATTGTATAGGGCAGAGATATTTATGATTATTATGTCTTGTTGATGTATGATTCCCGTAAGCAGTATGAAATGACCTTCTTTATCCCTTCTGACTATCTTTGATTTGAAGTCCACTTTATCTGATATGAGGATGGAAACTCCTGCTTGTTTACACAGTCCATTTGAGCGATATGTTTTTTCCCATCCTTTCCCCTTCAGTCTGTGGACATCTTTTTCTATGAGATGAGTCTCTTGAAGGCAGCATATTGTTGGGTCTTTTTAAAAATCTAATCTGCCAGTCTATGTCTTTTAGTTGATGAGTTTAGGCCATTAACGTTCAAGGCTATTATTGAAATATGGTTTGTATTCCCATTCATTTTGGTTTATTTTTGATTTTTAACTTGACTTGGTTTCTCCTTTGATTGGTTTTTTTCTTTAGTGTAGTTCCTTCCTTTGCTGATTTTCATTTCCTCCTCATGGAATATTTTGCCAAGAATGTTCTCTAGTGCAGGTTTTCTCATTGTAAATTCTTTTAACTTTTGGTTATCGTGGAAAATTTTTATTTTATTTTATTTTCATCAAATCTCAAGCTTAATTTTGCTGGATATAAGATTCTTGGTTG
>CM053407.1:22366406-22382514 GCA_028644305.1 Xerus rutilus | reverse complement strand
CATTTTCTTTCAGAGCTTGGTATATATTGTTACAGGATCTCCTGGCTTTGAAGGTCTGAGTTGAGAAATCTGATGAAATCCAAATTGCTTTCCCCCTGTACGTAATCTGCTCCTTCTTTTTTGCAGCTTTTAAAATTCTATCCTTACTGCGTATGTTAGGCATTTTCATTATAATGTTCCTTGGTGTGGATCTGTTGTAGTTTTCTACACTTGTTGTCTTGTAAGCCTCTGGTTTTTGATTTTCCCATTCATTCTTCATATTTGGGAAATTTCCTGATATTATTTCATTGAAGAGATTGTGCATTCCTTTGGTTTGTATCTCTGTGCCTTCCTCTATCCCTATAATTCTTAGATGTGTTCTTTTGATGTTATCCCATAATTCTTGGATTTTTTTGTTCATGGTTTCTTACCATTTTCATTGTGTGATCAACTTTATTTACAAGATTATATATTTTGTCTTCATTTTTTGAGGTTCTGTCTTCCAAGTTCTCTAGTCTATTGGTGATGCTTTGTATTTAATTTTTTATTTGGTTTGTTGTTTCCTTCATTTCAAGGATTTCTGCTTGGTTCTTTTTCGAAGTCTCTATCTCTTTCTTGAAGTAATCTTTTGCTCCCTATATTTGCTCTCTTATCTCTTTGTTGGAGTGATCAATGGTTGCCTATATTTTCTCTCAAATCTCTTTGTTGGATTGATCAATTGTGGCCTGTAATTGTTCTCATATTATTCTGTGCTTCACAGATTATTTTAATTATGTATGTTCTGAACTCCTCTGACATTTCATCTACTGTGCTGTTAATGGATTCTATTATTGTAGCATCTTGGTTTGTTTGAGGCATTTTCTTCCCTTGATTTTTCATGAAAAAAATCTTCCTCTTTGACAGTGCTGAGCTGAGGTATTACAGTTTCTACCCTATAATCTTGCAGTGTTCCTACAGGTTACCAATACTTCACCTGTGGTGTAACTGGGCCCGCAGGGACTTTCCTGATCTTAGCTGTTGTCTCTAGATGGAAGTAGGCTGGGACAGCCATCCATTGGTTGATGGGGGAACCACAGTGTGGTCAGAATCCTCCACATGCGTGCGGTCAGTCTGCTCCTCCTCCTCCATGCGTGCAGCTGGGGTCAGTCTCACTTTCACTAACTTTTAACTGAAATTTGTGCTCTTCATTTATGAATGTCATCAATAAACCGAAAAGTTACCTTTTCAACAATATGGCACTAAAAGCAGAGAAGGAAGCTCCTGCCCCCTCCCAAAGCCAAAGCCAAAGCCAAGAAAGAAGGAAGTGTTGAAAAGTGTCCACAGCCACAAAAAGGAAGAATATCTGCATGTCACCTACCCTTCTGTGGCCCAAGACATAGGGGCTCTAGGGGCAACCCAAATATCCTTGGAAAAGTGCCCCTAGGAGTAACAAACTTGACCACCACAACATCATCAAGCTCCCCCTAACCACTGAGTGGACCAGGAAGATGGAAAACAGAACCCTTGTGTTGTGAATATCAAGGCTAACAAATACCAGATCCAACAATTTATAAAGTTCTACAACATTGATCAGGCCTGATGGAGAGAAGGTGGCTTACAGTCTACTGGCTTCCAGTTATGATGCTTTGGATGTTGCCAACAAAATTGGGATCATTCAAATGAGTCCAGCTGGCTAATTCTACATATACATTTTTTTCAACATTAAAAAAAATAAAAATTCAAAGTGTATTATCAGTATTTTTCATATTTCCATATCACAGTACAGTTGCAGTTATCATGATATATCTAATGATTGTCATTATTTGAAAATTATGGTAATTATTAGATCAGCTACAAAACTCATTTCATGTGTTAACAACGAAGCACTGTATCAAAATTTAAAATCAGCCAGGTGTGATGGCTTGGGCTTATAATCTCAGCTGTTTAGGAGGTATGGCAGGAGAATTACAAATTCAAGGCCCACTTTGGCAATTTATCAAGACCTTGTCTCAAAATAAAAAGTAAAAATAGCTGGGAATGGGGGCTGGGGTTGTAGTTCAGTGGTAAAGTACTTGCCTAGCACGTGTAAGGCACTGGGTTTGATCCTCAGCACCATGTAAAAATAAATAAATAAATAAACAGGTATTATTAAAAAACTATGGCTGGGGATGTAGCTCAGTGGCAAAACACCCCTGGGTTCAGTACTCTGTACTGAAAAAAAAAAAAAGAAACACAAAATTTAAATTATACTTTAAAAACTATTATTAAACACTAAGTAATTGACTTTTTTTAATTCTCATATCTTTTAGTCTATGTTTTTAAAAATATTACTCTGGGAAAGGGTCCAGACTGCCAAAATCATCCTCAAGTGTCAAGTCATGACACTCCCAAGGTTTAGACCCCTCACCCTGGACAAAGGTACCAGTGGGACTGCAAATTGATGCAACCACACTGGAAAGCAATATGGAGATTCTTCAGAAAACTTGGAGTGGAATCAGCATGTGATCCAATTATCCCACTCCTCAGTTTATACCCAAAGGACTTAAAATCAGCACACTACAGTGATATAGCCACATCTATGTTTGTAGCAGCTCCATTCACAATAGCTAAGCTATGGAACCAAACTAGGTATCCTTCAACAGAAGAGTGAATAAGGAAAATATTGTATATACACACAATGGAATATTACTCCACTATAAAGAAGAATGAACTTATGGCATTTGCCAGATGGATGGAACTGGAGGCTATCATGCTAAGTGAAATAAGCCAATCCTCCCCAAAACAAAGGCTCATCTCTCTGATATGAGGATGCTAACACACAATAAGGGGTGGAGAGAGGGAAGAATAGAAGTTCATTAGACAAAGGGAATGAAGGGAAGAGAGGAGGGATGGGAAGAGGAAAGACAGCAGAATGAATCAGACATAAGTTTCCTATGTTCACATATGAATACACGACCAGTGTACCTCCACATGATGTACAACCACAAGAATGGGAAGTTATGCTCCATGTATGTATAATATGTCAAAATATACTCTACTGTCTTGAATACCTAAAAAGAACAAATAAAAAAATTTTTAAAAAAAAGACCCCTCGCCCTAGAGGTAGCCTGGATGCCTGATTCTGTGCAGTACCCTACCATCCTGAAACCACCTGTTTCTGGAATTTTTGTAACAGAATACACTCTGACTTGCTTAAGGGTTTTAGTTATTTTACAGTTACTCCCAAACCCAATCCTAACTAATATGCATGGTATTTATTCCTATTTATTTTTAACTTCTTAAGATCATATGGTGTTTCAGACCCCGGGTTTCAAGCCTTCTCACATCGCTGGTGACTCAAGGAGAAGTGGGTTAACAAATGTCTGATCAGACAATGGCTGGTAAAACCACTTCCTTCCTCAGGTTCACATAATAGATGTTCAAAGCCTCAGAGCTTATGTCAATTCCATGCAGTTAATCTTGACCCTTGCACTATTTTTTTTATCTCCCATAACAACAGGTTGGTCAAGACTTTAGTATCTATAGGTGTCATGAAAAGAATGCACAATGAAGGAAAATCAGCAACTAGAATTGAAGCAAGAGAAGGGCCCAAGGGCCAGGAGCAATAGGTCTTACCTCAAAGAGGAAACATGATGAAGCCATCTCCTAAACAGCTTGAAAGCTCTTTCATCCCCAGAAATAGCTGTTTGCCCAGTTTTTGGCAAATCCCCATTCTTGTTCCAAAAATAAATAATGGCAAACACTTACCTATGCTTACCAAGTGCCAGGAACTGATATAAGTATCTTACACATATTATTAGCTCACTATCTCTCCCCCCCCCTTTTTTTTCTGTGTTGCCAAGTGCTCTACCCCTGAGCTCTATTTCTAGCCCCTACCGCCTTTTTAATTTATTTTATTTTGAGACAGGTTCTCACTAAGTTGCCCACGTGGGCCTTGAAATTGTGATCTCCCGCCTCAGCCTCCCTAGTAGCTGAGTTTATCGGAGAGCGCCACCAAGTCCAGCTTTTCTAGATTTTCATATGAATGCAATAGTATGGTTTACTTTTCATCTGGTTTATTTCACTTGGTATTTTGAGATCCATTCACATTATTGCATGTACTTTATATAGGTGAATTGTTCAGGTCATGTGAATTGTGTCTCAAGAAAGCTATCACCAAAAACAAACCACAATGAGATACCACTGCGCACTTGTTTCAATGACTAAAAAAGACAGCTGAGGATGTAGCTCAGTAGTAGTGCGCTTACCTGGACTCAATCCCCAGCACTGTAAAACATAATAGTGCAGCCACTTTGGAAAAAAGTTCCTCAAAAAGTTAAGCATAGAAATATCTTTTAACTCAACAATTCCACTATTAGGTCTACACTCTAGAGAGATGAAAGACCACACAAAAACTAGTTCATGAGTTGGGCACATAACAACAGGTTGGGCACAGTGGCCTAAGCCTAGAATCCCAGTGGCATGGGAGGCTGAGGCAGGAGGATCACGAGTTCAAAGCCAGCCTCAGGAATTTAGCAAGGCCCTTAGCAACTTAGCAAGACCCTGTCTCTAAATAAAATATAAGAAAGGGCTGGGGATGTGGTTCAGTGATTAAGGGCCGTTGGGTTTAATCCCTCATACAAAAAACAACAAAGTAATTCCCAAATGTTTATAGTCACATTATTCATAAGAGCCAATATGTGGGAAATGACTCTATGTCCAACAATTGATGAATGGATAAACAAAATGTATTTCCAAACAATGGAATATTATTCAATCATGGTTATAGTTTTATTTTTTATTTATTTTTTATTTTTTTATTTTTTTGGTACTGGAGATTGAACTCAGGGGCACTCCACCACTGAGCCACATCCCCAGCCCTATTTTGTGTTTTATGTAGAGACAGGGTCTCACTGAGTTGCTTAGCGCCTCGCCATTGCTGAGGCTGGCTTTGAACTCGCAATTCTCCTGTCTCAGCCTCCCTAAGTGCTGAGATTACAGGCGTGCACCACCACCCCCAGCTAAGTTTCTGTTTTTATGTGAACCGTTCAGAATTGGCAAATATATAGAGATGGAAAGTAGACTGGAGTTTGCCTAGGGCTGGGGGGTAGGGGCAGCTAGGGGCAATGGAATTGACTGCTAAAGAGTAGAGTTTCTTTGTTAGGTGATAAAATTGATTGTGGTGGTGGTTGGACAATCCTGAACATTCTAAAAACCTCAAAATTGTACACTTTAAGTGACTAAATTTTAGGTATGTGAATAATATCCCACTAAAGTTGGTACTGAAAAAAGTGCTTGTTCATTTTATAGGCTAGTATTCCATTGCATTTGATTGCTTCTAGCTTTTGACTGTTCAAAACAAAGCTGATATCTGAGGTTTTCCTTTTCTTTCCAGTCCTGGGGTTGAACCCAGGGTCTCACCCATGGTAGGCAAGCACTTTACCACTGAGCTATACTCCCAATCCCTCATATAGTGTTTGTCAATTATACCCCAATAAATCTGAAGAAAAAAACAATAAAACTGCTATGAATGTTTATCTAAAAGTCTTTGTATGGACCTATGCTTTCTTTACTCTTGGGTAAACATACAGGGGTGGAATGGTTACTTCATATGGTAGGTGTGTTTAACTAAAAGACAAAACAAACAATAAAACTTGCTAAACAAAAGAAAAACAGAAAATAAATTGCCAGTTTTTCAAAATAGTTTTATAATTTAACATTCCCACTAACAGTTCCCACTAACTAGTTCTTCTACATGCTTGCCAACACTTGGTACGATCAGTCTTTTTAATTAGACATTTACGAAGTGTGTGATAGTAACCATCTCATTGTGATTTTAATCTGTATTTCCTTAATGTGTAATGATGTTGGACATCTTTCCATGTGCTTTTTGCCATCAATATATATCTATTCATTTTTTCCTACTTATTTTTTTTGTTTATTTGTTCTTATATAATTTCTAAAGTTCTTTACATATTCTAGATGCAAGTCCTTTATTAGATATACTATTTGCAAATATTTTCTCCACATGTGGGGCTTTGCCTTTCATTCTTATAATGTCTTTTCAGAAACAGAAGTTTTTTTAAGTTTTGATGTAGTCCAATTTATTAACATCTTATCATTGATTGTAGTTTTTGTTTCATATCTAAGAGCTCTTGTCTAATTCAATGGCACCAAAATTTTTCTTCTGTGTTTTCTTCTAGGGGTTTTATAGTTTTAAAGAGTCAGTAGGCTGACACAGGGGGATTGCAAGTTTGAGGCCAGTCTCAGTAAGTTAGCGAGACCTTGTCTGAAAATAAAACACAAAAAGAACTGGGGATGTAGCTCAGTATAGCTCGGTGGTAAGGTGCCCCTGGGTTCAATCCCCAGTACCAAAAAAAGAAGTCTTGAAACCAAGTATTAGCCCTCCAACTTAGTTATGTTCTGTCAAAGTTGGTTTGGCTATTCTATGTCTTATGTCTTTTTTGTTTGTTTGTTTGTTTGGTACCGGGGATTTAACCCAGGGGCACTTGGCCACTGAGCCACATCCCCAGCCCTATTTTGTATTTTATTTATAGACAAGGTCTCACTGAGTTGCTTAGTGCCATTGCTGAGGCTGGCTTTGAACTCGCAATCCTCCTGTCTCAGCCTCCCAAGCCACTGGGATTATAGACGTGCACCACTGTGCCTGGCAGGTCTTATGTCTTTTCATATAAATTTTAGACAACTTGTCAGTTTCTACAGTCTTCTTTTCTGTAAAGCCAAGATAGAAATATAGCATATTAATGAAATACCCAAGGCACTGAGGTCATTCTGCCTGGGCTCAATCCCTAGCTGCTCTTCTTCTTCTTCTTCTCCTTCTCCTTCTCCTTCTTCTTCTTCTTTATTTTTTAGTTGTAAATGGACACAATACCTTTACTTTATTTACTTATTTTTATGTGGTGCTAAAGACTGATTTGAACCCAGTGCCTCACACATGCTAAGCAAGCGCTCTACTACGGAGCTACAACCCCAGCCCCCTAGCTTTTCTTCTGCAGCGCTGTTTGACTTTGGGTGAGTTCTCTTATCTGCAACTCCATTTCTCATTCATGAAGCTGCGATAATCGTAGTGCCAATCTCATGCGGTTGTGGATGGGGCTTAAAGGAGATAATGCAGAAATGCTGAGAGACTGAAAACACAGACAATGGCTTGACCTATGTGACAACAGATCTCTAACCCACAGCCTCTACAGCATCCAGCCCAGGAAGCCAAACCACAGCCTCTGTAGCAATTGGTCCAGAACAGTCAGCACTTGACCAAGACAACAAGTGCCAACTTACCTGGTTTTTGGTTCCTCTTCCAACTTGACCAAACAGAGAAAACCAAATATTTTCTCCAAACTGATCACATAGGATGTCCATTTCTAGGCATCCCATTTCCATCATTCCTATGCCTCCAGTCAGGACACTTCTGAAGCCTTCCCTTTTTTCTATTACATAAAGCTTTCCCATCCCCTGCCTGCCTTTGAGTCTCTGCCAAACACAAGTGACGGTGGCTGACTCCCAGGTTCCATAAATCTCAGAATAAAATACACCATTTAGCACCATGAAAATAAACAAAGACCATCCAAATTAGAAGAAACAGAATTTTCTGTTTAATGATTGCCCAATATATTTCATAGAAAGAAGTAAAATTGTCAAGTGAAATTTTACTTTACAGAATCTGTCGCGAGTGGCACAATTAATTACTCAGAGGCAGATTGTCTTTAACTGCAAGCGTATATTCAATCACAGTAGTCATCAAATATAATCAATTAATGCAAAAGTGTTGAGTGTGCTGGAGCACTCAACTAGCAATCAATGTGCAATAATTAAACACTATGGTAAGTCACATTATGCTAGGGCAGCTAAACACTACCAGCAATTTACACAATCCTAGGGCAATCATGAGCCCCAAAATAATTCTGATGCCACTTGACTTCTCTTAGCCAAAGAGCAGACATTATCTTTGTTTGGTGGTTCTCTTCAGCTGATGGCTGGATGTCAGAGAATGGTGGAGTAGATTGAGAGACGGACAGCAGGTGGCCAGTCTCACTGATGTCCTTGGAGCAAAGTTCCCAGTGTGGCAGGACAAGCAGTTTAAATGCAGTTCCAAGTTGGTGGTGTGAGCTGGTGATTGGTTACACCCAGTGAATGTCAATGTCCATTGGTTATGTCCAGTGAGATAGTATAATTGCAACTGGGCCTTTCTTTGCACATGTGCACAGAGCTGTGCACCCTATCAATTGTAACCAGTCATTGCTAGGCAGTCCCATGGCTAGTGCCCCTTACAGCCCCTTATTGATTGCAAGCAGGCATGACTAAGCAAGTCAATGGCTGCTATTCCTTATGGCCAGCAACTTAGTGAGTCCCCGGCATGTCCAGGCATGTCTATGGCATATGCTCCTTACAGAACCCCAATATATAAAATAGATAAAAGTGGTATTTTGATTGATCTGGTGATACATATTTATGATACCAGCTATTCAGGAAGTTAAGGCAGGGGAAATTGTGAGTTCAACCCTGAGCAACAAAGTGAGACTTGTCTCAAAAAAAAAGTGATATTTTAATAGTTTATTCTATTTAAGTTAGTCAAAATTAATGGTGGGACTTTTTATAGTGATATCAATAATATTAAATGGAGATGGAGAACAATTGTAAGCATGATATTTTTAAAAATCCTGATTCATGCCTGTAATCTCAGCACTTTGGGAGGCTGAGACAGGAGAATCGCAAGTTCAAAACCAGCCTCAGCAATGGTGAGGCGCTGAGCAACTCAGCGAGACTCTCTCTACATAAAACACAAAATAGGGCTGGGAATGCAGCTCAGTGGTCTAGTGGCCCTGAGTTCAATCCCTGGTACAAAAAAAAAAAACCAAAAAACCCAACAACAACAAAAACAAAAAATCCCTGATTCACAGCAGGGCGCAGTGGCACACACCTGTGATCCCAGCTACTTGGGAGGCTGAGGCAGGAGAATCCCAAGTTTGAGGCCAGTCTCAGCAATTTATAGATCCTCAGCAATTTAGCAAGATCTTGTCTCAAGATAAAAGATAAAAAGGGATGAGGATGCAACTCAGAGGGAGAAGACTCCTGGGTTTAATCCTCGGTACAAAAACAAACAACAACAAAAATAAATAAATAAAAACTCTAGGGCTCTCAGAAACATGGAGGACAAATTTCTTGGTGTGGGGTGGGGGTTCAGGCTCTTGATTCACTTCCCAGTTACCAGTTGGGTAACTTTGGGCCCGTCACTTGACCTCTGAGATTTCTTTATTCCTCAGCAAATTGAGGATGCTGAAGTCAACAAGAACTTCTCAAAATTCATTGTATGTCAGTAACGACAGGGGATAGTGGAAGGGGGGTGACTGTTTAAACACAAGCTTCTACCCCTCCCATTGTTGAGTATAACTCAGTCGGGAGTAGGGGGGTCTAGTATTCTGTGTTAAGAACCACCCAGCTGAATTTGAAGCTGGTGTCACTTGGGCAGAATTGAGAAGCACAGGAGTAAGTGGTCTTTTCTGTCCCTTCTGGCTCTCACACATGTGACTCAGGTGTAGTTGGTGAAGAGGTCACCACATTTTACAGCCCTGGAGCCTGGAGAATAAAGCATTCCCAGACATCCATTCCCCTGCCCCAGATTTCCATACACCACAGATGAAATTAATCATGCAGCACCCCCTGCCCTCCTGCGCTGCTGCTTCTCCATAACCTGGATTGGGGTAGGAGAAGCCAAAAGAGTATTTGGCTAGGATCCTGCCCTCCAAGGCAGAGGAAACACAGGCCACACCTCAGGCTCTCAGATTCCTCCCTTTTCCTCGGTTGAGGCCCCGGCTTGGTGTGGGCATACTGCCCTCTTGCGGCGGAAAAAGGCACTCCGCGTAGCGAGGAGAATGCAGTTGCGGAAACCGGAGCATGGACCCAAACTCTTCTGGGATCAGAAGGAGGAGAACCAGGGGGATTTTAAGCCATCACCACAGGCGTCTCTGTTTTCACCTTTTCTTTCTGTCCCGCAAAGCCGGTCCTCCCATGTAAACTTGCTCTCTGTTGTGTAATGTAAAAACTTACAGCTTACAATGTGTTTGCACAAACTTTATCTCAAGTGATCCATTCTCCCTTTTCACATGAAATTTCTTCCACTTTCAGAGCGAGAAGAAGAAAAACAACAACAACAAAACAAAAAACAAAAAAAAAAAACAGAAAAATAGCAACCTATGTAAATGTCTTTCTAGTATTTTGCATAAGGGCAGGCCTAACCCCCCCTTTGTTCTTAGGTTCCAGGAACAGTTATCTTGAGATCATGACCTGAGATCATGACCTTGACCCTTACAGGAGCCCATTAGTTTTGTTCTGCTCTGTGGTCATAAGTAGAGCTTCAACTTGTCAGGGCTTGGTCTCAAGAAGAGAAAGCAAAGTATATGACCAAAGCATTACAAGCCTGGCTCCTCCTCTTCTTCTTCTCCTTCTCCTCCTCCTCCTCCTCCTCCTCCTCCTCCTCCTCCTCCTCCTCCTCCTCCTCATGCCCATGCATCCTTCTTCTTCTGTATTGGGGATTGAACCCAGGGCCTCATACTTGCTACTAACATAGCTATATTCCAATCCCGTTTTAAAAATTTTATTTTGTCTCTACTTAGCAGAGACAGGTTCTGCTAAGTTGCTAAGTTGCCCAAGCTGACCTCAAACTTGCAATTCTCCTTCCTCAGCCTCCTAAGTAGCTTGAGATTATAGGCATGTACCAGTCAGTCATGGTGGCAATCGCCTGTAATCTCAGAGGCTCAGGAGGCTGAGGCAGGAGGATTGTGAGTTCAAAGCCAGCCTCAGCAACTTAGGGAGGCCCTAAGCAACTTGATGAGACCCCGTCTCTAAATAAAATACAAAAAAGGGCTTGGGATGTGGCTCAGTGGTTAAGTGCCCCTGGTTTCAATCCTTGATACCAAAGAAGGAGGAGGAGAAGTCAGAGGTGGAGGGAGAGGGGGAGGGGGAGGAGAAGAGGAAGAAGAAGAAAAGAAATGTTAATAGGATTATAATAAAATGAGAAGAAATACAGAATCATAAATATACAGTTCAAGTAGCTTTCACAAATGAGCATACCTATGTAACCAGTGTCCAGATCAAGAAACCAAACATTGTCACCATTCTCTAATGCCCTCTCATGTCCCGCTCACAATTCACTCCCAAGGTAACTTCTGTTCTGACTTTTTTTTTTTTTTAATATTTTGTTTTGTTGTAGATGAACACAACATCTTTATTTATTTTATGTGGTGCTGAGGATCGAACCCAGTGCCTCATGTATGTGAGGCAAGCGCTCAACCGCTGAGCCATAGCCTCAGCCTCCTGTTCTGACTTTTAACACCTACTTTGGTTTAAATGTGTCCCCCTCAAAGTTATGTATTGGGAAATTAATTCCCAAATTCAAATGTTAATATTTGGAGGTGGGGCCTTTGGGATGTGGTTGAGATTAGATGAAGTCACGAGAGTAGGGCTCCCAAGATGGTATTAGTGCCTTTATAAGAAGAAGAGGAGAGACCCAAGCTAATGTGGTTGTTCTGTCTCACAATGTGGTACCCTCTATCATGTCATGATGAAGCAAGAAGGGCTTTATCACATGCTGAGCAGATGCCAGCACCATTTTCTTAGACTTTCCAGCCTCCAGAAACATGAGCCAAATAAACTCCCCCACCACTGGAAGTTATTTTCATCAGTTACAATTCACTGAGTTACTCATGGGCCATCCAGTAATCATAAGCCAGGTAATCTGCACAAGTTCTTTTATTCTAGTCTTAGATACTAATATCTGTAACATTTAGGTTGCACATCAAGCTTCATATATATATGTATATACATGTATATATATATATATACACACACACATGTCTCTATCAATACATAAAGATAGAGATAGATAAGTAGACAGATATATGTATATATATTACAGAAAGGTCAAGGTGTTCGTAGGGCATTAGGAGGCTGGACTGCAAGCAAAGGCAGAAAGCAGATACAAATGCAAGATTTTCTGCAGGCGGTGGGTAAGATTGCAGACCAGCAGAAGAACTTGTTTAGGGTGCAGAGTTATCAGCATTCGGAACTTACACTTTTTAAAAATGTTATTGTATTTTTATACCTTATTTTATTTGTTTATATTTATGTGGTGCTGAGGATCGAACTTAGTGCCTCACACATGCTAGGCAAGCGCTCTACCACTGAGCTACAGCCCCAGTGCCCAGAACTTATTTTGTTCAGATACCAGGCAGTTTGGAGGTAGGCCATGTCAAGCAGGGAGACTGAACTGAGCTAAAGCCTGGGGACAGAATTGGAGATTCATTCCTTGTCGATCTCTTAATGCATTCACTTTGTGATGCGTTCACCAGATAGTCTGATGACAGATCCGTGTGTGCCACAGTACCCAGTTTGGGGGTTCTTCTCTTTTTATGGGTTTCAGGTGAAGGTGTTATATCTCTTGAGATTGATAAGCTCATGGGCCTGTTTTGTCTGATATGGAGTTGATATGCCCATGCATCCGTGTGCTTCTGATTTAATTTGATAAGTTCACAGGTGGTCACTTTTATTAGCATAATGCATGTATTTATCTGTACCTTATGGTTGTGCTAGGCAGATGATTGTTATTTGCTTGTACAAACAAGGTATGAAGTCATTCTACCTTGGCACTTGTACTAAAGATGAAGCAACTCATGACAAACTACTGCTTTACAAAATGGAGTAACTCAGAACTGGGCATGGCCTGAAAACTGCAGTTCTAGTCATCATGGAATAACTCGGTAGGGCATAGCCTGCTGGAGCGTATACTATTGTATACCACAATTTATTCATTTAATATTGGTGAAGATTTAAGGTATTAGGGTATCTGTAGTTTGGGACTCTTATGAATGGCCCCCACCCTTTTGTTGATTGGTACTGGGGATTGAAGCCAGGGTGTTTTACCACTGAATTTCATCTCCATCCTTTTATAAATTTTATTTTGAGACAAGTGTTACAGAGAAAGGGCCCGCTGCAGAACCAAGGCAGCCACAGTGGTCCTCAGTTACTGGTTCTTGAGATCAACTGGAAAGAGTTCAGATGTGTCACACACAGTAGCAGGCATGGTGTTTATTAGAAGAGACAGGAAAAGGGGGAAAAAGGGGACACTCAAGGGAAACAGTGGGTACTCTCAGACAGGAGAGAGATAGCTTGCCTCTCCTGCCCTTCTGTTTTATTGGGGATCCCAGGGAAGTTGCCCAGGTCCACCTCTTGACTTTTGACCAACAGCAGGATTACATCAGACTGCTGAGTCTCCACTGCACATGGTCTTGCCCCATGGAGGGGAGATCTTACTATTATAATGATATGCTACAGATCCAAGGCAACTCTGGGTTACTTTGGCCCAAACTGACCAGTTATAATTGGAACTCACTATAGCAGATTTTATGGTTAGGGAGTTTTGCTTCTAATTATCATCCTTTCCTGATTTCTGGAATCTGGTCTGTGTAAAGGTCACAAAGATCCCTTCTTCAGGGTAACTTGTGTTCTCCTTGTCAGCATGGAGGAGCCTTTTGGGCCTAAATTTCTCCTACAGATAATAGGTTGTTTGCTGAGGAATGGACTTAGGCCAGGCAGGATCACAGATAAATTGCTTTTTTAAAGAAAGCGTATGGGCGGTCAGCATAGTAGGCTCAGTATATAAAATTATCCATTAACCTTATGTTACCCCCACTTATCTCTGCCTTGCTAAGTTGCCCAGGCTGGCCTTGAACTTGCAATCCTCAGCCTCCTGAGTCACTGGGATCATAGGTATGTACCATTGTGCCTGGCAAAAGTGCTCCTTTGAACACTCTTCTATATAGCTTTTGGGAAATATATATATAAACATTTTGGTTGGCTTTATAATTAGAAGTGGAGTTGCTGGGTCATAGGATTGCTCTAGCTGATACTGCTAGAGCTGGGCGCAGTGGTGCAAGCCCATAGTCCCCGTGGCTTGGGAGGCCAAGACAGGAAGATGGCAAGTTCAAGCCTCAGCAACTTATAGAGGCCCTAAGCAACTTAGGGAGAGGGGCTGAGGTTGTGGCTCAGTGGTAAAGCACTTGCCTCACACTTGTGAGGCAGTGGGTTCGATCCTCAGCACCACATAAAATCAATAAATAAACAAAACAAAGATTTTAAAAAAAAAATCACATGCAACTTAGGGAAACCCTGTCTCAAAACAAAAATAAAAAAGGGCTGGGGATGTAGCTCAATGATAAATTGCCCCTGGGTTAAATTCTTAGTATCCACCTCCCTCCCCCCAAAATATAAATAAAGATACTGCTGGCTTCTGAAGCGGTGTACCAACTGACATCTTCATCCATAATGATTTATTGTTTCATGTTCTTGACAACAATCCATGTTATTTTTCATTTTTGTCATTCTAGTAGGTGGATAATGGAATTATTTGTAGTTTTAATTTGCATTTCTCTGATGACTAAAGTACCATTTCATGAGTTTATCATTCATTTGGCATGGATAACTTCAAGTGTCTATTCAAGGCTTTTAGGCAAACAAGTTCAAGTCTAAATTTACCCAGGGAGAATGATAAAAGCATTGTTAAGTATTCAGTTTAATCCCAGATAAGCAAGTTTTATTCACAATCTACTTGAGAGAGTCCCTCTACTGGTACATGTACCCATCTACATGATCTCCTTTAGTTAGTTAACACAACATCTGCCCCAAAAGGTAGGGTTATTTCTTGTTTTACAGAGGACATAGTCCTCCCCCTCCATAGATGAGGAAGTTTTTATTTTATCTTGTTTGCAGTACTGGGGATTGAACCCAGGGCCTCACACATGCTAGGCAAGTGCTCTACTGTTGAGTTATGCCCTTGCCCTTCTGGAGGTTTCGATGTATTCAAAATAAGGGCAAAACTAAAACTCTCAGTCAAGGTTTCACAGGCTCCTGCCCAAGTGCTCATTCCACTGCAGTGGTTCTCAACCCATTTGACACCCTCCTCGTTTATAACCTATGTTTTGTCACCTCCTCTTACTATAACAAAATTTATCATTTGAAAAGATAATAAATTCTATGGAATAAAGAAGAAATAACAAATTACCAATTATTACTGATCATTACAAATGAGATAATAAGGCGGACCAGCAGGAGTGACAGAGGGCCCAAATTCGCCCTTAGGAAACTCCACGGGTGTCCAGCCAAAGAGAGATCAGGGACTGCTACCTCCAGCCACAGGGGAGCCCAAACTCAGGGTAAGAGTTGCTCCAGGGACCCCAGCTCCAGAGACCCCAGCTCCAGAGACCCCAGCATGAGGCAGCCCGGCCCAAGGGCGGCCTGGGTCCGCCCCAGTTCTGCTCCAGAGTTCCTGTGGACCAGCAGGAGTCACAGAGGGCTCAAATCCACCCTCAGGAAACTCCACGGGTGTCCAACCAAGGGTTGACCAGAGACTGATAGCTACCAGCCACAGAGGAAGGCACACCCAGGGTAAGAGTGGCCTGCAGAGATCCCAGCGTGAAGAGGCCTCACCCAAGTGCGCTCTGGGCCCACCTCAGTTCCGCTCCAGAGTTCCTGTGGTCAGGTGAGACAGAAGGCCCCAAACCACCCTTAGGGAATGCCAGGGGTGCCCAGCTGAAGGCAGACCAGAGCCTGCTAGCCTCCAGCCCCAAGGGAGCTCACTCTCACTGTAAGGGTCGCACACAGACTCTCCAGCTTGTGACCCTGCCTAAGTGAGACCTTGGCCCGCCTCCAGTTCTGCTCCAGAGTTCCTGTTCACCAGCAGGAGTGCAGGAGAGGGGCAAAACAGCCCTCAGGGGCCACCTCAGGAGCCCAGCCAAGGCTACTCCCACTGCCCTCTAGAGGTGGTACATCCACTACCTCCGCCACCAACTTTAGCGGCAGTAGTGCCCATCTGGGGACACCGGGGGAACAGAAGTAGCTCCAAGGTGAGACACAGGTAATCTGGAGTGTCAATACAAGATTATAGGATAGAAGCCGCAATACCTCAGATTGGTATTTCAAGAAAGGAAGATACACAATCAACATGAAAAAATAAGGGAAGAAAGTGCCCCAAATAAACCTCGATACCACTGTAACAGAATCCATTGACAACACGTTGATGAAATGTCAGAGAAAGAATTCAGAATGTACATAATTAAAATGATCAGTGAATTAAAGAATGACGTAAGTGAGCAATTACAGG
>CM053407.1:22349564-22365906 GCA_028644305.1 Xerus rutilus | reverse complement strand
CAAAGGACTTAAAAACAGCAAACTACAGTGATGCAGCCACTTCAATGTTTATAGCAGCTCAACTCACAATAGCTAAACTGTGGAACCAACCTAGATGCGCTTCAATAGATGAATGGATAAAGAAGCTGTGGTATATACACACAATGGAATATTACTCAGCAATAAAAGAGAATAAAATTATGGCATTTGCAGGTAAATGGATGGAGTTGGAGAATATCATGCTAAGTGAAGTAAGCCAATCTCAGAAAACCAGATGCTGAATGTACTCATTGATAAATGGATGTGGATCCATAATGTGGGGAAGGACATGGGAACAATGGAAGAACTCTGTTCACAGGGGTATAAGGGGGGAGGGGGCATGGGGACAGTAAAGGTGGTGGAATATGATAGTCATCATAGCCCTAACTTTATGTATGACTGCATGTATGTTGTGATTCTTTATCACTTACAACCAGAGAAATGAAATGTTATCCTCTAAAAAAAAACAATAATAATAATAAAATTTTAAAATTTGGAAAAAAAAACAAACGAGATAATAACAGCATAATTGTAAATAAAATAATAATAAGTGCTGAGCATAACTATATTCGAATATGAAATGAAATGATAGATATTTGTCCCTAAATGCACAGTCACTATAAATCCAAACAGCCACAAATAAAGACAGTTATAAGTAATTGTACTGACAAGCTCTAATCCTGCTCATTTCTGATCCTGACATAATTTGTCAAATTAGTGAATAACTCTGGGTAAAATTTTGTTTTTTGTTTTTTGGTACCCGAGATTGAACCCAGGGGTGCTCAACCACTGAGTCACATACCCAGCCCATTTTATTATTATTTTTAAAATTTTGAGACAGGGTCTCATTAAGTTGCTTAGATCCTTGCTAAGCTGCTGAGGCTGACCTTGAACTTGCCATCCTCCTGTCTCAGTCTCCTGAGCCACTAGGATTACAGGTATATGCTCCACACCTGGCTCTGGTAAAATGTTGAACAAAACAAAGTACAATTATCTTTTAACTTACATGGTAGTAGAGTTCCAAGGAAATAAACTGTGTTTTCAAATCATGTAAAAGTATTTTGTGCTTATATTCAAAAGGGAGTTAGACTCTAGGCTTAGATAATTATGGAGAGTTTTTGCCTACATGAATTTCTGAGTGTTGAAAAACAGCTATGCCACTAATATAGATTGAACATATTTATGTCTTTTGACAATGTCAGAATTTATTGGATAACAATAAATTGACAAGCTGTGTCAAGTTTGTCAGCTTTAATTTACCGAGTATTCTTGATTTTACTTGGTGTCATGACCATGGCAATCACAAGTTATTTTATTTTTTATGATCTTAATTATAAAAGTGCTAAAATGTTAAAGTGTTATAATAACTATAACACTCAAGTCACAGTGATATATAAATTACAGGAAGGCTAAGAAAGGGTTAACAGGGGCTACAGGATATAAAGAGGCAGAACTGAAAGCTAAGGCAGAGAGCTGATACAAATGCAAGGTGTCACTGCAGATGGTCAATAAAGTTAGTGAACCCAAAGAGCATGTTGTGGCCCACACCTGTAATCCCAGCTTCTCTGGAGGCTGAGGTAGGAGGATCACAAATTAAAGGCCAGACTGAGAAATTTAGAGAGACCCTGTCTCAAAATTAAAAAGGTAAACTCAGTGTTAGAGTGCTTGCCAAGCATGCATGAAGCCCTGGGTTTAAGCACCAGCACCCAAGGGGGATCCAAGATTAACAACCCATCCACTGAACTAGTTCAAGGTGTGGAACTTAGTAATTCAAATTTAGCAATTCAAGGTGCAAAGCTGTCCACAGCACAGGTCCTGAAAGCAGGCAGTTTCAAATGGGATGCCTCAAGCAAGGAGATAGAGCTGAGCTGGAGCCCCAGGTCAGAGTCCCGAGTTCCCTGCCTTGATCTCCAAGTTCACCAACTGGTGCAACAGCATGATGGGTTGGTTGTGGCCACCATGCCCCCACCCTCTCAGATGCCCTCCTTTTATGGAGCTGTGTCATTCCTTGGTCTGGTGTGCCTAATAAGCTCACAGTCCTGGTTTCTCTGATATGGTCATGATATGCCCATGCAGCTATGTGACTTTAATTTAATCCAGTAAGTTCAAAGGTGATAATTTTTATTAGCACATTTTACTTATTTATCAGTTTGTGCCTTATGGTTGTGCTATGCAGCTGGGCGTTATTCTTTTCAATAAGTTCTGTATGTCTGACATCTGGTGGTTACGAATTAGCCCAGACAAGTTCCAAGTTATTCTGCCTTAGCATGTACACTCAAAATGAAGTAGCTCAAGGCAAACTGCTGCTTATAAAATGGAGTAACTCAGGGTAGGGCACAACCTGAAAGCTGCTGTTCTATATAACATGAAATAACTCAGCAGGGCACAGCCTACTATCCACACTGCAGATATATTTCAAAGTTGAACAGGATATCATAGTGACTTAGAGAAGCTGCTTTTGCTAAAAACAGTGACTTTTCATCTAATCCTATAGATTCTTTTTTTTTTTTTTTTTTTTGGTACTGGGGATTGAACTCAGGGGCACTCGGCCACTTAGCCACATCCCCAGCCCTATTTTTGTGTTTTTTTATGTAGAGACAGGGTCTCACTGAGTTGCTTAGTGCCTCGCCATTGCTGAGGCTGGCTTTGAACTCACGATTCTCCTGTCTCAGCCTCCCTAAGTGCTGGGATTACAAGCGTGAGCCACCGCGCCCGGCTTAATCCTATAGATTCTTGATAGGTAAATAAAATCAGGATAAATCTTGGCATCTCTGACTTCATTTTGTATTTGTGTCCTTTATTACCTTAAACTTTGAGTCATGTCCCTACTTGGCTCTGTGGTCATGTTAATCTTTTAAAGAGTGTTCATCTAAAAACTAGTAATAAAGGTTTATTACCCCTAATTTACCTAGCCTACCTGGTCTCCTTTCAGAACTGAGACATGATTTTCATGGATATTTGAGTTTATCAGATGCCTAGAGTGGCACCTAGAAGTCCTGTTATTGTCCTACACCTTCCAAGAAATCACCCCTTGAAGTGACCACTCCTCACTGCTAGCTGGAGCAATCATCTCATGAGAACTGAATTACCCCCTTCCAGGAATACAGGCCTGTTTGCTAAACATACTGAGCAGCAAGTGGAAATTCCCTGCTCCCCGCCACCCTGCTCCCAGGCCAAGTGATAAAGACTTCTCTGGAGCCACCTTGCAGAACTAGAGCTGAAATCATATTTGACCAGATCACAGTTTGACGAAGACTGTTAAACTATGCATACCTCTTGGCCCCTCCCCCAATTATTCCTCTATTTAAATCCAAAGCTCCTGCCAGGATTGCTGGGACAGGGCCGAGATAGTGAATCTCACTTTGCCTCCAATATGGCTATATTGATTAAAGCTCTTTTTCTGATTTTCACTACTACCTTTTCTATTTGGTATTTGGGGCAAGTGGCTGGATCTAGTTTGTTGGGACCCACAGAGTCAGGCCTCTGGCCTAGGACTCTGATAACAAGGACATAGGACAATTCTGCATTTTGCAGGAATGTGGTATTTATTGGAAAACAACTTAGCAACCCTGGTCCTATGCCTTCTAAATGACAATTGTTTCTTCCAGTCATTGTAACAACCCAAAACTCATTGGAGTAGGGCTACTCCTGCTAACAATACTGCACTGCATGCATTATAGAGCAGAGTCCCTGGCTGAAATGTGGAATGCAACCAAAATGCTTGGCTTTGAACTGGGAAAGACTTGGGTTTCGTACTTAGCCTTGTCACCATTTGTGAGACCCTGAGCAAGTCACTGAACATCTGTGAGCCTCAGCGTCCCTAGCTATGAGGCTGGCCTCTGCATTTCATAGCAATAGCAGCAGTTACTATGCTGTGTAGTGGCAAGCTGTAAGAAGAGAGTCCATCACTCAGGCCCTCAGCCCATGCTTGATCCTGCCCTGCCCCATGTTGCCAGCAGTTTGTCAGGTTGACCAGTTAGTTATTCCTGCACATGATGCTTCTGATCTTCCCATTCCCTACTGATAAATATGTTCTGTAGTAGATAGCAGGGAACATATTTATATGAACTATCAGAAAAGAAATGTCAAAATGCATATCTATTGCCTCAGTAAAAAATACTTCTTAAGGCCTTAGCAAATGAAAACAATAATATATTATTTGATGCTTTCCCAAACCATGACCAGAATCTTGGCAATTATGATACCTTCCCATTGGATCCCAGCTGCGGGCTTGTTACTGCATGCCTTTTTGAAATTTGTGATAATGGACTGTTTGAAAAATAGAAGTCAAATTCGTGAGCAATGTCAAAGTAGATTCAAAATTATGACTAGAGCTCACATTTAAAGGCATAAGAATACAGAATATGAACATAACATTGTTAAAGTATAATTTTTTTAAGTTAATAGCACAAACTTATGCAGATATAAAAATAACATGCAGGGCTGGAGTTGTGGCTCAGTGGTAGAGTGCTTGCCTAGCATGTGTGAGGCACTGGGTTCAATTCTCAGCACCACATATAAATAAATGAAAAAAAAAAAAAAGGTCCATCAACAACTTAAAAAATATTAAAAAAATAACATGCATCAAAATTTCTAATTAAATCCATCAACTAATAAAGGAATCAAAAGATATTAAATCAATTGAAATGAGAATATGACTTACAGAAATTTATATTCTCCACTGAACAAAATTTTATTTATTTTTTTATGGTGTTGGGTATCAAGCCCAGAACCTGACACATGGACATAGTATTTTTAATTATCTATGAACAGAAATCATTTGCATTACTAAGGACAAGAAGCATTTGTATTGCTATTGATTTTCTACAATTTAATCTCTACCTCTATAGGTTATAAAACAATCTGATATCAGATTCCTATTGCTGTTGTACCAAATTACCACAAACTCAGTAGCTTAAAACAATACAAATTTATTATCTGATGATTCATTTGGAATCTCTTACAACTGGAGGTCAGAAGTCCAAAATGGATCAAGAGCCCCACCCCCTTTCTCTGCGGAATCACCATGGCGGATGGGACCCTGTACACATACACTGAAAACTGGAGGGCCTTCAAGGCCCTCATTGCTGCTCAGTACAGTGGGGCTCAGATCCGCGTGCTCTCCGCACCACCCCATTTCCACTTTGGCCAAACCAACCGCACCCCTGAATTTCTCCGCAAATTTCCTGCTGGCAAGGTTCCAGCATTTGAGGGTGACGATGGATTCTGTGTGTTTGAGAGCAATGCCATCGCCTACTATGTGAGCAATGAGGAGCTGCGGGGAAGTACTCCAGAAGCAGCAGTGGGTGAGCAGGTGGTGCAGTGGGTGAGCTTTGCTGATAGTGACATAGTGCCCCTAGCCAGTACCTGGGTGTTTCCTACCTTGGGCATCATGCACCACAATAAGCAGGCCACAGAAAATGCAAAGGAGGAGGTGAGGCGAATTCTGGGACTGCTAGATGCTCATTTGAAGACAAGGACTTTTCTGGTGGGCAAACGAGTGACACTGGCTGACATCACAGTTGTCTGTACCCTGTTGTGGCTCTACAAACAGGTATTGGAACCCTCTTTCCTCCAGGCCTTTCCCAATACCAACCACTGGTTCCTCACCTGCATCAACCAGCCCCAGCTCCGGGCTGTTTTGGGGGAGGTGAAACTGTGTGAGAAGATGGCTCAGTTTGATGCCAAGAAGTTTGCAGAGAACCAGCCTAAAAAGGACACCCCACGGAAAGAGAAGGGTTCGCGAGAAGAGAAGCAGAAGCCCCAGGCCGAGCGCAAAGAGGAGAAAAAGGCAGCTGCCCCAGCTCCAGAGGAGGAGGTGGATGAATGTGAGCAGGCACTGGCTGCTGAGCCCAAGGCTAAGGACCCCTGTGCTCACCTGCCTAAGAGTACCTTTGTGTTGGATGAATTTAAACGCAAATACTCCAACGAGGACACGCTCTCTGTGGCCCTGCTATATTTTGGGGAGCACTTCGATAAGGATAGCTGGTCCTTGTGGTATGCTGAGTACCGCTTTCCTGAAGAGCTCACCCAGACCTTCATGAGTTGCAACCTCATCACTGGAATGTTTCAGCGACTGGACAAGCTGAGGAAGAATGCCTTTGCCAGTGTTATCCTCTTTGGAACCAACAATAGCAGCTCCATTTCTGGAGTCTGGGTCTTCCGAGGCCAGGAGCTTGCCTTTCCGCTGAGCCCAGATTGGCAGGTGGCCTGAGTCATATACATGGCGGAAACTGGATCCTGGCAGCAAGGAGACCCAGACCCTGGTTCAAGAGTACTTTTCCTGGGAGGGGGTCTTCTAGCATGTGGGCAAAGCCTTCAATCAGGGCAAGATCTTCAAGTGAACATCTCTTGCCGTCACCTAGCTGCCTGCACCTGCCCTTCAGGGAGACGGGGGTCATTAAAGGAAACTGAACATTGAAAAAAAAAGAAGTCCAAAATGAGTTTCATAAAATCATTGTATTGCAGGTCTGTTTGTTCCAGAGGCACCAGGGGAGAATGCATTTCTTTCTTCACCTTCTACAGACCACCCGAACTCCTTGGCTCATAGCCCTATTCCTCCATCTTCCAAGCTAGTTATGACAGGTTGAGTCTTTTTAACTCAGCATTGTCCCAGATGCTCAGCTCTCATTTTCCCATCTCCTTCTCTAATTCTCCTGCCTCCTTCTTCCATGTATAAGCAACCTCATGATGACATTGGGCCCATCTGGATAATCCAGGGTCATCTCCTATCTCCAGATAAGAGAAGTTTTCATCAATGGTGCAAATTTCTATAGATTCCAAATCTCCCTGGAAAGTCCATGACAGTAATCCACTGAAATGAAATCTGATAATCTCTTGTCCTTTTCTGGGTCTTGGACAATCTTTCCCGATAATGCCAAGATTCATAATAAGAGTGGTTATGCAAAACAAGATAAGGTGGCCCACAGGTCCCAGGTCTCTGGGAACAACCATCTACCTAAGAAAGGAATCTGCTGTCCCTTTAATCAGGGCATGGTTACTTTGTCCCTACCAAAGTAGTTGGCTTATTTCCTTTGGCCTCAGCGAGCATTTTTATTTTCCACCCTTGGTAACTGATTGACCAAATTCCCTCACCTCTATCCTGGAGGGATGGGAACAGAGCCAAAGCATTTACTCTATAAACTGGGACAGAGAAGAAGACAAAGGAAGGAAAGAGGCAGACAGAAAAGGACAAACCTTAACTACTTTATAATCTTGTGTAGACCTGGCATTGTCTCAGGGCTGGGGCAGGAAGCAAAGCAATAAATTGGGGTGGAGATGTCTGTTCACACAGCCCTCTTCTCCAAGCCACGTGGATTTCATGGAATAAAAGGGAGCCAAGAACTTTCTTATCACAAGTCCAAGATGGTTCATGCTATTAACTAAATTGTCACAGTGAAATGAGAAGAAGCTGACTCTCTCCACACACACACACACACACACACACTCACACACAAACACCAGGGATTGAACCCAGGGATGCTTAACCACTGAGCCACATACCCAGCCCTTTTTTATATTTTATTTTGAGATAGGTTCTCTTTGAGTTGCTTAGGGCCTCACTAAGTTGCTGAGGCTGGCCTTGAACTCACTATCCTTCTGCCTCAGACTCCAGAGCTGCTGGAATTACAGGCATGTGCCACTGCTCTCAGCTTGCTGACCCCACTTTTAAGATGATAATTTCTGCTGGGCACGTTGGCACGTGCCTGTAATCCCAGCACTTTGGGAGGCTGAGACAGGAGAATCGCGAGTTCAAAGCCAGCCTCAGCAGTGGCGAGGCGCTAAGCAACTCAGTGAGACCCTGTCTCTACATAAAACACAAAATAGGGCTGGGGATGTGGCTCAGTGGTGGAGAACCCCTGAGTTCAATCCGTGATACCAAAAAAAAAAAAAGATAATTTCTAAACTATACCTGCAGTTACTCATCTCATCTCTCCTGAGAAAATCCATCTAAACAAATGACAGTTAACCAAGACATAATGAAGAACTGTATGATGGAGACCAGAAGGTCACTTTGATCAAAACCAAACTAATTCCTTCCCCGAACAAACCCTAGTGGAACCTCTGCGGGCCACAATGCATGGGTCAGGGAAATATAAATAAATCCACAGTCCTGCCTCCCAGGAGCTCCCAGTCCAGAGAATGGAGAGGTCAGAGTGAAGTCACATATCCAAAAGCAAAAAAAAGGAGGAAGAATTTCAGAGTAAAGGGAAAACAGTAGAGAAGGCACAAAAATGTGGACTCAGAGGGTGAGTTCTTGGTTTGAACTTCAGGTGAAATGAAGTGTCTGGAGCTAAGTGTAAATGGAACAAAACCAGGGGAGGTGACAGGGCAGACAGACAGGATTAAATTATGTGTGCTGGGCACACACTGAGTCTTCATTTGGGAAGTATTTATTGAGTACTCCCTATACACCCAATGTCAAGGTAAGTACGTCCAGCATAACAAAACTGTAAGAAATGGCTCTACCACAATAGATCATAGTCTAAAGAGGGGAAAGAATCGTGCAAAATAAATATTTCCATTAGGGCAGGAGAAGGGCAAAAAGTGCTTAGGCACTAAACAAGTGACCCAGGAACTCTGACCACAGGAATAGGGAGAGAAAGGAAGGCCCCTTAGAAGGTTTTGCAAAGTAGTTCGATAGGCTGAGGCAGGAGGATTGCAAGTTCAAAGCCAGCCTCAGCAACTTAGCAAGGCCCTAAGCAACTTAGTGGGACCCTGTCTCAAGGTAAAACACAAAAAAGGCTGGTTATGTGGCTCAATGGTTAAGTGCCCCTGGGTTCAATCCCTTGTACCAAAAAAAAAGTTTTGCAAAAAAATGCCTATAATTATTAACACATCTGGGTGTGTTAGAAGTAGAAGAGGAATTGGGGAATGACAACTCATAGTCCATTCTAAGGGCCTATACTTATACTCTAAAGGCACAAAACGCATCATGTCCTGTCCAGTTGGGCCATTGGTGGCTCAGTCCCCATTACATCAAGACAAGCTGAGTCTGATTGAAATCCTGCACAGATTTATTTCTTCCCTTCTGTTTGATTCACGTGCCTCCTCACATTACAAGCATGGGACTGGTTACTCTCTGCCCTGCAGCTCTGCAATTTAGTCCAGGATCTAGTTTCTCCCAACTTTTGACCTTGGACTCACTGTCTGGCTACAGCTTTTAAATTGCTGATTCTATGAAAGGCCTTAGGGTCACATCAATTGCCTCTGCGGGTTACTCAGTAACTAACTCTGAGATTCCCAGTCAGGCGAGAAGGAAGAGCTTACAGGCACTCTGCATTCGCCTTGCTTGGCTAACTTGGCATTGTAAAGAGTCTCTCCTTCCAGAGGTGAATTCCAGTATTTATAGCCTTCACTGCCAACAGTTCTAAGCTCACCAGTGAGCTCCATTCCCACCATTCCCAGGGGTGGCTAAATCCAGGGTGTCTCCCTGCAACCCCAACACTGTACTAAAGACACTGCAATTTCATGTCATCTACTTTGCCTACATAATGTGATCCAAGCCTTATATTTGGGGGACAAGAAAAGTCAAAGAACAGTTTCTGTTTTCCTGCCCTACTGGGAAATTCTGAAATGGCTTGTGCCCCTCATGTGGCCTGAAAAACCCTGCACAGAATCTACTCTGTTGGATTTCCTAGGGATCACTAGGAATTAAAAGAAAGAAAGGAATGAAGGAAGGAGAGAGGGAGGGAGGAAAGGAAAAAGGGAGGGAGGGGAAGGAAATCAGGAGGGAGGGAAGGAAGGAGGGAGGAAGGGGATCCTGGCAGGCATGAGCCATCTGCCACCGAGCTTTTCTTTCATAGAATTCTGCACCCTGGCTCTGGAGTTAAAGTGTGTGCAAGTTTCCAGAAAGAATTGAGTATCATAACAATTCAAGGTCTCAGGGCAGTGCCCAGGACCTCAGGTGGCAACACCCTCCTCAGCCACTTGCTACCTGTCAGCACTACTTACAGTCCTCATAAATGGGTGCAGGACCACCTCCAACCTCCTGGTCACTCCTCACTTTCTAATCTGTGACTTCATCTGACCCAGCCCAGGCCACTGTCCAAACATAGGTGTTTTGTAAGGTAAATACCTTTTATGCCTTCCATCAGCCTCAGGCCTACTTCTGCTAACATACTCTAGAATGTCCAACGCCTGGCAAAGCACTGAGTAGGCCATTTATGAACAGAATCTATTTTCATTATCCTTATGTTATATAATGTGCCCTAAATATAGTGTTTTTAGTTCTGAAAACTGTTGTTATTTTAAGTGTCAGAGATGAAACCCAGCGCCTAGAACCTGCTAGGCAGGCGCTTGACCACTGAGCCTGAGTCCCAGCCTAGAAAACAATTTGTCTTCCAATTGTCAGTCAGACACTTCTACCTTAATGCTTTGCCATGACCTCATTCAACCTAATTAAAACTGAACTCATTCCCTCCAAATCAGATTTTCCCTTTTGGCTTCTCTATTTTTGTTTCCAATCTCTCAGATTTGGGAACTAAAAAATCCAAGAATCTTCCCTCCAAATCTCCCTTAACCATCATTTCTCATATTTAACCAGTTACCTGATACTTCAGATTCTTTTTGAACACTTCCCAAACTCAGAAGTTCTCAACCCTAGTTGTACATTGCTGTTGTTGTTGTTGTTATTGTTATTATTATTATTATTACTATGGTGCTGGGGGTCAAACTAGGGCCTCACACATGCTAAGCAAATGTTCTACCACTGAGCTATACCCCCCAGTCCTGAAACATTAGAATTATTAGAGAAATAATTTTTAAATACAGATGTGGGTCATGCCCACATACAGATATGCAGATCAGTCAGTGCACAGGGCAAATGAGTGGTTGATCCAACTCATGTTTTGCTGGAGCTATTGCCTTGGAGCTGCATTTGATGGGAGGAAGGGGTGCTCACACAAAAGCACTCTTTGGGCTAAGAAAGTCCTGCCCATCCTTCTAAAATTCTGCTGGCTTAGGCATTTACATTTTAAATAGTTCCAGTGAAATACATGAGCTTTACTGCTAAGTAGCTGTGTTGCCTCTTTTTTGTAATATTATCAGTATGCATATTACTTCTATGTATGTTACAAATCCAACATACACACATCCACATTATAACATATATTGTTATGATGATTACTTTTAAGAAAGCTGAGAGAAGGAGAGCAGGTGTATATATTTATAGAGCTTGTTATATGAACCTTATTATTTACCCTTCTTGTTTCTCTCTATTTCTTCCTATAGATTTGAGTTGCCATCTGGTCTCATTTCCTTGCTCAAATACAGCTTTGCTCTCATCTGCCTCTTTTGAACTGTTATTGTCCAATATATTGCATTTTTACCCAGTATAGGACCAACAATACAATTTTATACATATTATTTTGTGCAATTGCTTTTTAAAATATATAACTTAGTACCATAAAATTCACCCTTTGATGACGATTTATTACCAACAATGAGCACTTTTTCATGTGCTTCCTAGCACATGCCACTGGAGAAATGTTTAGTCAGTTCCTTTGTTTATTTTTATATTGGATTATTTGTCTTCTTATTGTTGAGTTATAGGAATTTTTAAATATATTCTAGATGCAAGTCCTTTATTGAATATATGATTAGCAAGTCTTCCATTCTATGGGTTGTCTTCTCACTTTTTTGATGGTGTTCTTTAAGGCACAATAGCATTAATTTTGATAACTCTAATTTCTCTCTGCTTTCTTTTGTTGCTTTGGCTTTTAGTGTCATATTTAAGAAAACATCGCCTTATCCCAAGTCATGAAGATTAACTCCTATGTTTGCTTATAAGAGTTCTAACATTTCAGAGCTTACATTTCTGTCTTGGATCCATTTGGAGTTAATTTTTGTATGTGATATGAGGTAGGGGTCCAACTCCATTTTTTTGCATGTAGATAGTCATCTTGTCACTCTGTTGAGAAGGCTGTCCTTTCATTGAATGGTTTTGGCACTTGTGTTTGTTTCCTAAGGTTGCTATAACAAATTGCCATATTCTGGGTGGTTTAAAACTGCAGATTTTTTTCTTTCTCACATTTCAAGAGGCCAGAATCCTAATATCAAGGTACCAGTGAGGTGGATTCCTTCTGGAGGCCTCTCTTCTTCTGGCAGCTGCTGGCGATCCTTGGTGTTCCTGCTTGCAGATGGATCGCTCCAGTGCCAGCTTTCATTGTCACTTTCTCCCTGTGTACCTGCGTCTGCTAGGTCTCTATGTGTCCTCCTTTTTGGGGGGATGTGGGGGGCAGGCAATGGAGATTGAACCTAGGGGCACTTTACCTCTAAGCTACAGCACCAATCCTTTTTATTTTTTTTAATTTTGAGATGGAGTTTCACTAAGTTGCTGAGGCTGGCCTCCAGTGCTCCTCCTACCTCAGCCTCCCTAGTCACTGGGATTACAGGCATGTATCACTGTGCCCAGCTCCTTCTTCTTGTAAGGACACTGGTCAGTGGATTTAGACCCATCGTAATCTCTTTTTTTGGGGGGGGGTTGCTGGGGATTGAACTCAGGGGTACTCGACCACTGAGCCACATCCCCAGCCCTGTTTTGTGTTTTATGTAGAGACAGGGTCTCACTGAGTTCCTTAGCATCTCGACATTGCTGAGGCTGGCTTTGAATTCGCAATTCTCCTGTCCCATCCTCCCAAAGTGCTGGGATTACAGGCGTGCGCCACAGCGCCCCATCTTTTTTTTGTTTTTTTGCATCGTAATCTTACGTCGTCGGCTTCTTTTTTAGTATGAAGGATTAAATCCAGGGGCACTTTGCCACTGAGCTACATCCCCAGTTCTTTTTTTATTTTTTATTTTGAGACAGGTTCTCACTAAGTTGCTGAGACTTGCCTCAAACTTGTGATCCTCATGCCCCAGTTACCCAAGCTGCTAGAAGTTGACAGGTGTGTGCCACCACACCTGGCTTATGTCTTCATCTTGATGAATTATATTGTCAAAAGCCCCAGCTCTAAATAATGCCACATTCTGGGGTTCCATGGGGACATGAATTTTGAGGTTATAACAGAACTGGAAGCTGCATTTACTAAAAGCACTGACTTTTCATTTGGGCCTGCAGATGCCCACTAAGTAACTAAATGCAGGATCGAAGCTCATCATCTCTGCTTTCATTTATGCCTGTCGCCTTTATGACCTTAAACTTTGGGTTGCCCAGCTCTGTAAGTAGGCATAGTAATACAAGTTTCAGTAGGCCTAAATTTACTCCCCTTCAAGACTAAGGGTACCAAGGTAAGAATAATTAAAGCATTTTCAAGATTTGAAGAGACATTCAATGGCCAGCTTGTACAATATCCTGCTCTAGACCCCTGAGCGATGCCTAGAAGTCTCCAGTCTTTGCCCTACACCTTCCAGGAACTGCAGAACCTTTCAAGCAGATCACCCATGGTGAGGCTCCACCCACCTAAGCAGGAGCAATCATTTCATGGAACCCAAGTAGTCCCCTTCTAGGACAATAGGTCTGATAAATATGCAGTCCGCATCCAAAAGCAAAGCAAATGCAAATTGTCCCCTCAAGAAATAAGGATTTCTCTTGGAGTCACTTTGCAGAATCACAACTGAAAGAATGATCAACCAGACCACAGTTTGACCAAGACTGTTCAATTACGCATACTCTTGTCCCCTGTCCCAATTCTCTATTTAAACCTAAACTCATGTCAGGACCCTGAAGATAAGGCTGAGACCCTGGGACACACTTCGCCTTCCCAATATACCCATATTGGTTAAAGTTCCTTCCCTGCTTTTCATCATTATTTTCCTTTTTGGGTTTTTAGGTGAGTTACCAGACCTGATTTATTGGGACCCCCAAAGTCAGGTCTCTCGCCTGAGACTCCAGTGACAAATTTACTACTCAACGCAATACAAGCTGCTTTTTGATCCCCCAAATTCATGTCTGTCCCACGTGCAAAATATATTCAGCTCCATCCCCAAATCCTCAGTCTCAACCCATTCCAGCATTAACTTTAATCCCAACTCTTCTCTGGATATCAAATCAAAAATTCCCAAATCTTATCATTTAAATTATCTAAACCGCTATGAATGAGACTCTGGAATGAGTATGGTCCATCCCAGGGCAAAATTTTGCAGCTCCAGGACTTTACTTTATCGTCCCCTGTCTAGCTAGGGCCTAGGAGCTTGCAGGTTCACTCTCTGATCACTCATGACAGAGCATAGCCTTGGGCAAGCCCTCAATCTTCCCAATTTCCAGGGATGAGTGTGATTTTATTTTCAATCCTGTCTTCCTCAGAATCATCCTTGTTTAGAGTAATTTATTGTTGAGCTGATGTTTGATGAGAGGTTCTGTTTGAGGCTTTTGTGCCAATGGGGCTTCTGTCCTGTGTTAATAATTTTGTGTGTGGCTTACTGGATGTTTTCAATACCACCCAGTGCAGCCAGGCACATGCGCACAACCTTCTTGAGTCCTAGAGTTGAATGTGATGTCAGGAGGGCTCTTCCTTCTCTTTCCCTGGTTCTCTATTACATTTCTAGCTGTTCTGCCCTTTTGCTGCATTGTGGAGTTCCCAGCCTTGTTTAATTGCTCTACATCAAAGTCTCTGTTGTTTTCCATGACACCCTTAGGCAGTTCTCCAGGCTCTGTTCCAGTGTAGTCTGTGTCCCCAAGCAGAGATCTAAAGCTCTTTGTCCTTATGGGCTGCCAATCCTCTTGGCAGAACCCTGGTGCCACTGCATTAGTGCTGGGGGGAGGAGGCTATTTCTGGGGTGACACCCAGCTCTGTGAGGTAGAAACCACTGATCTCTGCTTGCCTCCCCCTCTCCCAGGTATAGAACCTCTACTCTATAAACTGGGTAGGAGGAAGGTGGTAGAGTGATGGAGCCCCAGTATTCTCAGTCCACTATGTCTGGGACAGAGTTTCATACAAGTGTGGTGAGGTAGGAAAAGGGAGACTGCATCCTTCCTGGAATTGTGCTTCCACAATAGAGGACTAGGGAGATGAGAAGCCCTAAAGTCTACTCCTCCCACGGTAAAACT
The DNA here is from genome assembly GCA_028644305.1 of Xerus rutilus. Lineage (NCBI taxonomy): Eukaryota > Metazoa > Chordata > Mammalia > Rodentia > Sciuridae > Xerus > Xerus rutilus. The sequence continues at coordinate 22,350,899 of CM053407.1, read as the reverse complement.
GCAGCGACTGTCTGGGAGCTGGGAGGAATCTCCTCGTTGAGAAGAGAGTTCTTAGGTAGAACTTCCTGAACAAGGAGCCGGGGAAGGAAGGATGAGGGAATAGGTCGTGGCTTAAATGCCAGAGACTAGTTGTTCTTACCAAGATTTGGATTATCTTGGATAATATTTCTTTATTTGCTCTATGCCCTTAGAAAAATTTCCAAGGACTTTATTATGATTGTGTTTTGTTTTATTTCATCCATTTTGCCAGTCAAGTTGTTGTTTTGCTGGGAAGAGGATTTGTCTAACTCTTTCCTCTGCCGTTCTGGAAGTCCTACCTTGGATGCACTGCATTTAGAACAGTGCCTGTCACGGTGAGTGCTCACTGTGCTCTATTTTTATTTCTCTCTCAAGATGCAGAGGTTTCTACCTCCTCAGTGAAGACTTCCTTAGGATGCACCACCCGAGACAGCAAGACTGCCTCTGAATCCAGTAGCACTTACCACATTCTGTGCATGGGAGCTGCACTATGAGATGCTTTTATGATTTTTTTTTTGTATTCCCAATACACCTGGTACCCTGCAAATATTTGTTAAATTATGTGAAACACAAAGCAATATTAATAATAGAGAGAGGGGCTGGATTGTGGCTCAGTGGTAGAGTGCTCGCCTAGTATGAGTGAGGCACTGGGTTCCATCCTCAGACCACATATAAATAAATAAATAAATAAATAAATAAATAAATAAATAAGAGGTATTGTGTCCATCTACAACTAAAAAAACATAATAATAATAGAGGGAAAGTTTGCACCTGACAACTATGCAATAATCCTATTGATAGGTATATCCACTCAGTAAGCCATTCTTTATGATAGCTTCATAAAAATTTTTGTCAATTTTTGAGACAAAATTCATATACTATACAATTGGACCATTTAAAGTGTACACATCAGTGGTTTTAGAATATTCACAAAGTTTCATAACCATCACTACAGCTTCAGAGTGTTTTCCTCAATCCCCACTAGCAGTCACTCATTTCCAGTTCCCTGCCTGCTCCCATTCATAGGTGGATCTACTTCTGGCTCTATGAATTTGACTTTCTAGACATTTCACACAACGAGATTGTCTAATATGTGGTTCTTTGTGACTGGCTTCTTTTGCTTAGCATGATGATTCCAGACTTCTCCAAGTTGTAGCATGTTCCAGTACTTTTTATTGCTGAAAAAAATTTCACTGTATAGATCCATTTTGTTAATGTGTTCATCAGTGGACAGACATTTGAGTTGTTGCCCCTCTTTGGTTATTATGATCGATGCTACTGTGACATTCATGTACGTGTTTGCAGGGCGTTCCTAGG
>CM053407.1:22304877-22349064 GCA_028644305.1 Xerus rutilus | reverse complement strand
ATGGGTGTGGATACTGTAATTGGCAGGGGATCCAAAGCAATAATCAGAATAGTCTGACCTGCAGAGATCTTTGGAATTGGCCAGCTAATCATGGTGTTCCTAGAACTCAAAGAGCCTACTAAAGTTGTTTTTTTTTTTTTTGTTTTTTTTATTGTTTTTTGTTTGTTTGTTTGTTTTGCTTTGCTTTTGCAGTGCTGGGTATTGAGTGCAGGGCATTGCTTATGCTAAGCATACATTCTACCATGGAGATAAGCCCTCTTCACTAAAGTTTTACTTAATTTGTGTAAGTGGAAAAGCTTTGGGTCTGTTGAACAGAATTCTCACATGAATCACCCCAGTAGAAAATCTTAGCCCGGTCTGGGGCTGTGGCTCAGTGGTAGAGCACTTGCCTAGCATGCGTGAGGCACTGGGTTCGATCCTCAGCACCACATATAAATAATAAATGAATAAAATAAAGATCCATCAACAACTAAAAAAAATTAAAAAAAAAAAAAGAAAATCTTAGTCCTTCAATCAATTTCCAGACTCAAAAAAGGTCATAGATCAAGAGTCCTTGCTTAAAGAGGATCTGGGTCTCCTTCAAGAAGAAACCTAGCTGGGCATGGTGGTGCACACCTGTAATCCCAGCACTTTGGGAGGCTGAGACAGGAGAATTGCGAGTTCAAAGCCAGCCTCAGCAACAGCGAGGTGCCGAGCAACTCAGTGAGACCCTGAATCTACATAAAACCCAAAACAGGGCCATCAATTATTTATAATATAAATCTCCCTAGCCTCCTCTACTAGAAATTGTAGCTTTTACTGGATGATTGTGTATTGAAAAGGGGGGAATAAATGTTTTAGGGAGAATTGAAACCGATACTAATTCTGGAACACCCAAAATGCCACTGTGACCACTGTGCCATGATCAGATAATCCATGGAATTCTTAGGTTTTTCTCACAGTGGCCCCACAGTCACCCTCTAGTCATTTCCCTGGGTCTGTAATGTATAATTAGCACAGAGATGTTCAGCAACAGACAGAATCCCCACTTTGTTTTCTTGATTCATAGAATGAGGGCTACTGTGGTAGGAAAGGCCATATATGAATCATATATATATGAATGTATATATATATATGGATGGATGGATAGATAGATGGATAGATAGATAGATACCAAGCAGACAAGGGGTGGAGCTTGGTAATGAGTGACAAATATAACCTCTTATTTAGAAGTACAGTCATCCCTCAGTATCCACAGAGGATTGGTTCAAGGACACCTACCGATGTATACCAAATACCACAAATACTCAAGACTCTTAAATGGCATAGTATTTGCATATAACCTATGTACATCCTCCGGTTTGCTTCAAGTCTTCTCTACATTACATATAATACCTAATAGAATGTAAATACTATGCAAATAGTGGTTATACTATCTTGCTTAGGGAATATAGACAAGAAAAAAAAGTCTATACATGTTCATTGTAGACATAATTTTTCCCCAATTTTCTCTTTCTTTTTCTTTTTTCTTTTGTGTGTATGGTGGTTGGTGGGGGGTGGGATACTGAGGATTGAACCCAGGGGTGCTCTATCACTTAACTACATCCCCAGTACTTTTTATTTATTTATTTATTTATTTTGAGACAGAGTCTTACTAAATTGACTCTAACTTGTGATCCTTCTGCCTCAGCCTCCCAAGTAGCTGGGATTACAGGCATTCTGAATATTTTCCATCCGTTCACAAGGCCCTGGGATTGATCCCCAGTACCACACACAAATATTTTTTTCAATGATCTATTAGTGAGCTCATGGAACCCATAGATACAGAGGGCTGACTATATATTACACAAGTCACTTGGTCATATGGTTCTATTTTGTGTAAATAAATTCTTTACCCTAAAAACATCAATTTATATTCTCTTACCATGATTAACAGCTGGAGACCAATGTTACCACAATTATAATCTATTCAACTATCACTAAATGATTCACTCTGTCCTCTGCTCAATAATGTGTGTAAAATATCTACCACATGCCAGTGCTGCAGAGAGACAGGTGAGCCAGCCACAGTCTTCACTTACAAAATGCACATTTTCCTCCCTTCTCAATGGTTGGCCAAAGCTAAGAAAAGATTTCTTCAAGCATAACATCTGGGAACAGGGTGTGGTGGCACACACCTGCAATCCTTACAACTTGGGAGGCTGAGGCAGGAGAGTCTCAAATTCGAGACCAGCCTCAGCAATTTAGTGAGAGCCTACGCAACTTAGTGAGACTCTGTCTCAAAATAGAAAATATAAAAGGACTGGGAATGTAGCTGAGTGGTAAAGTACCTCTGAGTTCAATCCCTAGTACTAAAAAAAAAAATCTCAATGAGAAAAAAAGGCATTGGGAATTGGACTATTTCAATCTCATAATAAAAATTTTCCTGCAGAAGTTTCATAATAAATGTTGATAGCTGTATACATATAGTTATAAAGGCTAAAATCTCTGAGCAAATCCACTGTTGGACTACTTCTATAGTTGTTTTTCTTTTCCTGTCACCATTAACATAATCATGAGCATAAACTTCAAATGTATTCTCATGACCTCTTCACCATTGTTATGATTAAAAGAGATCCTAGCTGATAAAACAAAGCACCCAGGGGTTGAAGATCAAACTTCCTTTTTTGCACACACAGTTACTCCTGAAAGAGATCAGGTAATAGACAACAGTAATTAATGTAATGAAAACATTTAATTGTTTCCATCATATGTGATGTGTGATATGAAAACTTGCAGCATTTGATGTTGTGCCTAGATGTAAAGTTACTGTATTAAGATGACTAGCAAATACATAATTCAAAAATATTCTCTATTTTGAAATGGCACAATGCCTTGGGTTTACAGTAACCCAGTGATGAGGCAGTAGATGGGAGTGGTGACAAAATAAGAAGGGTCACAAGTTGAAGTTTGCTGTAGCTGGTGTTGGGTTCATAGGGATCATCGTATTATTAGTCTCCTTACCTTTACATATATTTGATTCCATAATATAATATTTTTTAAAACCATCTTTCTTTTGCTCTTTACACCTTTTTGCTTAAATGATTTGCTTCAATGATGTTGCATTGCCTCCGCCTATTATTTCAAGTTGATCTGATCTTTCACTTTGCTCTCTTTTTTAGCATAACTTTTGCTCTATGACATACTTAAGCATGTATAAATAGCCACGATGACAAGAACAGACATGCCCATCTTCTTCCCCTGAGCCCCAGCCTGGGTCTAGCTCCACGATCAGCCTCCTCTGTCACTCCTTTACTATGCCCTGTAGGGACCACTGGCTGCTCCCCAACGATCACACCCTCCATCCTCCACACTATCATGCACTTCTCTTTCCTCTTGGCCCAGCTCAGATGTCACCTCTCTCTTTTCTCTCTTTCCTTCTGGATATATGGCATCCCCCAGAAGCTCATGTGTGCGACAATGCAAGAATGTTCAGAGGTGAAATGATTAAATCATAAGAACTGGAACCTAATCAGAGGATCGATCCACTTGAATCAATTAACTGGGTGGTAACTATAGGCAGGCAGGATGTGATCGGAGAAGTAGGTCACTGGAGGTGTGCCTTTGGGGTTTATATTTTGTCCCTGGCAAATGGAGTTCTCTTTACTTACTATTAGGAACTGAACACCTTTCCTCTGCCACACCCTTCCACCATGATGTTCCTCCTCACTCCGGACCAGAGCTATGGAGTGGACCAACCACGGACTGAACCTCCGAAATTGTGAGCCAAAATAAACTTCCTCCTCTAAGTTGTTCTTGTCAGGTATTCTTGCCACGGTGAGGAGATGCTGACTTAAACTGCTTCCTTTCCATTTCACCCAGCACCCTGCTAGCAATGTCAAGTTCTCCTTTCCTTCTGCTCCAATAAAATGTGGCTCATATTTCCATTATATTTATTGAGTTATATAGTTTGCAGTTGTATTGATAAGGATTCTTTGGTTGAAAGAAAGAGAAATTAATTTAAACTAGCTTAACAGGAACTCTACTAAAAGAATAACAAGGAAACTCCTGGGACTCAAGTGCAAGTAGCCAGCTGAGCCTGAGGAACTAATCCAGGAAGTGGACAGACGCTTTTCTCCAGCCATTTCTCCTCCCTGCTCCTCTCTGGGTGACTGGTTCATTCTCTGAAAATAAACGTTTTTGCTCTCTGGTCCCCATGTCAAAAAAATGTGAATGTCCTTTAGCTACCAGGTTTATGTTAGAGGTTTGGCCACACAAAGAGAAAGTGACTAACAGTTTTGAGAGGGAAGGAAGGCTTGGCCCAGTTTAGATCAGGATTCATCTGGGTGGGGTGGATGGTGTATGGACAGGATCACATCACACAGAATGTCTGCCTCAGTGAATGGGCAATGATGGTGGCTCACTCATGTTTGCATGTCCCTGTCAAGAAACAAACATTCACTAAATGAATTTCTAACCAATTCTGACTTAACTTACACATTAGGCTTATGCAAACATCTGAATTAACAATACAGATATAATTGTTTCAGATACTCTAACATACAATAAACACTTTGTAACAGAAATTGCTTTGGTACCCTGTCCATATCCCTTTTCTCTTTTTTTCTTAATAATAGAACCTCATTTTCCTTTGTGGAAGTAGTAGTTTACTTATTTATAGGTTCTGAGGATCAAACCTAGGGCCTAACATATGCAAAGCATATGCTCTACCAGTGAGCTACACTCCCAGCCCTATTTATTTATTTTTGAGATAGGATCCTCCTATGTTGTCCAGGCTGGTTGTGAACTCATAGGCTCAAGTGATCCTCCTGCCTCAGCCTCCTGAGTAGCTGGGGAATGACTCTAGGCATGTGCACACCCAGCTGCAATAGCATATTTAATTAGCAACATTTACTACTTTCCCAGAGGCAACAGTGTGACTCAGTTCTGGTCAATGAGATATTAGCCCAAGTTGCTAATTAAACATCTGTGTGCACTTTGTAAAAGAGATGGTTGTATCTAACTTGCACCATTTTTTTTTGGTACTGGGGATTGAACTCAGGGGCACTCGACCACTGAGCCACATCCCCAGCCCTATTTTGTGTTTTATGTAGAGACAGGGTCTCACTGAGTTGCTTAGCGCCTCGCCATTGCTGAGGCTGGCTTTGAACTCACGATTCTCCTGTCTCAGCCTCCCTAAGTGCTGGGATTACAGGCTTGAGCCACCACGCCTGGCTGCTTACACCATTTTTTTTTTTTAATATTTTTTTAGGTATTGGTAGACCTTTATTTTATTTATTTATTCATATGTGGTGCTGAGAATGGAACCCAGTGCTTCACACATGCTAGGCAAGCGCTCTATCACTGAGCTACAACCCCAGCCCCTCTAACTTGCACCTTTTGATTCCTTCTGTCCCTACCCGGAGGGTGGATATGATGCTTGGATGTGCAGTAGTCATCTTATGACCTTGAGAATGAAGGCTGCTCTCTAAGATGGGGCAAGAGAAGAACAGAAGGAAACTGGCTCCTTGAGGACATTATTAAATCTTTGAATGCAAAGAACTAGCCCTGAACAGTCTACCTGCAGGTTTCTAGTTACCTGAGACAAAAAGCAAACAAAACAAAACCTGCTAGTTTAAGCCCACTGTTGGTTGTATTTTTCTGTTACTTGAAGCTGAACACAGCTCTAGCAATTTTTAAAAAGCTAAAACTCTTTTTTTTAACTATACAAGTCATATTCTTAACCAAGAAAGATTCTTCAGAGAAATTTTCAAAGTATCATCCATAGTGATCTGCATCTTGACACAGATTGCTTGTTTAAGTAGATAAATTTCCAATGTACTTATTTGCCCAACTTGAACTCCCAAACAAGAATCAGAATCACTGGAGCTAGGACCTGCGAATCTGTCTTCTTTGTCTTTTATGTGTATATGTGGGATACTGGGGCTGGAACCCAGGGCCTTGCCCATGCTAGGTAAACACTCTACCACTGACCTATGTTCCTAGCACTTCATAAAATTTTATTTTGAGACAAGTTTTCACTAAGTTGCCCAGACTGGCCTCAAACTTGCAATTCTCCTGCCTCAGCTTCCTAAGTAGCAAGGATTAGAGGCATGTGCCTCTCTCTGTAGGTGGCCTAGTGCTCAGAAAACCTTAGGAACTGCTGACAAATAAACCAAACAAGTTTGAGTCACTTGCTGGGTAGCAAGTAAAGGTAGTTAGGTTCTTCCCCGCCCCCAGTTCTGTACCTATTCTCATACCTACTGACCTTAACTTGAATTATCATCAAGGAGGGTCCAACCTCCTTCAGGAAGGAGGATAAACTACTATGTTTCAATAATATTACACATGCCAGGCACCATAGTACACACCTATAATCCCAGCATCTTGGGAGGCTGAGACAGGAGGATCACAAGTTGGAGGCCAGCCTCTCCAACTTAGTGAGACCCTGTCTCAAAATTTAAAAAGTTGAAAAAGGGCTGGGGATGCAGCTCAGTGGCAAAATGCCCCTGGACTCAATCCCCAGTGTCTGTCTATCTCTTTCTCATGCACACACAAAGCACAGAAATTCCTATGTGGATCCAGCAAATGTTGTGCTTTCTTTATAAGTTTATTTTAACTAAGTTTGCTAAGCTTCCTCTAAATGTCATTTTATCCCTACTCCCTTTCTTTTTTGAGCATTGCCAATCATATTCCCATTTAATATATGCAATGGTGCTCAGTATCATATTCCAATTGTCTAATAAATTTGAAATAAACACATTCCAATATATTTGGACTTTCTATTCACTTAGTTTATCTTGTTATTATTTTTTTCAGGCTCTGAATAAGCTTGTTTAATTTTGTCTTTCTTATTGGATTAAAAGTTATTCGTAGCTGGGGGGCAGAGGCACACCAGTAATCCCAGCAGTTTGGGAAGCTACGGCAGGAGGAACATAAGTTCAAAGGCAGCTTCAGTAACTTAGCAAAGCCCTCAGCAATTTAGCAAGGTCCTCAGCAACTTGGTGAGACTCTGTCTCAAAACGAAAAATAAAAATGGCTGGGGATGTGGCTCAGTGGTTAAGCACTCTATCCCCAGTACCCTCCCCCCAAATGTTATTCTTAAATGAAAAAGCATAGGAAGACACAATTTTAAAAAACCCAAATCTTGATCTCAGGTATGATTAAACACTATTGAGTAACATCAGAGATATTGACCAATATTAGATCCCCTGAATTATCCTGACCCTATCTTTTGAAATCTCATTTCACAAAGCATCTCTAAGTATGTTCTCACTAGTCATTATACTAACCTCAACTCCTTCCTGACTCCTTATCTTTGCTTGTGCTGTTTCCCCAGGTAGGTTAGTCAAGTCTTATTATTGTGTTATGTAAAAAAAGAAAAGAGAGAGAACTACTACTTTAGATGTGAAAACTGAAATAACTGAGGCTAATATTATGATAGCATAAAAATGGATAAAGGAAACATAACAAAATGAAAAAATGGTATTGGAAAATAGATGTTTTGGGATTATTTGTACCTTTATGTGCGTTTGAAAATACTTCCAATCAACTGGCTGTGGTGGCCACACCTGTAGTCCCAGTGGCTTAGGAAGCTGAGTCGGGAAGAACATGAATTAAAAGCCAGTCTCAGGGCTAGGGCTGTAGCTCAGTGGCAGAGTGCTTGCCTTGCACGTGTGAGGCACTGGGTTCCATCCTCAGCACCACATAAAAATAAGTAAGTAAATAAAGATAGGGTCTTTATCTACAACTAAAAAAATATTCAAAAACAAAAGGCAGCCTCAGCAACTTAGTGAGGCCTTAAACATTTTTTGTCAATAAAAGTAAAACACATTCACTAAAGCAAAGCTGGGGAAGAAGAAAAGTAACATGAATAAAATGCAACCATTCTCCTACCAAGCAAAGGTAATTATTACTTATATTAAGATGAATGTCCTTCTGTATACTCAAAAACAATTCCAAGCCGGGTGCGGTGGTGCACACCTGTAAATCCCAGCACTTAGGGAGGCTGAGACAGGAGAATCGCGGGTTCAAAGCCAGCCTCAGCAACGGCGAGGTGCTAAGCAACTCAGTGAGACCCTGTCTCTACATAAAACACAAAATAGGGCTGGGGATGTGGCTCAGTGGTCGAGTATCTCTGAGTTCAATCTCCAGTACCAAAAAAATAAAAAAAATAAAAAATAAATTAAAAAATATATATAAACAATTCCGTTATTTATTTTATTGACAGGTTAAAATTGTATATATTTATGGTATACACGTGATATCTCAAAATACATAATCACTTTTAAAAAATTTTTTTGTAGTTGTAAATGAACAGCATGCCTTTATTTGTTTCATCATTATGTGATGCTGAAGTTCAAACCCAGTGCCTTGCACATGCCAGGCAAGCACTCTACCACTGAGCCACCACCCCAGCCCCAAATACATAATCACTTTTATTTTACAAAATTATAATTGCTCTGTACATATAGTTTTGCAATAATTTCAGATTTTAAAAACATACAAAAGGTAGAAAGAGCACCATAAATAAAAAGAATGCTACATTTTGAAGGCATGTCATATGCCAATAAAAAGTTAAAATACAGTAAAGGAAGGAAGAAAGGAAAGGAAAAAAAAAGAAAAGCCACGTACCCTGGATTGGATATGGTTTGTTCCTCATGGGTTCATGTGCTTTGTCCCGTGTGCTGGTGTTGAGGTGATGAACCTTTAAGAGGGGGACCCATTGAAAGGTAATTAGGTCATGGGGCACAACCCCTGGAAGGGATTAATGTAGGTCTCATGGCTGGATTAGTTCCTGCAAGAATGGGTTATTATAAGGGAGACTGGCACCTCCCTCTCCTCTTCTGCATGTTCCACTGCCGCTCTCATACTGCCGCCATGGTCATGCCATTTGCCATGAGGACCTCACCAGAGATGAACAGATGCTGGTGCCATGCCCTTAAACCTTCAGAACTGTGAGCTACATAGACTTCTTTTCCTTATAAAATACCCAGCCTTGGGTATTTTATTATAGCAACTGAAAATGGACTAAGACCCTACTAAACAGAGAATGATGCAGACAAACCTAATCCTCCCATATTCACAGTTAGTTCTCTTACAGTCCTAGATTCCACAAATGGGCTTTTCAATGATGCATTCCAAACCATCCTCAAGCTAGGCATGGCGGAACATGCCTGTAATCCCAACAACTCAAGAGGCTGAGGTAGGAGAATCAAAAGTTCAAAGACAGCCTTAGCAACTTAGTGAGGCCCTCAGCAACTTAAGAGAGACCCTATCTCAAACAAACAAAATAAAAAGGGCTGGGGATGTGGCTCAGTGTTTAAGTGCCCCTGAGTTCAATTCCCACTACCAAAAAAAACAAACAAACCAAACCAAAACAAACAAACAAAGAAAAAACATCACCACCAAACCATCCTCAAATCACTTGAGTTCTCCAGGCTATTATGTACTTTTTAAGGAAATCACTAGCCTTGCTCACTGGAACTACTAGTTATTGGCCACTCTAGCTAGGCCTCCAGTCTCTTGCCCTGCTCTCTACGTTTTACCCGTCCTTCCTAAAGCTACTAGTCTGCTTCCTATCACTGCCTTTTCTTAACAAACCTTCTTTCTATCCCATGTTGCTTCTAGTAACATGACTTCTGTTGTTGTTTTTGCTTTACAAAAATATGAAATACTTTCTTTTCAAAATCACATACAATATTACATATACTTTCAGAGATAAATTGCTATACAACCACAGCATCAATGCATCTGATATTACTCTTACATTTTCTTCATCTCTGTTGAAATTTATATATATTCTTATTGTGAAGATGCTTATGTTATTAAAATATTGCGTATTTTTTAGTTCCTTTTTTCTTCTTTTTTGTGGTGCTGGGGATTGAACTCAGGGCCTTGTGCATGCAAGGCAAGCAAGCACTCTACCAATTGAGCTATATCCCCAGGGCTTTAGTTTCATTTTAAAGGGCCACATCAAAGAATTGAAATACCTTCCAAAGATCTGAAAAAAAAAAAATTGAAAACATTCCCTGATTGTTGGATACTTCATACGCATAATTTTGTAAATTGTTTTTTGTGCTTCCTATATCATAGACTTTTTTCTAAATTTAGTACATATATTTTCTACCTTATATTAAGTACCTACATAGCATTTCATAATAAGGATGTAATTTTGTCATTTAAAAAATTTTGATACTGTAATTTTCCCTTTTGAATAATTAATATACTTCATACTGCAAAAATCAGGAAAAAAGGAAATGGCATATAATGAAAAGACTCTCTTTTTTTCTTAGTCTGATCTCCACAACAATGTCTAACCTCCTTTCTCAGTAACTTATATGTCCTTCCAGAGTTATTTAGGCAGATGCAAACAAATACAAATGTCATTTTTTACTATTGTCTTTCTCTTTTACCAGAATGCAATCTATTACTTACACTGGTACTCATTTTGCTTTTTTCACTTGGTAACTTGTCTTGGAGATCATTCTGACTCAGTACATGGAGTTTGCTCATTCTTTGTTCTACAGCTGCTTGGTTTCCTTCTGTATGGGTACCATCCTTGACTTCCATACAATAGACACTGTGGTTGTCACTTTGACTATTGATCCCACCCCTATCTATTATCTCCAAAACTTTGCTCTATCTTTTATCCACCTCAGTCCTTTTTACTTGCCCCCCACCCCAGTGTTGGGATACGAACCCAGGGCCTGATGCATGATGGGCAAGCACTTCACCACTGGGCTACATTTTCCAGCTCAGCTTTTTTTTTTTTTTTCCTTTTTAACTTACAAATATGTCAGGTCTCTTGTACATTAAAAGAAGACTTTCTCTTTACTCTGAGGTTGCTTAATCTCAGAGTAGAGGTACCTGCAGTCTCCATTCACAGCTTCCCTTTCACCACACGTTCTTAACTCTTTGTGATCTGTCCTCATCTTATCTATTAAAACTGAAAGGTCATCTAATAGAAGCCTTCAGCAACTTGACCTATTTCTCGGTTCTCATCCCTCTAACATCTGAAAATGGATACCTACCCTTTGCACACCTATGCACACCTTAACCTCTTGTAAAATGGCTTCTGCCTGCCCTGCCGCCTTCGTGCTAAGGCTGATCTCCAGTTGATCACCCAACCTGTTCATGGTCATTCCCCCAGTACCCTGGTCCTAGCTCACTTCTTTGACCCCCACCCCTGGTTCTTCTGTCACCCTGCCCCCAACCACAGTCTAGTCTAGAGGCTTTATCTTTCCAATGGTTTCACTCCTATCCTCATCTATTATTCTATCTACTACTCCTAAATCAGATCCTGATTTCTGATAATCTGTACGATAGTCCAGATAATAGTAGGTGCCTCACCCATCTTTGTCTCTCCAGTCTCTCTCCCACTCTAACTGAAAACAGCAGATCTTACATCATTCCCCTTTTCAAAACTTTTATTTCCAAATCAATTAAGCACCAACTCCCCAATCTGATATTCAAGTCCTTCCACAATTTTAACTCAAGTTGGCATGTATTGGCATCAGCCAGTGTTATCTTCCACTGCTATGCTAAGCATACCCTAGCCTCTGGCCAAAGTGATCTGCTGACTTTTCAATCAACACATGGTGTGTTTTTGGACCTCCAAGATTTGGTTGGATCTTTTCGTCCACCATGCATAACACTTGCCCTCCGTCTCTGCTGTTCTAATTTCACTTCTCATATCCTTGCTAACCTTCTACCAAATATAAAATAATTATTTGCACAGTCATCATATTTCCATACTGGATTCTAAATTCTGTTAAAACAAAATAGTGCATTTAGTGAGTTCTTCTGTGTGAGAGGTGTGTGCTAAGTGATCCACATGAATTATATCATCTAATTCTTACATTGACATGCTTCAGCCAGGATACTCCCTAGTTAACATTAAACAAAATGAGTCTAGGGAGATTAACCTACCTACAATCATGCTAATGATAGTGAAATGAGATCCTCCCCTGAAATTACAATAAGTAATAACTTATTGTAGCCAACTTACAACATCCACCACCTACAAGACATTGAATAGATGCGTGTCCGATCAGTATGTTAAAAAACGGTGTCTGCATGTAGACCAGGATTCAAAGGGGACCAGGATGAGAGGATTGGGACAGTAATAAATTAGGATGGCAAGACTGATGGCGATGTTTCCAAATCACCACTATTGGGTTGTAGGATTTTTGAAATAAGTATTTAAAATATATAGTTGCACAGGATTGCATCTGCTTTGTAGTCTCCTATTATTACCCATTGGTTAGTTTTGTGTCCCTGATTTTATTTTCATCCTTCCCAGGATTATCTCCATTCTCTTGCGTTCCCACAGCTTTCGGAGCATTGCTCAACACATGGAGTGCGTACTTGTTGATTTTAACGTATGTGTTTGCACGCGTGCACCGCAACTGGGAGGAGGGCGTGGGTGTGGAATGCAGTGTGCATTCCGTTTCCTCATTCTTTTTCCCTCGAGCAGCTGCAGCCTGGATGCTTTCCTTCTCCAGGGAGGAGGCAGAACCGCTGACCCTTTAACAAGTTGTCCCTCATAGAACAGGTGTCTCCCCCGCCTCTCCGAGGAGAGGGATGGCTGGATACTTAGTGACATCAACCACTGACCAATGACAAGTCGGGCTTTGGCAGTCTCGCCAATGGGCGTCGGGGGGCCGGCCCAGTTTCCTGGGAGCCGGGCTGGCCGGGCTGGTCCTGCGGCGGCGGTGGAGTCTCGGTAGCTCACGCTGCCGGTGGCAGCTCCCGCGGCTCCCGGCGGCTCCGGCGGCGGCGCCGTTCTCTGGCTGCGCGGCTCCCCAACGCACTGCTCGGGCGGCTCCCGCCGCGGCGCAGCTCCCCGGCCGCGCGGTTTCCCGCGGTGGCCCGGCTCATGTTCCCGGGCGCGGGGCACGCAGGTGGGCCGGCCGCCGCTGGGAGATAGGCCCCCGGGGGCGGCCGCGGCGGACCATGGCACGGAGACCCGGCGCGCCGGCCCCCTACGGGGAGGAGTTCTCCTTCGTCAGCCCGCTGGTGAAATACCTGCTCTTCTTCTTCAACATGCTTTTCTGGGTGAGCCTTGGGGGTACCTGGGCGGCAGGGTACCTCCGGAGGCATAGGGGGGTACCCGCAGCAGAGGAGGGGGCGGCTCAGGATGCCCACTGACAAGCGAGCGTGGTGAGTGGCATTGCCTAGTTTTCTGGACTAACGACACTTTGGGGGAATTTCTCCTGGGGAGGGACACTACAGTGGCACCTCTTTAGGAAAGGGCGTGGGAGGAGGGTGCAGAGTGTTCAGTAAGGACGAGGGGTCTATGGCAGGCCGAACGGTGGGTTTGGGGAGGAGTGTGTTTTCCTGTTGGGCCAGGGCAGACCCCCTGGCATATTCATGATTGGGGACTTTCAGGCCAAGGGGCTGGGAGGCCCCGCTAGCAAAGAAGAGGAAGGAAAACCCCAAGCCTCCTCTCCTTACTTACCTCAGGGAGGATGGGTCAAGGGGTTTCATCTCTTCCTTTTTCAGGCATCTTCAGATGCCCCTTCCAACAAAGCCTGAGAGGAGACAGGAATGGCCTCCAGGTCTGATGTCCTTCCCATCCCAGCACTGCCCCAAAGTTTGCCCTATAGCTCCCAGGACCAGACACCTCTTGGAGACCTGGACTCTTTAAATGGGACCCTGTATTTGGCTTGTAGGCTAGGAATCCTTTCAGAACCTTCTTGGGGTTGGAAAAGTGGAAAAATTACTGGATTGGGGCTCCAGACTCCTGGGTTTCCATCCCCACTGTACCATCATCATTGTTGATTGAGCTGGGCAAATACATTCAAGTCTGCAGGCCTTTGTTCCTTCCCTCTGCCATAAAATCAAACCCAGTGTGATTAGGGATGGCAGAAATACTCTGCCAGAGCTGAGAATTCAGCTGGACCAGATAGCAAAATGCTAGCTCCATCCTGGTTCAAGGCTAGAGAGTCCCTGGGCTCCTTTGGATTTTGGAACATAAAAAAGTCCTTCCCCAATTCCCCATTTCTCTGCCTGCTCCTATCACACTAGAGCTGCCAACTCTGTGAGTCCTTGCCCACCTCAGCCTGAGACCTATAGTTCAGATTTGCAGGAGGGAAGAATTGTGAGTCTAAAATATATTTCCTAGGAGAAGGAGCAGACCAGACATCTGAGCCAGCTGCTGGAAAGGTTTCACAGGGGCGGTGGTGTGAAGTGCAGACACAAAGTACATAAGTGCTAGCCTATTGGGACAAATGAGAGAAATCCCAGAGGGTGGTGATGACAGCTCACTCTCAGCCGTTGCACTCTTGGGAAAATTGGAGTTTGGGCTTCTATCAAATTCTCAGTTCTAGAACTGAAAAAAAATTTAGCAAGCATCTTGTCGAGCATCCACGTTTTATGTATGAGAAAGCTAAGTCATAGTGATGTTTCATCCAAGGTCCAACAGCTGGTTAGCAGGCCTGGTCTGATGATTTTTCTACTGAACCAGGGTGCCTCTAGGGGAAGTTCTTGACCCAGAGGGCTGCTACTATAGCTAGGGTAGTGATAGTATTGGTACTTAACCCAACTTCCTGTGGTCTATGTTCTGCTTCTGCTGGAGGTTAGGGGAAAAACAGAAGAAAATCCCTCATCACCGTTAGCTAGGACAGGGGGAATGTGCTAAGGGGAACTACCCTCTAGGGACAAATGCCAATGAAGTCGTCTTCATATCGTTGAGTGTGCCAGGCCAGGATATGATATCTTCAGAGCCAGCACTAGCATGCTAGGTATCTCAGGTTCTCATTTGGGTTTCCTCTCTTAGCCAAAGCTCTACTCCTTATCTGTGCACTGCAACAACAGCATCTCTTACCCTGATGTTCATGGTCATTTTCTTGGACTTCTGTGCTTCATCCCACTCACTTTTATCAGACAAATGATTTTGGGAGGTCACAGCTAAAGAGAGAGGTTTGGCTTCATAGACCCATTTACCCTAATAAGAAATGCTTCATTCAAGGTCAGAGGACCTGGCTAGCCAGGCTGGCACCATCCCAAATTAGAGTAGAGCCCCTTCTTGGTCTTACTATGAACTTAAAAAGTCAGAGGCTCTAGAAATAGCACACTAAAGGACAAGAGGCACAGCTTCTTTCTGGCACCAGCTTACTGTGTGACCCTAAGCCAATGTATCTGTCTCTCTGTCCTTAATCTTTCTCTTCTAAAAGAGAAATGTGCCTGTCTTTGTGAACTATTTAAAGATGAATGAATCACTTTGGGTACTGTTTTTCTTTCTTTAAGACCTGGAGCTGGAACTAAGAATGAATCTCTCTGTGTCCTGGTATCCCTGAGACATTGCCCTTCCTGGGGGACAATACTTTTCAATGATTACTGAGTGCCATTTCTCTCCCAGGCCCAGAGCAACAGCTACAGTGCACGCCCATGCAACTGGGGCTAAAGAGCTACTTTCCCCAGATCAGGGGCCAGCTTTCTCCCATCCCACTTCAGGGCCTGGTTACTATGCTTTCTTCTTTGCAAGCTTTCACTATCCTAACCAAATTCTCCTCTTCTGCCTGGAAATACCCATGGCTGAGACTGATGGCCTATACCTTTACAGGCAGAGTGAGTTTCTGGCCAGCTGCTGGGGTACTTTGTGGAGGTGGTGTTTGTGTCTGTGCTTGAACTCATTAGGAAGGTGGCCAGCATCACCTGGATTCATACTCAGTGAGCAGCACCAACTCTGCTACTGTTCTAAAAGCCCTAATTCTTGGGGCATCTAGAGTCTAACTCAGAAAGCTGCTGACTCCTTTGGAACCAGGACCAATTCCTCCTGTTTATGTTTCAAATCTCACTTCCCCTTTGGTCTGGGAATTTTGAGTTTTCTCCCCCAAATCATGTTGCTGCATGACTGATGCTTGGGTTTCCATGTCCTAGAGTAGTTGCTCCTACAGTCTTTAAGTTGTATTTAAGCCTTTGAGAAGTAGCTGCCTTTCCTCATTTCCCTGTGTTGGACATCTCTGTGCTGAGTTAAGACACAAGGATGGTACATGCTTTATCAGCCTTGGGCATACATTGTGAAGAATATTATTAGTGCTGCCCAACTCTTCTATTGCTGGTCATTTTTCCCACTCAGGGTAGCAGTTGGAGTTCCTTTTGAGTCAAGAAGAACCCAGGAGCTCAGAACTTCAGCTCCTGTGTTTCAGCTCATGCATCTTTGGTAGCTTTGCCTCCGGGCTCCGGTGGCATCTTGTGTACACTGATTGCCACACCACCTACCTGTAATTCAATTGTGTGTTCATTTTTCTGTCTTCCTCTTTAGACTTCAGGTGTCTGAGAGTAGAGACTGCTTTATTCACTTCTTGATTCCCAGTACCAGTTGTTTTTGGCACAAAGTGGGTGTTCACTGAAGATTTTTTGAATGGCAAGTGAGAGAGCAAAGCTCAATGGGTAGAGGCTTAATGCCCTTCCTCGCTCCCTCCCTCACAGACACTGGTCTATTAGGATGCAGCACAGCCTTAGGTACTTGAACGTTCTTGGTGGTAAGGTGGTAATTGTGTTTTCTGCCATGAGTCCTATGGCCTGGCACCCTTCCCTCAAGCCAGGTCAGAAAAAAATGGTAGCCATCCTCTCCAGCCTTACCGTCAGAGGCACATATGATTACTGTCTATAGCATCTGGAATTTTCACTTCCACTGCAGGATATACAGACTCCCATCCAGGTATTCCCTAGACTAGTCCAGGCCATTGGGGAGTTATATTCTTCATGAAGTCCACTCTCCCATCCAGGACCATTGTATTGGAGTTCCCAGGGCACTGAGAATTGCCCCAGAATATCTGAAACACCATCTCTTGTAACCTGGCTCAGAAGCCTCAAGGGAGTAACCAGGCATCAAACCTGGCAAAAATCCATTGAGTGGCAAAGACCTTTGCTGCTACCCAACCTCCCCAACTATATAGACTTCTAAATACCTCTGGAGCCCACCTCCTCTCTCTTCCCCTCTACCTTCCCCACAGGCTAGGAAGGCTTCAATAAGCAAAGTCAGACTCATTTATAAAAACGACAACAACAGAAATCCAAAACACAAAAAATGAAGACTGGAGTCATATCCTTTGCGGTGCAGATCACATGCATGCCTTCTTAACTTCCCTAGCTACTCTGCTTGCCTTGTACCAAGAAGAAAATTGTAAACATCAAGCAACTGTTGAAAAGAATGAAAGAAAACATAGAGTGCCTCTCAGAATCTTGGTAAGAGAATATATGTCAGGCCAGTCACTCAGGACCATGAGTTTGAATGTTTATACTGCTGTGACCCCTGATGGACTTTCCTTTCTCATACATAACCTGGACTGTTGATGGCCTCAGGGAGATGCCTGAGGGCTGGCCCCAGGCATTGGCAAGGAAAGAGCTGAGTATTTCTCCACTCTAATGGGACATTAGTGCCATTCATTCCAGATCACCAGCATGCACAGGTCTTGGGAGTGAGGGAGGACCACTGCTTTAAGTCTAGTAGGCTGTGACTTCTATGATTTCACCCAGAAATAAGGAGAGTAAGTTCTAAGAAACTAGAGGTGGAAACTGCTCTTTCTCACTTCCCTCTGTGTAGACAGGGCTTTTTGGTTTCTGTTTTTGTTTTTTCCCTTGTGCTAGGTATTGAACCCAGGGCCTCACTCATGCTAGGCAAGCACTCTGCCACTGGGCTACACCTCCAGCCCAAGTACAGGGTTTTGATTCCCTCAAAGAAAATCCCTCTACCCTCAGCTGTCCTCCACCGTTGCCTTCAAAAGAAGAGGGAAGGCTATTCCAAGGGGGAGAGGTGGACTCTGAGACTGTTTCATCCGTGTCCTGTAGACTGGACTTTGGAACATGGAGATAGGGGAGGCTAGTGCTTTCTCTTGGAGCCTGCTCAGGCTGGTGGGCCCTGCATGGCCGTGCTATGTTTTTCAGGATGTCATTCTAGAGACTTTCTTCTGAGCCACTTTCTAGGCCCTGCTGGCACCCTGTCACCTCCCAGTGCTATCTTCATTTCCCTGCCTGAGCTCCACCCAGTTTAGAGATTGCCAGCTGCTCCCCAAGAGAACTGCAGGCAGCTGTTTCTTCCTGCTTCACATAAGTAGCCCCAGGTAAATGCATGAGGTCCTGAGATTACCATGAGGCAAAGACAGGAAGGCAGCCATGCGGCTAAAGTCATAATGCTTTGGGGACATCCAGGTCTAGGTTCCAGTCCCACTTTAGCTACTCACCAACTGAGTGAACTGGACAAAGCTATCCGAATTCTGTGAACCTCTGTTCTGTAAAGTGGAGACACCCATGCCTTCTTGGGGTTATGGTGGGAATGAAGTGAGATGGCATGCTTAAGATGTTCCGTCCACTATCTGGTCCTTAGCAGTCTAGAAAGTAACTACTAGACTGTCCTTGGAAATAGCTCCTAGAAGTCACTTGCTCAGGGTGGGCTAGGATGAGGCCTCCTCCAAGGAAGAGGAAAATGGCAAGTAGATGGGGATTGAGTCTCGGTAAGAGCCAACCTTTAACCTGAACCCCCTTTGTTCACATTCCCACTGTTAGCCTAAGGGAGATGATAATTAATGAAGGCCTTTGTTTTCGAGTTTACAAAGAAGTTTTAGGCCAGGTGTGATGACACATATCTGCAATCCCAGGGACTCGGGAGGCTGAGGCAGGTGTATTGAAAATTCAAGGCCAGCCTGGGCAACTTAGGGGGACCCTTAGCAACCTAGCAAGACCCTGTCTCATAATAAAAAATAAAGAAGGCTGGGGATATACTTTGATGATAGAGCTCCCTGAGTTCAATCCCCAGTAACACACACACACACACACACACACACAAACAAAAACAAAAATAAAGTTTCATATATATGGTAGGAACAGAGCCCATACTTATCTCCCAGGGCCTTCCCTAGGTCCACTGCTCAGGCTTTGGCACACCACCTTGGTCTTAAGGTACAATCCAATGGAAATGGACTCCAGGGAACTTTGGATTGTGCAGAGGGGAGGGAAAGGAGGAGAGGAGGTGTGGGGGTGGGGGTGGAATGAGATGGGCATTATTACCCCTGTGTATGGGTGTGATTGCACGAATAGTATTACTCTACATCAGGTCCAACCAGAGAAATGAAAAGTTGTGCTCCATTTGTGTAAAAAATTTTTTAAAAAATTTTTAAAAAATGGACTCCAGGAGCCGAGCGCGGTGGCTCAAGCCTGTAATCCCAGCACTTAGGGAGGCTGAGACAGGAGAATCGTGAGTTCAAAGCCAGCCTCAGCAATGGCGAGGCGCTAAGCAACTCAGTGAGACCCTGTCTCTACATAAAACACAAAATAGGGCTGGGGATGTGGCTCAGTGGTAGAGTGCCCCTGAGTTCAATCCCCAGTACCAAAAAAAAAAAAAAAAAAAAAATGGACTCCAGGAACGAATTTGCTTGTAATTATCAGCATTGGGCTTGATGACATCATTGTTTAGGACCTAAACTTGGGGCCCTGCAGCCTTTCCTCTCTTAGTGCTAATGGCCCTAAAATAATGCCCTAGGGGATAGAATAGGGTTCTTCCTCATAAACATCAAATCATGGTTGTCTTTCTCCAATTTGCGAGAAAAATGTCAAGATAATGGAGAGAATTTTCTGTTTTCTATTTTCTCCCATGAACATTATTATTGCCTGCAGCTGCTTATCTTCCAGCAAGTCACTAGCAAAAGGCAAAGGGAAGAAGGCCAGTAACAACTAAATATTGTAGAAAACTAGGAAACAATTGGAGTATTGCCTATATTGTTTTATGAGTTGCAGAGACACAAATCTAATAGCTACATCATCTGTTAGTAAAATTATTCCTTATTTCTATGATAGAAATTAATTTGTTGTGCCTCTTCACATGATACACTGAGAGCACAACAGTATCTGTGTAATATTTCTGTCAAAAATGTGTAATCTGAATTTGTCAGGAAACAAACAAATCCAAATTGAGACACATTCTGTAAAACAATGGGCCTGAACTCATCAAAATGTCAGTGTCAAAAAAATGTCAGAATGAACATTGTCAAGGGTGGAAAGAAACTGGAACTCTCATACATTGCAAGTGGGAAGGTAAAATGGTGCAGCCATTGTGGGAAACAATTCAAAGGCTCTTGCAAAATTTAAACATATTACTATATGGCCCAGCAATTCAAATCTTAAATACATACCAGAAAGGATTGAAAACAGGTATCCAAACAAAAACTCATATATAGGTGTTCCTAGCAACACTATCATTCACAGTAGTCAAAAGAAACAACCCAAAGGTCCACCAATGAATGAATATGTGAACAAACTGTGTTATATCCATACAATGGAATATTATTCAACCATGCTACATGGATGAACCTCGAAATCATGCCAAGTGGAAGAAGCCAGACCTCAAGGACCACATATTGTATGAGAAGTATCCAGAATTGGTAAATCCATAGTGAAAGAAAGCAGATTTGTGGTTCCCATGGGTCAGAAGTGGGAAGAAGGTGGACAGAATGGGTATGGAGTTTCCATTTGGGGTAATGAAAAAATTCTGTGACCTGATGGTGGTTATGGTTACATAGCAATGTGAATGCAGTTAAGGCCCCTAAATTATATACTTAAAATGGTAACAATAGGCTGGGTGTGATGACACATGCCAGTGATCCCAGTAGCTCAGGAGGCTGAGCATCACAAGTTCCACGTCAGCTTTAGCAACTTAGCAAGACCCTGTCTAAAAATTAAAAAATAAAAAGGATTAAAACACTAGATAGATTCAATGCGATTCCAATTTAAATCCCAGCGTCATTCCTTATAGAAATAGAAAAGGCAATCATGAAATTCATTTGGAAGAATGAGAGACCCAGAATAGCCAAAGCAATCCTTAGCAAGAAGAGTGAAGCAGGAGGCATCACAATACCAGACTTTAAATTATACTACAAAGCTATAGTAACAAAAATGGCATGGTACTGGCACCAAAATAGACATGTAGACCAATGGTACAGAATAGAAGACACAGAGACAAACTCACTTAAATACAGTCATCTTATACTAGACAATGGTGCCAAACATGTACATTGGAGAAAAGCTAGCCTTTTCAACAAATGGTGCTGGGAAAACTGGAAATCCATATGCAGCAAAATGAAACTAAACCCCTATCTCTCACCATGCACAAAATTCAACTCAAAGTGGATCAAGGACCTGGGAATTAGAGCAGAGACGCTATGCCTAATAGAAGAAAAGGTAGGCCCAAATCTTCATCATGTTGGATTAGTTGGACCTTACTTCCTTAACAAGACTCCTGTAGCTCAAGAAGTAAAATCAAGAATCAATAAATGGGATGGATTCAAACTAAAAAGCTTCTTCTCAGCAAGAGAAACAGAAAATGAAGTGAACAGAGAGCCTACATTCTGGGAACAAATTTGTGCCACATGTACATCAGATAGAGCACTAATCTCCAGGATATATAAAGAACTCAAAAAACTTAACACCAAAAAAACAAACAACCCAATTAATAAATGGGCTAAGGAGCTGAACAGACACTCCCCAGAAGAAGACATACAATCGATCAATAGACATATGAAAAAATGTTCAACATCTCTAGCCATTAGAGAAATGCAAATCAAAACTAAGATTTCATCTCATGCCAGTCAGAATGGCAGTTATCAAGAATACAAACAACAAGTGTTGGCAAGGATGTGGGGGAAAAGGCACACTCATACATTGCTGGTGGGACTGTAAATTGGTACAACCAGTCTGGAAAGCAGTATGGAGATTCCTTAGAAAACTTGGAATGGAACCACCATTTGACCCAGCTATCCCACTCCTTGGTCTATACCCAAAGGACTTAAAAACAGCATACTACAGTGACGCAGCCACTTCAATGTTTATAGCATCTTGATTCACAATAGCTAAACTGTGGAACCAACTTAGATGCCCTTCAATAGATGAATGGACAAAGAAACTGTGGTATATATACACAATGGAATATTACTCAGCATTAAAAGATAATAAAATTATGGCATTTGCAGGTAAATGGATGGAGTTGGAGAACATCATGCTAAGTGAAGTAAGCCAATCTCAGAAAACCAAAGGCTGAATGTTCTCTCTGATTAGTGAATGCTGATCCATACTAGGGGAGGGGGCATAGGAAGAATGGAGAAACTTTGATCAAAGGGGAGAGAAGCAGGGCTGGGTCGTGGCTCAGTGGTAGAGCACTTGCCTAGCAAGTGTGTGAGGCCCTAGGTTTGATTCTCAGCACCCCATACAAATAAAAAATAAAACATAAATAAAGGTCCACTGACAACTAAAAAAAAATATTTAAAAAGGGGGGAGGAGAGAAGGGAGGGGATGGAACATGGGGGCAGGAAGGATGTTGGAATGAGATGGACAACAATGCCCTAGGTTCATGTATGACTGCACATATGGTGTAACTCTATATTGTGTACAACCAGAAAAATGAAAAGTTTTGGGCTCCATCTGTGTACAATGAATCAAAATGCATTCTGCTATCATGTATACCTAAGTAGAATAAATAAATAAATAATAATAATGTTAAAAAATAAAAATAAATAAATAAATAAAAAAGGTTAAGGATGTAGCTCAGTGGTAGAGTGCCCTGGTTCAGTCCCTAGTTTAAAAAAAAAAAAAAAACATGATCATTGATTTGATCCTGAAGAGAATCTATCACAGAGAACATTATAAAAATAATTGAGGAGAATGAAACATAGATTGTAAATTAGAAATCACTAATAGTATTTTAAAGTTTTAAAAATCAATGTTTCAAAATCTATAGTGTACATCACTAAGTGATCACTGTGACTTCCTGATGCTCTGTCACCTGAACAATTTTAAGATTCACTGCCTTATTCTTTGGTGTGATTGGGGGAAATCACCCTGATTTAAGTATGTAAAACTGTATACAGGTGAACCCCAGTTTAAAAAAATCTGATACTAAAAAATATAGGTTTAGGGGCTGGGGTTGTGGCTCAGTGGTAGAGCACTTGCCTAGCATGCGTGAAGCACTGGGTTCAATTCTCAGCACCATATATAAATAAATAAAATAAATGTCCATCAACAACAAGAAATTAAAAAATATATATATAGGTTTAGAGCTGTGGTTGTGGCTCAGTGGTAGAGCACTTGCCTCACATGTGTGAAGCACTGGGTTCAATCTTCAGCACCACATTAAAAAATAATAAATAAACAAAATAAAGTTATTAAAATATATATAGGTTTATAAAACTAAAAAATAGAAGGTGACTTTTGAAAAAGATGATTTTTTTAGAACAGTTTTAGTTTTACAGAAAATTTGAGGAAATAGTACAGAGTTCCCATATACCTCACCTCACACCAGTTTCCCCTGTTATTAACATTTTACACTAGTGTGATACATTTGTTATAATTAGTGGCTTTTTTTTTTTTTTTAGTATTAGGGATTGAACCCAGGGGCACTCAACCACAGAGCCACATCCCAGCCCTTTTTTGTATTTTATTTCTGAGTTGCTTAGTGCCTCACTAAGTTGCTGAGGCTGGCTTTGAACTCACCATCCTCCTGCATCAGCCTCCTGAGCTGCTGATTAATGCTATTTTCATTATAGTCCATACTTCATCCAGATTTCCTCAGTTTTTATGTGATGTCTTTCTGTTGTAAGATCCCATCCAGGATAACACATTACACTTAATTGTCAAGTCTCCTTAGGTTGTAGCAGCTTCTTAGACTTTTCTTGTTTTTTTATGACCTTGAGACTTTTGAAAAGTGCTGCTCAGTATTATGTAGAATGCCCCCTTACTGGAATTGGCCTGATGTTTTTTCTCATGGTTATACTGGGGTTATGGGTTTTGGAATGGAAGAACACAGAGGTAAAGTACTATTTTCATCACATCATACCAATGATTTATCAACATCATCATTGTTGATATTGACCTTGATCACCTGGCTGAGGTCATGTTTGCCAGGTTTCTCTATTGTGTCATTACTCTTTCCCTGCTGTGGTCTTTTGAAGAAAGTCACAATGCACAGTTCACATGTAAGGAGTAAGGAGTCATGCTCCACCTCCTTGAGGGTATTTATACAAATTATTTGGAATTATTCTGGGTGGGAGATATGTTTTTTCTCTCCTATTTATCTGCTTATTTATTTATTTAGTAAATCGTTTATTTGTATCATCATGGACTCACAGATATCTATTTTATCCTGTGCATAGTAATTCAGTATGTCTTTATTTTGATGCTCAAATTGTTCCATCTTTGGCCATTGGGAGCTTTTTCAGTTTTCTCCTGTGTCTCCTTGGCATACCTACACTGATGTGGGAGTTTTGTTTTTGTTTATTTTTAAGCCTTTCTTTACTTTCTGGCACAAGATGTTCCAGACTCATCTTATATATTTCCTGTCCTAGTCCTAGAATCAGCCATTTCCCCAAGGAGCCCAGGCAATGACTGTTTTTATTACAAGGTGATTACTCATCTTACATAAGGATAAAGGAACTGATGCATGCAAATTATTTTATATAATTTGATAGACAACTTTTCAGAAGCATACATTTTGCTAAAAGCTAGGCTCAGCTACTTTGAAAATTGTGCCTAGCTTTTAGAAGTTTCTAGCTAGGCTTCATTCTGGCCTGCATGTGAAAAGCTGTCCTAAGAAAAGCAGTGTCTTTATCTCCATCCTCCTCATGAAAGGAGGTCATTGGAGATATTGTGGATATTATAAGGATTTTGTACCAAAAACGATACTGTGGAAAGATTACCAGAATGAGATGGGAAAATTGTGTTTAGTTCAGATGTTGCCACTGCACCTGTATGAACTTGGTCAAGAGTCCCTTCTGCTCTTTTGGCCTCATCTATATAAAGAGGTGAGTGTCTGATCCCATTTCTAAAGTTCTATTCAGCTCTAAAATTAGATGCTATTAACAGTAGCAGCACTAACTTTGGAATGGCAGTACCTTTGGAGAATCCAGGGTGGGAAATAAGGACAGGAATGGAAGTGTCAAGCTGTGAAATGCAGAAGTTGAGAGCTCAGAGAGGCATCATTAATGATCATATTAAATATTAATAATAATATTAAAGTCTTAATCTTGATTTTGATGTATCCTTTCTTTCTGCTTTTGATCCCTGGCTGATTATGTTTTAGGCTTGTAGGTTCTGAAACTGGGCTGCACCTTGGAATCAGCTGGAATGCATTCAGAACCACTGTTGCCTGAGTCCCAATGCCAGAATTATGACCTACTTGGTTTATGGTCCAACCTAGGCATTAAAAATTTCTCCCCCACCCCTAAATCTGCAGCTGGTTCTAATGGTAGCCAAGGTTGAGAAACACTGCTTTAGATTATAAATGCTCTTCTCCCTGATATAGCATATAGATTATAGGTCCTCAAAATATACATAGCAGTTGATGAATTGGATTTGGATGATATATTAATTTCCAACTGCTACTGTAACAAATAACCCAAATGTAATGGCTTAAAACAACACAAATTTAAACTTTTCTATTTCTGGAGATCTGAAGTCCAAAACAGGTCTCCCTGGTGTTAGCAATACAGCACTCCTTCTAGTTTCCTCTAGGGGAGAATCATGTCCTTGCCTGCCCCAGCTGTTAAGGTTGCCCATATTCCTGTTTCAGGGAGTCGCATCAACCTTGTTTCTGTTGTTGTATCTCCTTCTCTGACTCTGAACCTCTTGCATCCCTCTTAGAAGGTCTGCTTATGACTATACTGGGCCCTCAGGAATAAACTTTCCCATCTCCAAATTCTTAATCACATTTGTAAAGTCCTTTTCGTCGTGTAAGGTAATATATTCACAGGTTCCAGCAATTAGGACTTGGATATCTTGGGGGTTGGGTGTTATTTCGCCTACCACCAATAGAGACAAAGCAACTACTGTAATTACAGGCCCACAAATAGAATTAAGTTGTACTGTGATATATGACTTCCCTTAACTGTGCATTTCTGGTTTTTAGCTGTGTTAGGATTTAATCAGAGACCATCTCTGTGGAAAGTTATTCACCCTAGTTGAAAAAAAATGAAGCCGGGCCCAGTGGCTCAAGCCTGTAATCCCAGCACTTAGGGAGGCTGATCAGGAGAATCGCGAGTTCAAAGCCAGCCTCAGCAATGGTGAGGCGCTAAGCAAGCAACTCAGTGAGCCCTGTCTCTACATAAAACACAAAATAGGGCTGGGGATGTGGCTCAGTGGTCGAGTGCCCCTGAGTTCAATCCCCAGTACCAAAAAAAAAAATGAGTGGGGGCCATTGGGGATTGAAACCAGGGGCACACTGAGCTATATCCCTCTTCCTTTATATTTTTTATTTTGAGATAGGATTTTGCCAAGTTGCTGAGGCTGGTCTGAAACTTGTGATCCTCCTTTCTCAGCCTCCTGAGCCACTGGGATTGCAGGCATGTGGCACCATACCCAGCTACCCTAGTAAAACTTTAACAAGTGAAAAAGCAGTAAAGAGCAGATAGATACATATTTTAAAATGATTCAGTAAAATGACATCGGAATTATAGTTGGGTATGGTGAGTTTTAATGGGCTTGCTCACTCTGGCAGAGGAAGGCCTTCAGGCCTGGGGCTGACTGGCATCTTTGTCCTGGGGTTTTCCTGTCTCCCTCATGCTCCTCAAGCCTGGTGGTGCTGTAGGATAAAAAGCCATCTGGCACTTCCAGTCCCACATGCAGCTCTGTATGCTGCTATTGGACAGAGTATGAGGGCTAGCTAATAATACATGGGCCCAAAGGCAGAACCAGAGCCAGATGACGGGGGCAAGGAGAGAAGGCTGTGGATACACAGAGAAGGATCCTGAAAGACATGGTTTTACATAAGGGATTTGCCATTTACTACTGAGTGCACCTGCCCTCCCTTGCCAGCTGGCAGAGGACCTTCATAAACAAGGCCCATAAGGAAAAATGTTTTTCTCCCAGGAAACTAGTCTGACCCTATTATCTGATCTAGAGGCTCAGCTCTCCCCCCACCAAAGTCCACAGGGTGGCTCTTTCCAGCTGGTTTCTGTCTTGGAGGACAGTGGGTCTAGCCAGCCATCTCCTTCCCTACTGAGGTGGTCAAGTCCCTGCTGCTGAGAACTCTTCTGCTGCCAGAGCTTGGCCTCATCTATTGCCATGGTGATAGTCAGCTGCTGCTTAGCACCAGCCTGGAGACTGGGAGCAAAGAAAGAAAGGGTAGCTGAAGGGGGTACACACTGGGGCTTCTTAGCACTCCTGGAGGCCTGAGGGGTGAGAAGGCGCATCTGGGGACTCCTGGTAGTCTCTGATGGGTTTCTACTCTCAGGGAGGAGCCATGAAATTTGAAAGGTCTAAACTTCTCTATTCCTTCACAATGGAATAAGAATTTATAAAGGCAGTTCTGATACTTACACACGTGCATTCATGCAGTCTTTTACATTGGAGTGCACTTTTTTTTTTTTTTTTGTACTTGACACTATATTGACCTCTAGTGGGGTAGACAGCTGGGAATATGCATCCACCTGAGCCTGCTTTAGCTGTAAGACCTGCTCCTTAATGTAGATGGATCAGAATTCAAAACTTCACAGTTGTGGGGCTGGGATTGTGGCTCAGTGACAGAGCGCTTGCCTTGCATGCATGAGGCACTGGGTTTGATCCTCAGCACCACATGAAAATTCAATAAAATAAAGATATTGTGTCCATCTACAATTTAAAAAAAAATTTAAAAAAAAAACCAACTTCATAGTTCCTATGTGAACTTGGGCAAGTTAACTGTTAATAATGATAAATAATAATTGTAATCAGGCCTTGTGTTAAATGTCTTCCATGTATTATTTTACTTAATTCTCTTAGTAATCTCATTCAGTGTAGTTGTTCTTAATTCACATCTGCAGACACAAAAATTGAGGCTTAGTAGTTTGTCCCATATGGGGTCAAGTCTGTCTCAGTCCAAAGTCAGTGTGTGTGTGTTTACTTTTTCTCTGTTGTGTTCTGTTTTTTTTTTTTTAAATATTTTTTTAGTTGTTGATGGACACAATGTCTTTATTTTATTGCTTTGTATGTGGTGCTGAGGATCGAACCCAGGGCCTCACGCTTGCAAGGCAAGCGCTCTACCGCTGAGCTACAATCCCAGCCCCTTGTGTTCTGTTTTGATGGGGCATTTTAGGTGCTGAGGATTTAACTCAGAGCCTCCTGCATGTGAAGCATATGCTCTATAATCGAGCTATACCTTCAGTGCCCTGGGAAAACCCATGTTTTTAATCACTATTCTGTATTAAACTTGTGTTGTCTTAATTTCCTCATCTGTAAAATGAGGATACTATCTGCCTCACAAGATAATTGTGCTATGAGGATTGAATGAGGTAATGATGGGAAAAGTATCTCACAGAGGTAGAACCCTGGCAGATATTATCAGCAGTAATACTGGAGGAGAAATATTCTCACCCCTTGGGTCCTAGAAAAGTTGACCCTCTGCTTTCCCAGGGGGATACTCACGGCCTTCAGGGCTCTCTGGTTTCCAAAATCTTAGGGTCTTGTTCCTTCCCTGTCTCTACAGGTAATTTCCATGGTGATGGTAGCTGTGGGTGTCTATGCCCGGCTGATGAAGCATGCAGGTGAGCTACAGGTCTCCCGCCGCATCCCCAGGCTCTTGCCATGTCTCTTTCCCCTCTGCCCCCTTCAGCCCCCTAGCTCCTGCAGGAAGGTGTAGGGCCAGGGCTGAAGGAGGCAGCTCCCTGCGGTGAGGTCTGGGTGGTCCGTACTCCAAAGTGCCAGCACCTGTGCCAGTTCACCTGGCTTTCCCTGAGTGTCTCAAATATACCTGTATTTGAGGTTTAGGGGGTGTCTGGGAGAGAAGTGAGCCCTCTGGGAGCAGAACAGTCAAGGGCTTTACCCCTCCCAAGTTTGTCCTGGAGTAACTCAACTTCCATTCCTCTTTCTGCACAAAGTCTCCAGGAAAGGAATCTATAAAGCTGGCAAGCCTAAGGCCATTCTAATTCTTTTCTGGAGTGAAAGTGGCTGCTCCTCTCTTAAGTCCAGGAATAAAGGCTCCTACTGCCTTAATTCCTCAAATTAAATTTCATAGTCCCTCTTGGGCCTTCTTGTCCTCCCCATAGCAGGGAGGTATTTCCTCCTCATTACCTTCACCCAACCACACAGGAGATTCCCTCACCAGAGGAAAGACCACAGTTTGGGGAGCCCTTTCAGTGGTCACCAGGCTCAGACTGAGCATCGGCCTTTCTCCCAGAAGCAGCCTTGGCTTATCTGGAGGTAGACCCTGCCATCTTGCTGATTGTGGTGGGTGTCCTCATGTTCCTGCTCACCTTCTGTGGCTGTATTGGATCCCTCCGTGAAAATATCTGCCTCCTGCAGACGGTGAGTGGTCAAGGGCCCCATGGAAAGACCATGGCTCCCACCTCCATGTTCCTTCCAGCCTCCTGATACCATTCCTGTAGCCTTTCTGTTTCTGGCTCCTCTTTCCCACCCTAAGGCCTATGCTGTCCACTCCTCACTAGAGCTCAGCTCCAGGTGACCCAGCACAGGGTGGCCAACCCCAGTACAGTGTCCTAGAGGTAACAGCCTTTCCCACGTTAGTGGAATGTGGGAGAAGTGCCTGGTGGTCCCCCAACTCTCCCCATAGGCCTATATGGGGCTCCTGCCCCAGATAATAATAGATGGTCTCCTTTTCCTGCTTCCCCCCACAGTTCTCCTTCTGCCTCACTATTGTCTTCCTGCTACAGCTGGCTGCTGGGGTCCTGGGCTTCGTCTTCTCAGACCAGGTAAGGTTGGGAACCTAGGGGTCTCTTCAGGTGTGACCCAGAGGGAGGAAGGGAAGGTTTCTGCTTGTGTTTAGCCCAATTAATTAACCACTGTGTTCCTTCCCCCCGAGAAACATCAGCCTTTGAAAGGTTCTCCTTAAGGATGAGTAAATGGCCTTTAAAGTCACCATTTTTAAAGAGAATTTCGCAATTGTAGAGTGTTTTCCTCAGAAAGCCTGAGAGGCCAACAGGGAAGAAAATTCTATAAACATGAAGTTAAAATGACCTGTAAACGTTAGTGGTAAATGACAAAGTAAAACTCAGTGACCAAGTGTCCACAGACAACATTTCCTTAAAAAAAAAATTCCTTAAGAAAATAGTTTATTGAGAAAACAGAGAAGGTAAGGGGAAAGAACGCGCACAATTTTGAACAGTGCTTTCCATATCTGGAGCTGGTGCACCATGCAGTGGCAGTCCTTTTTATTAAGAACCAGAATTCCGGGCTTGGTATGGAGCTCAGTAGTAGACTGCTTGCTTCGAATGCACTAGAATTCACGAGGCTCTGGGTGTAATCCCCAGTACTACACACAAAACAAACAAAAAAACAGAATTCCTTTCCCAAAAGGCAAATGATTACCACGAATAAAGTATATGACTAGGGAAGGAAATTGTGAGGAAAAAATATTGGAGCATAAAAAGACCATGGTAGAATTATGAAACTGAGAGCTGCTAAGTTCATAATTTTCTAGTTCTTTTGGCTTAGTAAAAATCCTAAAATGATACAGATCTGGTCTAAAAAGATGCAATTCTCTTATGTCCACTAGAGGTCAGTGCCTCTGCTCAATAATCATCTTCCTGCCCAAAAAAAAGAAAAGAAAAGAAATTAGTTTCTCTGCTTTGAATCAGTCAGTAAATGTTTTGTGTTAATAGTATACAGAGGTAGGGGCTGGGGCTGGGGCTCAGTGGCAGAGCGCTTGCCTCGCACGTGTGAGGCACTGGGTTCAATCCTCAGCACCACAAAAAACAAATAAAACAAAATAAAGGTATTGTGTTTATCTACAACTAAAAAAATTTTTTTAAAAAAAGTATACAGAGGTAGATAAACACTGGATTATTTTGACATGTAGCTCTGAGAAACAGTGACAGCAGCCCTGTCATTTCTCTTGCCCACTGGCACCTGAGGACCTTGGATGAAGGGTCTGGAAAACTGGCCATCTTCCCTCATTAGGACTTGGTTTTGATTTCAAGGCTGACTCAAACAAAGAAGGACTATCTGAGGAAGGAAGACCTTTGATCTTTGATTGCTACCCTAACTTTGGCCTAAATTAATCTCTGATTTCTCCCCACTCCTGAGAGATGTCTTAATGTCTCTTAGGAACCCAGGCCCCTAAATTTCTCTACCTCTTTCCTTTTGGCATTAAAGAGGAGAGGACATGTTTCTTTCATCTCCTATCCAGGTGTCCACAAATGAGGGACATGAGGTCATTGTTGTTGTCACGGTACCTCCCTACTTATCCCATATTTGCAAGGACAGGTGATTTGGAGCCTGGCCTCCATCCACCAAAGCTGACAGGGCTTCTCATTAACCCTTCCAGCCTCTGAAGGTATAGGCTTAAATGAATGTGTTTCAGGGGGAGGCTTTCTGGTGAGTTACTGGTCTTCATAATTTGAGAGAAACATCCAGTGTGTAAAAAAGAAATTGGAATGGGAGGTGATGGGCAATGAATCATGATGGCAGAAAGATTGGAGCTGGGGCAACAGAAAGGGGCCAGGGGCCATTTGGCTGCACTAACTTTGGTAGCTGTCATATACACCTGGATGGGATAGGAAAGGAAGCCAAGCTTGTGCCCAGCTGCTTAGAGCTTGGCATATGGGTGGGAAGGGCTACCCTGAGGCTCTGCCTACACTGTATTCTATGTGGAAGGTGCCCCCCTGCCATCCTACAACTTCTATGGCAATAAACTATAGAGAAATCATCGTATTTCTATAGGAAGGGATAAAGTAGGAATAAAGTATGTCCTAATTCTATCCATGTCTCTGGCAGGCTCGGGGAAAAGTGAGTGAGATCATCAACAATGCCATTGTGCACTACCGAGATGACTTGGATCTGCAGAACCTCATTGATTTTGGTCAGAAGGAGGTATGGGCTAAGCTTGGTGGAATCAGCTAGTGACCTTGGTGCTGCAAGTAAAAGTTAGCATTACACCAGGAGATACCTCAACCTTTAGGTTGGTGGGCCTCTTTGTTACCTGCTATGTAATGGATTCTGGAAAGGATGCTGGCACATACATACACACACAGAGTTCTTTAAGATACTTTTAAGGACACAGAATGGTATATATAGTAATCTACCATTTGTGTAAAAAAAAAGAGGGGAGGGAAGAGACTATATATTCGTATTTGCAAAAGCATTCTGGAAGGATTTATAAGAAACTATTATAAATAGTTTCCTATAGGGGAATGAGGAACTGCACAGATTTTTGATTACTTATTCAAAAGTTCATTTTAAAAATTGTTAAAGTATTTCTGGCATAAAATTTACTGTTTTGTTATGTTTTGTTTTTGCGATACTGGTGTTGAATCCAGGTCCTTGCATGTCAAAGACAAGCACTGTACCACTGAGCTACACCCCAGCCCAGAATTTATAGATCTGTAGTATTAAGAACCTTCACAACCAGTGGCACATACCTGTCATCCCACCTACTTGAGAGACTGAGGCAAGTAGATACCAAGTTTAAGGACAGCCCTGCCAACTTAGTGAGGGCCTGTCCCAAAATAAAATTAGGGGGAAAAAAGTGGCTGAGTGTGTAGCTCAGTGGTAGAGTGCCTCTGAGTTCAATCCCCAGTACCACCAAAAAAAGAAAATTGCTTTGTCTGTAACCATTACCACTCTTCATCTCCAGAACTTTTTCATCCTCCCCTGCTAAAATTCTGTACCTGTTAAATACTTACTCCACATTTCCCCCTTACCCTGGTAACCACCATTCTATTTTCTTTCTCTATAAACTTGACTACTCTAGGTACCTCATATAGATAGAGCCATACAATATTTGTCCTTTTGTGACAGATATATTTCACTTGGCATGTCTTCGGGTTTCATCCACATTGTAGCATGTGTCAGAATTTCCTTCCTTTTTAAGGCTGAATAATTTTTGAGTGTAAAAACCACATATTAGCTGGACATGGTGGTGCACGCCTATAATCCCAGCAACTCGGGAGGCTAAGGCAGAACCATGAGTTCAAAGCCAGCCTCAGCAAAAGCGAGGTGCTAAGCAACTCTGTAAGACCCTGTCTCTAAATAAAATACAAAATAAGGCTGGGGATGTGGCTCAGTGGTTGAGTGCTCCTGAGTTCAATCCCAAGTACTAAAACAAAACAAAACAAATAACAAAAACCACACATATTATTTAGCTATTCATCATTTGATGAACACTTAAGTTGCTTTCACCTTTTGGCTGTTGTGAACAATGCTTCTAAGAATCAAAAGTTAAAATTTGAGGGGCTGGGGTTATGGCTCAGTGGTAGTGTGCTCGCCTGGCATGCGTGAGGCACTGGGTTCGATCCTCAGCACCACATTAAAAAAAAAATAAAGATATTCTGTTCACCTACAACTAAAAAATAAATATTTTTTAAAAAAAGTTAAAATTTGAATAACAGTACTTTTAAGACCAGTGCCCCATTCTCAGGTGCAACAGGTACTTGACTTTGGGGATTCAGTTTGCTTTCATGAGGTAATTATGGACTCACAATTTTAATGATTCCCCTCTTGTGTTTTCTGTATCTTAATGTAAATCTTTAAGCACTGATCCTTTAATTATTTCAGCCAGTAGTTTTGACTGTTTTGGGGGCTGTTTTTTAGTGGTACTGGATATTGAACCCAGGGTTTTACACATGATAAGTGCATCCTCTACCACTGGGCTACACCCCCAGCCCAGTGTTTTTTGGTTTTTTTTTTAAAGGATTTTTTTTTTAATATATCTTTATTTTATTTATTTATTTTTATGTGGTGCTGAGGATTGAACCCAGTGACTCACGCATGCAAGGCAAGCGCTCTACCACTGAGCCACAGCCCCAACCCCCCCAGCCCAGTGTTTTTAAACACTTTCTTCTGCCAGATTCTGTGCAGAACTACAAAGCCAGAACTTTCTCTCAAGGAGTTTATAGTTGAATGTGTAAAACGATACATATATACACAACTGTAGTATCAAGCACTCTGGTAAATTATAAAAAGATACATAAAGTAGTAGAAATTAAGAAAATTTCTTCAAGTGAAAACAACTAGAAGGCTTAAGTTTAAGATTCAAGTTACAAAAAGTGGAAAGTTAGCCGGGCATGGTGGCGCACGCCTGTAATCCCAGCACTTTGAGAGGCTGAGACAGGACAATTGTAAATTCAAAGCCAGCCTCAGCAATGGCAAGGTGCTAAGCAATTCAGTGAGACCCTGTCTCTAAATAAAATACAAAAGAGAGCTGGGAATGTGGCTCAGTAGTTGAGTACCCCTGAGTTCAATCCCCGGTACCAAAAAAATAAAAATAAAAAAGTGGAAGGTTTCCAAGCATAGTGGTGCACACCTGTAATCCCAGCAACTTGAGAGGCTGAGGCAGGAGGATCATGAGTTCAAAGCCAGCTTCAACAACTTAGCAAAGCCCTAAGCAACTTAGCAAGACCTTGACTCTAAATAAAATATGAAAAGGGACTAGGGACGTGGCTCCGTAGTTAAGCGCCCCTAGGTTCAATACCTGGTACCAAAAAAAAAAAAAGTTAGAAGCTTGTCATAGACTTGTAAGCTTTGAGAATTCTCCTGGCCACCCCAGTGTGAGGGGTGGGTGACTTTTAACCTCTGCAGTGGGCTCTCTTGCAGTTCAGCTGCTGTGGTGGGATTTCCTACAAGGATTGGTCCCAGAATATGTATTTCAACTGCTCAGAAGACAACCCCAGCCGTGAGCGATGCTCAGTGCCTTACTCCTGTTGTTTGCCTACCCCTAACCAGGTGAGCAAATATCCCACCTCATTTCCTTCTGGGTAATGATCTGGATTACTTTCTCAATAGCGCAGCTGCTGTTGGGACCCTCCATTCCCTGGCTTAACGAATCAGTTTTGTAGGGCATTTGTCAGGTGTTTTTCTTCTCCTCAATCTGAGGCTCTGTTCACCTTTCACTCTAGTAGTCCACGTGGGGGCTCAGAAGAGGCAGATCTAAAGCAAGAAGTGGACCAGACTTCTCAAAGGAGGGGAAGTGTGCTTTTAGCAATTTCCAACCCAGCATTCTTCAAAGATGTTCTCTAACAATTGAGGATTTTAGGAAGGGTGAGAGGGCCTAGGGCCCAAAACAAAAAGTATTTGAATGGAAGCCCCATTTGGCTTTTCAACTTTCTCCCCAGGCAGTGATCAACACTATGTGTGGCCAAGGTATGCAGGCTCTTGACTACTTGGAAGCTAGTAAAGTCATCTACACCACTGGCTGTATTGACAAGTTGGTGAACTGGATACACAGCAACCTATTCTTACTTGGTGGTGTGGCACTGGGCCTAGCCATCCCCCAGGTAACTTACCCTGTAAGACTTGTAGGTCCCACAAATTCTGCACAAAGACTCCTTTGTTTTGAGGAGGGCACCCTGGGGATCCACTGGGGTGTCAGGCACTGACATTGCTGAAGGGTAGGGGAAGGGATAGTGTTGACCATACTGGGAAGACTGAGTCAGGGAAACAAGGACATCACTCATTGCTAAGGACCCAATTCCCTTTGCTTCTCCCAGGTGGTGGGAATCCTGCTGTCCCAGATCCTCGTGAATCAGATTAAAGATCAGATCAAGCTACAGCTCTACAACCAGCAACATCGGGCAGACCCATGGTACTGAGAATCCATCCTGCACCTCCTCACCATAGCGACAGGCAAGCCTCATCGACCAATAGCAGCAGGTGCTGAGAGCAGTACCCAATGGAGATCTGGATTCCATCCCCCCACCATTGATGACCCAGCAGGAGGAAGCAAACTCCAGATGGGCAGAAGGCAGGACACTAAGGTGGCTCAGGTCTC
Organism: Xerus rutilus; assembly: GCA_028644305.1. Lineage (NCBI taxonomy): Eukaryota > Metazoa > Chordata > Mammalia > Rodentia > Sciuridae > Xerus > Xerus rutilus. The sequence continues at coordinate 22,313,423 of CM053407.1, read as the reverse complement.
AGAAGGATGTGCCTCCTCCTCTCCCCAGTCCTCAGCATTGTGAAGAGTTATTTTGTATTGTTTCTAACCTTAAGCATTTGGGTTTATGTTTTTAAAGCTTTATTTGGGAAACAGAAGTTGCATAGAGAGTTGTGGGGAGTAGTAGCTGCTGCCTTTTCACTGAGGTACTACAACTGACAGCTCTCTTAGGGCTGCTACTGAGGTTGGTGGACATGCTTAGATGCTGAGAGAGAGAAAGATGCTTAGATGCTGATGCAGAGAGACCTGGCTGCAGAGAGTAGACACCAGCAGCCCTGCCTGGAGTCCAGTTGGCATGATATCAGCTCCAGCAGGGAAAGGAGTGGAGCAGGCAGTAGGGAGTGAGCATGGGAGTCGGTTGGGGACAGCTGTGTGTGTTGGGTAGGAGTGGAGAGGGGATATGTTTACCAAATGCCTGCCCTGCCATCCTCCCAGGTAGTCAGAGTGAGCTACATCCTGCTCCTCCCTCATTTCCGTGGAAACATGGCAGCAAGAGCAAGGGAGACAAGAGCTGCCAAGTCTATCCCCACCCCATCCCACCCCCTCTAAAAAAATTTGGAACCATGGTCCCTATACTCTGCAGTCAGCAGAAGTGGAACTGAGCCATACATGCCCTTGAATTTCTGTCCGACCCTCTCCAGCAAGTAAGGTTTTCTTTAACTTGGAAGTATGCAGAGGAGTGGTAACGCCCCCCCCTCCCCCTGCACTAGAACCTAGTTTTTCTACAGTGTAAGAAGCAGGAATCTTGCTGGGGCTGGGGGAGCCAGAAGTGGCAATAAAAGTTTGTTGACGTGGGCTGAGCTGGCCTCAATGAATTTTCCATTCTGGCAACTAGAAGGGGAGAAGCATTAGGGTCCAGACGGTGGGCCCTGCCTCCAGGAGGAGACTGGAGACTTAAGTGCCACAGGACCTCCCTAGCCCCACACACCCCATCTACCTCAACCTTGCCCTCTCGGATCTGAGTAAGATCGAAAAGATTCCCAGTTCTGATTTGGGAACGGTGTCATTTTATCCTAAAACCGGACGTTAATTATTTTTTCGAATTAAGTTGCCACCCAAAACTTTGGCTGCGGTAGAGAGCCTCTCCGCCGGATCAGGGAGGGAGATGAGACGAAGAAGGCCATCTCTTCTGCCTGGTGGAGGCCCGCTGGCCAGCTTCTCCATCTCCATCTTCATCTTAAGTTGCTGGGGATCCGCAGCCCACCCTGGCTTAGGAAAGACTCAGAAAACATTTTGAACTGTGCGGGGGCTTTGTCCGGCGGGAGCAGCGTGCGGGGCGGGGCTGGCGGCGCCTCCGGGGGCGGGGTGCGCGGGCTCCGTGGGTGGTCCCGCCCAGCAGGGGCCGGCCGGGCAGTGGGGGCTGGGGCTGTGGGGGCTGGAGAGGCGGAGAGCATGCCCCGAAGTCCCCTCGCCGACCTCTGCTATTGCGGGTTCAGACTAGGGGCTCGGCCTGACCCGGGAAAGCCTGGAAAGAATCCTGCGGTGCTGGCGGAGGAGTCGCGAGCTGCCCCCGCCCCCAATGTCTCTTCGGCGAGCCTTCTGCTCCTGGAGGGCGCCTTTCCAGCAGCCGCCTGGGACCGGGCCAATGTTTAGCTCCCAGCTAGTAACAGAACGGAAAGAAAAAATAAAATCATCACGAATGTAAAAGTAACGGCCTCTTATTCTGGGAGGGAAGAGCAAAAAAGAGCGCTTTCTTGGCAACGTGCGTTTCTTGCCTGGTGCCAGAGACACGCATTTTATACTTTGCCTCCTTTCAGTGACTTGGACCCAGAAGTCCGCGTTTTGAATTAGGGACTGGGGTAGGGCACCCTCCCGGTCTAGCCGTTTTTGAGGAGCTCACCCTGAAGCAAGCTCTGCTTGAGTCTCTTGGAGAAAGTTAGAGACCAGACAGAGACAGTGGTTCCCCAGAACCAGGATTCAAATCCGGGTTTCTTAAACTCTGCTTTGACCAGGGTCTCTTATGTCTCGGTCTCTAGCCTTCTGACCTGGACTAAGGGCTTGGAATGTCTGCTCATGTCTCAAACTTTAAAATTCCCTGAGCAGATGTCCAAGAACTTGTAGGGCAGTTCGCTGTTTCTTAGCTAGATTCCAGTTTGTAGTGCTCTGGTTCCCAGACCCTCTCCGCTTTTCTCTTTGGCCTGATGAGAGGGGAGAAAATGTCCCAGTTTTGTTTTGTGATACTGGAGATTGAACCAAGGAGAGTTCTACCTCTGAGCTACACCCCATCCTTTTTTATTTTTTATTTTGAGACAGGGTCTCACTAAGTTGCTCAGGCTGGCCTCTTGCCAGCCTCCGGCCTCAATCTCCGAAGTAACTGCGATATCCAGGCCCAGCAAATGTCCCCGTTTTTTAAGTTTTCTCATTGTTATTTCATGTTCTGTTGAAGTTGTACCCCGAGTTTTCATCTGTTTCTTGTAATCCAAGTCCCAAACAGATGGACTTAACTTCAGTTTAGAACAGCTAATCAGGCCCCGAAGGTGGGTGAATGGAAGGAGATTCTTGGGAACAACAGAAATGAACCTGGGTGGGCAGAAGTGGAAGACAAAAGTCTGAAGATTGGTGAAAACCTGGCTAGATGGCATGGTAAGAAAGGTGCCAGTGGTTTCCTACCCTCCAACTAAACAAGGACCTGTATCCAGGAGAACAGATTTGCAGAAATTCTGATTCCCTCTCTAATTGTTTCTTATTGCTGCTATCACAAATTGCCACAAATTTGATTTCATAACTTAAAACAACACACGTTAGTTGTCTTACTGTATTGGACGTCAGAAGTCCAAAATAGGTCTCACTGAGTTAAAATCAAGGTGTGATTAGGGCTGCCTTCCTTTTGAAGGCTCCAGGGAAGAATCCATTTTTCCAGCTTCCAGAGACCATTCACATTCCTTGGTGTGTTCCCTTTCTCCATCTCCAGAACACCACTCCAGCTTCTTTTGTCATAGCTCCTTTCCCTCTAACTCTCCCACCACCTTCTTATAAGACCCTTGTGATTATTACAGGCCCACCTGGATTATCCAGGGTGATCTTCCCATTTTAAGATTCTTAATTTAGCCACATCTACAAAATCCCTTTTACTATGTAAGATATACACAGGTTCTGGAGATCAGGACATGGACATTTTGGAGTAGCCATTATTTAGCCTATTATTTTCCCCTGTCCAGTCTCATGCTTAAGATGAGGGACCTTGGAAATGAGTGAACACTGAATTGTGGCAAGAGGGAGGTAGGTGTTCTTTGTCACTAGTAACTACCTGACATATATTGATTTCTTGCTATCTGCCAGGCACATGTTTACTATGAAGTTTAATATGCAGCCTTATTATTTTCTGACTCACTCTCATCCTGAAAACCAGATATATTAACTGGGCCAGGGACCAGTTTCAAAAAGGGGACAACACAGCTTTTTCCACCAGAATAATTCTCCTGGTCTTTTATTCTAAAAAGATCAGGAACATTATGTAAATACCTCCCTTCGCTCAGAAATAAGTTCATGGTAGGTGCAGTGGCACATGCCTGTAATCCCAGTGGCTTTGGAGGCTGAGACAGGAGGATGGCGAGTTCAAAGCCAGCTCAGCAAAAGTGAGGCGCTAAGCAACTCAGTGAAACCCTGTCTCTAAATAAAACACAAAATAGGGCTAGGGATGTGGCTCAGTGGCCGGGTGCCCCTGAGTTCAATCCCTGGTTCCCCCCCTCCCCAGAAAAAAAGAAATAAGTTCATGGTAATTAGATATTACAGGTTGCCATAGATAAAGCATTTCACAGAGGGCATAAAATAACTATTAACCATGTTCTAGAACTCAGATGAGAAATTAAGCCTCCAGAGTCTTCTCACTCTGTGCCAGAAAATTGGTAAATCAATCAGATAAATAAATGAGCATAGAAATTCCAGAAATATTTTTGAACATCAGTATTCACTGTCTAATTAATAGAAAGCAACAGTGAGCCGGGCATGGTGGCACACGCCTGTAATCCCAGCACTTCGGGAGGCTGAGACAGGAGAATCACGAGTTCAAAGCCAGCCTCAGCAACAGCGAGGCACTGAGCAACTCAGTGAGACCCTGTCTCTACATAAAACACAAAACAGGGCTGGGGATGTGGCTCAGCGACCAAGTGCCCCTGAGTTCAATCCCTGGTGCTAAAACAAACAAACAAACAAGAACAAAAAATGCAAGCAATAGTGACTAGTAAAGGGTAATCACCAATAAAAATTTTTAGGTAAATGGATTATAGTTTGGAAAATAAAAATCAAACTATGTCATAGCTCCGAGGAGATGGGTGGATGGCTTTCTGGATTATCTGCCCAACTCACAATGATTCTTCTTTAGAAACTAGTCCTCCAACCCCCAAGCCCTAGGGGCGAATGGCAAGGAATCACATTTGTACAATAAAACCTGGTCCCCTAAGACATAGCTGATTGGGTCAGGCTTGGGCACTGTATGTGTTTCCTAAGGCTGCCATAACGAAGTGCCACAAACCAGGTGGCTTAAAACAACAGAAACATATTGCCTCCCAGTTTTGGAGGCTAGAAGTATGAAATCAAGGTGTTGGCAGGCCATGCTCCCTCTGAAGCCTCAGGAGAAGGGTCCTCCTTTGCCTCATGCAGGTTCTGGTGGCCACAGGTGTTCCTTGGCTGGTGGCAGTGTAACTATGAACTCTTTCCATGTTCACATGCCCTCTTCCCTCTTCTGTGTCTGTGTCCCCGTTACCCTCTTCTTATATGGACATCTGTCATTGAATTAAGAACCCACCCTACTCCAGTATGTCCTCATCATACTGTTACATCAGCAACTACACTATCTCCAAATAAGGTTACATTCTGAGTTGGGGGAGATGTTAGTGCTTTTTTTGTCTTTTTTGGGTGGACACAATTCAACCCATAACAGGCTTGTAATCTATATTGTGCCCAAATTCCTTCCTTGGGACTTTGGAATTGAAAAGGAGATTTTATTCACCACAGGAAGCTGAAGTTCAGCCCTCTTTGACTTCATGGACTAAATAGCAAAGAATGTCAGTTTGCAGAAAGAGAAGAATGAGACAGAGTGAAGGTGAGGTGGGAAGGTGGAAATCAAAGGGGCAGACGAGGAATCCTCCTGGAAGCAGTTTTCCTCTATGGTTCCAAACTTTTCTGCTGCTCTACTACTTTCCTGCCATGGCCTCCCTGAGATACCCTGTGTGCTCGCAGTAAGCCTGTTTTTCTTCTTTTTGGTACTGGAGATTGAACTCAGGGGTACTCAACCACTGAGCCACATCTCCAGCCTTATGTACAGACAGGGTCTCACTGAGTTGCTTAGCGCCTCGCCCTTGCTGAGGCTGGCTTTGAACTCGCAATTCTCCTGTCTCAGCCTCCCAAAGTGCTGGGATTGCAGGTGTGCACCACCGAGCCCGGCTTCAGCTTGGTTTCTTATAAGCAAAGGTAGTAGAAAAGCTAGAACAGAGCAAAATACTATTTGTTTTCTGTTGATGCTATAAAAACTTAACCTCAAATGTCATGCATAAGACAACTATATATACAGTTCTAGAGTTTCAGAAGTCTGATAAGGGTCTTTTTGGGTAAAAATCGAGGTGTTGACAGGGCTGCATTTCTTTCTGGGAGTTCCAGGGGAGAATCTGTTTCCTTATGTTTCAATTTCTTGAGGCCACCTCCATTCCTTAGTTGGTGGTCCCCTTTCTCCATCTTCAAAGTCAGCAATGGCAGGTTAGGTCCTTCTCACACTACCATCTCTCCGGTTCTCTGCAACTAAGAAAGGTTTTCCCACTTTTAAGGACTCGTGTGATTACACTGGGGCCATCTGTATAACCAGACCGCTTTCCCCAGTAGTTGTTTTGTAGCACTAGGGATTGAACACAGGAATGCTCTCATCTCTGAGCTACATCCTCAGCCCATTTTTAAAAATTTGAGACATGATCTCACTAAGTTGCCGAGATTGACCTTGAATTTTTAATCCTCCTGCCTCAGCCTCCTGATTACTGGGATTATAGACTCACTAAGCTCAACGTTTATTTGGTTTGGTACTGGGGATGGAACCCAGGGTGATCTATACCTCCAGCTATTTATTTATTTGTTTGTTTGTTTATTTAAGGCAAGGTCTCACTATGTTGCTCAGGCTGGCCTGAAACTTGCTATCCTCCTGCTCCAGCCTCCCAAATTGCTGGGATTACAGGTAAGTGCCACCATGCCAGGCTCAAGTTTCATAATTTCATCACATCTATCTGCAGAGTCCCTTGTGAGGTAACATGTTCTCAGGTTCTGGGGATTAGGATGTGGAAATCCTTCAAACCCATTATTTTGTCAACCACAAATGTAAAATAAAATATATCATGACCACTTGTGGTAAGATAGATGGCTAAAAAATTAATGGTCTTTGTACTGTTTCTTTTCCCTACAAAATTGCTTCACTTCATTTGAACAACTCATGCTGAAGCCCTGGCCTACTGAAGTTCTTTTTAAAGAACACAGGGTCAACTTTGTCAGATTCAAGGACCTTTATTTAGCTGCCTTCTCAGAGTTGAAGTTTTAACCATCCCAGAAAGACACTAAATGAAGACATACTCCCGAAAGACCCAGTGGCAGCCAGGGAGGAGTGAACTAAACGGGATGAAATGTATGTTCCTCACTGAAGAATTCCTATTCCGTTTACTGAAATGTAATTGCAAAAAAAAAAAAAAAAGGGACGAGTTTAAAAGAAATTGAAATCTCTAAACTGAGAGTCTGGGGTGGATTTTTGTTTTTTGTTTTTTGTTTTGTTTTTGGTGCTGGGGATTTAACCTAGGGGCACTTTACCACTGAGCCATATTCCCAGCCCTTTGTTATTTTTTATTTTGAGACAAGGTTTCTCTGAGTTGTTGAGGGCCTTGCTAAGGAGCTGAGGCTGGCCTCAAACTTGCAATCCGCCTGCCTCAGCCTCCTAAGTTGCTGGGATGGGGTGGATATCTTGATAAAGGTTTTGTTTCTGGCAGGGACTGCAAAGTTTAAATGAAATGGACACCTATAGGAAACTAGGTAAACCTTTGCATTCCTTCAACAAATACAGTGTGTCGGGTGATATTCTTACACTGAGAGAGAACATACCAAATTCCTGCCCTCCCAAGTTCACACTGCCCAGAGCAGACAGATTTATACAAATATGTTATGTGTGATACATTATATGTACTATAAAGTCAGCTAGAGATGTTGGCTATGAACAAAAAGCCGACTAAGAAAATAGAGAATATGGAATGTTATTCTGAGTTTCCAAAAACTGCTTTTTTTAAAGAAAATCATTTTTTATTTTGAAATTACTGTAGACTCAGAGGGGGCTACAAAGAAATACCCAGGGAGCCGGGTGCGGTGGTGCAAGCCTGTAATCCCAGCACTTTGGGAGGCTGAGACAGGAGAATCGCGAGTTCAAAGCCAGCCTCAGCAAGGGCAAGGCGCTAAGCAACTCAGTGAGACCCTGTCTCTACATAAAACACAAAATAGGGCTGGGGATGTGGCTCAGTGGTCGAGTGCCCCTGAGTTCAATCTCCAGTACCAAAAAAAAAAAAAAAAGAAATACCCAGGGAAGGTCCCACAAACCTTTCCCGGTTCTCTCACAGTGTTAGCATCTTATACAATTATAGTACAAATATCAAAATCAAGGAATTCACCTGGTAAAATACACAGAGTTTATTCCGATTTTACCAATTATACATGCACTTATTTACATATGAGTGCATAGCTCCATGTAATTTGATCACATGGGAAGGCTTGCATAATCACCACTACAATTAAGGAACTCAACTGTGTGAGTTATATCTCCACAAACTGTTTTTTTTTTTAAAAATACTCAGGCTGGAGATGTAGCTCAGTGGGAGAACACTTGCCTAGCATGCAGGAGGCCCTGAATTCGATCCCCAGCACTACAAAAAAAAAAAAAAAAAGAAACCCACAAAAAAACCATAATCAAAAAACTCAACTGTGCCATTATCACAAGGTACACGGGTGTTGCCCCTCTATAGCCACACCCATCATTCCCTGCCATCACTAACCCCTGGCAACCACTAATCTGTTCTTCATCTCTATAATTATGTTATTTCACAAATGTTACAGAGATGGAATCATGAATCCCCTTTTTACCCAGTTTTTTTTTTCCAACCTAGCATAATTCCTTTGAGATCCATCCAAGTCGTTACGTGTATCAATAGGGAGTACCTTTTTATTTCTGAGTAGTATTCCATGGTATGGATGAGCCATAGTTTGTTTAACCACTCACCCATTAAAGGACATTTGGTTGGTTTCCAGTTTGGAGCTATTACAAATAAAACTACTATGAACATTTGTGTACAAGTTCCTACGTGAAAATAAATCTTCATTTCTCTTGGATAAATGCCCAGGAGTGTGATTGCTGGTTCATATGGTAAGCGTATGTATGTTTGGTTTTTTTTGTTTTTCCAGAAACTAACAAAACTCTTTTCTAGAGTGGCTGTATCATTTTATGTTCCGCAGCAATGTTTGAGTGATCCAGTTTCTTTACAGCCTTGCCAGCATTTGGGATTAATCACGTGTGTGTGTGT
>CM053407.1:22286741-22304377 GCA_028644305.1 Xerus rutilus | reverse complement strand
TACATTTTTTTTTTTTACTACACTGAATCATCCCATCCATGGACACAGTATGTCTCTCCAAGGATTTAGATTGCCTTTGTTTTCTTTCATCAGCATTTAAAATATTTCATCATATAGATCCTGTGTGTGTGTGTTTGTGTGCTTGTTGTGTTACTAGAGATGGAACCCACAGGTGCTCTACCTCTGAGCTAAATCCCTAGCCCTTTTTAAATTTAAATTTATTTTGAGACAGGATCTTGCTAAGTTTTTCAGGCTGGCCTTGAACCTGTGATCCTCCCGCCTCAACCTCCCAAGTTGCTAGGATCACAGGTGTGGTCCAACATATGAGACTTGTTTGATTTGTATTTGTAAGGAATGCCTTCTGGAGGAATGCCATGTTTGAATGGCCCTGCGTGAAGTGAGAAGAGAAGAGTAAGCATAGGTGCAAAGGTCTTGAGACAGGGACTTGTAAGGACCAGAAGAACAGCACATGTGAGGTGGTATGAGCTGAAAGTGTAGCAGCAAAGGAGATGCAGGTGGTGAGTTCCGATGAGAAATGGGAACTTTACTCCAGGTGTGATGAGATGCCACCAGAGGGTTTTGAGCACAGGAATGATAGGATCTGACATATTTTCTCTTTCTGGTCCTGGGGATTGAACCACTAAGCTACATTCTCCAACTGTTTTTATTTATTTTATTTTTTTATTTTGAGACAGTTTTGCCAAGTTAATTGGGATTACAAATGTGTAACACCACGCCCAGCAATCTGTGACTCAGGTGACAGATAATAGTAGCTCAGATGAGGGTGGCATCTTGCGGGGGGAGAGGAGTTAGAATTCAAGGACATTCTTTCCTTTTTTTTTTGGTACTGGGGATTGAACTCAGGGGTGCTCAACCAGCCACATCCTCAGCCCTATTTTGTGTTTTATGTAGAGACAGGGTCTTACTGAGTTGCTTAGCACCTTGCTGTTGCTGAGGCTGGCTTTGAACTCGTGATTCTACTGTCTCAGCCTCCCAAAGTGCTAGGATTACAGGCGTGCGCCACCGCGCCTGACTAGAATTCAAGCATATTCTTAGGTATGTCTATTAGGATTTAATGATGTGAGATGTTAGAGAAAGAGAAGTCAAAGGTGATGCAAAGGTTTTTGGCCTGTGCATCTGGGTAAACATTGGTGCTGAGAAGAAGGGGGTAGTGGGGGAGGAGTGTGTGAGTGTGTGTGTGTGTGTGTGTGTGTGTGTGTTTTGGTTTGGTTGTGGGCAGTGTAAGGGATCAAACTGAGACTTGCATGCTAGGCAAGTACTCTACCACTGAGCTACATCCCCCACCTGAGAACTGCATTATAAAAACAATTGTCACTGCCCAGAAAAGTCTTGAAACCTGGTAGCAAAGTGTGCAAAGACTAGTATGAGGGTAAGATTAACCTTTCCCCAACTAGACCCATTTCTAGAATGTTGATGACTAGTGGACTTTTAGGAACCACTGAGATGGCAACAGAGGAAAGTCAGCCTCAGCAATGGTGAGGCACTAAGCAACTCAGTGAGACCCTGTCTCTACATAAAATACGAAATAGGGCTGGGGATGTGGCTCAGTGGTCGAGTGCCCCTGAGTTCAATCCCCAGTACCCTACCCCCCAAAAAAGATAGGGGAAATAAGTGTCAAGCATTTAAGGACCAAACTTTTCATGTTACTTTGTATTAATGCTTATTAGACTTTTCATGGCTACATAGTAATACTTTTATTATTTTTTTCTTTTTTTCTTTCAATTGTGGTGAAAATATATATATAGCATTTATAATTTTAGCCAGTTACTATCCAATGGCATTTTTTTAAAAAACTTCTATACCCAATGAACAATAACTCCATTTTCTGTCTCCCTACTCTCAACCCTCAAAATCTGTATTCTCCTTCTATCTATATGGATTTGCTGATTCTAGATGCCTTTTGTGTCTGTCTTATTTCACTAACCACAATATTTTCTTGTTGTCCATGCAATACCATATATCAAAATTTCATTTATTTTTCTTTCTTTTTTGTTTGGAGGGGCAAGTGTGCTGGGGATTGAATCCAGGACCATGAGCATGCTAAGCAAACACTCTATCACTAAGCTACATCCCCCAGCCCTAAATATTCTTTATTTCCACAAAATTCAATCTATTTTTCTTTTACTGCCTATAATTTTTATATCATATCCATGAAATCATTGCTAGATCCAATGTCAATCAGATTTTCCCCAATGTTTTTGTTTAAGGGTTTTATCATTTTAGCTCTTAAATTTAGGTTTTTAATCCATTTTGATAATTTTAGCTCTTAAGTTTAGGTTTTTAATCCATTTTGAGTTAATTTGTATATATCATGTGTATTCATTTGTTTTTAGTTGTTATGAAAATACTCCAGGCTGGGTAAGTTATAAAGAAAAGAGGCTTACTTTGGCTCACAGTTCTGTCCAAAATTGGGCAGATGCCTCACACTGCATCATAACATGGTGTCTGGCATTACATGGCTGGAGCATGTGCCAGATGGAGGTGGGGGTGGGTGGGTCACATGATTAAAAGAAGCAAAAAAACACACAGAGGAAACTGAACTGGCTTTATAACAACCTGCTCAGCCAGGTGCGATGGCGCACACCTGTAATCCCTTTGGGAGCACTTTGGGAGGCTGAGACAGGAGAATTGCGAGTTCAAAGCCAGCCTCAGCAATGGCGAGGTGCTAAGCAACTCAGTGAGACCCCGTCTCTAAATAAAACACAAAATAGGGCTGGGGATGTGGCTCAGTGGTCTAGTTCCCCTGAGTTCAATCCCCAGTACCTCCTGCCAAAAAAAACTGCTCAAGTTGGGGTGCAGTGGTGCACACCTACTCAGGAGGCAGAGGCAGGAGGATTGCAAGTTCAAGACCAGTTTGGGTAACTTGGCAAGACTTTGTCTCAAAATTTTCAAAAAAATAAAAATTAAAGGGTTGGGAATGTCGAGTGCTTACGTTAGCATGCATGAGACACTACATTTAATCCCTAGTGCTGAAGAAAAAAAAAAACTCAACTTTTTTTTTTTTAGTTGTTGATTGACCTTTCTTTATTCATTTATTTATATGCAGTACTGAGGATCAGTGCCTCCCACATGCGAGGCAAGCATTCTAGCACTGAGCCACGATCCCAGCCCAAAAAAAACCAACTTTAAAAAAATTTTTTTTTGGTTGTAGATGGACATAATACCTTTATTTACTTATTTATTTATTTCTATGTGGTGTTGAGGTTCAAACCCAGTGCCTCATATGTGCTAGGCAAGCATGCTACCACTGAGCCACAACTCCAGCCCCAAAACCCAGCTTTAACAACCTGCTCAGTCCAGTCCCATGAGACCTAATCCAGTCTCAGAAAACTAACCCAATCTCTCAAGAAAAACATTAATCCATCCTGAGAGTTCCCCCAACATGACTCCAAATGCCTCTTAAGGGTCCTACCACCTCAATACTGTTACACTGGGGAATTAAGCCTCAATATGAGTTGGCAGGGAAAAACCACATTCAAATCATAGCATCATGTAAGGGAAAGTTCCAACTTCATTGTTTTGCATGTGGATATTCAGTTTTCCCAGCACTATTTGTTGAAAAGATAGTTTTCCATAAAGTTGTATTGAGCACATTTATTGAAAACCTATTGGCCATATATGTGAAGATTCATTTCTAGACTTTCTGTACTGTTCTGTTGTCCTATATATTTTCCTCTTTTTTCCTCTTGGTGGTACTGTGGATTAAAGCCAGAGATCCTCTACCATTGAGCTACACCCCAATCCCTTTTTAATTTATTTTGAGACAAGTTGTCACTAACTTTCCCAGGTTGGCTTTGAACTTGAATCCTTCTGCCTCAGCTCTTGAGTCACAGGGATTACAGGTGTGTGCCACTGTGCTCAGCTGGTACCATAGTATAGTACATTCTGAAATTGGAGTCCTCCAATTTCATTCTCTTTTTCAAGATTGCTTTGGCTAGTGGAGGCCCCTTGTAATTCTGCATTAATTTGAGGATTGGCTTTGTTTCATTTCTATAAAAGAAGCTTTTGGAATATTTTTAGGGATTTATGTGGAATCTGTAGTTCAATCTGTGTAGCACTAACCTCTTAGCAATGTTAAGTGTTCCTATCTTCAATGTCTTGTCATTGATTTAGTTCTCCTTTATTTCAGTAACATTTTGTAGTTTTCAGGGTATAGTCTTTTGTTTTCCATGGTTAGATTTATTCTGAGTATTTAATTCTTTTACAGTTATAAATGTAATAAGTGTCTTAATTTGTAGATGCATAGGAATACAACTGGTAATTTCCTGATTTGAGGAAAGGGGAAAAAAGGCTCAGAATGAGTTCCTGAGTGGTGCTTGACTGGTAAGCACTAACTCAGGGCTTTAACTCCAAATCTACCATGCTACCCCTCTGAGGTGGTATATCTAGTTCTTTTGCATTTTCCTCCTGCCTTTTTTTTTTGTTTAAATATTTTTTAGTTATACATGGACACAATGTCTTTATTTTGTTACTTATTTTTATGTGGTGCTGAGGATCCAACCCAGTGCCTCACAGGTGCAAGGCAAGCGCTCTACACAAGCGCTGAGCCACAACTTCAGTCCCTCCCCTTACCTTTTGACTCAGTGTTCTTAGTTGCAAAATAGAAAACACTGGAAAAGGAAAGAACTGGAGCCCTGCAACAATTATGCTCCAGATCCTGGTCATTGTGACAACTGAACAGTAAGAAGGCACCAAGGCCCCAAGGATACCCATGGATATCCCACGGATGCTTTCATGTCAATCCTCTTTGAAGGGAGAGCCCAAAGGCAAATAACAGAGTCAATAATGAATGTGTGACCTCAAAATGCCAAGATATTTGATGAGAATGACTCAGAAATCAAGAAACTACTTGTAGCAAATCAAGTACTGTAATACTTTGTCAACATAGGACAGCTCCTCATGGCCCTGACAAAGGACTGTGTTGTGACACGCAGATAAGGTTAAGACTCTTGAGGCACTGTGCGGGGGAGGTGGTGGCTCTGGCTCAGGAGAGAAACACTTCGCAAGCTACCACCAGGTTGGAGACCAGGAGCATGCCAAGTCACACTGAGAAGTCTCTAACAGACATTGGCAGTCTTGGCGTGTCTGCTTTGTCCAGGACCCTGAATACCACTCAGGAACCACCAGGAAATTCTCCTTTCTACAGTCCTCACTGAACATTCTCCATCTCCCAAACTACTTTCTAACAGGATTCCTGAGCCTTCATCTACTTCCTTCTGTATCTCAGGAACAGCACATAGATGCATCTGCCACTGATGGGAACCTGACCCAGTAGATGTGGATAGCACTATAAGCATCTATCAGTCTGCCTTCCTTCCTGCTGTCCTTTGCTGGGCCAGCAGAATTCCCAAAAAGGAACATTGAAGCTCAGTGAATAGGATCACATGTCCACGTGCATGTGTGTGCATGCACGTGCACATACACATGTGTGTGCAGGTATAACTGAGAAATTTGAATATCTTTTCCCTCCTCCTGAAGGGAAGAGCCCTTTGGCTGGAAGAAACATCTTAGGATCTTCTCAATCCCTCTCTTCTACCTCCACTGTAAAGGAGGATACTATATCACCACTATGTGAATCTTCTTCATACCTCCCAAGAAATCTTAGGCAAGGAATGGTACAGCATACTTGAAAATGTACCTGCTGATGTTTTTAGGCAGAGATAAGGGGCTGCCTGAATAAATGGGATACTGAGTACTCCATGAGAAAATGGCACAGGGCCTCAAAGCTGCCACAGTAACAACTAGCAAGAAAATAAGCAGAGAAAGTTCACAAGTAAAGGATTAGCGTGATTTCAGGTTTCAAGGTTGCTTTCTCTATGGTGCAGATGTGGACATGTTATGACAGCCATTTTGTTTCTATTACAGAAAAAAATTACCAAAGTAGGTCATAATGTTTTAAATTATTTTTCCAGTAGGAATATTATGCCCTAATGACACAGTCTGTTTCCACATCTTTCACAAATTACTAGTGATTTCCCTCAAAATTGTCCCTTGCCTCCAGCCTCTTATCCTTCATACTATCCTCACATCACTTTATTAGTTATGAATGATTAATTTCACTCCCAATATCAAGAAATTTGCACTTCTTCTTTGTTACCAATAGAATTAGGCTTGAATATCTCTTTGTTTGAGGCTTCTCACGGATAAGTAATCCTACTTACCCTATCCACTATTATGTCCTGATTGCCAGGCCAGCTATGGCCTGAACTGTGGTCAAAGTTTCCCCCACACATCATCCCCAGTTCTCCTCTTCCTTGTTACACTTCAATCCTGGGTTCAAATCCTACCTCCTCCACTTTTACCTACTGATTTATCTGCTCTAAGTTCCTATAGCATATGCACTGTAGACCCCATTTTGGCAGCTAATTGAATGATTAATATGTATACTGAATTGAGTTAGTTGTTTTGTGGATACAAAGAGAGTAACAGAAGGTCTCTGCCCTGGAGGAGAATATTTTACCTCTTTGTCCGTGATTCTGTATATGATTCTTGAGGTTTCTTCAAGGATGTAACCATACTGTGTACACACTAGGATTTCAGAAAGACTTTCTTAATTGAATTAAATCACTCCTCCCTCTGGGACTTGGGTACCAATTAAAGATGATAGTTTAAGTGTAATAGCTAATTTGGTCTTAAACGATCAAAGGTAACAGAAATAGTTCACTTCAGCTAGGCTATGAGCTAGGCTTCCAGAGGTAAGAAAAACCTCCCCAGTGAGCTGCCCAATCAGTAACACGGAAGAAGTTGCTCAAGACAAGTGAGTTCTCCTGGCTGGACCCTCGGTATGACTGTAAACTGCACAGGGTGAAATCGGTGCGATGGTCGAAAACAAGGTGCATGAAAGAGTGAGGAAAGCAAAGAGAGCAGAGTGGGAAAGGGCGCTGCAGATCCTTCCTCTGGCAGATGAACAGCAAGGACCATCAAAGGTGGACTGGCTTCCTTTAGACATAACCAAAGAAACGCCAGGGCCATTCAGTGGAAATCACAGTTCAAACTTCAAAAGGCACTTTTGGATTCCAGACACCTGCCCAAAGTAACGATATTCGGGGCAGTCGCTGTGAGTGACTCTGAGATGATCTGACACACAGATCCCAAGAAGGATTTGGAGAAGCGGGAAGCCCAATCCCAGGTTCCTTTCCATGGGACCGGATAAACTGAAAGCTCTAATCAAAAGCCTGAAAGATTAGCGGGGCTGGGGTATCGAACAGGTTGGAAAAGAAGCTCTCGCTGACTTCAGGCATCTCCTGCGTCTCCCACCCTAAACCAGGATAAAAGTCCTCTTCGGCCAATGATCAAGCCGAACGATCCTCAGCCCCATCAAGGTGCCCGTTAGGCCTCTTATTGCAGCTTTGGGCCACGACTTGCACCCAACTCTGGCTCGGGGCGGCGGGGTAAGGGGGGTCACCAGCTTCCCCAGCCGCGGCCCCCGGGACGCCGAAGCTCGCGCTCCTCCTCTCTAGCCTCTCCTCCCCTCCTTTCTCTCTCTTGCCCAGTCCCTCCCCCAGTTTCAGCGGAGGGGGGCCGGGCTTGGCTCCGCGAGGCCCGTGCATTCCAGAGAGCGGGGTCAGCCAGAGCAACAAAGAGCCGGGTAGTCGGCGGGGAGAACTCAGGGGGCTGCGGCGCGCTAGGGCAGAGGTGGCGGCTGGGCCGCGGGCTGGCGCGGGGGCGGAGCCCAGGATTGAGTTAGGGACGCAGTCCCGCACCCCCGGCGGGCGCCTGGCCTTCATCGTGGGGCCGAGAGTTGGTTTTAGTGGTGGGAGAGGGAATGGGGCTGAGGATTGGGGGCCCAGAGGGCTCCCGGGGCTGAAGACAACTTGGACTGGCAGCCGAAGGAGCGGGGAGTGTGCATCCCGGCCCGGGCCTCTGCCGCCCAACATGGGCCCCGGGTTCCAAAGTTTGCGAAGTTGGGCGCCGAGGGGCCGGGGCGCGCTGAGCGTCTGGGGGAAGCCGGCCCCGGACTCACAGGGCGCACAGGTCGCTTGAGCAGCCTCCGCGGCCCCCAGGGTTGTGTGTGTGGCCGGGGGGCTCTGGGGAGAGGGCGGGGGCGCCGGGGCTTCTGCTGAGTTGGCGGGTCTGGCCATGGCTGCTGCCCGCCCTGCGCGGGGGCCGGAGCTGTGGCTCCTGGGGCTGCTGCTGCTGCTGCTGGGGGGCCCGGGCCGGGGGGCGGCCTTTAGCGGGAATGCGACCGGGCCTGGGCCGCGTAGCGCTGGTGGGAGCGCCAGAAGGAGCGCGGCCGTGACGGGCCCTCCGCCGCTGCTTAGCCACTGCGGCCGGGCCGCCCACTGCGAGCCGCTGCGCTACAATGTGTGCCTGGGCTCGGCTCTGCCTTACGGGGCCACCTCCACGCTGCTGGCCGGGGACTCGGACTCCCAGGAGGAAGCGCACGGCAAGCTCGTGCTCTGGTCGGGTAAGCACGCTGGAGCTGGGTCGGGGGGCTGAGGTGGTGGGGTGGGGGCACTGCCGGAACACCAGGCTCCGGCCTGAGCTGCTGAGAGGGCGGGGTCCGTACCCGGGAGAGCTGGAGGACTGAGTCTGGAACTTTGGGGGCAGGTTACGTGCAGGAAGGGACCCTACATGATGGGGAAGGGAGGCCGAGGAAATTGAGGAAACTGATCACAAAAGGCGGGGTGGGCGAGCAAAGAATGGGGGTGGGGGATGAGAGGCCCGTGAGGAGGGGGCTCTGAGCCACAGGAAAGAATGTTTTTTAAGGCGAGAAGATGCTCCACCTACTCTGGAAGCAGGGTCCTTGGAGATTCAAGGCGGCGTGCGTTCAGACCTCCGAGAAATCGGAGTTGGAGAGAAAAAAGAAAGGTTGGAGGTGGAAGGGATTCAGGTTTTTGGAGGAGAAAGGTGGGTGTAAATTTGTGAAATGTATGAAGGAAAAGAAACACCCTAGTGATAATTCATTGAGAGGTAATCAGAACTAACTGGAAATTTTGATTCAAGAGATAGGAAGTATAGAGAACTGTGATTTTTGACGTGCTTTCACGGGATATTTAAGTTTCCTCATCTGAAAAATGGGAACTCTGATTCACGCTAAGGGCCAAGAAGGAAGAGACAATTCCAACAGACGTTTGTGTGTTCTTTAGAAATTTAGATCGGAAGGCTCATCAAAGCTTAAATCTGGGATACTTTCACTGGCACTTGAAGCCCCAGAGCCTTCTCCTTGGGGTTGGATCATGGCAGAGCCTGAAAACCGCGGATGGAACCCAAAGAGATCCGTCCTTAGCAGTGTAGAGTGGATTTTCTCCTCACCTGTCACTCTTCTAGACTGGGGGTCCAGAGGGCACTGGGGAAAGTAACTGGCTTTGTGATGCCTGTTTCTAGCCAGTTTGATTTAAAAACTATCTATGACTGAAAGAAAATAAAATTAGGAGTCAGGAGCAAACCTGAGAGCCTTCTTTTGATAGACCTGAGTGCCCCATGTCTTAACTTGCCCCCCAGTGCTGCTGAGGATCCTAGTAAAGGTAATATATGTAGGCTGCTGGCTATAGTTAATTTGGCCACTAGAGTTCTCAGCTTCTGCTGAATGTTGGACAAGACCACAAAGTTCCTGGTTTGGTGCAGATGCTGGAAGAACTTGGAGGATTATACCCATGGTGGAGTTATGTCCTGTGTGGAGGTCAGGTTCTGAAATCAGCACATAAGGCAGAAGCCATGTTTAAACCACAGTAGCTTTGAAAACTCCAAACTATACTGTAGTGTAAGATCCATGTAATTTTGCATATAAACTCTTTATATGATCGCACAAATATATAAGATATAGTAATGTACACTATATATGAACCGGTATACATAGGAAATATAACTGTCTTTAAAGTTAGATTCATGCAAAAGACTGAAAGAATAATAAAAATAATAGTAAAAAAAAAATCAAGCACAGTTTCTTTGAGCACTACCAGAAATAAGACTTAAGTGTAGGAGCCAGCTGTATGGAAAATCCAAATCTGTTGGCACTAGAATCCTTATTCGGATTTACTGACACCATGGGAGGATATCCTCTCTTCTCTATTTATTTTGCAGAAGCCTATGGTTGAAATCTCCTAAGTTAAATGCATGTATGAAACTGTTTGCCATCAGATCAAGCAGGAAGGGGATGGATCTCTTTCCAGTCCATACTCCTGAGAGAGCTGCTGGGCTAGCAGAAGTAGTTTTGATAGGAGAGTGCATGAGTTAAAACCATCTGCTGGTTGTGAAGTTTCAAACTTCAGTGGCCGGGCAGGGTCCTGCAGAGGCATAAGCACTGAGCCCAAGGCTACTCCTCTCTGCCTTCCCCCATCCTTCAGCTCAGTCCTGTTCCTTGTGTGTTTGGTTGCACTCTTTCTGCTTTGGTCTTGCTGTTTGATGTTCTGTGAAGTAGAGCCACAAGCTCAAGTGTTGGTGCAAGCTGGGTCAGTATGTGGGGAGGGTGAACCCTAGCCATGTATGAGAATCATAACCAGGTCCTTAGCTGGGAGCCCCTGGCTAGTGGTTTGTCCTGGCCTGAGTTAGTAGTCTGGATTTGGTGTTAAACATGGTCATTGTTACCCGGCTCTTGCAGGTGTGTTTTGTTTTGTTTTGTTTTGTTTTGTTTTTTGGTACCAGGGATTGAACTCAAGGGCACTCAACCACTGAGCCACATCCCCAGCCCTATTTTGTGTTTTATGTAGAAACAGAGTCTCACTGAGTTGCTTAGCACCTCACCATTGCGGAGGCTGGCTTTGAACTCACAATTCTCCTGTCTCAGCCTCCCAAAGTGCTGGGATTACAGGCCTGTGCCAATGCGCCCGCCTGGCTCTTGCAGGAGTTTTTGTGGGTGAAGAACAAAGATGATTTAGATTGTTTTCTTGTGTAAACTGTTGAGGATAGAGACTTTGTTTTTTCCCCAGGGGTTCAGCATCCACTCCTTCATTCAGCTGCATATTGAGGCTTATTGCATGGGTTCGGAGGCATAAGCAGATGAAGAATGCAGACATGATCCTCTATCATCAAGAGGAGGATATGCTATTAACCACTGGCGCATGTTTTATATCAATAACAGCAGAAGCCGGGCGCGGTGGCTCAAACCTATAATCCCAGCACTTAGAGAGGCTGGGACAGGAGAATCGCGAGTTCAAAGCCAGCCTCAGCAACAGCGAGGCGCTAAGCCACTCAGTGAGACCCTGTCTCTACATAAAACACATAATAGGGCTGGGGATATGGCTCAGTGGTCGAGTGCCCCTGAGTTCAATCCCCAGTACCAAAACAAAAAACAAACAAAAAAAAACCCAGCAGATTTTTATCTAAAGTACCTTTTCTAAGCCAAAGAGATCATGCTTCATTCAAGGCAAATGCTAACAGAGAAGGTTATTTGGAAATTTGGACAAGCAAGTAAATGCAGCTATTTTTAGTTTTGTGTAAATAAAATTACATTTCTCTCATTGGACAAATAAGAGCAGATGAGGGAGGGATCATTGTGTTTTTATAATTTATGCAAAAAGGGATATGATCTAAAATAAAGTGAATGCACAAATAAAAAAGGAAGATAGACAATTAAACAGGTTTCAGGGGCTGGGGTTATGGCACAGTGGTAGCGTGCTCGCCTAGCATGCGTGAGGCACTGGGTTCGATCCTCAGCACCACATAAAAATAAAATAAAGATATTCTGTCTACCTACAACTAAAAAAATAAATAAATACTTAAAAAAAAACAGGTTTCAGCAATACTTGTGAAAAGTACTATGACATTGTAGGTGCTGAAGGAATGTAAAGGGCTTCAGGGAGCAAGGGAAGATCCAGAGGAACTGATATTTAACCCATGACTTAAATAAAAAGGACCTGGCACAGTGGTGCATGCCTGTAATCCCAATGACTCAGGAGGCTAAGGCAGGAGGATTGAGAATTCAAAGCCAGCCTCGGCAATTTAGCGAGGCCCTAAGCAACTCAGTGAGACCCTGTCTCTAAATAAAATATTTAGAAAGAGCTGGGGATGTGGCTCAGTGGTTAAGTACCCTGGTACCAAAAAACAAAAACAAAAACAAAAACAAAACCACTGGTGATGTAAATCAGTAGTAGAGCACTCTTGGGTTCAGTCGCCAGTACAAGAAAGAGAGAAAGAGGGAGGAAAGAAAGAATCTAGAATTACCAAGGGAGGGTGGAGTTGGAATAGGAAGGGATAGGAAGAGGAAATCGCATGTACAAAGATTTAGAGGTAAGAGGGCTTATATTTATAAAGAAGTAGGGGCTGGGATTGTGGCTCAGTGGTAGAGTTCTTGCCTCGCACATGTAAGGCACTGGGTTCGATCCTCAGCACCACATATAAATAAATGAATAAATAAAGGTCCATCAACAAATAAAAAAAATTTTTTTAAATGAAGTGTAATAATTGCAGTAAGGGGCTGGGGTTGTAGCTCAGTGGTAGAGCGCTTGCTTCGCATGCGTGAGGCCCTGGGTTCAATCCTCAGCACCACATACAAAGCAATAAAATAAAGACATTGTGTCCATCTACAACTAAAAAAAATTAAAAAAAAAAAATAATTGCAGTAAAAGCCGGGCGCGGTGGCGCAAGCCTGTAATCCTAGGACTTAGGGAGGCTGAGACAGGAGAATCGCAGGTTCAACGCCTTCAGCAACGGTGAGGTGCTAAGCAACTCAGTGAGACCCTGTCTCTACATAAAACACAAATAGGGCTGGGGATGTGGTTCAGTGGTCGAGTGCCCCTGAGTTCAATCTCCAGTACCAAAAAAATAATAGTAATAATTGCAGTAGAACTGGAGGATCAAAGTGAGTGAGAGGTGATGGATAGAATTGTAAGAAATACAATGCAGATAATTAGACAACAAAGGGGATCATATACCTTATTAAGTTTGGATGTTATCAGAAGATGATAAGGAATCATTGAAGGCTTTTAAGCAAGGGAGAGATGCAATGATATTTGCATTTTAGAAAAATGTGTTTGGGTGCCATATGAAGAAGCCACCAGAGTAGGGAAAGCCTGGAGCCTGGTTGCTTGATCAGGGCATAGGTGAAGTACTCTAGATGGGAGATGATGGTGGTCAGGGCTGGAGTAACAGGATGGAGAGTTGAGGGGATCCCAGGGTGTCAGGTAGAACCAACAGGACTTGCTTATAAGTTGAATGTGGTACATGAATGAGTAGGAGAACAGTAGTGGAGGGGTAGGTTTAGGAAGAAAGTGTGTGTTTGGTTTAGGATGTGGGAATTATGGATGCTTGTTGGCTGTCTATGTGAAGATAACCAGCAAGTGTGGAGATAGAAGTTGCTGTAGAGAGGGGATACTATGTGCTTCCTTGACCAGATTGCTGAGGCTTTGGAAGGATACCACGAGTGAGAAGTTTATTGCTCAGATTGGTCTAATTTCTAGGTCTGTATAGTGCAGGTCTCTCCTGTGTCTTTCATCTCTCTGGAATTGGGCTTCTTCCGTCACTTAGCATCTCTTCCCATTACAGCTGGAAATGCCTCCTCCTAGGCATTCCAGGCTGACCAGACAAACATAATGTCCAGGCCGTGGTCTACCTTAAGCCAAATCTGGTTTACTAAACGGGGCAAGAAAGAGGCCCTGAAGCTGGCAAGGGAGTAAGTCCCTGAGAGCTAGCACGTAGCTGCCTTGACTGTCTCTGTGTGTATACCTGGGTTGTGGCCCTGTTGCCCATCTGGAACACAACCTGCAGGAAAGAAATAGAAAAGCTGGGACAAATTTCTTGTTTGCCTCCCAGACCTGAAGTTGAGAGGTGAGAGAAGGGATGTTGTTGGTGATGATGGGTAATTTACAGGGGCAGATCAGAATTTCCTTTGAGCTCTTCCCAAACCCGGTTAATGATTAGAATTAGCTCAAAAACAAAACAAATAAATAAATAAATATTACAGATAATAAATGTATTTACAAATAAATAAAAATATATATTATATATACTTTCCTAAATATATGCATATATGTATGTGTATGTGTGTGTATATGTGTGTGTGTGCGTGTGTGTGTGTGTGTATATATATGTATTTGAGAAAGTATAAAATACAGAAAAACAACCACAGGTCCAAGTTTTCATTTTTGCTTCACATTTAACTTCTTATTTGTGGAATATACTACTTCTAAATAAAGGAGCATAAAACAAAAGTACTGAATAACAGTTATAAATTGACACCTGAGTCTATAACTTTGTCTAGTCACATCCCTCTCCCCCTTCTCTAGAGGGAGCCACTACCTTGATGTTTTTGATAATCATTTCTTTTTTTTTCCTGTATGATTTTACCACCTAGTTTTGGAATTCCTAAACAGTATATTTCAGTTTTGCATGTTTTTTGAATCTCACATAAATGGAATAACACTGTATGTACTCTTTTCTGTCTCACTTCCTTTATATACTACTTTATTTGGTAAGATCATCCATGATATTATAGCTCTTTTTCATTACCAAGTAGTATTCCATTGAATGAATCACTATAATTTGTTGATCCATGTTTTTGTTGTTAAATATTTAAGTTGTTGGCAGTTTTTGCCCACTGTGAATAACATTATTGTGGGTATTCTTGTATATATCCTGATGCACCTTGACACCGTTTTTTTCCCAAGTACATTCTTTTTTTTTTTTTAGTTGTTGATGGACCTTAATTTCATTTATTTATATGCGGTGCTGAGAATTGAACTCAGTGCCTCACACATGCTAGGCAAGTGCTCTACCACTGAGCTACAACCCTAGCCCTCCAAGTACATTCTTTTTTATTTGGTACTGGGGATTGAACTCAGGGGTACTCGACCACTGAGCC
Organism: Xerus rutilus; assembly: GCA_028644305.1. NCBI lineage: Eukaryota > Metazoa > Chordata > Mammalia > Rodentia > Sciuridae > Xerus > Xerus rutilus. The sequence continues at coordinate 22,289,619 of CM053407.1, read as the reverse complement.
ACATCCCCAGCCCTATTTTGTGTTTTGTGTAGAGACAGGGTCTCACTGAGTTGCTTAGCACCTCACCGTTGCTGAGGCTGGCTTTGAACTCGCGATTCTCCTGTCTCAGCCTCCTTAAGTGCTGGGATTGCAAGCGTGAGCTACTGTGCCCGGCTCCAAGTACATTCTTAAGGAGTGGAATTGCTAGGTAATAAAGCATGCATACGTCTTGTACCAAACTTTTTCTTTTTCTTTTTAATATTTATTTTTTAGTTGTAGGTGAACACAATAGCTTTATTTTATTTTTATGTGGTGCTGAGGATCGAACCCAGTGCCTCCCGCGTGCTAGGCGGGCACGCTACCACTGTGCCATAACCCCAGCCCCTACCAAACTCTTTTTCAAAGTCATTGTACCAATTTATACTCCCACTAGCCTTGTAAAATGTCATCATTAACCAACACTTGGTATTATCAGCCTTTTAATTTCTTCCCAGTCTAGTGCATATAATGTGGTATATATTTATGGTTCTACTTATTTATTTATTTATTTGGTGGCAGTGCTGGGGATCAAACCCAGGACCTTGCACATGCTGTGCAGGCACATTGCCTCTGAAATACATCCCCAACTCTGTGGTTTCAATTTGCATTTCTCTGATTACTAGTAAGATTAAGTATCCTTGCAAATGTTTACTCACCATTTATATTTCTTATCTATTTATTTGTTTGTTTGTTTTTGTGACCCTGGAGATTGAACCCAAAGATGCTCTACCACTGAGCTATGTTCTTTTTATTTTGAGAGTTTTCACTAAGGTGCTGAGGCTGGCCTTAAAGTTGGCAATCCTCCTGCCTCAGTCTCCTGAGTAGCTGTGATTACAAATGTGCACCACTGTGCCCAGCTCTTGGATGTCTTCTTTTGTGAAGAATTTGTTTAAATCTTTGGCCTATTTTTCTATAGGGCTGCCATTTTTGCAAGATTTGTGGGAGTTAGCTGGGTGTGGTGGTGCACGCCTGTAATCCCAGTGGCTCTGGAGGCTGAGACAGGAGAATCGTGAGTTCAAAGCCAGCCTCAGCAACGGCGAGGCGCTAAGCAACTCAGTGAGACCCTGTCTCTACATAAAACACAAAATAGGGCTGAGGATCTGGCTCAGTGGTTGAGTACCCTTGAGTTCAATCGCTAGTACCAAAAAAAAAAAAAAAAGGTTTGGGGGAGTTCTTTATATATACTAGATATAAGTCCTTTACTGATTGTATGTGTTAAAAATCTCTTCTGTGGTTTGCCTTTTTGTTTTCTTTGTATCTTCTGTTGAATAGAAGCTCTGGACTTTAGTCATTCATCAAACTATTATAATTAGTGCTTTTTTTTTTTTTTTTTGGTACCAGGGATTGAACTCAGGGGTACTCGACCACTGAGCCACATCCCCAGCCCTATTTTGTATTTTATTTAGGGTCTCACTGAGTTGCTTAGCAACTCACCATTGCTGAGGCTGGGCTTTGAACTCGCGATTCTCCTGTCTCAGCCTCCCAAAGTGCTGGGATTACAGGCGTGCCCGACTTTTATAATTAGTGCTTTTTTAGAAAAATCTTCCTGCCCCAAGGTTGTGAATTTATTCTCTGACATAATCTTCTAGAAACTTTATAGATTTCCCTGTCATTTTAGGCATGTAACTCACCTGGAGTTGATTTTTGTAGAATTCTAGTTCTATATATATTGTTTCAACAGCATTAATTACAAAGAATATCTTCTAGTTAGATGTGCTGGTGCACATCTGCAATCCCAGCTACTTGGGAGACTGAGGACTGCAAGTTTGAGATCAGCCTACATACTTGATATATCTGTCTGAAAATTTAAAAATGGAAAAAGGATTGGGGATGTAACAGTGTAGGGCACTTGCCTAGCACGTGTGAGGCACTGGGTTCAATCCTCAGTGCTGCAAAAAATAAAAATTAAAAAAAAAAAGGAAAACTGAAATAAAAAAGAATCCCCCCCCCCCACCATTCTGCCACAAATCAGACACACACACACACACAGAGTCCCCCCCTGGGTGTTTATTGTGTTCTACATGTCTATTTGTCTGTCACTTGCCAGTATCATAGCATCTTAATTACCATGTCTTTATAGCGTGGTTCTTCACCTTCTTTGAGCCATAGACTTCTTTGGCAATTTGGTAAAACCTAAGCACTCCTCAACATAGTATTTTTAAATTCATAAAGTAAAACACATTGGATTTTTAAAAGTTGAGCTGGGGATATAGCTCAGTTGGTAGAGTGCTTGCCTCGCATGCACAAGGCCCTGGGTTCAATCCCCGGCACCTTCCTTCAGAAACAAAAAAAGCAGGCAAAAGATCCAAACGGACTTTTTTTTTTTTTTTAAAGAAGTCACACAAATAGCCAACAGATACATAAAATGTTCAACAACACTAATTGTCAGGGAGATGCAAGTCAAAACCACGGTGAGATATCACCTCACCTCAGTAAGAATGGCTAATATCAAAAACACTAAGGATAACAAGTGCGGGAGAGGATGTGGAGACAAGGGAACACTTGCACACTGTTGATGGGAATGTAGTTAACATAGCTATTATGGAACAGTATGGAAGTTCTTCAAAAAACTAAAAATAGAATTACCATATGACCTAGCAATCCAATTTCTGGGTATATATCCAAGGAAATGAAGTCAGTATGTTAAAGAAACTTCTGTACCTCCATGTTTTACTGCAGTACTATTCACAATAGCCAAGAAATGGAAACAATATAAGTGTCCATTAACAGATGGATGGATGAAGAAAATGTAATACATATGCATGGTGCACTACTATTCAGCTATGAAAAATAATAAAATGCTGTCACTTGTGACAACGTGGCAGGAACTGGAGATCATATGTTAAGTAAAATAAGTCAG
>CM053407.1:22117473-22286241 GCA_028644305.1 Xerus rutilus | reverse complement strand
TTTTTTCAGTGCGTGGCTCTTAGGATTTTATTTGTTTTTTTACCCTACTGAATGTATCTTTTTTCCTGAAGTTTCTTTTCTTTAAATTTATTTCATGGCTTCTGGGTTTTATGTCATGCTTCAAAAGCCTTCCTCACTCTAAGGTTTAAAAAACCATTTCCCAGGCCGGGATTGTGGCTCAGTGGTAGAGTACTTGCCTTGTAAGCGTGAGGCACTGGGTTCGATCCTCAGCACCACATAAAAATAAATAAATAAAATAAAGATATTGTGTCCATCTACAACTAAAAAAGATTTAAAAAAAAAACATTTCCCATCTTTTCTTCTAGTACTTCAATTTTTAAAAAAAAATTGTAGGGGCTGGGGTTGTAGCTCAGTGGTAGAGTGCTTGCCTGGCATGTGTGAGGCCCTGGGTTTGATTCTCAGCACCACATGAAAATAAATAAATAATAATAATAATAATAAAGGTCCATTGACAACTAAAAATTTTTTTAAAAAATTGTATTTATTTTTGATCCATCTGGAGTCTTTTTTTATGCAGGAAATGGGAAAAAGAATCCACTTTATTTTTCCCTAGATGGCTCTTCAATTGTCCTTTAAGATTAATAATCTGTCTTTTTCCTGGAGAGTTTATTTTTAAAGGAAGAGACAATATTTAAAATAAAGAGGGAAAAAAGGAAAAATGGGATCATAAAATCCAGAAAAATAACACAACATTTTTATTAATTAACTGTCTGATGCTCCTCTAGAATACATTTTACTCCAGAGAGCTTTTTCCTTGCTTTTTTTTTTTTTTAGTTCTGGGGATTGAACCCAAGGGGGCTTTACCATTGAGCTATATCCCTATTTTTTATTTTGAGACAGGGTCTCCCTAAGTTGCTAAGGCCAGTCTTGAACTTGAGATCCTCCTGCCTTAGCCTCCTGAGTCACTAGGATTACAGGCGTGCGCCACCGTGCCTGGCTCCATCATCTTAAATGTATTCTTTGTTTTGTTTTTGTTTTTGTAGTACAGGGTATTGAACTCAGGGCTTTGTACTTACTAGGCAGCTAAATCCTCAACCTTTTTAAAAATTTATTTATAATTTTATTTAATTTTTTTAAATTTTTTTAAAAATATTTTTGTTGTTGTTGATGGATCTTTATTTTATTCATTTATTATTTATATGTGGTGCTGAGGATCGAACCTAGTGCCTCACGCATGCTAGACAAGCGCTCTACCACTGAGCTACAGCCCCAGCCCCTATAATTTTATTTTGAGACAGGGTCTCACTAAGGTGCCTAGACTGGGCTTGAACTTCTTCTTTTTTAATTCTTTCTTCATAACACTTATTAAATAGGCAGCTATAACATGAAAAAAAAAACCCTGGAATGCATATATATGGTATTCAAACCTGACACAATGAATTCATACAATGGCCTTGAACTTTTGATCCTCCTTCCTCAGCCTCTGGACCAGCTGAGTTCATAGGCACATGCCACTGCAACCAGCTTAAATGTGTTGTTTAAGAAACACCCGATAAAATTTGCTTTTTTAGGGGTACAGGTCTATGAGTTTAGACAAATGCATAGAGTTGTATAATCTTGGCCACCATATTTAGAGAACAGTCCCATCACCCCTGCATATAGACAGCTCTGATTTATAGTGGTTCAACTTACAATTTTTCACCTTCAGGATGGTGCAAACAATGCATATTCGGTAGAAATTGTACTTGCAATTTTGAACTGGATTTCCTTCTGGGCTCGAAATATGCAGCCCCATCCTCTCTCCCGATGCTGGGTAGAATGCAGTCAGCTGTGTGATCATGAAGGAAACTGCTGATGCTCCATGGTGCACTGTATTGCTAAACTGGGTTGCTCAGTAGTTTATGTGTTTTAGATGCATTTTCCAGCCCAGAGGGGTGGTCCACCTGTATGATCCCAGCTCTTGGGAGGCTGAGTCAGGAAGACACGAGTTTGAGGTCAGACTGGGCAATTTAGTGAGTGAGACCTTATTTCAGTATAAAAAATAAGAGGTTGGGGATGTAGCTCAGTGGTACTCTAGCACCAAAAAAGAGGAAAAAAGAAAAGAAAAATGCATTTTCCACTTATGGTATTTTTACCTCATGATGAGTTGGTGAGCATGTAGCCCCCTCATACCTTGAATGTCTGTGTTCTCTCCTGCTGCTCCCTCCCCACACTCTGTTCCTGGCATCCATTGCTCTGTATTCCACCCAAACCCACCCATTCAGAATTTCTGGGACTGGATCCTCTATCTAGGTGATGAGGGTCCTGCAGGTGATTCTGATTTGAATCATTTGCCTGAGAATATTTCTTTCTTTATATATATATATATATTTCTTTATATATAATATATTTCTTTATATATAATATATGTATTTTTTATATATTTCTTTCTTTATATCTAATATATATATATTTAGTTGTAGATGGACACAATAGCTTTATTTATGTATTTATATGTGGTGCTGAGGATCGAACCCAGTACTCACACTTGTGAAGCAAGTGCTCTACCACTGAGCTACAGTCCCAGTCCTGAGAATATTTCTTCATAACTGCCAGGAACTTGCTTTGTTCCCTGGAGTCTAGACTGTGACCTGTGAGCAGTCAAAGGCCCCAGACTAGTAAAAACAGCCCTTCTTGAGTGCTTACTACCTGACAGGCACTGAGTCAAGCACAGTTAACCTGCTATCTCTTGCTCTTCACAACAGTTCCGTGAGGTAAATCTATCATCCCCACTTTATAGATGAGGCAACTGAGGCTAGAAGTAGAGATTAAGTGCTTTTCCCTGCCTTATACAGCCAGGAAATGATGGAACCAAGATTTGAAGCCTGGCTAATTTGCAGTGCCCATGCTCCTTACCCATCCACTGTGCCGCCTCTCTCCAATAAGTGTGGTTACCTGCCCTCACCATGCCCAGCCTGACAGTGTGACAGTTATCCGTGCTCGCTCTCATGTCCTCAGAAGATTCTCCCAGTACAACTTGCTTGGTTTGTCCAAGCTCCTGGAGCAGGGATGATTCAGGAGAGGCTAAAGGGACAGAAAGCAGAGTGAGGCTAACTACTGGGGAGAACAGGGGAGAGGCCTGGGCTGAGTGGGGCCACCAGGAGACCTCTGCCTGATTCTGTCTGCTGACTCCTCTGTTTCTCTCCATCTGATCTCCTGTTTCCTCCTCTGGCTCTGGAGTTCCTGGCTCCTCTGACTACCTCTTCTTAAGTTCCCACCTCTTCTCTCTCTCACCTCAGCTTGGTAAGAAGAACAAGCATTCTGGGGCCTGGGTAAGGGGACACCATTCTGGGTTCTGGTGAATGAGCCCCGGGAGGGGTGGGGTTGGGTCCCACAGCCTCCTTCCTTAGAAGAATTCTGTGGAAGGGTTCAAAAACACCCTGAAAAGGTGATCCCTCCAGGGATCAGAGACACTGCCACTCCCTAGCATGGAATTTGGAAATGGCAGCTGTTTTTAAAATTTTAATGGAATTACAGTGTCCATACAGACCGGCGCCCAGATCATGAGCATGATTTTCACAAGGTGAATATACTCTTGTAACCAGTACAAGATCAAGAACTAGAATATTCCCAGCATCCCAGAAGCTCCTCTTCAAGTCCTCCACTAGTTCCTCTTCACCCTCCCTGGAGTGAGCGAGTGGGAGCATCTTTTGGTCGTCACAATGACTTAAGGGTTCTGCTGGCATTTAGTGGGCAAGGTCTAGGAATGCTAAATGTCTTGCAATGCACAGTACAGTTCTGAAGCACAAAGAATTGCCCTGCCCAGATGGCCTGTTGAGAAACGCCATGCCTGACAGGTCTGAGCAGTAATGGCCTCACTGTGGCAAAGGCCTGGGGACCGAGAAGTGCAGCTGTGTCAGTGGATCAGAGTGAAGAGGGGTCTTCACTGCAATAAGCCCACGCTGTCACCCCCGCCTAGGCCTCCGGAATGCCCCCCGATGCTGGGCAGTGATCCAGCCTCTGCTGTGTGCTGTGTACATGCCCAAGTGCGAGAATGACCGAGTGGAGCTGCCCAGCCGCACCCTCTGCCAGGCCACCCGAGGCCCCTGTGCCATTGTGGAGCGGGAGCGGGGCTGGCCTGACTTCCTGCGCTGCACCCCTGACCACTTCCCTGAGGGCTGCCCGGTGAGTCATCTGTGGGGCAGGATCTGTGATGTCTGGCCTAACATAGGAAAGGGTCTGGCAGGATGCAGGGGAACCAGAGCCTTCTTTCCTGGGAGACCTCAAGTCTACAGCCAGGGGAGCCATGAGCCACAAACCAAAACTGCAACTCTGTGATTGGACCAATCTATCAGGGTTTCTGTATTGATCCAAGACAATGAGTTTAGCAAAAAAAAAAATTTTTTTTGAGCACCCACTCTGTTAGGTGTAGGGATTTTACAGGAGTCATGGATGAGGGGGGACTGACTTTAGGTAGTTGATCATACAGCTGGAGAAAGACAAGGGTGTGAGATGTAGAGGTCTGAACTGATAATAATAGTAAGAATGAGAGTAATAATTCTAGTTATTATTTAGTACATGCCAAATACCATGATAAGCACTTTACATCTATTAAGTAAATCCTTAAATTTTACTGTAGGGTAGGTGCTACCATCTTTTAGATGGGAAAGCTGAGGCACCGAGTGGTCAATTAATTACCCAAGGCTGCACAGCCATTGAGTGGCTGTTTGAATCCTGGAAATGGGCCTCCAGACACCATGCACTCTGCCCCTGATACCTTCTTCCAAAGAAGAGGCTCATCCTTGACCTGATCTTACCTCGCCCGTACCTTCTCCCCTTCCCTGGTGCAGAACGAGGTGCAGAACATCAAGTTCAATAGTTCAGGCCAGTGTGAAGCGCCCTTGGTGCGGACCGACAACCCCAAGAGCTGGTACGAGGACGTGGAGGGCTGCGGGATCCAGTGCCAGAATCCGCTGTTCACCGAGGCCGAGCACCAAGACATGCACAGCTACATCGCGGCCTTCGGTGCTGTCACGGGCCTCTGCACGCTCTTCACCCTGGTCAGTCTCAAGGGAAGACAGGATGCTCTTTGTGTTCGGGTGGTCCCTCCTCCTGGGAAACAGGAAAAGAGTCAGATTGTCAGCATGGGACTGGGCTCGGGGAGGGGACGCTCCAGGGAAGGGTCATGATGGAAGAGCGTAGAGTTCAGGTAAGGGCGTCTGCGGCAGCAGAACAACCCTCACCTGCCAGAATGGCCGCTCTCTCTTCTAGGCCACCTTTGTGGCTGACTGGCGGAACTCCAATCGCTACCCCGCGGTTATTCTCTTCTACGTCAACGCGTGTTTCTTTGTGGGCAGCATTGGCTGGCTGGCCCAGTTCATGGATGGTGCCCGCCGGGAGATCGTGTGCCGAGCAGATGGTACTATGAGGCTTGGGGAGCCCACGTAAGTGTCTTGAGGACCCAGAGGGGAGGGCGGTGGAGGAAAACTAGTGAGCACTTTACACAGAAGGGGCAAGGGGTACTTGAAAGCGGGACTTCAGGGAAGAATTCAGCTGGGCTTGGATCCCCCCAAGACCTCTGTGTTGAGCCGTGGCTTCTGCCTCAGGACCTGGATTGTGGGTACCTGTTCAAAGTGGCATCTTCTAGAACCTCTTCATATGTGACCCAAGTCCTGTCCCCAAGCCCCAAGGACCCTCCAGACTTTTGCAGCCCAGGATTTGGGGACAGGGTGGAAAGATGTGGCAGAGGGAGTACAGACTGACCTTCCCAAGTGACACCTACATATCTGCACAGCTCCAACGAGACCCTGTCCTGCGTCATCATTTTTGTCATCGTATACTACGCCCTAATGGCTGGTGTGGTCTGGTTTGTGGTCCTCACCTATGCCTGGCACACCTCCTTCAAAGCCCTGGGCACCACCTACCAGCCACTCTCAGGCAAGACCTCCTACTTCCACCTGCTCACGTGGTCACTCCCCTTTGTCCTCACTGTGGCAATCCTTGCTGTGGCCCAGGTATAGTGACTGGCGGGGGCTGGTGACCTCAGTGGGGAGGTCTTGGGAGAGGGAGCCAGTGACTGACTGTCCCTCTCACACTTTCCTGCTGCAGGTAGATGGGGACTCTGTGAGCGGCATCTGTTTTGTGGGCTATAAGAACTACCGATACCGCGCCGGCTTCGTGCTGGCCCCAATTGGCCTGGTGCTCATTGTAGGAGGCTACTTTCTCATCCGAGGTGAGTGAGGACCAGGCCAAGGCCAGTAGGGTGACTTGTGTGCCGAACGCCTGCTTTTTGGAAGTAGGAACAAGAGCCACCAGCTCTGCCACCTGCACACTGAGACTGCAGCTAGCTTGTACCAGTCCTGGGTGCAGTGTAGAAGAAAGGGACCTTTAGGCAGGTGCAGTAGCATGAACTCTTGCTATGGGACAGCACCTTTGTGTTGGCCAGAAAAATGTACCCCTCCTCCAGATCCCTGACTGGGGCTCACGGCTTACTGAGTGGAACTTGGGCTGGAGTCCAGCCCCTGGCTCCCCTTGGCAGGGTGCCGTTGTGTGATGACCAGCCTGGGTAACCCACTCTGTCCACATGGATCCACTTGTGGCCATTGGTTGTGTGTGCTGTCTTTAATTTTATACTGTCAGCCTTTTGGAATTTGGTTTCCATCTCTTTCCTACCCCCAACACACACATAGTTTTCACAACATGCACAGATTTACTCATCCCTAACTTCCCTGTCTCAATCTGCCACCCCACACTAAGCCTCCGTATCTAACTTATTTTCATTGGGTTTTGTCAGTTTCAGTTTCCTCCCACTTAACCGCCAGCCTTCTGTTCTGCCTTCTTTCCTCCCTTTCTGGCAGTGAATGTGCCTCTGATTTATGTCTCATATCTGTGCCATCCTGTACAGTAGCCACTAGCCACCTGCACTGCAGCTAGTCCAGATTGAGACGTGTTATAAGTGTAAAATACACACTGAATTTCAAAGAAATAGCGCCCCTAAAAAGGAAAATATCTGTTAATGATTTGTTATGTGGATTATATGTTGGAGAGATTACATTTTGGATATATTACATTTATAAAATACATTGAAATCAGTTTTTTTTAATATACTTACTAGAAATTTTAAGATTATATGTGTGTCCCACAGCACATTTCTCTTGAACAGTGCTGTTCTTTTTTAGTTGTAGATAGACATAATGTCTTTATTTTTCTGTGGTGCTGAGGATTGAACCCAGTTCTTCACACACGCTAGGCAAGCACTCTACCACTGAGCCACAACCACAGCCCAACAGTTCTGTTCTTGTTTGTTTTATGCCTTTTCCATCAGAAAACTTGGACCTGGCTGCTTTACTTAGTGGTGTCAGAACCGAGGTCCCTCTTTTTCTCCTCTACTGTCTGGATACTTGCCCAGTCATTCTAGCCCGTGGCAGAATTATTAGTAGCTGTTCTCCCATTCCCTAGTGTCTCCAGTCCTCCAAGCTTTAAGTCAGCACAGGTGTAATCAGACCTAGCACTCCAGGGCCCTAGGACCCTCCCCTATACACCTGTCCCTCTCGGGAGAGTAGCCTCACCCCTGCTAATCTCTGAGGTCCCCCTTCTGTTCAGGAGTCATGACTCTGTTCTCCATCAAGAGCAACCACCCGGGGCTGCTGAGCGAGAAGGCTGCCAGCAAGATTAACGAGACCATGCTGCGCCTGGGTGAGTGGCCCCCAGGGGACCTAGGTCTGAAGTCCTGGCAGCCCAACACTATACCCTTCAGGGGCTCAGGAACCTCCAGGGTACAATAATTCAGTGGGACAAGTTAGCAGCCATGAGACAAGGACAAGATGTGTGTGGGCAGGTGGTGGTAGTGGTGGCAGCTCGAAAGAAGAGGGCCTGCTCAGATGGGAGAGGCAAGTTGAACTGCTCCCTCCGTGTGCCCACTTCCTTCCCACGTGAGCACTCCCACATTTGCCTCAAGGGCCCTTCTTGCTTTATTTGGAGTTCTTGACCGGAGCCCAGCAGTAACTCACCCCAAATTCTGCTGCCTTTCAGTCCTCAGTAGGGCAGACACCCTCCCCGACACCGCTCCTAACGTCCCATCATGCCCCTGTCCTCTACAGGCATTTTTGGCTTCCTGGCCTTTGGCTTTGTGCTCATCACTTTCAGCTGCCACTTCTATGACTTCTTTAACCAGGCTGAGTGGGAGCGCAGCTTCCGAGACTACGTGCTGTGAGTGTGGGACTGGGTTTGGAGGTGGCAGCGGCGGGAGCTGGAGCCCTGGCTGTAAGGACAACATCCCTCTGCTGTGCAGCAGGAGTCTGCCAGGTCCCTGCCTCAGATGAGGCTGATGGTGTCTGGGTGCCCAAGACATCAGCTACTCTGTGCTGTGCCAGGCCTAGCAGAGAGCCTTCTAGTGCTTCTTCAAATCTGCCCTTCTAAGTGCACCCCTTGGCTGGCTGATGGGTTGGTGTGTTTGTAATTTAAGAAGTCTTTTCAAGCCAGGCTCGGTGGTGCATGCCTGTAATCCCAGCGGCTCAGAAGGCTGAGGCAGGAGGATCATGAGTTCAAAGCCAGCCTCAGCAATAGTGAGGCACTAAGCAATTCAATGAGACCCAGTCTCTGACTAAAATGCAAAATAGGGCTGGGGATGTGGCTCAGTGGTCACGTGCCCCTGAGTTCAACCCAGGGTACCAAAAACAATAAAAAAGAAGCCTTTTCATCCTTTGCCTCTTCTGATCAACTCAAGGTTGGCCCCACTTCTCTACCTCCTACAGCATTCTCCATAGATCCCTGCACAGGAGTAGATACCTCTCTGTGACAGATTAACAACCTGTTCGTGTTTGCTAGTTTTGTCTGTGCTTTTTTGTGTACCAATGAGGATGAATTAGGAGAGAGTGAGTCATCTCAACTTCCCCAAGTGCAGCACCTGCTATTATAAGGAGCAACAGTTAAAATGCCCATTAAAGTGGACACTTGTCTGGACTGCTTCAGGCTCATTCTTAAAGGTTCCAGCTTCTGGCCTGGGAAGTTTTAACTGTGAGGGACTGGGATGTAGCTCAGTGATAGAACACTCATGATTGAGACCCTGGATTTGATCCCCAGCCCCCAAACAAACAAAACCACCCAAGAGTATCATGAGAATCATACTCTTTCCAAAGTCTTTGATAGTCTGGACCCATTGGACTCAGAAAGACTCACCTGTCAACCATCTCTCACCACAGATGCCAGGCCAATGTGACCATTGGGCTGCCTACCAAGAAGCCCATCCCTGACTGTGAGATCAAGAATCGCCCCAGCCTCCTGGTGGAGAAGATCAACCTGTTTGCTATGTTTGGCACTGGCATCGCCATGAGCACGTGGGTCTGGACCAAGGCCACACTGCTCATCTGGAGGCGCACCTGGTGCAGGTGAGATCAGCAGCCAGCTCATCCTGTCCCTCCTGTCTTACTTGCAGCCTCAGGCCCCCACCGTCAGACTTTGTCTAGTCCTCCCTGCACGTAGTCTTAGGCAGCTGTTTTCCAAAGCACTGCACTGAGCTGCCTGAGGTCCCCTTCTCAGTGGCTAACCACCGCCCCCTGGTGACGCCGCCTGTCCTTGGGTGACCTGAGGCATGAGCCTGGGCCAAATGCTGAGCCAGTGGGCAGCATCTGGTGAAAGCTGGTGACTTGGTAGCAGAGTACACAGGAGCCTTGTGTTCTAGGTTCACTTCTTTGCAGGGAAGGCCTCTACTCCTTAGAGTCCTTGAGGCACTTAAGACCCTCAGAACTTCCTAACCTAGAGGGAATGGGATGCTGTCTTTCACAAGATTTGATGGCAAGTGGCCGCTCCTCCACTTCCCTTTCCACACTCTCTGCTCTCAGGTTGACTGGGCAGAGTGATGACGAGCCCAAACGGATCAAGAAGAGCAAGATGATTGCCAAGGCCTTCTCAAAGCGGCGGGAGCTGCTGCAGAACCCAGGCCAGGAGCTGTCCTTCAGCATGCACACCGTCTCCCATGATGGGCCTGTGGGTGAGCCTTGGCCCTGTCCTCTCTCGAGCCACTTACCCCCCGAGGGCCCAGCCGCTTTCCCTCCCAGGACGGTGGATTGTTTGGCAGACCATGCTCCCTTCTCCCACTCACACACTCCTTTTTTGCCAGTCCACCTCAGCTCTTCTGGAGGCCTCTCTCCCCTCTGTTCCTGTCCATGGTCTGTAAGGGTTCCCCTCTCTCCCTCTTCTCATCCTTTTCCATTTTCTCTCAGGGCTAGAGTTATCCAGGGTTCCAAGGCTGTATTTCTGACCTCTGTTTAAGCCCTGTGGGGATCTGAAGCTGCTCCCCTCAGATTCTGAATGGGTAGAGATCTCTGTGGTTATAGGATGACCTTTCTCTGACAATTGAAGAGGAAGGGACTGGCTCAGGGAATGGTGCTAGATAAGGAATGAGTCACTGAGAGGGACTGGGAAGTCACTGTTCCATCTTTCTTTCCATCTCCAAAGCGGGTTTGGCCTTTGACCTCAATGAACCCTCAGCTGATGTCTCCTCTGCCTGGGCCCAGCATGTCACCAAGATGGTGGCTCGGAGAGGAGCCATACTGCCCCAGGATGTGTCTGTCACGCCTGTGGCAACTCCAGGTATGAGAATCTAGGCTTCTGTAGGAAGGTGGTGGGCATAGACACTGGGGGTTCCTGGGACTGGAGTACCAGAGAATACCAGAGGGGGAGGAGGAAGGAAAGGACCCAGAGGATCTGAAGTGTGGGGTCAAGGCATTAAAAGTCCAGAGCTCAAGAATAGGGGTGCTGGGAGCCTAGGGGTATAGCTCATTGGTAGAGTACTTTCCTAGCATGTGCAAGGTCCTGGTTCAATTCCCAGCATCTAGGGGCTGGGATTATAGCTCAGTGGTAGAACGCTTGCCTTGCATGCATGAGTCACTGAGTTTGATTCTCAGCACCACATACAAAAATAATAAATAAATAAAATAAAGATATTGTGTCCATCTACAACTAAAAAAAATCCCCAGCACCAAACACACACACACACACACACACACTAAGGATTCTGAAGAGGGAAGGTATTGAGGACAGAGCCAGGGCCCCAGGCTGTTCTCTCTCCTCTGACAGTACCCCCAGAAGAACAAGCCAACCTGTGGCTAGTTGAGGCAGAGATCTCCCCAGAGCTGGAGAAGCGCCTGGGTAGAAAGAAGAAGCGAAGGAAGAGGAAGAAGGAGGTGTGCCCCCTGGCACCAGCCCCTGAGCTTCACCATCCTGCCCCCGTCCCCGCCCCTGCCACCAGCGCTGTTCCTCGGCTGCCTCAGCTCCCCCGGCAGAAATGCCTGGTGGCTGCAGGGGCCTGGGGATCTGGGGAATCCTGCCGACAGGGAGCCTGGACCCTGGTCTCCAACCCCTTCTGCCCAGAGCCCAGTCCCCGTCAGGACCCATTTATCCCCAGTGTCCCAGCGCCCACGGCCTGGGCTCAGGGCCGCCGCCAGGGTCTGGGGCCCATTCACTCCCGCACCAACCTGATGGAGGCAGAGCTCATGGACGCAGACTCGGATTTCTGAGCCTGGAGAGCAAGGACAGAAAAAAGGAACAAATACTATCCCAAGGCTCTTCTTCCTCCCTGAGAGTGCTTCCCTGGGATCTCGTCTTCCAGGAAACTGTGGGCCAAGTGCTCTCCCAGGAGAGTTCTGTATGTTTGGCTTAAAGCAGCAGGACTGTAGGAAAGAGCCAGACTTCTCCATGGGTAGGTCTCACCCCAAGGGCAGGGCCCTGGAGCTCAGGGTCTTTCTGTCCCACCAGCTGGAGTCTGACTCACAGCAATGGTCTTCAGCAGAGTTTATGGTGGGGGCAATAATGGCAGAGGTAGGGGTGACAGTTCTCAGAGTGGATTGTGGTGGCCAGGGAGGCAGCCATTCCCTATCTTCCAGATGGGGTTGGTTGCCCTTTTCTTTGCCAACGGGTGCCCTTTCCTGGCACTCTCAGACCAAAAGTGTTTATTGTGTCATTTGTCCTTTGTCTAAGTGAGAACAGGGCTCCCCTCTTCATTTTAGGTGGTCCTGGGGCCAGAAGTGCCTACTGCCACAGGGGCCATACCTCTCTTAACAGGTAGCCCTTCCCTAAACCCACCTCTGTTCTGCCTCTCCCTTCCCTTTCCCATCTCATTTCCACCAGGCCAGCCTCTTCTTGCTTCCTGTTTGTTGATTAGAACTCAAAACTACAAATCACACACACACACACACACACACACACACACACACACACACGCACGCACGCACTGAGCTCCATCTCTTGGTGAGAGATTGATTCAGCTGTAGAGCCTTGGCCTGGTAAGGAGTAAGTTGGAGCCTCTGGGCCCCTGAAAGACATGTTATGTCTTCTTCATGACCATCCAGTGGGGATGGATCCTCTGACTTGAGGGGCTATCCTGGGAAGCTGCTATAGCTTCAGCCAGGCAGGAAAGCTTCTTTCAACTTCCATAACTGGTGGGGTAGGAGAGTCCCACCTTTCATAACCTCCATCCATGTCCCCAGCACCCCACATTCAAGACCCAGAGAGCTGGAAGCCTTAGAAGCTGGCTGGGTTTTAGGTCAGGGGATAGAGATGGGAAGAAGAAATATGAACAGTAAATAAAACATTTTTGTATAAACTCCAGTGTGTTTATTTTCCTTAACCCTAGTTTTGTCTTATTTACCTGGTCTCAATCTCTTGTCTTCCACATCCTCCTAAGTGTCTTCTGAAAGGACAAGAGCTCGGGGCTGATGAGGTCAAGACTGACAGCCAGAGGTCGGGCTGATGTCAGCTTCATATGCTGATTGTCTTCCCTGACTCTCTATGAACAAAAGTTCCTCAGTGTCCACAGCTGCTTCATTGAGTACTAAGCACAAGATAATCGAGTATGAGCATGCAGTTCAGCCCTGAAATGATGACAGGAAGCAAGCATCTCCTGGGGTCTGCCTCAAGGCAGGACTTCGTGCCATCTGCCAGGGATGTCAATTTTGCTGGGTGCATTCTGATCCAAGATGCTTTCTTGGGCCAACGGGATTCAAAGTCAAGGGAAGCCCTTTAGTCTCACTTCCTCCAAATATGTCAATAGGAAGCAGCTGAGTTACAAGAACTGTGGTAGGGAGATCTGTAGAGGACCTACAGACTTGGAAGGGTATTGTGGAGTGTTGACCAAGTATATTTTGTGGAGTAACCTTTCCTACTGCTGCTCCTGTGACAGGGACATGTATTTTGACCAGACTTGGATTCCAGTGAGGGAGGAAAGGGTTCTACCAACATACTGATTATACCCTAGGTACTTGATTTTTTGCAGTACTGGTGATTATACTCAGGGATGCTCTACCACTGAGCTATATCCCCAACCATTTTTATTTTTATTTTGAGGCAAGGTCTTGCCAAATACCCAGGCTGGCCTTGTATATGCAATCTCCTGCCTCAGCCTGAGTAGCTAGGATTACAGGGGTGCCTCACAGCACCCAGCTAGCTCTATCCTAGGCACTTTATATGTGTGTATTATATCAATAATAGCTAACTCTTACTGAATGCTGGCTAGGTGCTCTTCCAAGCAATTTATAAGAATTATCCCACTGAATCTCCAAAGACCTATGGGGCTCCATTATACCCGTCAAGATACTGAGGCATGGAAAATTCCAATAGCTTATCCCAGACCACCCACTAATTAGTAATGCTGGGATCCAAGGAGGCTCCTCTGGCTCCAGTGAGTTCTTAGCCACTGTGGTAATGATCCAATCAGAAGAGCTAGTTATATGTAAAAAAAAGCTCAGTGAAGCAAAATAATGTGCACACAACCTTGTAGCTAGTGAGTGCCAGACATCTCGTAGCTAGTAAGACCCAAGGTCTTACTGATTCTGAAGTCCAGGCTCTTTCCACTCCCAGTTCTGACCTTTGATCTTTTTTCCTATTCAGATTTTCCATTTTGTTTACCCCCAGCTACCCACACCCCCTTGATAATTTTGTTCATTGTTGCTGCTACTGTTTCTCTCAGCAGATTGATAGCTATTTTTTAGCCTTTATCAACAACAGTATTAAGACAATAAAACATCAGTGTTGTTTAATTATATTTTCTGAAGTAAATGAAAGTGCTATGATTTTCTTCTTTTTGCCTCCATGGACATTCAACTACTTGTTTCCTTCCCTCTGTCCTTTCTTTAGGAGGATTACTTGGGTAAAAGATGGGAGATGGAATTCAATCTGGGTCTTAAAAGCTGAGAAATGTTACCTCAGTGTGGCTGCAAAGGTAGACTATGACCGCTAGGGGTCAGTGCGAGTCCACCTTTTGTGAATGCAGGCATTGGGCTGCAGCTGGGATGTCCAAGACCGTGAATACCCCCCACAACCAAGAAATCCTACAAGACTTTTATAGGAACACCAGATCGCTGAACTGAGCAATAGTGCCACGCTTCCACCAAACTCCAGAATTAGATTTTTTTTTTGGTACTAGGGATTGAATTCGGGTACTCCACCACTGAGCCACACCCCCAGCCCTATTTTGTATTTTATTTAGAGACAGGGTCTCACTGAATTGCTTAGCACCTCGCTGTTACTGAGGCTGGCTTTGAACTCATGATTCTCCAGTCTCAGCCTCCCAAAGTGCTGGGATTACAGGCGTGCGCTACTGTGCCCCGCTCGGAATTAGATTCTTGAAGAAACCCCAGAGGATCCAAGAAGAGCCTGATTTGGGGACTCTTGCTGCAGCCCTGAGATTCACCTCCAGTAGACTCTGCCCTCAGCTGCTCCCTTGGGCTTTGCTACTCTTTCAAATCAAGGTGTCCAGCACCCCCAAGTACTGAGGCCTGCCTCTGTCAGTCTCATGGTCTCAGCAAGCACTCTACCACTGAGCTACATCCCTATATTTTATTTCTGAGACTCAAAATTAACAACTGTTTTTATTATTTTATCAAATTTGCATCCAGCCTTTTATTTTTTTTGTAAAGAAATAAAGTGTAACAGATTCATTAAAATCCCTTTTAACCAACCCCCAACTCCCCAACTGCCCACTTTCTTACTCCTTGAAAGGAAGACAACTGTTTGTGTTTCCTGGGTTTCCTTCTAATCCATTTTCATATTCTTATATGTATATGAAGCTGATTATGTACCTATAAACAATTTACATATAGCTTTTTTTCTGTGTGTGTGTGTGTGTGTGTGTGTGTGTGTGTGATGCTGGGGATTGAACCCAGGGGCGCTCTGCCACTGAGTTACACCCTCAGACCTTTTTTATTTTGAAACAAAGTCTTGCTAAGTTGCTGAGGCTGGCTGGTCTCAAACTTGTGACCCTCCTGCCTTAGGCTCCTGAATCACTAGGATTACAGGTATAGCCCACCGCACCAGGAGTTTGGTCTGCTGTTAAAGATTTTATTTTCATCTAAATTACACATGATATACTTTAAAAAGTCAAATAATTGTGTAAGTCTCTCCCTCCCTCCCTTTTGGGGTTTGAACCCAAGAGTGCTTTACCACTCAGCTACACCCCCAGCCCTGCTTTACAAGTGTTATTACTTAAAACAGCTGTCTTGTTATCCCATCTCACCACCTACCTCATCATTTCTTGTCCTGGGAGCCAATCACTTTATTTTAGGTGATCCTTACGGTGCTCATTTCTGTCTGTCTGAATAACATGATTATAATGCTACTTCTTGGGTGTTTTGGGTATTACCATTTGATTTCCTAATATAAAGTTAAGGATTTAGCTCTTTCTCACTCTTGGCCTGTAAGGAGGAAAAGGCCTGTTAGGGGAGGAGCCAGTAGTAATAGTTTTGAAAACTGGAAAGCAAATGAGTGCTCTTTTAGCAGACTTGAAAAAGCTGAAGTTTGCCAGGCATAGTGGTGCATGCCTAAAATCTCTCCTACTTAGGAGGTTATAGCAGGAGGATCACAATTTTGAGGCCAGCCTTAGCAACTTAGCCATACCATGTCTAAAAATAAGAAATTAAAAAACAGCTTGGAAATATAGCTCAGGAATGGACTGCCTGCCTCCTTCCATGCCCCAGCCCCAGGTTGAATCCCCAGTACTGCCAAAAACAAACAAATCCTTTGTGTTAGCTAGTAGCAGGGAAAAGCTTCTATTGTAGGATCCTCAGAAGGCTGTTTTGGAGGTAACAGGCACTTCAGAAGGTGGAGACTAAAGGAGGATTGATCCCCTACCCAGCCACACAGTTAGATGACCACCGTTACCAACCTTGGATGATTAAAACCTTTATTCTCTGGAGAAGGCAAACAGGATCTGTAGTATATGAGGTCATAATCTTATAGCCTCAAGAATTGACTTGAAGAAGTTCAATCTTCCTGATTCTACCTTTTAAAAAATTTTAGTCCCCTGTTCCACTCCAGACTTTTGAAAGATATTCTCTTTATTCCCAGTATTTTGAAATTGTACAATGATGCATTATAACATGATTTTTGCCCCCCGATACCGGGGATTGAACCCATGGGACCTCTACCTCCAAGTTACATCCCCAACTCTTTTTTTTTTTTTTTTTTTTTGGTACTGGGGATTGAACTCAGGGCACTTGACCACTGAGCCACATCCCCAGCCCTATTTTGTGTTTTATGTAGAGACAGGGTCTCACTGAGTTGCTTAGCGCCTCGCCATTGCTGAGGCTGGCTTTGAACTTGCGATTCTCCTGTCTCAGCCTCCCTAAGTGCTGGGATTACAGGCTTGAGCCACTGCGCCCGGCTCCCAACTCTTTATTTTGGGATAGGGTCTCCCTAAGTTGCCCAGGCTGGCCTCACACCTGTGATCCTCAATCTCTAAGAGTTTCTGGGTTAGTTTATTTTCATCCATTTGGCTGGAAACCTAATGGTGTCTTTCATTCTGGAATTCCCATCTTCATTTCTAGGAAATACTTTGAATTTTTCCTTCATTTTCTTGACACTTGTATTATTTAGGTATTGGACTTCCAGGACTGGCATTCTAATTTATTCTCTTTACCATTTTTTTAAAAATTATTTTTTTAATTTATGTATTGTGTTACTGGGGTTCAAATCTGAGGCTTTGAGAGCATGCTAGGCTCTCAAGAGCACTCCACCAGTGAGTATACCCCCCATTGTTTTTGGTACTGAGGATTGAACTCGGGGTACTCGATCACTGAGCCACATCTCCAGCCCTATTTTGTGTTTTACGTAGAGACAGGGTCTCACTGAGTTGCTTAGCGCCTCGCCGTTGCTGAGGCTGCCTTTGAACTCGTGATTCTCCTGTCTCAGCCTCCCTAAGTGCTGGGATTACAGGCTTGAGCCACCGCGCCCGGTTTACCCCCAATTTTTGAAATTTAAAGAAAAAAAATTGAAGACCTGAAATACAATTCCTAAAAGATTGCCTTTTTCAGAAAACTAGCTCTTCAATGTAATTACATCTATAAAGTCAAAATGTATATATGAATAACAAAAATTGTAAAACAAGCCAAAAATTGTAAAACAACTCTTCAACAATTTCAGCAAAAAATACATCTTTCTAGGGGCTGGGATTGTGGCACAGTGGCAGCGTGCTCGCCTAGCATGCTGAGGCACTGGGTTCGATCCTCAGTCCACATAAAAATAAAATAAAGGTATTCTGTCCACCTGCAACTAAAAAAATAAATAAATACTTTAAAAAAATACATCTTTCTAATATTTTTTGAGTTTAAAAAATTCTGCCAGCATGTTTTCATTTCAAAGGTGTTGTTTGTTTTCTGAATGTTCATTCCTTGAAACAGTATGTTCTTTCACAAATACAAGACTGTAAGTTCCAAGGATATTAGTGATTTTTCTTTTTTAAATCTTGCTTTCTTTCCTTTTGGGTATGCATGATGCTGGGGATAGAACCCAGATCCTTGCATGTGCCAGACAAACAATTTACCACTAAGCTACACCCCCAGCCCTGCCTTACTTTCTTAATGTATAGCCCGTTTCCTCAAGTTATTTATTTGTTCTGCTTGCTGGTCTATTTCAGCAAGTGTTGGTCTATTTCATATTAAGAGTTTTCTTCATATGTCTGGTGGCTTTAACTTCCCATACTCAGGAGATGTGACATTAAATGATTCACAGAAGCTCTGCAAACCTGGCCATGGCCTTCACCATGGGTGGTCTGGTTGGCCTATTACCTTGGGGGAATTCTCAGTGTTAGTATCTTCCTTTCTTTCCTGGATGGCCCAGATACCTCAGAGAAATTCTTCCAGTGCCCTGCATAGACGGTTCTGGAAACTGAATGAGATAGGTGAAGGAAGAAGACCTAAATATTTCATTAAAGAGTTTATAAGTTGTTGCTTAATCATCCTGTTTCCAGTATAGCAATTTCATCTTCAGTTATGCTGGTGTCCCTCAGCAACAAAGACAGCAAAAGTAGCAGGTATGTAGGATGGAGCTGAAAATGGGGGAAAGTATCACCTTACCATTGGTCCTGAAATGTGGTGGTACCTTGATAAATGATGAGTATGTCCTTTCCAATGCTCTCACTTTTTGTTTTATAACCACATTCCACTGAAGAATTAATTTGTTCCCTCAGTAATTAACTCTAGAGGCAGTCCAGGTAGGCAGCTGCTGCCTATGAGCTCCTACACATGCCAGGTGGCTGTACTGCAGCTCCCTTGTGCATTAGGGGGAAGAAAGAAATCAGTTATAGAGCTGTTAATCTCTGCCTAGACAGCTGGAGGATGAAGCTCTGGGCTGGTTCTTTATAACAGGAAGGAAATTCTGAAAGCCAGAAATGTGAAGAGAAAGCTTAAGAAGCTCTGTGTCTGGTAGACCTGTGGGCCTGTGGAAATGGCGGTGCTCAGGGGCCTTCCAATACATAGTGTGAGGCACAAATTTGGAGATCAGGAAATGAAAGCTTCCATTTAATGCAGGACTATTCAACAAATTGAACAGATTTGCAACTTGGCAGAACGTAGAAAAGGAAATCAAGGCAGGTGATTTCTCCCTCTTTCTCCTTGCCAGGAAAAAATAGATACTCCAATGACTAGATGGTCAGTGGCCCACCTGGGCTGTCATAACTGTCACCCTTTGAACAGTTATAAACTGTAAGATGTTTGCCTTAATTTCTCTAAAAACAAAGAAAAGCCTACCTCATCGGTCACCAATTGCATTTTAATGTATTTTCTTAGTTTTTTCTTTACACAAAAGCAAATGGATTTACAAATTCTGTCTCCTGCATTTTAGCTTAGTATACATTTTTAATCATAGGTATTTATTCTTTCGGTCATTAAAAAAGTTATTGGAATTTTTTTTTTTTTTTTGAGCCAGAGGATCTATTTCCTGAGCTGGCCTCCAGCCTCAGCCTCCTAAGTAGCTGGGCCTACAGAAGCATGCTTTTGCAGCCACCTGGAAAACAATTTTCTTTTTTGGTACTGGAGTTGAACCCAAGGTACTTTACCACTAAGCTATATCCCCAACCCTTTTAAACTTTTTAAGAAATTTTAAGACAGAGGCCCGCTAAGTTGCTGAGGCTGGCCTGAACTTAGAATTACAGTCATATACTACCAGGCCCGGCTGGAAAACACTTCTTTTTTAAAATATTTTTTCTATTTGTAGATGGACACAATATCTTTATTTTTATGTGGTGCTGAGGATGGAACCCAGTGCCTCACACATGCTAGGCAAGCGCTCTACCACTGAGCTACAATCCCAGGCCCTGGAAAACACTTCTTAAAGGCTAAAACCATTTCCTTATTGTTGGGAACATTAGTTTCAGATACCTTTTTGTTGTTAAAAATAAATTGCTATACATATCTTTGAGCTTGCACTCTCTAAAATAATGTAGAATTGCAAAAGAGTAACAGAGGTACAAAGAAAATAAAAATCATAAAAGTTGCATCACTTAGGGAAACACTATCGGGGTTTTAGTATTGCTCTACGCTATATATGTATCTGGATTTCAGATCATTTCCCTAGAAAAATTAGTAGGTGAAAAGACATGGCCAACTTAGGGAGACCCTGTCTCAAAAATAAATAAATAAATAAATAAAGAGGGCTGGGGACGTAGCTCAGAGGTGGAACACTCTGGGGTTCAATCCTCAGTACCAAACAACAACAACCCAAAACACTTTTTTGGTACGGCCTCATTTAAGGCAACGTGTTAATTCCTCAGCAGTGAAATTTCGACCTCGTGCAAACTAATTTCTTTTGGGATTGATTCTAGCTTCGAAGTCCAGAATGTGCCGAAAACCGCCGCAGCAAGCAAAGTCCTATTTCATTCTTTCTAAAAACTAAGCTACTGAAGTTCGGAAAGGTGTTAAGGTCCCAGTTTCACAGCGAAACCAAGTCTTCAAGCTCGGAGCAGACGCTCTCCTCGCGTGACGCCACCGCTTTTCCTTTAAAAGACAGGCCACGTGATTGCAGACGCGCACACGGAGGAGATTCACACTGTCAGGGGAGCGAGTCATTCCTCCCTCGCTTTCACTAGGGTTTCTGGCTTCCCCTACCCGGAAGCCACAAGTCCTCTAGAAGTTTTCTCTTCCTCATCCCTTCGGTCGCGTCACCCGTCCTCCTTTCCGTTAGTCGTCGGCCCTGGGGCTCCCTCTCAGCTACAGAACCCTACTGTGGAAGGCCAAGGGGACTACAACTCCCAGGGGGCCTTGCGGTTCCGCCCCACGCGCAGTGTAGGTCGGGGGCTGAGGTCCCACGGTCTTCTCTCCGCGTGCGGCCGGGAGCAAGCGCACTACAGGTTCCGTGGCGCCTCGCGCGCTAGCCGGACCGGGGCTGGGAGGGGCTGGAGGGGTCGAGGCTGGCAGGCGGACTGGCGGGCGGAGGAAGGGGGTGGGAGCGGAGGCGATGGAGGGGAGGAGTGGGGGAATGGGGGAGGGAAGGGGAAGGGAGGCGGGAGGCGGGGCGGAGCCGGAGCTGGAGCTGGAGCTGGAGTCTGAGCCGGCGGTTGCAGCGGAGGCGGTGATGTCGGTGCAGGTTGTGTCAGCAGCGGCTGCTGCCAAGGTACCTGAGGTGGACCTGAAGGACTTGAGCCCCTCCGAGGCGGAGCCGCAACTAGGACTGAGCACGGCGGCCGTGGGCGCCATGGCCCCCCCGGCAGGCGGCGGGGACCCCGAGGCTCCGGCTCCTGCCGCGGAGCGGCCCCCGGCCCCTGGCCCGGGCTCCGGGCCCGCCGCCGCTCTCAGCCCTGCCGCCGGGAAGGTGCCTCAGGCGTCGGCCATGAAACGGAGCGACCCGCATCACCAGCACCAGCGGCACCGCGACGGCGGCGAGGCCCTGGTCAGCCCCGACGGCACAGTCACCGAGGCGCCGCGCACAGTCAAGAAGGTATTGGGGCCGGGCTGCCTGGCTCGGAGAAGGAGAGAGGGAGGGAGGGGATCGAGGGGGACCGCAGATCCTCTTGGCACGGCGGCACCACCCTCCACGCTCTCACTTCTTATCCTGGGAACAGTGAGACCCCTTCCCCCTTGAACCCACCCTCTTGGAGCTGCCTCCACCTGGCCCCCAGGGCTGGGAAGCGGAGACTCCAGGTGGTACGGTCGTACTTCGCTGGGAGTAACATGGAGGTAGCGCTCTCCCCTACTACTTGGAATAAGCACGGGGAAGAGAGGCAGCTTATACTACGCCCCCCGCGCCCCGGCACTCCCACTTGTTATTTTCCGGACTATCCGAGAAGGCGATCTGGATAGTATAGAAAAACCTTGCCGCTTTCGGAAGCCCACCCACCAATAAAGGTGGAAAAATCTTTTCTACTTGGAGAACGAGTAAGCAGTAGTTAGCTCGCATTGAAATCCTCTGAGTTGGCTGGCTTCTGTACAGATGATGACTTTCTGCCTTTCTGTGGCCAACCGCTTCCCCAGAGCAGTATTGATGCTGTGCCCTTCCTTCTCAGCTACTGTAATACTCTTGCATTTTCTTTGATTGTAGAAGGGTAACGGAGAGACTCCTCACTCTTCTATTCTAAGAGGTTTGTAACCCTACTCAGTAATTGGTCAGCAGGATTATTAGATTGTGTATGAAGAGAATGGTGGTTGTATCCGTTCCTTTATTGTGATGAGAAAGCGTTAGGAAGAAATGCTCACTTTTGGGAAAGCGAGCATTGTGGCTTTCTATCTCAGCTGCCAGCTTCTCTCATACATAGTTGTGGGGAGGCCGCAGAACACCAAAGAGTAAGCATGCCTAGATGTAAAATATTACCCGAACCTTGGCTATCCATCATACCTTTCTCTCAATGCTAAATCAGCCCGGGGGTGGGGATAAATATTGGAAAATACAGAGATGTGGGTCATGTAAAAATTTCCTAGGCACAATACGAACACAGCAATTTGTTTCTTAAATTGTTGTGAATGATTTTTAATTGTTTTATCAGAACAGCAATAAAAGGATGTGAAATCAGCTGAATTTGAACCTTGGATCCAAACATTTTGTTGTTAATTGCTTTTATGATTAAGGTCTAGCAAATACCTTTTTCAATCTGACTACCCAAATATAGTGATAAATGACATCAGGCTCAAGACCGAAGGAATTTGTTTAATACTTCTTTAGGGCAGTGTCCTTATCATTTGTAATATGAATCTTCTAGGAGCAATTACAGTAAAAGAGGAAGCATGTATCTACTTGAGAGTGGGGAATTCTGAAGCATATTTCTGACTAGTTTGGATGCTTTATAACTTTGGCCAAATCTTTTTCTTGTGATTAAGATTCTTGTCTAAAATCTGTAATTCAGTTAGATTTTTTAAAGGGTAAAAGTGCTTTAAAAATTCGTTTTAGAGCATGGAGTTTAGTCAGGCAGACCTAGGTTTGAGTTCTAGTACCCCTACTACTAGCTTTTGGATAATTTCCAAATTCTACAACTCAGCTTCTTCTGTAAAATGAGAATATTAATTATGATTGAGAATTAGAAATACGTGCAAAGGTCTTACTTAGCATTGAACTTGTCACATATAGTATGGTCTTAAAAAATTATAGCTATTATTATTAGGAAGAATGGATTTTTATTCCTTCCATCATGACCTAAGTGCATGCCCCTATGACCTCCTCTGAAAGGTACACAACAGTTCAATAGATTCTATATAAAGAAGTTAAAAAATAACAAGGCAGCATACCTACCAGAGTCTGTTTTTCTTAATTCTAGATGTGCTTCTTGGCCATTTTCCTTGTCACTAAACCACCTTCTTCCTGTTGTTTTTCAGTATCAAAATGTATGCTCCATGATTCTGGATTTACTAAGCAGCCTCAAGGCTATGGAAGACAGGGCTGAGCTTGCCTTAGACAATGTTAATTGCACCAAAAAAACTTTTCTGTTGAAAAGTTAAGCAGGTGAAGTTCTGGGCAAGGATGCAGATGTTTAACATAAGTAAGGGCACTGCTGAGTTGCTTTTTAGAGACAAAATCTTAACTTTTTTGATATCAAATTGACTAAATGAAAATAAATGTACGAGTCTGCCCTTCTTTCCCCAAGTGGAAAAATCACTTCATCAAGGAACTGCAGCATGACATTTGGATTTATTGAGCCTTTCTTAATTCTTGGATTGTCTATTTAAATAATCATTCTGCCTTGATTCCCTTCTGCTTTTATGAAATTTTGTGTATGAAGGGACTGGGAACATTAGGATTGAAAAAGTTGCCTTTGACTATGTAACTGATGAATGTTGCTTTTATTTTGTAACTCATGTACAGACTTGTTTATGTTAAATCATATTTCCATTGATGATTTTCCTTACTGCATTCATGTATTTGCCATCAGTTTCTTAGCTCTTTCACTCTGCCTAGCCACACAAGCAGCACAAGGGAAATTTTTTTTTTTTTTTTGGTGGTGCTGAGGCTAGAGCCCAGGGCCTTCTGTATGCTAGGCAAGCACTCTACCACCAAGCCACATCTTCAGTCTCAGAAATAAACTTTTTATAAGAGGCAGAATTCTCAAGTGCAATAGTCAGTAAGAATGAACATACAGTACGTAGGTTATGCTGTCACATTTTGTCTTTGACATCTGCCTCCATCCTGTAACTTTTGGTGCTCTGGGGGCCATATTTTGTCATTGTAGTTATGATATATTTGTATATAATCTTTTTTATAAGCTCACATTAAATGAACTAAACAAACCAAAAATCTCTGTACGAAGTAATTTGTGAAATGGAAGATAAGTAAACGAGATAACAGTTGAGAGGATTTCTTCCCAGTGTTCTTGGAAATGGGTGCTAGGAACATTGGAGTGCAGCAGCAAAAAGAAAAGGCAGAAGATGATTTACTTCAGAAAAGTTAAAAACAACTTCTAACAATAAGACTGCAAGCCCAGGAACCTCAACTGACTTGTGCTTACATCACTGTCAGTAATGACCATGTTCAAACAGATTCCATATTTCTCTTGGCAGACTTATTACCTTGCACTAGTTTTGTTGCTGTCAGGATTTAGTGCTTTCTTGCTCTGAATTGTTTAAGCTCTTGATTTGGTTAATTATAGATTACAGAAATGGAATGTTTTGGATATAGGCATGGGAATGTGGGAACAGTGTGACTTCTTTGCTAGTTAGAAAAGTACACCCTGGCAAAATGTTAAGTGAGTCAGTTGGCAGTTGGACCCTAATAATAGTTATCATTATTGGCCTTTTTTAAAAATAGTTTTTTAGTTATAGATGGACACAACATCTTTATTCATTTGTTTATTTTTATGTGGTGCTGAGGATCGAACCCAATGCCTCACATGTGGGAGGCAAGTGCTCCACCACTGAGCTACAGTCCCAGCCCATTATCGGCCTTTTTTTTTTTTTTTTTTTTTTTTGGTACTAGGGATTGAACTCAGGGGCACTCGACCACTGAGCCACATCCTCAGCCCTGTTTTGTGTTTTATGTAGAGACAGGGTCTCACTGAGTTGCTTAGCGCCTCGCCATTGCTGAGGCTGCCTTTGAACTCGTGATTCTCCTGTCTCAGCCTCCCAAAGTGCTGGGATTACAGGCATGCGCCACTGCTCCCAGCTCCATTATTGGCCTTTTATGTGCCAGAAATTGTCATAGGTGTTTCTGTAATCCTGACAAGCATATTATGAGATACAGGTGACATTATCTCTATTTTACAGATGAAGAAATATGGTCCAGAAGGTAAGTACCTTAAGATTATACATTTAGGAAGCGGCAGAGGTGGAACTTAAATTCACATCTCTTTCTTCATAGCCCATGTCTTTTTCATTATATCACATGGATGGTTTCTGACCTCTTAGGTCTTAGGTGCTGGTTCTGGCCTTCTCCCTGAATTTTTTTTTTTTTTTTTGGTACCAGGGATTGAACTCAGGGGCACTCAACCACTGAGCCACATCCCAGCCCTATTTTGTGTTTTATGTAGAGATGGGGTCTCACTGAGTTGCTTAGTGCCTCGCTGTTGCTGAGGCTGGCTTTTAACTCGTAATCCTCCTGTCTCAACCTCCCAAAGTACTGGGCTTATAGGCTTGTGCCACCGCACTGGGCTCCCTGAACTTTTTTTTTTAAACAGTTCTGGGGATTGAACTGGAGTGCTTTATGACTGAGCTATAGCCCCAGCCCTTATTTTGAGACAGGGTCTTGCTAAATTGCTGAGGCTGCCTCAGCCTCTTGAGTTGCTGGGATTACAGGCATGTGCTACCATGCTTAGCTTCCCTGAAATCTTTAGAATAGTCAGTGAACTCTAAGGTGTGTCTGTCTGGTGAAGGCTTAGGTCATCCCAGGACTAAACTAAGAAGAGTGTGAGTCAAGGCTTTAGGAAGAGGACAGGAGAAAATTGTACAAATGTACAGCTCAAAGAATTGTCAAATTAGAAGGGAAGAAGAATATCTCATACAGAAAAGCATTTCAAGATCAATGATGCAGCCTCACATTTTTTAAAATATATTTTTCAGTTGTTCATGGATCTTTATTTTTTTAAATTTATATGCGGTGCTGAGAATTGAATCCAGTGGCTCGCACATGCAAAGCAAGCACTCTGCCACTGAGCCACTACCCCATCCCCCAGCCTCATATTTATGATTAATTGTTAATCTGAAAAATGTATTCTTAAAGTTATAAATCTGGCATACCTGAGGAATATATTCCTTTCTGTTTAATTAATGATTGTCCCCTGTTTGTTTTACCTTCTCTCTGAATCAAACTCTGATTAAACCTTTTGAATATTAGAAAATGACAATTTTATGTATTCCTGCTGTATGCCAGATATGGTACTTAAGAGCCTAATATATACAATTTTATTTAATTTGTGGGGAGTACTGGGGATTGAACCAGGAGGGATGCTTAACCACTGAGCCACATCCCTAGCCTTTTTTATTTTTTATTTTGAGGCAAGGTCTCGCTAAGTTGCTTAGTGTCTTGTTAAATTGGTGAGTCTGGCCTTGAACTTGCGATCTTCCTTCTTCAATCACTGGGATTACAGGTGTGCATCACCATACCCCACTACCATTTTATTTAGTACTTTCTTTTAAAAATATTTTTTAGTTGTAGGCAGACACAATACTTTATTTTTATTGATTTATTATTTTTATGTGGTGCTGAGGATCGAACCCAGTGCCTTACCCGTGCTAGGCGAGCGCTCTAATGCTGAGCCACAATCCCAGCCCCTTATTTAGTACTTTTAAGAACACTTTTTTTGGGGGAGGAGGCACTGGGTATTGAACTCAGGGGTACTTGACCACTGAGCCACACCCCAGCCCTAGTTTGTATTTTATTTAGAGACCGGGTCTCTCAGAGTTGCTTAGCATTTGCTGAGGCTGACTTTGAACTTGAGATCCTCCTATCTAAGCCTCCCAAACTGCTGGGATTACAGGCATGTGCCACTGTGCCCAGCCACAAAACTTTTTTTTTTTAATATTTTTTTAGTTGTAGACGGACACAATATCTTTATTTTATTTATTTATTTTTATGTGGTGCTGAGGATCAAACCCAGTGCCCCACACATGCTAGGCAAGCACTTTACCACTGAGCCACAATCCCACCCCCAGCCATAATACTTTTAAGAACCCTTACAGGTAGTGTTTGATTTATTGAGGAAACTGAGGTTTGAGAAGTTAAGGAATTTGGCCCAAGGTTGCACAGTAATGTGATGCAGCTAACAATCCTAATCTGGCTCCAAAACCCAAATTCTGTAGCTTTTCAATTCAAATTATTTCTCTCCTCAAAATTCAGGACTTGACCTTTTAATTTTTGTCCCCTCCCCCGCCAGTACTGGGGATTGTACTCCAGGGATGCTACATTCACAACCCTTTTTATTGTTCGAGTCAGGATCTCCCTAAGTTGCCAAGGTTGACCTCAAACTTTTGATCTTGCCTCAGCCTCCCAAATGGCTGGGATTACAGGGATGTGCTTCATTGCCCAGCTAAATCTTAATCTGAATTTTTTTTTTGAGTACTGGAGATTGAACTCCTGTACTTGACCACTGAGTCACATCCTCAGCCCTGTTTTGTATTTTAGAGACTGGGTCTCATTGAGTTGCTTAGCATCTCGCTTTTGCTGAAGCTGGCTTTGAACTCCCAATCCTCCTGCCTCAGCCTCTCTAGCTGTTGGGATTATAGGCATGTGCCACTGAGCCTGGCTTAATCTGAATTTTTTTTTTTGTAGATTTTTTTGTTATATAATAGACAGTTCTTATTTATTGACTAGTATTATTTGTGAATGCTATTCTCCTTGAGCTCGGGAAAGATTAAACATTATTTTAAGAGCTGTTTTAGGGCCGGGTGCGGTGGCTCAGGCATGTAATTCCAGCACTTTGGGAGGCTGAGACAGGAGAATTGTTAGTTCAATGCCAGCCTCAGCAATGGCGAGGTGCTAAGCAACTCAGTGAGACCCTGTCTCTAAATAAAAACACAAAATGGGCTGGAGGTGTGGCTCAGTAGTCAAGTACCCCTGAGTTCAATCCTTGGTACCAAAAAAAAAAAAAAAAGCTGTTTTAGGAGGTTGCAATTGTGTTTGATTTCTTGAGAGAAGATATTTATTCATAGTATTCAGTTAAGAAACAAATAGTTCATGAAAAAGGGAGAGTTTATCGTAGCATTTCCTTGAAAACTCTCCCCTTTGTCACGATGGCGGGGTGGGGGTAAGGAAGGAGAAAAAAAAAGAGAGATTTGTTGTAATCTTTATTCAGATCCTTTGTCAAGTTGAGTTTATAAAGAATATGCTGCTTCTTTCATGGTAGTTCTCGTTTAATATTCAGAGCTGAACATCTGAGGTGCATGGGAGAACAATCCTGGCAATTGGTCTGACCCACAGCTCTGCCATTGTGTTTGAGTGGAAGGCACAATTAGAGGAGCTAAAATCCATTCACCCAATGAGAGGTTTAGTAAGCTTGAAATTTATAGGAGCTTTTTATAGTCTTTATGATTTATGACCAGAGATTTAGAAAGAACAAAGGAAAAAGTTTCTTCTGTAATAGATCTTAAATCTAAAGCTATTTTCGATTAAGGTAAATACTTAAGATGTGGTTAATTTTCATTCTCCCTCCTTGTCAGCTGTATTCTGCAACAATTCAATTAACTATTTTCTCTCTTGGACACTTGCATTCACTGTTTTCCTATTTTGTTTTAAAGGATCCATCAATAGAAATGTTTCAGTTTGGGGCACCTAGCTCTTACTTCGTACCTATATTAAATGGACACTAGAGCTGCTGGTTGAGTTGCTGACTTTTAGGCTTAAAACCTACCTACCTACCTGTCTGCTGGGCGTGGTGGCCCACGCCTGTAATCCCAGCACTTAGGGAGGCTGAGACAGGAGAATCAAGAGTTCAAAGCCAGCCTCAGCAACCGCGAGGCAGTAAGCAACTCAGTGAGACCCTGTCTCTACATAAAACACAAAATAGGGCTGAGGATGTGGCTCAGTGGTTGAGTGCCCCTGAGTTCAATCCCCGGTAACAAAACAAAACAAAACAAAACAAAACCTACCTGCCTTTCCTCTTCCTTCCTTCTTCTCTCCTTCTCTCCTTCCCTCCTTCCGTTCCTCCCTTCTTTCTTTCCTTCTTCTTTACTTTCTCTCTGTCTGGTACTGGGGATTAAACCAAGAGGTGTTTTACTACTGAGCTGCATCCCAAGTCCTTTTTATTTATTATTTTGAAACAGAGTCTTGCTATGTTGCTGAGTTTGGCCTCAAATTTGTGATTCTCCTACCTCAACCTCCTGAGTCTCTGGGAGTTGCTGGGATTACAGGTGTGTGCCACTGCTACCAGCTCCTAGAAGCCTTTCTGAATATTGCGTACCTGAGACTAAAACTAACTTCATCTTCTGTACAGTCTTATCTCCTGCAGTGTTCCAGCATAATCTTTTTGATCATTTTAAAAGGTTTGATAGTATGACTACCTGTTCTTGGAAACTCTTCCTCTTGGCTTTGGTGACACTTATGACTACCTTTTACTGAATACTTAACTTTGTACTAGACATCTATCTCATATGTTAATCCTCATAACAGCTTTATCAGATGAATAGAATTATCTTTTACAGTTGAGAAAATATGGGTTTAACACAATAATTAACTTGCCCAAAGCTTTGCCAATTTGTGATGCCTTTGGGATCAGTAAGATGCAGTATTGCCCATAGAAGCAGTAGGAGGCTTTGTCACATTGCCAAACCCCTGCTGCTCTGACCAAACTCCCATATGAAGACTGTTTCAGCTGCTGCTAAGACCTCTCTCTTCAAATCTCAGGATCTCTTCCACAGTGAGGCTTGAACCATCATGCTTCACATCCTTGTGTATTTCAGTCACTACCTGACATCTGTCATCCATTATCTTCCTTATACCCAGTTCCTTTACCACTTTATCTGTTCATCTGTTTCAACCCTTCCACAACATTCTTTACTACATACCCTTCTATTATCAACAAATCCCCATGTGATATCAGCCCCTAGCAGAAAATCAAGACAGAGGTGACATTGGCAATGTTGTTAAGGTTGGTACCTGGTATCTAGAACTGTAATGGTGAAAACCAGGCCACATCTCTTGGTTGGCACTACTAATCATGACATGTTTGCCAAACCAATTTTGTAATTTGGGCCAGTGTTTTTAGCTGTATCCCTGAAGAGGGTTCTCCACCCTGAAAGCTACCTCATATCCTTTGTGTAAATTCTTTTTGTTGGAAGTGACTTCTGCTGGTTGTAGAACTCTTAGTGATGCACTGGTTGGACCTAACCATCTATCTTCTTAGTTGCCTGCACCCGTGGAGCTGAGAGTTGGCGGAGAAAATCAGAAAACCAGGCAAATCAGTATCACTGTATATCCATAATCGCCAGCCTCGTGTGTAATCAGCACACTGATTTTTTTTGGTACTGGGGATTGAACTCAGGGGTACTTGACCACTGAGCCACATCCCCAGCCCTATTTTGTGTTTTATGTAGAGACAGGGTCTCACTGAGTTGCTTAGCGTCTTGCCATTGCTGAGGCTGGCTTTGTACTCACAATTCTCCTGTCTCAGCCTCCCTAAGTGCTGGGATTACAGGCTTGAGCCACCTCAGCCGGCTAAAACAGGAGGATTGCTGAGCTACATCCCCAACCCTTTTATTTTTTGAGACAAGGTCTCAATAAGTTGCGTAGGGCCTCCCTAAATTGCTGAGGCTGACCTTGAACTTGCACTCCTCCTGTTTCAGCCTCACACTGGGATTACAGGCAGGCACCACCACGCCCACCCAGCTCTCCACTTTTAACATAACCTTCCTTCCACATTCCTCAGTCACCCACAGCCTTAGAGGAGTCAGTGCAAGTTCCTCCACATAGGTGCAATGTTTCTGGAGCTTCTAATCTTGAGCAGATTTATGTAATTCAGATAGCACCATGGAGTATATTAATTAGCACCAAGGGAAAATGAGCTTGGGACTCTGCTTAACCACCAATTTCCTAAGAGAAAAAGAGAATGACTTCCCACCCAAGCATGATTAGTATATCAAACTGAAAAAGATGTCCAGGAGCAAGCAGTTCTAGAAACAGGAATTCTAATAAAACTGGCTCTGTGGCATTGACTGTTCTGCAGACCCAATGGTAGCCCTGTTTTTGCTTCGTTTCCTGGCTCAGTTAAAAGTACCTTAGAGAGAATACATGTCCTTTTTTCTCAAAATAAACTTGGAGAATGCTACTCAAGTTTCATGAAAATCTGTTTTAAGCATTATCTAATGGGTGTCTGTGTGTGTATGCATCTTTTTTTATTTGTATGGGCCTCAACAGGTGTGGGTCTCTGTGAATTTGTCTCTATGGGTACATCTAGGGGGCTCTCCGTGGAGACACATGGGGTTCTCTCACTAGGTGTGGAGTTTCCCATGTGTGGTAAGACACTGGGAAGAGAGTTATTGAAGAATTCTGTTGTATGTGTGTATATGGGAGTTCTCTGTGTGTAGACAATCTTTGTGTGTGTCTCTCTGGATCTCTGAGTCTTGGTTACAGTTAATTATTACATGTCAGTCATATATTCTACAACTTTGCTGAACTTGTTTATTATCTGGTATTTTTTGGGGAGGTTCCTTAGATCTACAAATGACAGTTTTACTTCTTTTTCAATATGTATGTCTTAAGTTTTTCTTTCCATATTGCACTTTTTAGAATTTTTAGTATAATGTTTAATAGAAGTGGTGAGTGCACATATTCTTGCCTTGTTCTTGATTTTAGAGGAAAAGTATTCAGTCTTTCATCATTAAATATAATATTAGCTGATAGTTGTAGGACAGATTTCTCCTAATCTTTATAATGTCTTAATTTAGCTGCTTAAGAGAATGAATGAGCCGGGCGTGGTGGCACAAGCCTGTAATCCCAGCACTTTGAGAGGCTGAGACAGGAGAATCAGGAGTTCATGGCCAGCCTCAGCAATGGTGAGGCACTAGCAACTCAGTGAGACCCTGTCTCTACATACAACACAAAATAGGGCTGGGGATGTGGCTCAGTGGTCGAGTACCCTTGAGTTCAATCTCCAGTACCAAAAAAAAAAAAAAAAAAAAGAGGGAATGAGTTGACATGTTAGTGAATATCACCTCTTGACATTTAAACTTCTTTTGGCTATAAGATTAGCACTCCATTTTTTCCTTGTACAATGGGGCAACCTTTATGGTGCCGTGTAAGTTTCTATTCTGAATATTTCAGGTTGTAAATTGGTAATCTGAGTTCATAGTCTGCCTGTTCATAATAAAGTCTAGAGCATGTATGCTGTGACTTGAAACACTGAAGCGTTTATATTCTGTGATGCTGTCTTAAAGTTCACTGTAATTTTCCATTCTATGTGGAGAGTCTGTCATGTTTTTTCTTAAAGTAAATGTGCTTGTATGTTTTAATAGATGTGGTTTATTTTATAGTCCAAACCTGTCGTTGGGCCTGTTGTGCACAGGCCACGTCCTTCTCCCTTTTGATGGGTACAGTGAAGTTTACATACCTTGATTGGTAAGTTTGTGTTTAATATTTTGAACACTTGCCTTTATCCTTTAGACTGTAAACTCCATAAGGACTCAAGACCGTGTCTGTTTTTGTTCATTGCATTGTTAGCATCTGCCAGATAGTAAAGGCTTTAAATGAAAGAATGACTAAGGCACTGGATGGGGTGGGTCTTGCTTGTAATCCCAGCTGCCTGGGAAGTTGAAGCAGGAGGATCATAAGTTTGAGGCCACCCTAGGCAAATTAGCAAGACCCTGTCTCAAAATAAAAACTAAGAATGAAGGACTGGGAATGTAACTTAGTAGCAGAGTGCTTGCCTAATGTATACAAGGGCCTGGGTTCAATCTCTAGTACTGGGGGTGAGAAATCAGTTTATCTTATGGTACTTGTATGAAAAGGAGTGATTAGCATAAATTGACTTTACTATAAGGTAAGTTTTCATTCTTTAAATCCTCAAATCATTGCAGAGTAGAGATTATTACATCTTTAGCTTAAATAGGATTTTTCTCAGTTTTTCTTGTTGATTAAATATTAGTAAGTTTATAATTGTCTTACACATGTACTTTTTTTTTTTTTTTTGACCTGTGCTAGGGATTGACTTAGGGTCTTGAGTGTGCTGTGTAAGCAATGTCCCACTGAACTATATCCCCAGCCCTATATATGTGTGTTTAAAAAATTCAAAACATCTCTCCTTTACAATTTGGTAGAGTCAGGTAAATCTACACTGTTTCTGCCAATTAATCAAACTATTTTCCTATTTTTAAGCCTAGACTGTCATGAATAATTTGAGTAATTTTATAAGGAATCTGCTTTAATAATCAGTTACGAACCATGGAGATAACTGGTTGTCAGAAAGGGATGATGATGAGTGTAATCTAGAAAGTTGACATCTTTTTAGTAAAATGTTGGTTTTTTTTTTTTTTTTTCTGTAACTTTGGGATTGAACCCTGGCCCTGGTGGATGCTAGGCCAGTGTTCTACCACAGATATATCCCCAGCTCTTTTCAAATTTTGGGACAGGGTCTTCTTAAATTGCCCAGGCTAACCTTAAACTTGTGATCCTCCTGCCTCAGCTTTCCAAGTAGCTGGGATGATAGGCATGTGCCACCCTGCCTGACTATAAAATGACATTTCTTTTGAAGAGGGATCAGCATTTGTTAGTTGTGTGTATGTGTGTGAGATGGATTAATAAATATATTCTAATTTTACAGTTTACTTGGGTTGCTTTCAATAAAGAATTCACATTTGACATTTGAGACCTGTTCTCCATTTTTCTCTGCTTTTTTTCACTAGGACCTCGACATAACATGGAGGACTGTTAGAACTTGCTCATCAAGAGCTGAGCTAAAGGTTTGGCTCCCTGCCTTCTTCTCAGTCCTTGGACACTTTAAAGATGCTTCAGTGAGCTTATTATATTAGCCCATAATTTTTTCATCTGTTTTCCTACTGCTTGATACTGATCTCACATAGTTTGTTGGTAACTGAAAATAATTATTTCCAGTTTGAATATACCCATTAATCTAATAGATTAATTAGAATAGCTAATTCTAATTTTTTTCCTGTCTGCTGTCTTCTGAGTTATTGTAGTAGCTTATAAATTTTATGGTCCTTGGGATCTTTTGAGGTATCCCAGAAATCACTGAGTGGGAACATTTTTCTTTTTGTCTTGAGGTAGGATATTTTAATCTCGCCTGTTTGCCTGGCCAAACTGCTAGATTTGTTCATTAGTTATGAAGCCTGCTTTTGGTGGATCTCGCACAACCTAATGCTGGCACATAATAAGGGCTTAATAAATATTAATGATTATTAAGCCAAGCTCCAGACATGAACCGTTAATTATACTTTTCTCCCCTTAGCATTCTTATTACCTCTGTGTTTCAGACATAACCCTGTGATTAAGTCACATTCATGGAGACTTTAGTATTAATTTTTTAGTTCTTATATATAACATTTTTCAGTAGATTCTGTGTCAGGTGGTACTGATGATAAATGGCTAGACAATAACAATAGGAACACTGTGTAGTATATATTGACATGATGTTTGGCAATTCTATAGCATTGCCAAGAGCATTATTCAGGAGCATCAGATTAAACCAACTAAGATTCCTTTAACTTAAAACCTGCTTTGTAGATTTTACCATTTGATGTACTCACTTTCTCCAGAACCTGTAGCAGAGATCATGGTAAATATACCTATTATTAATGCATAGCTAATTTTAAATTGTTTTTCTGTTGCACTGCCTTCTGAGATCTGCACATTGCATCTCTACTTGAAGAATGAGACTCAGCAGGTGGGCTGTTGACTTAAAAAGGAGGCAGAGGGTATCATACACCTGTAATCCCAGCTGTTGGGGAGGTTAAGACAGGAGGATTACAAATTCAAGGCCAGCCTGGACAGTTTAATGGGACCCTGTCTCAAGATAAAAAATAA
The DNA here is from genome assembly GCA_028644305.1 of Xerus rutilus. NCBI lineage: Eukaryota > Metazoa > Chordata > Mammalia > Rodentia > Sciuridae > Xerus > Xerus rutilus. The sequence continues at coordinate 22,251,654 of CM053407.1, read as the reverse complement.
AAAGGACTGGGGGTGGTAAAGCTCAGTGGTAAAGCACCGTGAAGTTTAATCCCTAATATCTCTCCACCACATACACATACACACACACACAAATTTAAAAAAAAAAAGGGAGGCAAAGGTGGCAGGTAGTATTTTAGGACCCATGGTCAGATTCCTGGTCTCTGTTCCAATCTTTTTTTTTAAATATTTTTTTTAGTTGTTGATGGACACAATGTCTTTATTTTATTGCTTTGTATGTGGTGCTGAGGATCGAACCCAGGGCCTCACGCATGCAAGGCAAGCGCTCTACCGCTGAGCCACAATCCCAGCCCTCTGTTCCAATCTTGAGAGAAAAAAGGGAAGGTTACACTAGGAAGGTAGGGACCTTGCCAACGTATAACAGTATCAAAGAATACTCTTTCTAGAGCACTTGTAAGTATGAATTATTTCTTACACTAGCACTGTGGTAAGCAATTATAGTTTACTAATGGAAAGTCTGAATAAAATGAAATTCAATTAATATTAGTTAAATGCCATTAAGCATTCTATGTAGTCCTAGTGTACGACTCTAAAACAGATAGTTTGTAAATGCAAAAAACAAACACTGAATTTTGTCAAGGCAGCATTTTAGTTTCTCTGTAAAAATTAATGATTCCAGGGTGACAGGTTATAATAAACATTTTTTTTTTTTTTTTAAGTACCAGGGATTGAACCCAGGGATGCTTAACCAGTGAGCCACATCCCAGCCCTTTTTACTTTTGATTTTGAGACAGGGTCTCGCTGAGTTGCTTAGGGCCTCACTAAATTGCTGAGGCTGGCTTTGAATTTGAAATACTACTGCCTTAGCCTCCCAAACTGCTGGGATTACAGACCTGTGTCATTGCACCTGGCAGTAAACACTCTTTTTTGTGGTACCAAACACAAGGCAATGCACTGAACTTGAATTCTTATTCTATGGTCCTTGAACCACAAGCTTGTTTAACTCATGATAAAAGCAGCATAAGAACTCAAGTTTAGTTTTTCACCTTGTGTTAGGAATGTAATATAGCATCTAAATGAAGATGCCTTGTATTGTTGAAACTGGATTCATAGTAGAATTGGAAAGGGACACAAGAAATAGCTTTGGAAGGTATTCTGAATGTCTCAGTCATAGCTGTACGTACAAGTATTATGGTATAGGGAAGACCAAGGTGGCTAATGAGAGAGCCTTGTATACAAAGCACCATTAGTGAACAAAAAGAAGAGAAGTACTGGCAAAATTACATTATTATCCTACAATAACAATTTTGCCTTTGTGTAGCCCTTTATTCCTTTCAGTCTAGTTAAACTCATTATCTTTTTTTTTTTAATTTTTTTTTTTTAGTTATAGATGGACACAATGTCTTTATTTTATTGCTTTGTATGTGGTGCTGAGGATCGAACCCAGGCCTCACGCATGCGAGGCAAGCACTTTACCACTGAGCTACAATCCCAGCCCAAAACCCATTATCTTAATTGATACTAAAATAGTTTGAAATAAAATAGGTAATTACTCAGTATCATTTGTTAATTTCAGAAAAGTTATTATTATTTTCTCTAAAAAACTATGTTAAAAAAAAACCTAGGTACTTTACATTGAGTTATTTTACACTTGAATAGTACATTGTTGTGTTTTTCAAAGAAATTAATTTTGTTGAAACTAGAACCAAGTTATCTTTTTTTTTTGATACTTGGCATTGAACCCAAGGGTGCTTAACCACTGAGCCATAGCCAAGCCCTTTTTACTTTTTGAGACAGGTTCTTGTTAAGTTATCTTAATTTTCTGTTTGGGCTTCTTTGTGGCAATGTGTCCATTAAGATGTGGGTCATTTTTTTTTTTTTTTTTAATTTAACCCAACTAATGCAATGAAACCCACAAGTTTAAAAAAAATTTTTTTTTTAGTGGTCGATGGACTTTTATTTTATTATATGTATGTGGTGCTGAGAATTGAACCCAATGCCTCACATGTGCTAGGCTACCACTGAGCTACAATCCTAGTTTGAAATCTATGTTTATTTCAAAGAATATATAACTTTGTAAATAACCTAAAGACAACTCTATAACTACCCTTCAGTTTTCTCTGAGGCTATGTCATATAGGTTGAGGTGAGGAAGAAAAGGGTCCAGAGATAGTGAAAATTTGAAATAGCTTTTTTGTGTAGTATGAGCAAGTGAATTAATCAGAAATGTAGTAGGATTTCTGAATTAATCAGAAAATAAAGTAGAATAGAATTTTTCTAATAGCCACCTTAAAAAAAAAGAAATAAGAAATTAGTTTTTAATAATATTGTTATTTAACCCTGTATATACAAAAAGTTTTTATTTTAACATGTAATCAGTATAAAAATCAGGATATTTTGCTTTTTATTTGGAGTGAGTCTCCATAATCTGGGATATTATATACTGACAACAAGTCTGAATTTGAACTAGTTATACAATAATTGCTCAGCAACAGGCAGTTAGTGACTGCCTATTGGATAGTGCAGATGAAAAGTTATTAAATAAATTTTGAGCTGAATAGATAACTGTCATCTGTTATTTACATGAATATATTATTTTTCTAACAATTCTTAGGGATAAGACAGTTCATTTAATCTCAGCCTCCCAAAGCGCTGGGATTACAGGGGTGCGCCACCACACTAGGCTTCAAAATTAAACCTTTTAAAAATACGTTTTGCTGTTTGATTTTGTTTTTATAACCATAATGGTTAGCAGAGGCTTTGGGAGCTGGAGGCATCTTTGGAGTATAATAGGGATTATGGGGGGAGGGTCAGAGAAAAGTAAGGGAGGAAGTTCTAATGTATTTCTGACATGGTGATGGCTGTTATGGAGAGCCAGTGAGTGGACCAGCTGAAGAGAATGAGGAGGTATTGGACAAAAAGGATCTGGAGTGCCTAACTCAGTGCTTGGTGCTCAGTAGCTGCGCAGTAATGCTAGTTTCTTACTGATGGGAGTGTATTATTGTTCTAATCATTTTGGAGGGTAGTACTTAATGAGGTTATGCTTTATATGTATTCCATGATCCAGCAGTTTTTTCGTCTGGGAATATATCTGAAAAAAAAAATTCTCACACTGGTTCATAATGACTTGTTTATTATGGTATTATTTGTGCTTGTGGAAAACAGTTTTGTTGTCCATACCCTTTCCTCAGTGATGGGTAAAATATGATAAATTTATGCCATAGAATGCCATCAGGCAATGTGAAATAATGGGCTAGGTGTGCACATGGCCACATGATGGAGTTTATATGAGATATATAAAATAGTAGGATTTATGTGAATTTTTTAAATGTTCTAAGTAAAACACATTATACAGTTTGTAAGAAAACATGTTAACACGTTATGTATATTACATCTCCTTTGGAGATGATGGAAATAGAATAAATAATAAAAATACATAAATGTGAAACTTATCTGCTGAGGTAAACTTTGAAGCATCTGTTGGGTGACTGGTAAGACATCTATATACTAGTACCTCTCTCATCATTTTGGGAGTAAAAGTTCTGATAACACATTGTCATTGGAATATATACTTATATATCTATATCATATGTGTACACACACACACACACTTTTGTTGTTATTCTTTTTTTTTTTTGTACAAGTGATTGAACCCAGGGGTGCTTAACCATTGAGCCATATCCCCTGTTAATCTATTCTTAAAGTGAATGAGATTTGTGGTTACAAAATCTTGCTCTTATTTTTAATTTTTTGCCTTTATTGCCTCTTCCTTCACTTTTTCTGTTACTCTGTGTTCTTTTTGGTTGTTGATTTAATACAGAATACACTAGCCTCATTATTAATGTGTGATTTAGATACTACTTAGCCAGCAGTACATGTTATTAAAAAATACTGATAATGAATTGACTTTTAAATGTCCTTTTTTACATAATGGTCTTTTCTTATTAAAGCTTGGAATACTAGGGCTGGGATTGTAGCTCAGTGGTAGAGCGCTTGCCTCCCATGCGTGAGGCACTGGGTTGGATCCTCAGCACCACATAAAAGTAAACAAAATAAAGATATTGTGTCCATCTACAACTAAAAAAACATTTAAAAAACTTGGAATACTAAATACTTAGAACATAGCGGCCACTCCTTTGATATTCATTACCCTTTATAAAATTTATGTTATTTATTTTGCTTTACCTATAAGATACTCTCTTTAAGTCAGATTAAAAATACTGACTCTCAGAGTTCCCTGAGTTAAGAGTAAAATCTTAGGTAGAATGGAGTATAGGAAACAGTCCCTTCCTTTCTGCAATTTTTGTCATTAGAACAAAATCCTTTTGAAGGTCATGAACTTTTTAGTAGGCTGAGTTTTGAGTTAGTCTCATTTAAGGTTTCTGGTTGTTAACTTGTACCACCCAAACTCCAGATTAGCAGCTGGAGAAAGAAGCCATGATGGAATTAAAGTAACTGTGGCAACCATTATAATGTAAATGAGTCTCCTTGGGAAGGAAGTTGGGAGCGTGGACACTTGTTACAGCATTCTTTTATTATATTTACAAGTGGAGCAGCATTTTAATCATTTAAAATACTGGTGTTAGCTGCCCTTTGGATATTTTTGAGTTCTGTGCTATTCCAGCCTTATTTTAGTTTTTTGAGAAGCTAACACCATGTTATGATATGTATATGAAATAGAAAATTAATCTTTGATGTGACTCTTCTTCATACACTTTAAGACCTCTCTTTTTCCTTTTACTAACGCTATCTTGATCTTACATTGCCTTCTGGCACTGATGTTGTTGCAGCTGTGCACCAAATCTCTAATACACAAAGGAAGCAACTTAGTTTCCAGAGAAATAGTGTGGTGTGTACCTAGTCCACTATGGTGGCCCAAATCTGGTTTATATGGAAGTAGTACTGCCAAGGCTTCTCCTTAAATAGCATAAGAGAGAGAAACCTTTGGTTTCAGGTTTTTATTTTTTATCTTAGCCTTTCAACTTTAAGAAAATTTTCTGTAAGCTTTGAAGTTTTATGCAGGTTTACTCTTTGTGGATCTAGTCATAAAAATGAAACCAAAGTAATTAACAACTGAGGTTGAGTTGCGAAGTTAAGTACTTTACTTGAAAGGGCTTGTGGGTGAAAAGTTTAATGTTGCTGTACAAGGTTAACGACTGTTATGATGTGCTAGGTAAATAGCTTCCCTGAACCTCAGTTTTTCTTTTGGTAAAGTAATGGCGAAAACAATGACTCTATCCAGGGGCAATATTTACAAAAGGAACTAAAATATAACTAGTGGGATGGTCAAGAATATCCTCTGAAGTAAGATGAAGATTCTAAATTTTAAGGTAACATACCTCAGATATCCTATTTAGCTTGCTCCAGTTAAAGTATACACACACACACATAAACACACACACACACACACACACACACATATACACACATAATATATATATTTATTTTTTGGTTTCGCCTTTCCTTTCTCCTACCTTACCTTTTTGTTGAGTTGTCATTCAGATCATAACATATTCTTATATAACAACTGTCCTTGTTGGCTTAGTCATAAACAGATGATCCTTAACCTCAAAAATAATAGATATTATGTGCAAAACTTGAAGCTTTGTGTATAAGGAATAACAAAATATATAAAAATTTCTAAGCTGGGCACAGTGGCTGGCGCAAGCCTGTAATCCCAGCACTTAGGGAGGCTGAGATAGGAAAATTGCGAGTTCAAAGCCAGCCTCAGCAATGGTGAGGCGCTAAGTAACTCAGTGAGACCCTGTTTCTACGTAAAACACAAAATGGGGCTGGGGATGTGGCTCAGTGGTCAAGTGCCCCTGAGTTCAATCTCCAGTACCAAAAAAAAAAATTTCTAGGCATATAAATATGTAATTCCTGCCTTTGAATATAATAATCATTCAAAAACTTGAAAATAGCTCTGATGGTACTTTTCCTACCCCATATCTTCTGTTCTCTATGAAAATCATTCCTGGTTCTTAGTTGTTCTTCATGTGATTTCGTCTATCATACTCATTACCACCATCTTGGTCATCCTTTTCTGAATCTATTACCTGAAGTTAGTGTCACTTGTAAGAGCTCATATTCTAAATGATAATTCTCAAGATGTTGCCTGACCTGTAGCAGTTTTGTTCCTTGTTCACTTTACTGTTATTTTATTTACTGATTTGTGTTAGGTTTTTAAGCTGATACCTCCCATTGAAGTCTCATCTTGAGCTAATAATTATCTCATCAGATATTAAAATTGATTTGTTGCTAGTCATATACATTTTTTAGATAAACAGATGTACATTTATCCTTGAAAAATTTCCTTTTGTATTTTCAGCCCATTATTTCTATTTATTTAGATACTTGTTATTTTTAAGAATTTTCTCTCATTGTGTTATAATTATAGATAGGTTTATATAACCAGCAAAATTTATAAGCTACATTTAAATCTTCAAGGTGTTGATAAACATTACTAAAGTTAACCAAATTCAGTGCTCTTTTAGCAAACATTAGATAGTTCCTTCTAGATTGATATTAAGCCATTGGTTAATAATCTGAGGATGGTTGTTCATCTACTTGTATTGATCACCTAACTAGCATAAGAAACTTTATCTTAATTTCAACAACAACAATATGTATTTGACCTACTTTATGTTATTTCTCTAATACCCGTCTAGTAATTTTGTCATCAGTAAAATTAGGTTAGCATGATCTTTTTTTTTCTTGGTGAATCTATTCTGACTTCTGGTGTTTTCTGTGCCTCTTTCTGCCCCATCATAGGTTAATATAAAATTTTTCTGGGAATCTTTGTTAAACTTTGAATCTGTATTCAAGAATTTAGTTTGCCCTCCCCACTTTGAAATTGAGAAAATTAATTGAATTTTCTTGTTTTTAGTCTTCTAGCTTCTTCATTCTTCATGAGATATCACGGAGATCTTGATGTCTTAGAGTCTAATTTATCTAGTTCCAGAGATTTGAACTCACTGTAAGCAACTGGATTCTTTTTTTTTTTTTGGTACTGGAGATTGAACTCAGGGGCACTTGACCACTGAGCCACATCCCCAGTCCTATTTTGTGTTTTATGTAGAGACAGGGTCTCACTGAGTTGCTTAGTGCCTCGCCATTGCTGAGGCTGGCTTTGAACTCGCGATTCTCCTGTCTCAGCCTCCCAAAGTGCTGGAATTACAGGCGTGTGCCACTGCACCCGGCTTGGTTGCTCTTTTATTATTATCTTTCTCCTTTCTCAGGCATCAGTTCCCCTTAATCATCTGTGTTCTGTTCTTTCTAGTATGTAAAATTATTCTTGACAAAGAAAATGGAAGCAAAATAAGAATTGAATAGGTGAGATTTTCTATAATATCTTTTAACATGATAGAAGGGCCTGTCTTGTATATTTTTGTATAGAATTTTGTTTGAAAAAAGATTGTATGTGAGCACTTTTCATAAGCTCATGTTGATCTTTTATTATGTACCAGGAATAGCATTAGATATTTGGGCTCCAAGATGAATAAAATGTAGTCTGTGCTCTTAAGGAGGTCACAAGTATAGTTGGAGAGAGATTCCAACTGTATAAACTATGCAAATATTATGTGGCAAGATAAGGACTATAGAGGACGTTAAAAATCCTGTGTTGGTACTGAGAAAGAGCAACCAATTATGAATAATAGAGCAGGTTTATATAAATCTTCACAGAGGAAGCTCTGTTTAAAGTGGATTCTTGGTTTTGTTTTGTTTTGTTTGTACTGAGGTGGCCCAGGGGTGCTTCACCACTGAGCTATATCCCCAGTCCTTTTTTTTTTTCAAACTTGTAATCCTCCTACTTCAGTCTCCTGAGTAGTTAGAATTATAGGCGTACACCACTATGTGTAGCTTTAAGTGGATTTAAAAAAAGTATATATTTTTTATTAGAATATTATAGCTATACATTGTAGTTCAGTTCACTTTGACAAAATCACACGTGCATTTGATTTTATTTCAATCCCTGTTGTCTCCACTTTTCCTCTACTTTTGTTCTTCCTCTACTGATCTTTCTTTCACTCATTTATTTATTTTTGATTGGTATTTTGTATGTACACATAAAGGTGAAATTCCTTTTGGTATAAAGGAAGAACAGACATTTGAGATGGATTGGGGTGGGATTGGAAGAATAACAGTCTTTTTATGAAGAACAGCATGTAGCTGGGTGTAGTGGTGATGCCTGTAATCTTAGTGACTCAGGAAGCTGAGGAAGGAGGATCGCAATTTTAAGGCAAGCCTCACAACTCAGGGAGATTGAGACCCTGTCTCAAAATAGAAAAGGACTGAGGATATAGCTCAGTGGTAAAGCACCCCTGGGCTTAACACCCAGTACAAAAAAAAAAGAATGAATGAATGAACAGTATGTAATAAATGGAAATAAATGAAGAAGGATAAAGGCCAACATGCTATGTTGAAAAACCTTAAAATCCCATATGGTTGATTGAATATAGTATATAAAGGGGAGTCCCAAGAAATGAGGCTGCAGAGATTAATGAGACCATATAAAAAAGGACCTTATATACTATCCTAGAATTTGAACTCTAGGAGGTACAGGAGTATCATTGAAGGGTTGTAAGCAGGAGATGTGATCAAAACCAAGCCAGTCAGAGTCCTTCCTTATGACATACTATATACCAGTTTAGACTAGGTATATTGTGGACACAAACAATCCTCAAAATTTCAGTGGTTTATAATAAGAATTTTTTTCCCCTCATGGTGCATAATTATTACTTATCTCTGTTCCAAGACTCAGACTATAGATGCATCTTCTATCTGAGAGGGAAATGAGGCATGGTAGAATCACATCATTGATCTGAAATCTGTTTAGAAGTGGAATATGTCATTTCCTGTTATTTCCCAGTGTTTCATTGGTCAAACAAGTCACATGGCCAAGCTGACATCAAATGTTGAGGGATGCCAATTATCCACCAAGGAGGAACAGTGAATATTTTGAATACTAATATAATCTATTCACATTCATCAAATCTTATTTATTTATTTATTTATTTTCTGGGATTACACTCATCAAATTTTATTTATTTATTTATTTTCTGGGATTACCCTGGTGCTGCTGGTGTCCATGTTCCTCCAATGAGTTGAAGTAGCCCAAGGCAGTACAACTATTAATGGGACAGAAAAATGAGAGACCAGTAAATATCCTGGCACAGTTTTCTGCACTCCTTAGTGCTGCTCTTGTTCCTAAAACTTTCCTTTGTGTCTGTGTGCTAATAGAAGAGTGCTGTGCTCAGATTTTCATTTTAGAAATATTGCTTTGGATGCAGTATGGAGAATGGGGAGATTGCATTAGAGTAGATGCAGGAAGAAGTTAGAACTTTTTGTGTGTGTGTGTGGTGCTGGGGTTTGAACACAGGGCGTTGTGCATGTGAGGCAATCACTCCACCAGCTGAGCTATATCCCCAGCCCAAGAAGTTAGAACTTTGTGCAGAAAGAATGATTGATAATCTGTTTCAGATAAGGAAACAAATTAAGGGCCTCGCTGTAGGAATGGAAAGATGTAGTTATTCCAGATGTTGAATCAGGTCCTGGTTACTCTGTGGAGGAGTAAAAGGGAAGACAGCTGTGCTCAGTTTTTCAGCATTTATGTGATTGTTGGTATTGACTGATCAACATAGAAGATAAAACAAGTAATGGTAAAAGATCTTAATTTTAGACATGTTGAGTTATCTGTGGAACATCTAAATGGACATAACTAGTAAACATTGGTTAATAGTCTCATAGAATGTAAAGAATATTATTAAAATGATCAAGTCCTGGGGCTAGGGACACACACCTCAGTGGTAGAGCACTTACCTAGCATGTACATAGCTTTGGGTGCAATCCCTAGCTCACAAAAACAAGAGCAATGGCCATGAAATTTGAGGATAAGAAATCATAGATATGAAGGAAAGGAATAAAAGGAGTTGGTCAAAGACAAGAATTTGAAAGTAAAAGGATGAGTAAGCTAAAGATCTAGAGTGTGACCTTGGCAGTGGTTAGCTGAGATGGAGTGGAGAACATTATTGGAGATGAGATTGAGGTACTCAAAGCTAAGGTCTTCATGGGTCACCCACATGGATTGTTGAAATCATCCAGTATGGGAGAGACTCCTAGTTGTCAATATGTAACCAGTTTCTCTCCTTCCATATTAGCAGAACCCTGGGCAGTATGCACTGAAAGAACTATACTTAGAATTAAATTCAACTGCATATGACTATAACCCCAAATAACAATGATTTATATCTGTACATGGGTTTATTTTATCATAAAATATGTTATCTTTGTTTTATGTAAAGTCATCTGTTTTACATATTTTGTAGCATTTATGCTATTTATTACATTCTAATTTGATTAAGTTAAATACATGATTCATTTGTAACCCTCAGAACACCCATGTAGTATTTTATTTGTACAGAAATATACAGATAAATATAAGTCTGAGTTTGGTATGGTTGTTCCACAGATATGAGAGGCCTAAATGCCTGTCCTTTTTTTTTTTTTTTTTTTTTTTAATGTTTGTGGTTCTGGGAGTTTAACCCTTGGATGCTAGATCACTGAGGTACATCCCCAGCCCTTTTTATTTATTTTGAGATAGGGTCTTGCTAAATTGTTGAGGCTGGCCTCAAACTTGCAATCTTTCTGCCTCGGCCTCCTAAATTGTGGAGATTACAGGCATACACCACCTCGCCCTTCAGATTCCTGTCATTGTGCTACATATTCTTAGTGTGTTTTTTCCATTGTTAGGGACACTTTCATTGTTCCAGATGACTGCTGGAGCCTAAGGCTATAATATTGCTTGTACATGCAGCAAGGAGGAGGAAGGACAAAAGGTAAAAAAGGCTTTCCCAGAAGCCCCGCTCTGCAGCTTCCGTTTTATCATCTGATAAACACACGTTGATGGTGGAATGACTAGAATCTGGGAGGAATTTAATAGATGGTAGTAACTAGGAGGGGAAGAGATGACTAGTTGAATGCATGACCTTAAGGGAGCTATTTTTTTTTTTTTAATGAGAGTGAGGTACTAGTGTTCCAGCAGGGTAGGGCAATTGAAAGGTTTACAGGGTGTGTATGGGGCACTATGCCAGGCATTCTTAAGGACTAGCAAGGAAGCAAGTATGTCTGGAGTAGAGTAAGTGTGTGTGTGGGGAGGATTTGTAGAGATGAAGCCACTAGGTAGCATGGAGCCAGATACCACATGTAGTCTTAATAGGTCATATTAACAATTTTAGTCTTTGGCTTTTGCTTTAAATGAGGTAGGAAACTTCTGAAAGATTTTGAGCAGAGAGTGATGTGATCTGATTTACGTTTTAACAAGATCACTCTGACTGCAAGGTTGAGAATAGACTTAGGGATCAAGGGTGGTAGTCAGGAGACCAGGTAGGAGTGTTACTAGAGTCCTGATTCTGGGGATCCAACAAATCAAGTCAGCCACCCATCCCAAAAACCATCCCAAAAAGGTAATGGTGAAAAGCATGAAAAGAACTTTAATCATTTTAGCTACTCCAGTAAACAAGGGGTTGACAGTGATTGCAAGTTTTATAGAAAGGGGAATGAGGGCAAAGGTTGGGAGTTTGCATAGCTAGAGAGTTTTCGTAGCTTCTAAAGCAAGTGATCTTGATCAGGTGTGGTGTGGTCCATCATTACCTCAGGATCCATCCAGTGGGGACTTGTCTGAGATAAGAAAGTGGCTGTTGCCTGGGTTGGGTAGCTTCCATTTACCATAAGATGTTTATTGATAGGACCTGTTGTTCCTGGAATCCAGCATGACTCAGAGGAAAAGAGACAGATGCAAAACTGAGGCAAAGATTTCAAGTTTTTAATCCTGCTTTTAGTCACCCACTGGACATTTGCAGGCAGAAATGAAGAGTCTTAAGTCCTTGTTTCAGGAGTTTATTGTAATAATCAGTTGAGAGATGATAGTAGTTTGGACTATATGATAGCAGTGAAGATCTGTGTACCTTGCAAGTAGAGCAAACAGGGTACTTTAATGTATTCTACCAGTGTTTGAAAGAAAAAGAACAGTTTGGATGCTTAGAGTCTTTGGCCAGAATAACTGGAAAGATAAGAGCAATAGGAAGAAGTTATCCAAAATGGGGACAGTTGTATTGGTACAGTTACCTGCTGTAGGTATAGTCAGTATTTTTGTTTCAATATATTCCTGTTTCTTGCTGGGAACCTAACTCAGTGGTAGAGTGCTTGCCTGGCCTATACAATGGCCTAGGTTCAATCCTCAGTACTGCAAAAAATTAAAACAAAATAAATCCTTTTCTTGCATCTGAATATTTTTCTTTTTTTCTCAGTGACATTTAATTGGGTTTCATACATTCATTCACTCAACAAATTATTATTGAACAATTACAAAGTGTTTCAGCCTTTATCCGTTAGATTTCTTTAGTTGGAAAGCAGACCAAAGTAGACTTTGCTTAATTGACTTAAACAAAAAAAAAAAAACAAAAAAAAAAAAAAAGGAATTGAGTAGGAGGGTGGGCTTAGAAAAGAGAGAGAGAAGCTGTATGGACAGTAGGAGTAGCTCACTGGAATCAAAGCAAGTGCTAAAGAATCACACCTTGGGAAGAGCTCTAAACTAGTATCATCTCATTGGAGTCTAGGTGAAACATAATGGATATAATGTTTTAAATCAGGATTATCCCATCTGGATAAACCACTTCCATCATTGTATCTAATTTTGTGATGATATTGAATTAGATGCTGTTTGTAGGGGTACAGGAATAATTCAAAAGTGAATAAAATGTGGTATATAAATTTGGAGGTTATATTAGAGTAGGATTAATAAATAGTGTATAATTTATTAAAATTAGAGTATAACAAATACCATAGATGCTATAACAGACATGGAAAAAAGGTTATATGACCCATGAACAACCATATCATATTTTTAACTTTAGATTTTAATAGGCTTTTAAGGAAAGATAAGCATGAGAAAATGTTAGAGAAACATTTTTGTCCACTAAGGCAGCATGAATAATAAATGTTGTTAAGACCTAGTAAATTATGATACATACATAGAATGTAATACTTTGTAGCCATCAGATATCATGTTGCACAAGTATACCTAATGAGAAGGGAAAATGATTATTGCCTTAAGTAGAAAAAGAAAACAATATAAATTAATATGAACATAAAATCTCAGTTAAATTTTAAGTGAGTGGTATGTGTGTGCATGTGTGTGTGCATGCATGTGTATAAGCCTTCCAGTTTATTGAATTCACTTAAATCTTATTACATTTGAGTGTTAGTTTAGATAATATATTGGAGGTGGGATGAGGCTAATACTGAGACCAGTCAGGCTATTATCTAAGTAATTTTCTAAGTAAGAGAGAATCAGGGCTTGACCTAGGATAGAAAATGAAGAAGAAGGGATCTAATATTTTAGCAAACATGAGCCAAATTTTAAACCCCTGTGCTATCTGAAGGATCTTGGTTTTAATGAGCTAGACCTTAAAGAAGCTCAACTTGAAAGAGCATTTTAACATAGCCTGGTTTTGGAACAATCTAAGTATAATAAAGCTATAATTTTGAAGGAGGCATTAGGGAGTTTGGGTAGGGTTTCTGCCTTTTTGGAGACAACATTGATGTTGAGCTTGAGCAAACAAACAAAAAACAAAATCTGAAGGAACCTTTCTCTTTAAGTAGAAGGTTCTAGTTTCCCTCAAATAGACTTCTTGCCAGGTGGGGCACTGTGGCACATGCTTGTAATCCTAGTGACTTAGGAGGCTTAAGGAAAGAGGATCCCAAGTGGAAAGCCAGCCTCGGCAATTTAGTGAGACCCTGTCTCAGAATAAAAAATAAAAAGGGATGGGGATATAGCTTAGTGGTAAAGCACTTCTGGATTCAATCCCTAGTACTAGAAACACCCTCCCCTCCCCGACTTCTTTACTATTTACAAATAGCTTTATTGAGATAAAATTTTATACTATGAAGTTCACTTACTTAAAACATACAATTCAGTGAGTGATTTTTGTAGGGGAGGGGTATATATACAGAGTCATATAACTGTCACCATAAGTTAATTTTAGAACATTTTCATCAATCCAGAAACAAACCTGTTAGTCATTCCTCACGCTACCACTAATCTATTTTCTTTCTCTCTAGATTTACCTATTCAAAACATTTTATATAAATGAAATCATAACAATATATGTAGAATACTTGACTTTTAAAGTCTGTTTCTTTCTGAATTATTTCTTTTTGTGTTCCATATTTATAGAGTTCACATTCAGGTTTACAGTGTCTATACCTATCTTGTCTGATAAATTTGCTTGATTCTTAATTCATACTTGTATCTTTTCATTTAATACATATATTTGTAGTATATGTCAAACAATTTGTACTATTACGTAGGTTTTTTTTTTATATTTATTTTTTAGTTGTAGGTGGACAGGATATTTTTATTTTATTTTTATGTGGTGCTGAGGATTGAACCCAGGGCCTCCCGCGTGCTAGGCAAGCACGCTACCACTCCACCATAACCCCAGCCCCATTACATAGGTTTTTAATGGACATTAAAGGAGATTTTTTTTAGCTAGGCACAGTGTCATAATCCTGTAATCCCAGCTACTTGGGAGACTGAGGCAGGAGAATCACAAGTTTGAGGCCAGTCTCAGTCTGAAAAAAAAGGAAAAAAAGAAGTGGAGAATGCTGGAGGTGTAGCTCACTGGTAGAGAGTTAAATCCCCAGTATCACAGAGGGGGAAAAAAGATATTTTTGTTGATGTTTCTGTCTGAATTTCTTTTGTTCCCGTTTTTGTTCTTAATGTATTCAATTTTTGACTAAGTAGTGTTTATACTTACACTGCTGATGGAAAGTTTGTTACTTAAACCCTCTTTATTCCTGCAGATTTATTTAATTATACATTATTTGGTAGGGGAGAGGCTAAAAGTTTACTGAAAAGAAAATTAAGCCCACTAGGAGACTATCAGGTATATTGTAATATTTCATTTCTCAATTCCTTTAGATCTTTCCTCATTATATAATGTGGAACACTGTAATTAAGGGATTCTACCTTGCAAACATAACGTCAATTGTGTGTAGAACTGCCTTGGTATATATACTCCTTCTATTATTTGTCAGAATACAGATATTCAGACAGGAGAGCAAAATAGTGTATATTCATTTAGTTAGAATCTTCTTAGTGCAAATAGTAACCTTTTGGATCTGTGGGTGTTCTGTTCAATCCATGAAAAAAAAGACAGAAAAATGTTTACTTCATTGTCTTTTCAAGTTTCTCTTCCTATGACCTTTCTCCCCCTTGTCATATGCTTTACATTTGACAAACAGGGGAAGGATCCTCATGATTCTTATGTAAATGCTACATAACTATGCAATAAACATTATTTTAAGTCCCATAGCTGAGCTTGTGAAAAAGTAAGGCAGATCCTCAGGGGTAAAAAAACAAACAGGGAATTGAAAACCCAATTTATAATCTAAAGTTCTGGGTTACTAAGGGACTTCAGTTTCAACAGCCACATGGGAATGGGAGACTTTTATTTTATTTTATTTTATCCCCATCCACAAGGCTCGGTTCCTTAAAGGTTACTACATCATTGATGAGATGACGTAGAAAACATCTGCCCAGTGGCACAGAGATGTCAAGGAAGTCTGTCCACTTTGTATGGCCTTTGGGTGGGAAAGTTTTCTCTGAGAATTTGTTTCCTGGGCTTCTCCTTGTGGTCCAGGAAATCCTTTGATTTGGAATGTCCATCTTTCCCCTTTTTGGGTCCAGGAAACCCAAAGCCAAGAAATTAACACAAAAGATAGTCTTGGCTCAGTGAAAGTCTTACGGAATCAGGCTGAAGCAAATGCTAAACTTTTCTATAGGGATATCCTCAATCTAGGCCCTATAAAATTTTGACAGTTAAAATGTGCTCTTAAGTTTTTGTTATTGTTGTTTTGTTTTTAATAGACCTTTTAAAAAAAATATAGTCATTAGCCTCCCCCAGTGATTCAAGAGGCTGAGACAGGAGGATTGCTAGTTTGAGGCCAGCCTTAGCAATTAAGTGAGACCCTGTCTCAAAAAAAAAAAAAAAAAGGGCTGAGGATACAGCTCAGTGGTAAAGTGCCCCTAGGTTCAATCCTCAAAACTGCTGAAAAATAAAAAGAAAAGAAAATGTAGTCATTGACCTTTAAAACTCAGTAGAAAACATCAATGGTAGAATGGATAAATTGTGGTACATTCATACAATGGAATACTGTTAAGTAATGGAAATGAATAAATTGCTGCCATGCACAATATCGTGGTTCGGTAATACTGAAGGAAGAAAGCCAGACACAAACTAAAACTACTAGCTAATTTTAGTTACATAAAGCTAGAAACCCTAACATTTGATGTTAGTAGTTGTGATAGTAATCTTTGAGGAAGAGGGAAGACAAAGTGATTAGGAGAGGGAATGAAGGAGGTTTCTGTGGTGCTGGTAAAATTGCATTCTTGATCTGAATGAGAGTTGCATGATTGTTTCACTTTATGATAATTCTTGGAGCTTATAATTGGCATACTTGCTTGCTAATAAACGAGAAAAGAAAGTATGATAAATGTCATAGGAAAGATTGGATAAATAGCATAATAAAAGATGGTAGAAATAAATCCAAATGTATTAGTATCATACTAAATGCAAATGAATTAAAAGACAGATAATCTGTTTTAGCATGTTTCCAAGATGACTGACATTAGTTCCTTTGCTTTGTATGTTCACCATCCCTCCATCTAGGGGCAGAGTTTATTCCTCCATTCATCTTGAATATGGGCTGACTCTAGTGACTTGATGAATAAAACATGGCAGAAATGACATTCAGGAACTTTTAAGGCTAAGACATGAGAACTTGACCACCTAGGATAGCTTCCATCTAGGCTTCTTTGAACATTTTCTTTTGAAATACTCTCCCATGAAACACTCAATCTGGGGACCTAGCTACCGTGCTGTGAGAATTTCAAACCAAATGAAGAGGCCAGCTGAACAGCCTGTATCAACTGCCAGCCATGTGGGTGAGTGAAGGAATTGTCTTGGACATTCCAGTTGCAGCAGAAATCATAGGAAGAAACACCCAGGCCCCAGGCATGTGGTCCCAGTCTAGCCATTTTAACCGTTAGAGCCACCCTGAGGCTTCAGATGTCATGGAGCAGACACAAGCTGACTTTGCTGTATCCTCTCTAAATTCCTGCCCTTTGAATTGTGTGCATAATAAAATGGTTGTAGTTTTATGCCATGAAGCTTTGGGGTTGTTTGTAATAACAGATAGCCTAAACAAAACCTGGAACTTGGAAATGAGGGCTGCCACAAAATCTGTATTGGTTTTGGGATTTGATGGTAGACTGAGATGAAGGGACCTTGAGAAGACTGGTAGTGAAGGTTTGAAACATATGGAGAAAGGTGTTTTTGGAGGCCAGGAAAAGAAAATGTTTATTATATAATTATACACTGTTATGTGGTAACATGGAAGATATAAAATGTAGTGAAATTGATCTAAGGAAATTTCTAGGCAGAATGTTGAAAAGTACTACCTAGCTTATTTTAAACTGCCTTTGATAAGGTACAGAGAGATAAATGAGCAAAAAATAAACTATAAAGAGGAAATTTTTTTTTTTTGGTACTGGGGATTGAACTCAAGGGTACTCAACCACTGAGCCACATCCCTAGTCCTATTTTATGTTTTATGTAGAGACAGGGTCTCACTGAGTTGCTTAGTGCCTCGCCGTCCCTGAGGCTGGTTTGAACTCGCGATTCTCTTGTCTCAGCCTCCTTAAGTGCTGGGATTACAGCACTGCGCCCAGCTAGGAAATATTTTTAACCTTTAATATTTTTAATTTTAGTATTAATTATGTTAGAAAATAAAACTTTTTCTCATCCTCAGTTGCTCCAGATGAGCAATGACTTTTAAAGAAATGGTTTCAGAGGCAACATAAAATTGAAGATGTTGGGAATAAAATGTGACCTCAAGTAAAGATCTCAAGGGTGCAACTATAAATTCCTTTGCTAAGATTTCAGGAAGATTTAAGGCAGTGCCTCATAGAACCTTTCAGTTAGTTAAAAGAATGTCTTAAGAACTTAAGGGATTATTAGAGCCACTCAAACAACATGGCTTGTGAGGATCTTAAAGGTATTGTCTTACAGTACAGGTCTACACAAGACTTGAGATGGAGAAAGTGGGTATAGTTTTTATATACTGGATCTGTGTCCCAAATAAGATTCATTGGTAATTCACAAGGCTTTTAAGAAATTGTACATTAACAATCTCTATGTAAAAGGAAGGATTACTCCAAGGGTGGAGCCAAGAGGTGTGAAGAATCACTCTCAGGGAGTAGGCCTTGACTGTAATGGAGGACCTGGTGTCAGGTTTCTGATTAAATTTCAGAATTGAATGGGCCAGTAACTGCTGTGTGTCTCTTGTTCCTTTCCCCTTTTCTTCATATTTTGAATGGGAGTGTCCATATGGTTATCCTGAGTCAGTCAGTGTTGTGTGTTTGTATGTTGGGTGTGTGGGAGCAGATAATTTGTCTCTTTAATTCAGATCAAGAGGAACTATACTGCAGTAGCTGTACCTGAGGAACTGCATCTGAGGAGCCTCAACCACACCTGGACCTGATTTAGATATCGAGATTCTGAACATCAAGCTGATGCCATAAATGAGATGAGAATTTTGAAGGTCTTAGGAGAGGGTGAGTGTATTTTGCATGTGGGAGGAACTTGGGGCCAGAGGGTGGTCTGTGGTAGCTTGTCTCCAAAGTGGCTACCATCAGTTTTTTCCCTTCTTACCATTCACAGGTGGAGTCTAATTCTCTCCTCCTCTTGAATGTGGGCTTGCTTTAGTGAAAACTTGGTTAACTAATAGAATGTGATTTTCTAGGACTTCTAAGGCTAGGTCATAAGAAGCCTTGCAGCTTCTGTTTGTGGCTTTTGGAATTCACTCTCAGAGCCCACCCACCATGCTGTGTAAAGCCCAAGCCAGATGGAGAGGACAAATGTAGACATTCATTAAAAGCCCCAGTGAGCTTATAGCAAACAGCAAGCATCAACTTGTCAACCATATGCGTAAATGAAGGAGCCACGTTGGACAATCCAGCCCTAGCAGACATCAGTTGGACAAGTACAAGGGTCCCAGATGTATGGTCCCTAATAAGACATCCCAGCCATCTTCATCCATTCAAGTTACCACACATTGAGGTTCTGTACATTGTGGATCAGAGACAAGCTGTCTTTGCTGTGTCCTGCTGGAATTTCTGGCCTATAGAACAATGAGAAGAATAAAATGATGCTTTCTAACATCATTGAGTTTTGGGGTAGTTTTTTATCTAGCAAAAAATAACTGGCATGTTGTCCACTGAATAGAGAATAATTCAGCTATATGCAGTATAAGAGATAAGACATAAGAAATTAGAGAAATTGGAAGTAAAATTATGGAAAAAACCTACTGTAAAAGAATATTAGAGTAACTTATAGTAGGTAAAATTGTAGAAAATATTGGGTTGGAGTGTAGCTCAATTGACAGAGCACTTGCCTAGCCTGTGGTTTCAATTCCCAGCACCACAAAAGAAAGTTCATTTGAAGGCAAAAATCATTAAATGGGGGGAGGGGGAGATTATAAAAGGAATAATAAAGCAAGAAGCTCTAATTCCAAATCAATGTGTATCTACTAGTATGGCCTTAAAATATATAGAGAGAACTGGGCACAGTGGTACTCATGCCCATAATCTCAGGGTACTTGAGAGGCTGAACATAATCATAGATTTGAAGCCAGCCTGGGCAATTTAGTGAAACCATGTCTCAAAAATAAAATAAAAAGGGTTGGGAATAGCTTAGGAGAATGCCTGCCCAGTGTGCACAAAACCCTGGGTTCAATCCCTAGTACTACAGTAAAACAAAAACCCCAACTAGACAGATGGAAAGAAATACAGGTAGAATTCAAAATATGTAGATTAACCAGATTAACTGGGCATGGTGATATATACCTGTAGTCCCAGCTACTTGGAAGGCCAAGCAGAGGACTGCTTGAGGCTAGCCTGGGCAGCATAGCAAGACCTCTTCTCAAAAAACAAAAACACAACAAAAACCCCAAAACTAATTGTGTATGTATGTGTATACATATATACTATACACACATATGCTCACACATATGAAGAAATATACTAATAGGTTGATAAATCTATGAAGTGGGAAATTTTAACATACCTTTCTCAGTAACTGACGGTCAAACAAAGTTTGAGAAGATTTGAACAGCCAAAAGGCTTCATTTGGTGGGCATGTACAGAGTCTGGCACCTACTAGATGAGAATGTGCTTTCTTTTTAGGCAGTTTGTTTATTTTTTCTTTGTGGTACTGGGGATTGAACCCAGGAATGCTCTACCAGTAAAGCCATATCCCTAGCCCTTTTTATTGATTTTGAGTCAGAGTCTCACTGAGTTGCTGAGGCTGGCCTCGAACTTGTGATCCTCCTGCCTCAGCCTCCTGAGTTGCTGGAATTACAGGTATGCACCATCACACCTGGCTTTAGGCAGTTTAAAAATTATGAAAATATGCTGAGTTCATAGTAAGTCTCAACAAAACTAGTAAAGGGTTTAATACAGGCTGTTTTCTTAATTTAGTTAAGATTAAAACTAAATAGTGACTGGCAATATAGCTTATTGGTAGAATGCTTGTCTAATAGTCATGAGGTCCTAATTTCACTTCCTAGCACTGGAAAGAAGAAAAGATAACTAAAATAACAATAGCTGGGTGCAGTGGTGTACACCTGTAATCCCAGGAACTTGGGCAGCTAAGACAGGAGGATCACAGATTCGAGGCCAGCCTTAGCAATTTAGCAAGACCCTGTCTCAAAAACTAAAAAAGACTAGGGATATGACTCAGTAGTAGAGTGTCCCTGGGTTCAAACCCCTGTATCATGGCAAATAAATAAGTAAATAAATAATAACAATATTTGGAAATTTAAAAATCATATCTAAGCCAGAGATCAAAGAAGAAATAATGGAAATTAGAAGTAAAGCTGAATGATAATATAAATACTATCTAAAAACTATGGTTACAAGCTAAAGCAGTAGTTAGAAGAAATTTACATCCTTTTGTATTTATACTAGGAACAAAAAAGAAGCTTATTAAGTTTTAGTGTAAGTATTCTACTGAAAAAATTCTAAAAAGTTATGAGGAAAACCAAGAAAAGTAGAAGAAACAAATAATGAAAATAAGAGTAGAACCCAGGAAAATTGAAAACAAAGATGTAATAGATCATTTAAATGAAAAGTTGTGCTCCATTTGTGTACAATAAATCAAAATGCATTCTGCTGTCATGTAAAAAACAAAAAGATGTAATAGATCAACAAAATCAAGAGTTGATTTTTTGTAAAAAAAAAAAAAAAAAAATAGTGCCGGGCGCGGTGGTGCACACCTGTAATCCCAGCACTTTGGGAGGCTGAGACAGGAGAATCGGGAGTTCAAAGCCAGCCTCAGCAACGGAGGGGTGCTAAGCAACTCAGTGAGACCTTGTCTCTATATAAAACACAAAATAGGGCTGAGGATGTGGCTCAGTGGTCAAGTGCCCCTGAGTTCACTCTCCAGTACCAAAAAACAAACAAACTAGTGAAGGCTTTACAAATGCTACTAGAATTGAACAAGAGGTGTATCTACAAATACAGCATATATTATTTAATAGCAAATATGTTCAGTTTAATTGGAAAATTTAATAAAAAGAGCAACTTTGTGAAAAATACATATAGTTTAACTCAAGAAGGAACAGTAGGACTAGAGCTGTGGTTCAGTGGTGGGTCATTGCCTTGCATGTGTGAGGTCCTAGGTTAGATTCCCAGCACTGGAAAGAAGAGAGAGAGAGGCAAAGAAGGAGTAAAGACCTATAATTTATATATAATCTTCTTTATAAGACTACCTATAGTGAATTAGTAAGTAAAAATCGACCCAATAGAAGAGAAGCACTAGTGGGAATTTTAAACATTTTATAAAAGTAAATTGACCCATTAAAAACTTCACATATTTAAAATGCACAATTTAGAAAAAACTGAACATGTATACATGATAGTTGTGAAACTATCATTACAGTTACGATAAAGAATGTACTTATTACCTTTAAAGTCTCTGCTGCCCCTTCCTGCCACCCAGCTTCATCTCTAGGCAGTCACTGATCTGCTTTATATTATAATAAATGAGTTTGCATTTTCTAGTCTTTCATATAAATGGAATCATGCAGTATATACTCTTTTTAAGGGGGAAGGAACAGAGCCATTCTGGCTTCTTTCACTTAGTATTACTGTTTTGAGATTCATCCATGTTGTTGAGTGATCAAAAGTTCATTCGTTTTCATTACTTAATAATATTCCATTTTGTGGCTAGACCATATCAATTGACAGCTGGTTTATTTCCAGTTTGAGACTGTTATAAATAATGCTGCTGTGAATACTAAGTAGGCATGTTCATAGACATATGTTTTTATTCCTTTCTGTTAAATATCTGGGGGTGTAATGGTTTGATTATATAAACATATATTCAACTTTTAAGAAACTGCCATACACTTTTCCAAAGTGATTTTGCTAATTTACATTCCTACCAGGCTTATATATCCTCTCAACATTTAGTATGGCCAGCCTTTATTTTTAACCATTTTGATAAGTGTAGAATAGAATTTCATTGTGGCTTTAATTTCCTTTTGTTTAATGACTAGTGCTGAGCATTTTTCCATGTTCCATTTGCCATTTGTATGTCTCCTGTGGTATAAAGGGCCTGTGCAAATCTTTTTTTGCTATTGGTGATTGACCTGGCATGCTTTACCACTGAGCTACATCTTCAGCCCTTTTTTAAAAAAAAAATTTATTTTGAGACAAGTTTTACTAAGTTGCTTAGGGCCTCACTCAGTTACTGAGGCTAGCCTTGAACTTATGGTACTCCTGCCTCAGCCTCTTGAGTCAATGGGATTATATGTGTGTACCATAGCACCTGATTTTTCAGATCTTTTGACAATTTTTGTTTGTTTGATTTTTCAGTGCTAGGGATCAAACCAAGTGCTGTAATTGAGCTAAATCATCCAGCCCATTTTATTTTTGATTTTTGTTTTAAGTACTGGTGATTGAACCTATTAGTGCTTAATCACTGAGCCACATCCTCAGCCCTTATTTATTTTGAGACAGGGTTTCACTAAGTTGCTTAGGGCCTTGCTAAGTTGCTGATGCTGGCCTTGAGCTTGCTATTCTCCTGAGCCATTGGGATTACTGGCATGTGCCACCACAACTGACAGCCAGGGTCACTATTTTTTTTTGCAGTGCCAGGAATTGAACCCAGGCTTACACACATACTAGCACGTGTTCTACCACTGAGCTACACCCAAACCCTGACCAATTGGTTTTGTTTTCTAATGACTGAATTTTGTGAGTTCTTTATATATTCTGGATACAAGTCTTTTATCAGATATATGATTTGCAAATATTCCCTCCCAGTCTGTGGCTTGTTTTTATTCTCTTAACAATTCTTTTCAAAGAACAAAAGCTATTCATTTTGATGAAGTCCAGTTTATCAATTTGCTCTTTTATAAATGGCTTGTATTTTTGTTGTCATAGCTAAGAAATCTATTCCCAATCCTGTGTTAAAAAGTTTTTTCCTATTTTTCTGTGTTGAAAAGTTTTATAGTTTTTGGTTTTACATTTATGGCAGTTGTCCATTTTGAGTTAATTTTTGTATATGGTGCAAAGTTTGTATTGAAACCGCCCTCTCATATGGTTATCTAATTGTTATAGCAGCATTTGTTGAAAGATTGACCTTTCTCCATTGTTGAAAATCAGTTTTCTAAAGACATATACACTATTTCTGGACTTTCTATTCTATTTCATTGCTCTATTTGTCTAACTTGATTACCATTACCAGAGTATTTTGATAACTGAATTTTTTTTTTCCTTTGGTTTTTGGGGCTTTTTTTTTCTTTCATTTTGCTTTGTTTTGTTTTTGTGGTGGGGATTGAGCCCAGGGGTGCTTTGCCACTGAGCTACATACTCAGGCCTTTTTTTTTTTAAATTTTTTGGTGCCAAGGAATTGAACCCAGAGTCACTCAACCCCTGAGCCACATTCACAGTCCTTATTTTTTTTAATTTTGAGACAGAGTCTAGCTAAGTTGCTTAGGGCCTCACTAAGTTGCTGAGGCTGGCCTTCAACTTGTGATTCTCCTGTCTCAGCCTCCTGAGTCACTGCGATTATAGGTGTGTGCCACTGTACCCAGCTCTTGATAACTATATTTTTTATGTCATAAAAACTGATGGTATTAGGTTTTAAGCTTTATTTTTCCTTTTCAGATTTATTTTTGCTATTCTGAGTTCTTCCTGTGAATTTAGAATTACTTCGTCAATTTCTACAAAAAATGCTTTTAGATTTATTTTATTTTATATTTATTTATTTATTATTTTTATTTTATTTTTTGCTTCTAAAATTTTTATTGGAATTGTGTTGAATTTGCATTTGGGGAGAGTTGATAGCTTAGTGTTGAATCATTTCAGTCATGAATGTCTATATTTCTTATGAATACCTTTAATTTCTTTCAGGAGTATTTGGTCATTTTAAGTGTGCAAGTCTTGTATATCTTTTTTCAATTTATTGCTGAGTATTTCATTTTTTATATTATTATAAATGATTTACACTAATATTTATACTATAATTTCTCTTTGTTTGAAGTACAAATTGATTTTTATGAATTGGTCTTTTTTTTTTGCCTCCCCTTCCCCAAAGTACCCAGAGGTACTTTACTTGAGGTACATCCCCAGTCTTTTTTTTTTCTTCTTTCTACATCTCCAGTCCTTTTTATTTTTTTTTTATTTTGGGACTGGTCTTGCTAAGTAGCTGAGGCAGTCCTTCTTGCAGTCCTCCTACCTCAGCCTCTGGAGTCACTGGGATTACAGGCATGCACCATAGTGCCAGGCTTGGTCTTTAATTCTTTAACCTTGCTGAATTTTTGTTAGTTCTAACAAAATTGGATTTTAGGTTGAGACAGTCATGTCATCTGTGAGTAAAGACAGTTTACTTCTTACTTTCCAATCTAGATGCTTTTTAAGTATTTTTCTTATTGTGTTATCTAGAGCCTTCTACATTATTGAATAGAAGTGGTAAAGTAGATAAGCCTTGTTCCTGTTCTTAGGGAAAAGCATCCAGGCTGGAATGTTTAGAGTTACAATTTCCTTAAGTGCTGCTTTAGTGGCATTCCATACATTTCCATATGTGACATTTTCATTATAATTCACTTCAAAACACCTTCTAAATTTCTCTTTTGATTTCTTCTTGACCTATGAGTTACTTAGGTGTATGTTCTTTAGTTTCTTAGTATTTGAGGGTTTTGTAGATATTTTTCTTTTGTTGATTCCTAATGTAATTTCATTGTAGTTGGAGAAGATACTTTTATGACTTGAATTCTTTTACGTTTATTAGCCTTATATTCATGCCTGGAATATGGTTTATCTTGTTAAATTTTTTGTATTCATTTGAAAAGAGATGTATTTTCTGTTATTGCTATAGTTTTCCTTATGTTTCTTCTTATGTTTCATGATCATTTTGAATTGATTAGTTTATTATTTTTGTCAAATTTGAAAAAAATTAGCCATTATTTATTCAACTATTTTTGTGTTTCTTCTATCTACTCTTTTAAAGAACTCCAATTACATGTATAGTAGACTGCTTAAAGTGTTACCAGAACTCACTGATGGTCTTTTTCCTCTCTGGTTCCCTTTTTTTTTTTCCGGCAAAGGGATCAAACCCAGGTGCTCTATCACTAAGGTACATCCCCAGACCTTTTTATTTTATATTTTAAGACAGGCTCTTGCTAAAGCCAAGGGTGACCTTGAGCTTGTGATTCTCCTGCCTCAGCCTCCCAAGTCACTGGGCTGACTCTCTGGTTCATTTTGGATCATTTCTATGTGTCTTCAAATATACTCATTTTTAATTTGTGGTTTGTCTAATCTGCCATTAATCCCATCTACTGTAGTTTTCATGTAGATGTTCTAATTTTTATCCCTAGAAGTCTGGTTTAGGCCTTTAAAAAATACCTTTCATAGCTGGACTTAGTGGTGTGTGCCTGTAATCCCAGCAGTTTGGAGGCTGTGGCAGGAGGATCACAAGTTCAAAGCCAGCCTTAGCAGTTTAGCAAGGCCCTAAGCAACTTAGCAAGACCCTTTCTGTAAACTAAAATATTACAAAAGGGCGGAGGATGTGCTCAGTGGTTAAGCACCCCTGAGTTCAATCTCTGGTACAAAAACAAAAAACAAAAAACAAACAAACCCCTAAGAAACAAAAAAATATTTTTCATGTTTCCACTTAGGTTTTTGAGTATGGAGTATGTTTTAATACCCTTACCTAATTTTAACATTTGTGTCAGTTCTGTGTTGGTTTTAGCTGAGTGATTTTTCTCCTCTTTATGATCATATTTTCCTTTTCTTCATATATCTGTTAAATTTGCTTGGATACCAAACACGAATTTCCCCCAGTTGAGTGTTGCATCTTTTTTATTTTTATTTGTTCTGGTTATAGTGAAGTCGTTAGTACAGTTTGATTGTTTTCTTAAGATTTGTTAGGTGTGGCCAGAGCAGTTTTCCATCTAGAGTAGTTATTGCCCAGACCTTTGGAATTCCTCCACCTAGTGCCATGTAAATTGTCAGGTTTTCCATTCTTGTTGGTGGGAAGGGACATTGTTCTGTTCTATTTGAGTGCCAGTTAGTGTTCCCTCTAATCCTAAGTGCTTTAGTACCCTGCTGAGTACGAAGGAGTACTCACTGCACAACTCAAGGTGCTCCCAGTGTGCAGCCCCTTCTTCTCTGTCTTCTCTCTTGCAAACTCACTGCCTTGGTCTCCTCCGGGCTCTTAACTCCAAATCTTAACTAAGATTTGCCTCTGCACTCCCTTGGGCTCTTCCTACCTGAACTGTACCCTGCAGATGTTTACCAAACAGAGGTATTCCCTGGACTCACTTGATCTGTTTTCTATCTCTTAGTGCCCACTATCCTTCACTGCCTGATGTGCCATCGTTTCTTATATTTTGTCTTGTTTGTTTGTTTCAGGCAGATACATAAATCCTGTATCCATATTGTCTAGAAATGGATGTACCCTGTTTCCTATACCTTTTGTGTGTGCTTAAAATGTTTCATGGTGAACATGTGCATCAAATGGGCATATTTGTCAAAGGCAGGTGTACTGATTGAATTTTCCCATTATTGAGCTTAACTTTACCTTCTCTCCAGTCATTCTGAGAAACTGATATTTTAGATTTCAAGTGTTTTTAGTGATTCCTTTTGGTTTGATTTTTATCTAGAGAACACATTTAATATGTAAGATTGTATGACTGGAGCAATACTTCTTGTCATATAGGCCCTGAAATTTGAACTCAGTATCACTATCTTGTTTCATATTAGCATCCAAATAGCATTAGGTGGTCAGTTTTTTACTTTAAAAGCAGTCCATCTATCTGGTTTGCTTTGATCTTGTGACCTCAAGGAAGAAACCTCCCAGGAGTAGACAAAAATGACACTTTTTACCTCCTGAATCTTTAAATAGCAAAATCCAAAATCTTTAAACCTTTCTACAGCGGAACCTTTAAAAAAAAAGAAAGAAAGAAAGCACTGTCCTTTATCCTCGTTAATGAATAATTTGAGTACTATTTTATTATAAATAATTGATTTTTAAGATTTCCTGAGGTAGGAAGACTATGTTCTAACTCAATAATTTAAAAGAAATGATAAGCCCATGAATTCTGTTGGTGGAAGTAATAAAGGAAAGAAAGATATTAGGTTGGTTTTGAGTAGGGTGATTTTGCTGTTGAGGGAGTTTGTTGGTCTTTTCAGCAAGTAGGATCATCCACCAGTGGGGGGAAGTGCTTGCCTATAATCTCAGTGACGTGGGAGGCCGAAGCAGGAGGATCATAACTTCCAGGCTAGCCTCATCAATTTAGTGAGACCCTGTCTCAAAATAAAAAATAAAAAGGAGCCGGGCGCGGTGGCTCAAGCCTGTGATCCCAGCACTTAGGGAGGCTGAGACAGGAGAATCACGAGTTCAAAGCCAGCCTCAGCAATGGCGAGGCGCTAAGCAACTCAGTGAGACCCTGTCTCTACATAAAACACAAAATAGGGCTGGGGATGTGGCTCAGTGGTCGAGTACCCCTGAGTTCAATCCCCAGTACCAAAAAAAAAAAAAAGTAAAAAATAAAAAGGGCTGGGGATGTAGCTTAGTGGTGAAGTGCCCTGGGTTCAATCCCAAGTACCAAAGGAAAAAAAAAAAGAAAAGTAAAAAGAAGTAAGATCATCTGATAAGAGTAAAAAAATTGGAAAAACTGAAGTCTGGATAGGATGGGGAAGGCTTAGAATAGATACCTGGAGATAATGTGATTCTCACCTTTAGGATGAAGAGGATGAAGAATCTAGTTGGAGGATTCTACCTTGTGATAGAATCACTTCTACATTCTCTTTTTTCTCTCTGTGTGCAATATGCAATTGTTGATTAATTAAAAAGGGATGAAAATGAAGTTTTCCCTCCCAAGAAATAAAAATTCAAATCATTAATTCCTAGAGCTTAATTCTTTGTGAACTGGAATATTTCAGTTTTTAGTGTGCCAGTTTATAGAATTATAGTCTTAGGAAGGTGAGGAAGCTTCAAATTTCTGCTACAGTATTTTTAGAGTATAAAAAAATGAAGCTGGGCGCGGTGGCGCACACCTGTAATCCCAGCACTTTGGGAGGCCGAGACAGGAGAATCACAAGTTCAAAGCCAGCCTCAGCAATAGCAAGGCGCTAAGCAACTCAGTGAGACTCTGTGTCTAAATAAAACACAAAACAGGGCTGGGGTTGTGGCTCAGTGGTTGAGTACCCCTGAGTTCAATTCCTGTTACCAAAAAAAAAAAGTATTAAAAAATGAGAAGAATATAGTGCTGTTCAGAAGTTTATGAGGATGGTTTGGTAGCCACCTCAAGTTGTTAGCATGTGTGTGTGTATGTACATGTATGTGCACTTGTGTACATACATGTGTGTAAGCAAGCATCTGTTTAGGGCCACAGTGCTTTATTTCTCTCCCATTGTGGCCTCCTTGATACATTTATGTATATAGCCTCCGTGATGAAATGTGTGTATTCACAGCTAGCATCAGCTATGCATAGGACTACATTCTTTCTTTTTTCCCTTGCAGTACTGGGGATTGAACCCAGGCCTCTTGCATGGTAGGTAAGTGTTGTACCTTTGTGCAGCATCCCCAGCCCCAGGGCTACATTCTTTTCATTCTCTCCTGAGACCTCCCTGAATCATTCTTGCAAGAGCTCACCCAAGTTCGTTGAACTGAATTAAACTTCAGGTTTTTGTTAGAAGAACGGGGCAGGAATCTGAGCATAGTGATTCCTAGTGAAGAATCCACCAGGCAAGGAAATGAACAACTATGTGTGTCCTGAATTGACCAGCTTCTTCTGCCCAGAACAAGAAGGATTGTTTTGCCAGTCTTCCCATGGTGTCAGGGAATGGGGATTGAGACTCTTAAGTTTCATTTTTGGCAAATCTTAATGAAAAGGAAAAAAATATCACAAAAGAAAGGACTTAGGTCTTTGGACTTGATGCCAGCCTTCTTCAGAGGGAAATGATCTTCTCTCCCTCTAGAATCCATGTAATGAAAGTTCTTTATGTCCCTATTAGAGTCCTGAGCAGTAACTGACTATTATTTTTAAACCAAGACCACCTTCTCCCCAACCCCACAAAATATAAATTTAAGGTATATCCAACCAACTAGTCTTAGATCACAGTGTCTTTCTTTGTAGGGTAAAAATGAAAGAGTTGAGGCTACAATATATAAAATGTGATGGTAATACAAGATAATAGAGTGACAGACATAGTCAGACCAAGTTGTATGTGTTCTAGAGCAGTCATTCTCAAACTTTTTGGTCTCAGGTTTCCTTTATACTCTTAGGAAATTGAGGATCCCAAAGAGCTTTTGTCTAAGTGGGTTATATCTATAAATATTTACTATATTAGGAATTAAACTTGAGAATAAAAAATATTGATTGGTTGATGTAAACAACATGTTATTTAATAAATTTAGCAAATTAAGAGTATAAACTTAAAAATTAAAAAACCCCAAATAATATAAACTTACTGAAAATAATAAGCCCCATTACTTGTTAACATAAACAACATTTCTGCAAATTCTTTGATATCTAGCTTCATAAAAAACAACTGGATTCTCATGATGGCTTTTGCAGTCATGATAATCTGGTGCATTGCCATATATCATGTATCCTCTGAAAAACTCCACTGTATACTCCTGTGATGAGAGTGAAAAAGGCAGATGTCTTGGTACTATAGGTTGTGTATTCGTTATCTGGAATGCTTGGGACTAGAATTGGATCTTGGAGTTTTTTTGATTTTGTAATATTTGTATATATCTAAAGAGATATCTTGGCAATGAGACCTAAGTAGAAAAACAAAATTTATTCCTGTTTCATACACACCTTATACAGAGAGCCTGTAAGTTTATATGATATTTTAAACAATATTGTATATGATACAAAGTTTCACGGTACAAAATTTTTCATTTTTGGTGTCAAGTCAGTGCTGAAAAAGTTTCAGATTTTGGATTTTTGGATAAGGAATGTTGAACTTCTATCATGAAAGAACTTTTGAACTCAAATACGCCCCCTGAAAGGATATTTCCAGTGGTTTTTGAACCACATTTTGAGACTACTATTCCAAAATTATTTATATGTGGGAAAAGAGAAAAGCAAGGGTTGTCATCATTGGGTACAGCACATTTTTTCATGTGTTTAATCAGTACAGGCTGTTTAACCTAATTAGGCAGTATAACATCCAGACTCCAGAATTAAAGTGGGTGGTTTAGTTGAAACCTCCAAGCACTGAAGTGGGAGTTAGTTCTGGTACATGTGCTTTTTAAAAGTAGTTACTGTTCAGTGTTTTTGTAGGCCATTGCTAACCTATGGGAGAGGAAAATTGAGCCAGATCCCTGAGAAAAAAGAACCAATAAATTTCAGAGATATAAATGACCTTTGAAGATAATTGAGTCACAAAATTGAGACTTTGAGAGGTCATTTCATTTAACTCCTAAGCTTTGTAATAATTATAACTAGTATTTGTAAAGCACAGATTTACATAGTCTTTCTGTCTGCCTCTGACTTTCTCTTACTCTCTTTCTCTTGTCATTTTGACCTTTACTATTTATTTATTTAATTTTTTTTGGTACCGGGGATTGAACTCAGGGGCACTTGACCACTGAGCCACATCCCCAGCCCTATTTTGTGTTTTATGTAGAGACAGGGTCTCACTGAGTTGCTTAGCGCCTTGCCATTGCTGAGGCTGGCTTTGAACTCGCGATTCTCCTGTCTCAGCCTCCCAAAGTGCTGGGATTACAGGCTTGCACCATCCCGCCCGGCTACTATTTATTTTTAATGGTTTTTTTAATAGTAGGAATTGTCAGCCGTGTACCCCATTACCTACCTTCAGCAATTGTGAATTCATGGCTACTTGTTTCATGTATACCACCCATGCCACCCCATTCCCTGGATTCTTGGATACAAACACAGTAATTTTATAATTTCATCTAAAAACACCACCAAATCTCTCTAAAAGATGAGGACTTTAAATAGCCTCATTTCAGCCAGGCACAGTGGCGCAAGCCTGTAATCCCAGCACTTAGGGAAGCTGAGACAGGAGAATCGCGAGTTCAAAGCCAGCCTCAGCAACAGCGAGGCACTGAGCAACTCAGTGAGACCCTGTCTCTACATAAAACACAAAATAGGGCTGGGGATGTGGCTCAGTGGTCAAATACCCCTGAGTTCAATCTCCAGTACCAAAATAAATAAATAAATAAATAAATAGCCTCATTCCATTATTATACTAAAAAATTAACAATAATTCTTTAATAGTATAAAAAACTCAGTGTTCACATTTTCCTGATTGTGTCATTCATAAATTCATTTTTTCCAGTGTGTGTGAGTCAGGGTGCAAGCAAGTTTCATACAGAGAAGTTGATTGATTTGTCTCCTAACACTTTCCATCATTCATCCATCTCTCTGTCTTTCTCTCTCTCTCTCTCTCATACAATTTTTTTTGTGTGTGTATATGTGTGGTTGTAGGGATTAAACTCAGGGACACTCTACCTCTAACTCACATCCTCAGCCCTTTTTGATGTTGTTTTATTTTGAGATGGGGTTTCCACAAAGTTGCCCAGGCTAACCTTGAACTTGTGATCCTGCCTCAGCCTCCCAAGTTGTTGGAATTACAGGCCTATAACACTGTGCCTGGCATCTTGTACAATTTTTGTTGTACAAACTATCATTTGTCTGGTAGTTTCCTGGAATCTGAATTTTACTGATTTCTCCATAGTGCTTTTTAAAAAAAATGTTTAATTTCTGTTTTCTGGTATTAGAAATTGAACCCAGGGCCTTGCACATGCTAGGCAAGTGCTTTACCACTGAGCCAAATTCCAAGCACCTCCATAGTGTTTTTTTTAAAAACATTCTCCTTTGACCTCTGCATTTCCTGTAAGTTGGTACTTATATTTAGAAGTTTGCTCATGAGTGATTTCTTCCATTAGGAGGTACATAATATCTGCTTGTCTCTCTTTTTGTGATGTCAGTAGCTATTGATCTTTGCTTACATCCATTAAATCATTAAAGGCTACAAATAGTGATATTCCAATTCTATCATTCTTTCTTCATTTATAAACTGGGCTACTTCTTAAAGAGAAATTTACCTTTATCTACTATTTGAGTATCCAGTAGTATAGTTTGTATAGGAAAATCAGGATGAAATGTTCACTCTTTCTATTTATCAGTTTTCAAAATGATGACTTGGTTCACTAGCATTCTCTGATGGTAACCAATTATCGATTGAGATTTGTTTGTTTCTTTGTTTGGGGAGATAGGTATCATTATGAACTCCAAGATTTAAACATTTTTAATATGCTTCAGAATTGATATTTTTACACTTCCTTTTAAATAATTTTTACATATTTGTTTCTTCTAATAGACTAAGCTTGAAGATGACATTTCTTAGTGATCTTGAGCCTGCCTAGCTCATGGCCTCCAATGAATGCTTGTTGACTGAATGAACTGATACTCTGAGCAGCATTTTAAAATGTAAGGTCATTTGGGAGGCATAACAAAGGAACACTGTTAAGGATGACTTTCTTTTCTGAAAAAAGGCAATAAAACAGTGAAAAATATCCTATGTGACTATAAAAGAAAAAGGTGCTTTTAAAAAAATGAATGTTAGC
Organism: Xerus rutilus; assembly: GCA_028644305.1. NCBI lineage: Eukaryota > Metazoa > Chordata > Mammalia > Rodentia > Sciuridae > Xerus > Xerus rutilus. Next base: position 22,218,458 of record CM053407.1, on the reverse strand, counting down.
TTGTAATCCCAGTGACTCAGGAGGTTTGGCACAAGAGGATCACAAGTTGTAGGCCAACTTTGGCTCCTTAGTGAGACCCTGTCTCAAATAATATATAATAGAAGGGACTAGGGATGTAGTTCAGTGGGAGAGTGCCCCTGGCGTTCAATCTCCAGTACTGGGGAAGGGGGAGAAGAATGAAAATTAACTGGGTATGGTGGAGCACACCTGTAATCCCAGCTGTTCAGGAGGTTAATGTGGGAAGAGCACTTACGGTGAGGATTCAAGACCAGTATGGGCAACAGAGCAAGACCCTGTCTTTTTTTTTTAAAGTAAGTGTTATTTAATTGTTGCTTATAAATACTAATGAAGATTTTTACTCCATTGTTCCCAGTGTATCTTTCATTATATTTTTGTCCCAAAAAGTAAATCAGAATCCTTAACTTTATTTCTCTTGCTGTAAGATAAATGAGACTTAAAAATTTTTTCCTTCCTTCAGTTTTTTTTCTCTCTGAATCTAAATGGCAAATAACATTCACATTCATGACACATAAAATGTTCCCCATTATTCTATACATTTATTTTACGCCCTCCTCCTTTTGCAGGGAAGTAAAGGAAAAGTAACTTTAATTAACAATATGCGAGGCACTGTTCTGAATACTTCTACATGGATTATACAAATCATTTTTCTTAACACAGCCTTATAAAGTAAGTAGGGGTATTTATCATCATCTCTACATTATAGATGAAATAATTAAGGCACAGACATTAAGGGACTTTTCCAAGGTCACCTAACTAGTGAATGTTAGAGCTAAGATTCAGTCATGCATTTGTTCTCCAGAGCTTGTGCAGTTAAACTACCTTTAATGACTTTACCACAGGTTTTTTTTTTTTTTTTTTGAAGGATATAGTAGTGTTTTTAAAAGGATTTTACAATTATGCAAGTAATACTTAGTGTCACAAAATCTGTTGTTTTATAATGACAAGTAAATATAAGCCAGGTTGCTTGGTTGTTTTTGTGGTGCTTAGAATCAAGCCCAGGCTCTTGCACATGTTAGGCCAATACTCTACCACTGAGCTACATTCCTACTCCTTGAATATTTTTCTTAGGTCATTATTTCTTAGGTAATAGTCAGGCAAACAAAAAGGAACATTTGAAGAATAAGTTCTTCTTATTCTTAAAATAATTGGAGGGCTGGGATTGTAGCTCAGCGGTAGAGCGCTTGCCTCGCATGCGTGAGGCCCTGGGTTCGATCCTCAGCACCACATACAAAGCAATAAAATAAAGACATTATGTCCATCTACAGCTAAAAAAATACATATATTAAAAAAAAATAATTGGAACTCATAGAATTTGTAAGTCTATGTAAAAAAATTTCTATGTAATTTATTTGTTAAAAAATTGCAATTCATAGAATTTGTAAATCTGAAACATTTTTAGCTGGACTACTGCTTGTAACATTATAATTTGCTTACCGTCATTTTCCCTTTGTTTAAGTAATCATAACTTACTTTGTGTGGTTATTAACAGGTCAGAGTATTCTCATACATGAGCCCAGTCATCCTGGTTTCTTCATCTCTCTTTGCTTCCTTCATTATTATAAATTTATGCATGAATAAAGAGAAGATAACTCAAAGCACTATAATACTCAGTGACTGTCACAACTGTGAATGTAGCATATCTAATAGAGCCATTGGTTGTCCAAAACTCCTTCTCATATGTCAGTCCTTACTCATTCAGTAAAGCTATATTAGAATGAAAGTGACATTAGTAGGGAAAACTTTGGCCCCAATTTAATTTATTCATAAAAGGGTACTTTGATATTATTGGGAATAAATTACTCGGGATACAGTTTTACAACTTGATTTTGAAATTGAGAAACATTACTTTTTTTTTTTTTTGTGGTGTTAGGGATTGAACCCAGGGCCTCATTGCGTGTTAGACAAGCACTCTAGTGCAGAACTACATCTCTGGTCCAAGAGAAACATTACTCTTAAAAAGCATATTTCTTAGCCAGGCACGGTGGCGCACACCTGTAATCCCAGCACTTTGGGAGGCTGAGACAGGAGAATCCCAAGTTCAGAGCCAGCCTCGGCAACTGCGAGGCGCTAAGCAATTCAGTAAGACCCTGTCTCTACATAAAACACGAAAATAAAAATAGGGCTGGGGATGTGGCTCAGTTGTCCAGTACCCCTGAGTTCAATCTTTGGTACCAAAAAAAAGAAAAAGAAAGCAAGCAGGCATATTCCTTAACCACTTTTTAAAAATTGATATAGCAAAGGAATCTGCTAGCATTGTTTTCTTTGTATTTTTCAACCTTTAGCTTGGGGAGCTCAGTTTTTGTTTTTAGATAGTACAGATTGAACCCAAGGTCACGTCACTACTAAGCTGTTCTATCCCTAGCTCTTTTTATTTTTGAAAGAGGCTCTCACTAATTTGCTCAGGGTCTTGCTAAGGCTGGCCTCAAACTTGCAATCCTCCTGCCTCAGTCTGCCATGTCACTGGGATTATAGGCATGTGCCATTGTGCCCAACTGGGAAGCTTAGTTTTTGTTTTTGTAATTTTTTTTTAAGCTCAGTTTTAATGAATGAGGAAAAGGATTCTTAAAAAAAATTTTTAGTTGGATATGGACACAATATCTTTATTTTTTTTATAGATGGACACATCTTTATTTTATTTATTTTTATGTGGTTCTGAGGATCAAACCTAGTACTTCACACATGGTAGGCAAGTGCTCTACAACTGAGCCACAACCCCAGCCCCGAGGAAAAGAATTTTTAAAAATGGAAACCAAGAAATAACAGTGCTAACTTTATTATAATAAGTAATATTTTACTGGTATCTCAAAATTGAGAGGTTAAAAATACTCTTAAAAAACATACAAGTTATTTAAATACATCCACTCCTACAACAAATACCAGTCTGGATGTTACCTTTTAAATGTTCTAGTGTAAGTCATGGATTGAGTAGAACCACAGAATAAAATTAGAGGACCCAGCACACACACACACATACACACAACTTTTTTCAAACAGAAACACAAAACAGTAACTACAACGATAAATTCTTTTTTCTTTTGGTACTTGCAGTTGAACCCAGGGGCACTTAATGACTGAGCCATATTCCCAGTCCTTTTTTAATATTTTATTTAGAGACAGGGTCTTGCTCAGTTGCTCAGGCTGTCTTTGAACTTGTGATCCTCTTGGCTCAGCCTCTCAAGCTGCTGAGATTACAGGCATGTGCCACCACACCTGACTACAAGGGTAAATTCTTATATGTCAGTTCTTGTTGAAATTATTCAGGTATTTACAGCAATTATCTCTTAACTATCTATTGAAATATAGGTTGAGTTTCCCTTATGTGTAGGGCTAGAAGTATTTAAAATTTTGGAGTTTTTCAGATTTTGGAATATTTGTGTAGACTTTACTAGTTGGGTATCTGCTATACTTGGATTAGAACTGCCCCTCAAAAGCGCTGTGGTAATGGTTTGCTATCCATCCCATGGCATTATTTTGGGAGGTGATAGAACTTTTAAGCAATGGGATCTTCTTGGAGAAAGTCAGGTCATTGGGAAGAGTGCCCTTGAAGGGGATATTGGTACCCTTGCCTCCCTTCCTGCTTCCTGACTGCCATGGAACAAACAGCTTCCTCTGCTTCATGCTTCCTCTGTCATGTACCATCTTGCTGCAGGTCCAAAAGCAACAGGGCCAATTAGCCACTGAGTGAAATGTCCAAAACTATGAGTCAAAATAAACCTTTTTTCCTATAAGATAGTTTATCTGTTGTTTTGCTTCAGTAACAGAAAGATGACTAAAATAACATGCCTAATCTGAAAATCCCAAATCTGAAATGCTCCAAAATCTGAAGCATTGAGCATTACATTTATACTCATAAAGTTTTAGATTTCAGAGCATTTCAGATCTCAGATAATTTCAGGAAAGGGATAATGTAATGTAATTTTTATTTAGTATTTAGACTTAAGTCTCAGATATAATTTGTTCTAAACTAAATAATTCTCTTTTAGGAATTTATGTCATGGTCAACATGATTATTCAGTTATTATTCAGTTACTACCAAAAATATTGTCTTCTTTGGTAGTAATGCAGAAGGATAATTTAGATAAATAGTATTTATCTTTGAATGGAGCTAACTGGTTACTTTGTAGCAAAAGTAATATTAATTCAACTCTTACTTAGTGGGTACTGCATGGTATGTTCTAGTTGGCATTCAAAGATGTTTAGTTGGTAGAACAATTACTTTGTGTGCCCATGATTGATGTTATTTACTTGGACACATTTGCTTTTTCCTGTTTTTCTCTTAATTAGTTTCACTACATCTCTAAAAGCTGCTCTTTAATCTAACAGCCCAAAAAGCTCACATCTGAGAAAAATGCCAGGGAAGTGTTAGTGCTCCAATTTTCCTAATCCTCTTCTCTTCTTTAGTTTTTAGGGGTCACTGAAATCAGATAAGTTATACTCTCCCTAGAGGCTAGTAATCTGTTTAGGACTGTTCCAGGGAAGAAAATTAACACTCGGGTGCTTTTTATGTATTATGCTTTTAACATATATTAACTCATTTAATTCTTAGAATTCTGTGAGGTTTATGGCATATCAGTTTTACAGAAGAATATTGAGGCTAGCTGTCATTTACCCTGTTGCTCAGCTTAAGTGGCAAGGACTGTGGTTTGAATCTATCTTGGTCTCTAAGTATCTACTACACCACATGAATGTATAACTACTGTATTACCATAACTGTTCATCTGAGCAGGCTTTCTTCAGTTAGTAAATATTTCGGTAAGCAGGGGCAGATAATGGTATTAGTAGACATACTAAGGAGATTACACATTACAGGACTCTAAAATAACCAAGTAAGTGTTTAGATCTTTTAGGGATATGTTTGCCTTGGACAAATCATATTGCCATTGTTGTAGTTTCCAAGTACTTATATATTTATAAGTATTTCTACATTCCCAGTGGTGTGTTTGTGTCTATCTATGGGAAGCTTTCCAAATTGTAAAATTTACTAATGTGAAGTATTACATATTGTGATTGTGGAGAGTCATGTGGCTTGGTGAATTGTTACTATTTTTTTTTAACCAAGGAACAATTAATTAGTTCATCTTGGCAGTAGGCTATGGGAACTCAAAGAAATAACATCTGTCAATCACAGTCATTTCTTGGAAGGAAGAATTGAAAAATGGCACAGCAGTTATTCTCCTTGACCTCTTTCTCTGAAAGGGAATTTGATTAGGCAAGCTGGTTTCATAATAGAGTAGAGCTTCTCTCTTCTCCCTGGGGAATTGAAGCTGAGCAGTCAGACTTGTTCTATGAAGCCAGAGCAATCTGGTTTTAAAGGATTTAACTAAATTCATTGTGATTAAGGTTTTATGAGGGATGCTCATTGCAGAGCAGGAGCTTTAAAAAATGTTACATATGAATCAGTCTGTGCCTCTAGATTGAGAACAGAACACTGCCACCAGTTTAAGTTCAGGGAATAGGCTTCAACAATTTTGTAGTATCTTAAAGAGAAGCCTAGACTCAGAAGCTAAAAAACAGGCAGAAGGGGACTATTGTGTAGACTGTAGACTCAAGTCCCCATTTAGGCATTATTTAGTATTTCTCCAAATCTTTGTTAGTAAGCTGACTCAAGTGCTTTATTCTTTTATGTAGAAAAAGAAAACTAAAGCTTAACACACAACATAGTAGGCATTCAGTAAGTGTATGAATGTTTAATAAAAAAAGATTGGAGAATGTTGCCTAATTATTGTCTTTAAGATGAAGGCAGTGTGTAGCCAGATAAACTACTTGAAATGAGTTTCTGTAACTGCATGCATCCCTGGAGGGTTACTGCATGCTCTAGTGAAACTCATATTGTCTCTAATTAGTTTGATCTTGCTTAATCCTTTATTCTTCAAACAGTTGCTGGCTTTGTTGGGAGTTGTTTATATACATGCAGATTGAAAGCCACTCATTTAAGTTATTTGGCCAAAGTCAGGATAAAAGTAGATTAATTAGTTTCTATAAAAGCTGTCTACATTCATACTGTTACCTTTGTTTACTGAATTGATTTTGGATAAATCAAATCCTAATTCTGATCTAATACTAACCTCCCCTACCATGTATTACTTAGAGAAAGTAGAGACTTTGGAAATATAGTTAGATAGCGTTCATTTTGGAGAAATAATTCATGATTACTCCTGTAATAGTTGCTTAACATTCTTATAACTGTATTTAGGGAAAAACAGATATTTGGGTCAGAGTAGAAAATCAAGAAAATGGTGGAAATAAAGAGAGGCTGCATGAAGGAACTCAAGGAGGAACCACTGTATCCCTTAATGCCTTTAATATTCTTTAAGCCACAGACTTTTCCTTCCAATTAAGACTTTTCCTCCTCAAAACATTAGAAACATGAAGGGAAAAGAGACAAATTATTTTCTGGTGTCATATTGACTTTGACTGGAATTTTCTTTATTGATCGGGGGGCTATTGGGGATTTTAACCCAAGGCAATTTGCCACTGAGCTACCTTCCCAGCCTTTTTAAACTTTTTTGAGACAGGTTCTCACTGAGTTGCTTAGGGCCTTGATAAGTTGCTAAGGCTGGCCTCAAACTTGTGATCCTACTACCTCAGCCTCAGGAGTTGCTGGGATTACAGGCATGTGTTCCTGTGCCCAGATCATTGGATTTTAATATTTTGACTTTCTATAATAATCCATGTAATTGATAGGTGGTAAATCTCTGGGCTTTACTGCCATGGAAGGACTAGGATGCTTATAACTATATTTCACATAATTTAGAAAATAAAGTAAAAATTTTAGAACATTCTGATACCAACTAGTATAACAAAATTCCAAATGGTTTCTGAAAATAGCCCTGAAAAGAGATGAATATGTATTTTCATATTAGACTACACTAGCCAAAATCCTTACCTTTGTCCATTGAGTTAAAGTTTTTGGAGACATTAGTTTATGGTCTAAGATTTGGTATATGTCAACCTTTCTGAAATGGGTAGCTAACTTGTTAATGTGTGTGTGTGTGTGTGTGTGTGTGTGTGTGTGTGTGCGCGTGCGCGCATATGTGTGTACCACATGCCCGCTTACTCACCTGCACTTGCCTATTGTATCCTGAGTTCAAAATGTGACTATATGTATGTTGATAACCTGAAAGGAAAAAGGATTGTAGAGATAGTAAAGGTGGCTGTTCCAAAGAGAGGGAATGCAAGTTTTTTTCTGGAAGTTATCACTGTTCATTTATTCTCATAAATATTTTTGTAAGTGCTTACGTTCCCTAGGTAGTGATGGTAACACAGGTTTCCTGTGAGTCCTTTGCATTTAGTATGCTTTACTTTGAGATATGTTGCATTTTAGAACCTGGCTGAATTGTACATACCATGGAAATTAGATGTACTGAAAAAAAGTATAGGGTGGACAGGCCCAAACAGAAGTGCCTGTTGTGGACTTTGGAAAGCTGGTGAGTAGCACTGAGCACTGTGTGCTTGAGTGGCAGAAGCCTCAGAAATTGAGATAGGAAGTTGAGAGTACTTTTGCCTGAGGCCTAATAGAAATGGCATCCTTCATCCTATATACTGCTAGAAATTGTCACGTGGCTCTGTTCTAAAAGCCCAGAAGTTAACATGATTCTGTTCCTATCATTTACAGTATGTTAAAGAAAATTTTTTCTTGTTTTTAAAATAGTTTTATATTTACTTATTTTGGAGATGAAGTCTTGCTCCATTGCTCAGGTTAGCCTCAAACTCCTGAGATCAAGTGATCCTTTCACCTCATTCAGCCTTTTGAGTGTTGGGACTACAGTTGCGTTCCACCACTTCTGGCTTTTCTTGTTTATAAAATGAGAAATATCTTTGAGGAAGGTATTTTTTATGACTAAAAGTATATGGTATTCAATAAAGTGGTTCAGAGTTATTACCACAATGATTACTGAATAGTCAGTCAATTATTCTCAGTTTGTATAATCAAAGCTAGAAAGTAGTAGAGAAGAAAGCCTGTGATTTGATTTGATGGGAAAGTTGCCAACTTCATGGAGAGAAAATGATTGGAAAATATTCTTGATGTAATGGCAAGTGAAGAAAAACCTTGATTTATTTAGTTTAATGTATGCCTTAGGATAACATTTTTGTAGGGAATGGAGCATTCACCTATCCAGCCTATTTCAGGTTCCTCAGTGAAGTCTGATTTAGGAAAAACAAAGTATCTTGGTTTTATTATTAAACTAGGGGAAAACAAATCACTTTGTCCTATCTAATTAAACATTTCAAGGTAAGGATCTGAATATAGGTTAAATTTTCATGACAGAGTATCACATTTTGCTGTTCTGGTTTGGTTAGAAACTGTCTCCACCTACTGGCCACAGTTCACTTGCTATCTCTTGAGGACACCTGCTTTTTTGTTTTGTTTTGCTTTCCTGTAATGTATGACAGTTATGGAAGGTACCTGGTAAGGTAGCAGTGAATAAATACTATACTTCTATGTATCTTTTCCTAAAATTGCTAGAAGAGCTTTGCAGAGTTCTTGCTAAAGTTGCCCTGGAATAATTGACGAAAGACCATGTAAGGGTATCAAGATGAACTTCCATAAGCAGCCCATTTGGTATCTGAATTAAGTTTAATGTATGTACTAAACAGTTTAAGCTTTGTTACCTAATTGACTAAGGTCATTTTTTCCCAGATTGCTATCATTCCAAGCTCTTATGCCCAGTTGGAAACATTGTCATTGTCGTTTCTGAATTATACAATAAAATAGGACTTTTTTGGCGGGGGCAAGGGTGTCAAGGATCAGCAAGTTTTTTTCTGCAGTGTCAATAAGTTATTAGACTTTTCAGGCCATATTGTCTTTGTTGCAGCTGTTCAGCTCTGCTTTTGTCACCCAAAAGTAGCCATAGGCCATATGTAAATGGATAAGTGTTGTGTTCCAAAAACAACCTTTAGTTATGGAATCTGAAATTTGAATTCAATGTATTTTCTATGTATTATGATGTACTGTTCTTTCAGCGTTTTTTTTTTAGCTATTAAAAATGTAGAAGCCTTTTTAGTTCATGAGCTTTACAAAATTAGGCAGCATGTCAAGTGTAGTTTGCTGACACCTGGTTTATGTTCAGAAACATTTATAAAATCTGTTAATACATTCTCTTATTCAATAGAGATGAAAGTCCAGAAGAGGATTTCCCAACTTTTAGGAATACTTTCATGACAAGAACTCTTCAGGAGAGTTATCCTGCTTACCACCCTCCCCAAACACATGGTATAGGATTACAGAACTTTGTGTGTGGACCACATGTGGGTTTTATGGTTTTATTGCATATCCACAGTGTAGGTATTTAAATACAAGGCACTAGAAGGACTTTTTACAAGGATATTTCTGTACATAATTAGGAAAAGATTGTGGGATTATTTTAAAACAAGCCATCATTAAGATTAAAGAACTGAGTCGGGCGTGGTGGAATGCCTGACTCCCAGCACTTAGGGAGGCTGAGACAGGAGAATCGCGAGTTCAAAGCCAGCCTCAGCAATGGCGAGGTGATAAACAATTCAGTCAGACCCTGTCTCTACATAAAACACAAAATAGGGCTGGGGATGTGGCTTAGTTGATTGAACTCAGGTTGAGTGCCCCTGAGTTCAATCTCCAGTACCAAAAAACAAACCAAAACATTAAAGAACTGTTTTCTGTGGTGAGGGGCATGTGATGTTGGTACTGGGTAATGTGGGTCATGGAACATGGGTAGGGTGAGGCAGATTGTTTATTACCATTTCAGTTGATGTCATTGTGGTCATGTGATTCTCAGTCTGTTCCATTTTGGGAAGTAACTATTTTAAAGCATTGGGTTAAAAATATTGGTGGTATGACGGTGCGCCACTATCCGGCAGCACCATTTATATTCTTGATCCTCAATTTTTTCATCTCTGTTGGCTCCTTTTCCATCTTTTCTTAAAAAAAAAAAAAGATAAACTCCATAATTCCCTATTTTTTTGGATTTATTCCATTTCCTATTCAATAATAGAGCATTTTCCTTTTCCTTTTCTCTGAAACCATGTTTGCTAAGATCACCAACAGTGTCTTAACTGTTGAATCATTCATTCTCTTAGCGGAATCACCAGGAAGATTACATAAAGTGACGGAGAAGATGGCTGAGAGTGGACCCCAATGTATATCAACATTTAAGGGAACTGGTTAAGGAAAAGATAATGAAGGAAATTAAGCCAGAGTGGAAGGAGAAAAATCAGTGCAAGGAGAAAATCAGGAGAATGTGGTGTTCTAGTAAGAAGAGAACTTTTTTTTTTAAGTATTTTTTTAGTTGTTGATGGATCTTTATTTCATTCATTTATTATTTATATGTGGTGCTGAGGATCGAACCCAGTGCCTCACGCATGCTAGGCAAGCGCTCTACCACTGAGCTACAGCCCCAGCCCCAGAAGAGAACTTTTAAGGAGAAGAATTAAGTGTTAAATAAATTGTAAATATATGTAGAATATGTACATATGTAAAGTAAATCAGTACTGAAAATAATTCACTGGATTTATCAGCAAAGCAATTGTTTCATTGTTTTAATCAAAGGTAAAGCCAAATTGTACTGCTTAATGATTGGTAGGAAAGAAAGTAGAGGTAAAAAAATTTTTGAAAATATTAACTGTGTGGGGCTGGGATTGTGGCTCAGTGGTAGAGCCCTCGCCTCACATGCGTGAGGCACTGGGTTTGATCCTCAGCACCACATAAAATAAATAAAAATAAAGATATTGTGTCCATCTACAGCTAAAAAAGTATATTTAAAAAAACATTAACTGTGAAGGATAAGAGAGCTAGAGATGCCAAGAGGGATGCAGGATCTAGGGAGAATGCCTTTTGTGTTTATAGGTTTTGTTTTTGTTTTTTCTGGGTTTTTGGTTTTTTTCTCCCTCAGTGTAGGGGATTAAAGAGGGCCTAGCTGTGCTAGGCAGGTGCTTTACCACTGAGACATAGAGCTACACCCCCAGCCCAGTTTTCTGTGTTTTGAATAATATATGACACACTTGAATATGTTCCTGTGCCTGTAGGAAAGAGTATGGTGAGGACAAAAGAAAGCATGTTTGGAAAGAGGGAATAAAAATGGACTGAAGTACTTGAAAATAAGGGAAGGGATATGAATAAAAGCATAAATAGATTATTTAGCTTTATTTATACAGAAACAAGATATATTATACAATTAGAGAATTATTAATATGAGGTGTCCCAGGACCAGTCTCTTGGACAAGCCTCTCTCCCTTCTGTGCTTTGGTGATCTTGCCTATGGTGTGTATGTGTGTATGTGTGTATTTGTGCTGGGGATTGAATCTACGGCCTTGTGCTTGCCAGGTATGTAGTCTACCACTGAGCTATGTTCCTAGCTCCTTTATTCATGACTCCTCTCTCTAATATCAGTCCATCAGCAAGTCCTTTTGTCTCTACTTTCAGTATGTTCATAATTTAACTTCTTCTCACCACTTTGGTTTAAGCTACACTATCATGCCTTGCCTAGATTATGGTGAAGCTTCCTAACTGGTCTCTCTTGCTATTTCTGTAGTCTGTCTTCATTATACAGCCAGAGGGAGCTTGTTAAAGCCTAAGTCAGATCATGTCACTATTGTGCAGAACCTTGCAGTGGCTTTTCATTTTACTATGGAATAAAAGCCTAAGAATTTTACCTATATAATATTACTATCATGTGATAGCCTGGCCCTCCGTCAACCCCTGCTTCTGCACTCGCTATTCCTTACTTGACAGTACTTTTTCTTTTTTCTATAGCACTTACCCTCTAACATATAATTCATTTATTATGTTTATTATTGTCTGGCTCCTTCCTAGAATTTAAGTTCTATAAGAGCAGCAATTTTTTTTTTTGGTACTGGGTATTGAACTCAGGGGCATTCAACCACTGAGCCACATCCCCAGCCCTATTTTGTGTTTTCTTTAGAGACAGGGTCTCACTGAGTTGCTTAGCGCCTCGCCGTTGCTGAGGCTGGCTTTGAACTGGCGATTCTCCTGTCTCAGCCTCCCAAAGTGCAGGGATTACAGGCATGCGCCACCGCTCCCAGCTAAGAGCAGCAATTTTTTTCTGTGACCCAGTCACCTAGAAAAGTGCCTAATACATGGTAAATGCTTAGTGTGAAATGAATAAATGAGAGGATAGATGGACATATATAAATTCATAGGTAGTTTGGATGAGAGTATTCAGAAAATTCCTAGTTTATACTTTCTTTGTGTGTAGTACTGGGGATCAGACCTGGAGATGCTTTACCACAGAACTATATCCCCAGTCCTTTTTTTTTTTTTTTAATTTTTTTAGTTGGAGATGGACACAGTATTTTTTTATTTTTATTTACTTATTTTTATGTGGTGCTGAGGATTGAACCCAGTGCCTCATGCATGCGAGGCAAGTGCTCTACCACTGAGCTACAATCCCAGCCCCTCCCCAGTCCTTTTTATTTTTTATTTTGTGACAGGGTCTTGTTAAGTTGCCAAGGCTGGCCTTGAACTTGTATCCTCATGCCTCTGCCTCTCAAGTTGCTGAGATTACAAGTGTGGGGGACTGTACCATGCTGTCATGTTATTCTTTTATGTTCTTAAGAAATTAGCCATTAAAATTATATTTTGAGAGTGTAGGAGAGGTGATGGGATTTAGATTTAGGGGGAAGGGGGCACTGGGGAACAAACCCTGGGCCTTGCACATGCTGATTCTACCTCTGAGCTCTGAGCTATATCCCCACCCCAGGATTGAGATCTTGAAGGCAGTTTTTTTTGTTTTTGTTTTTGTTTTTAAGTTTGAAATATTAGGGGAGAATGAGGACTAGGGCAGCGTAGATTTGTTGCATGTTGTTGAAGGCAATGAGTTTGTATGATACTAATCATTGTGGTTGAATGATTTACTTCAGAACTTAGCTCAGGTGTAGAAGCAGAGAAAGTTGACAGTGTTTTTTATTTTTTTGTTTGTTTGTTTGTTTTAGCCCTATAGGTGTAATGGAAGGCCAGAGAGGCAAAGGAGTTGGCAAGATACTGTTTGAATTATCACTATACCTTGAATTTTGGCTAGCATGTGAAGGAAGTAACAAGCAAGACAAATAGATTGGGATAGTATTAAAGGAGCAAATTTTTAGAAGTGTAACTGAAGTTGGGGGGAAAAATACACACACACACATAATTTATAATATATATATTTATAATGGAAAAATAGAGTAGAATATTGATAAAAGGGTTAGCAGTTGTCATCAAAGTTAAGGCACCATAGTTCATTGATTTTTAAGGAGTACTGCTTTTTTTCCCTCATTTTACTATTTCTTGAGATTGAGATGTCAATTTAGGTTGACCATTTTTTCTTACTGTTAGGAGAATTAATGGTGAATCTTCCAGTTAATGGTATCTTAAATACCACAAAACATCCTATTTGAATTTTAGATTCCAGAAGTATAGCAGTTGTTGGTACTGACTAGGTTACCAGTGTATAGTCATTGAAGTTACTTGTAACTAAAAAGTAGAGGTGAAATAGCCAAGTACTGTGGCACACACCTGTAATCCTAGGAACTCTGGAGGCTAAGGCAGGAGGATCACAAGTTCTAAGCCAGCCTCAGCAATTTAGGGAGGCCCTAAGCAACTTAGTAAGATCCTGTCTCAACATATAAAATAAAAAGCCTGGGATTGTGGCTCAATGATTAAGCACAGCTGGGTTCAATCCCTGGTACAAAAAAAAAGTGAAATATCTGATTAGATACATTATGCCCATGGAGTTTGAAGACCCAGAGTTATAAGCTAATGGTAAAATTTCAAAACTGAGGTGGAGTGTCTAGAGGTGGCAGATGACTCATAGAAATAGATAGGAATATCTTTCTCTTCAAGTAGTCCTTCCTTTAGGTATCAAATGTCATTTGTCAAGAGAGCTTTCCCTATATCTCTTTCCCCTAAGACTAAATTAGTTTTCTTTTCTTACACTGTCTTATAATATCCAGTGCTTTTTCTTTTATGTTTGTTAGGTTTTTCTTCTTCCTTCCTTCCTTCCTTCCTTCCTTCCTTCCTTCCTTCCTTCCTTCCTTCCTTCCTTCCACCCACCCACCAGGCATTGAACCCAGGAGCACTTAACCACTGAGCCATATCCCTATCCCTTTTTAAAAAATTCTTTATTTTGAGATGAGGTCTCATGAGATTGCTTACAGTCTCACTAAATTACTGAGGCTGGCTTCCAACCTATGATCCTCCTGCCTCAGCCTCCTGAGCCGCTGGGATTACAGACATGTGCCACTGTGCCTGGCTTCTTTGTTAGTTTCTGGGTAATATTTTATCACGTGGTTATATCAAATCTCTTTTCCACCAAATAGTAAACTCATTGACTGTAGGAATTATGAGTTTTTACATAGTTTACATAGTATAACAAACTACTATAGAATGGGTGGCTAATAAGCAATAGAAATAAATGAGACTAAATATGGAAAGTCCATAGAACTATACTTGCCACATAGTTGGTGCTCAGTAAGTGATAGGTTGAAAACAGCCACGTAAAAGCCTTTATGGCTCACCTGGACTTTTGCAGCTGACTGATATTTTGCTTTTGTCCCTTCTTACATTTCCTTTTTTATATTTATGTTGAATGTTTCTTCTAACATATTAGTCCTGTCATATCCTTTTATCTATTCCTTTAACCTCTGCTCATTATTTATTTGTTTACATTCAGATTCCTTAGCTTAGGATTCAAGGCACTTTTGGGTTTAGTACCTTGATTCCCACCCCAACAATTCCCCACTTTCATGTTCTGCCATTTCTGCCCTGCCCTGTCCATTATGATGTCCTCCGAGGACATCATGTTTGTTTCCCAAGCATTCCCCACTCTTTAACATTCTTTGCCTTTGCTCTGGAATTCCTCTCTGGAATGTCATTCTCCTCCTTCAGGGCCTGATGAATTCCTATTCATTCTTTTTTTTTTTTTTTAAATATTTATTTTTTAGTTGTAGGTGGACACAATAGCTTTATTTTATTTTTATGTGGTGCTGAGGATCGAACCCAGTGCCTCCTGCATGCTAGGCGAGCATGCTACCACTGCGCCATAACCCCAGCCCTTCCTATTCATTCTTAAAGTCATCATCTTGACATATTTTCTTTTCTTTTCTTTTTCTATACTGGGAATTGAACCCAGGGGTGCTCTACCACTGAGCTACATCCTCTGCCCTTAGCTATACCCCTTCTCTTCCCTTCCAAGATAGGGTCTTACCAAGTTGCTGAGGGTGGCCTGAAACTTTGCATCCTAGTGCCTTAGCCTCCTGAGTTGCTGGGATTATGGATATGCATCACCACACCTGGTGCCACTTCGGTACATTTTTCTATTTTTGCATTATTACACTGTATTATAAATATATATTTACACATATTTCTTCACACTAGACTTTAAGCTGCTTGAGGGCAAAAGTTACATATTCTTTGTCTATAACACTTGAATCTAGAGGATATTTAATATAAGTTTATTAAAGTCAGTTGTCGTGATACACACCTGTAATCCCAGAAACTCAGGGGACTGAGGTAGAAAGATCCCAAGTTCAAGGCCAGCCTTGGTGAGACCTGGTCTCAAAATGAAATTTATAAAAAGGGCTGGGGGGCTGGGGGTGTGTGGCTCAGTGGTAGAGCCTTCGCCTCGTGAGGCACTGGGTTCGATCCTCAGTACCACATAAAAATAAGTAAATAAAATAAAGCTATTGTGTCCATCTCCAACTAAAACAAAATATTTTTAAAAAGATAAAAAGGACTGAGGATGTAGCTCTTAGGCAGAATCCACATTGATTCAATTCCTAATATCAAAAAAAATTTAAAAAATAAATGAAATGAAAAGTTTAGCAAACTAAAGTGACTAGAGAGTTTATAGCCTATTTTGTTTTGTCTATAACAGTTACTCAGAGGAAGAGATAGGTTTGAATAAAGTTTGAATGAGGAAAAAGGTTAGGTAGATGATAAAGGGGGAAAAATCCCTCTCAGTTACAAAAATTCTCTGTAAGTAATTTAAGTACTGATACCAGGCCAAAACATGAACAATATTCATTTATCTGGGAAATTAGCATTAGGACATAACTCTACTCTTTTTTCAAAGGCTGAAGTGGAGATAGAAGAGATCTGACAGAGAAAAATAAATAAATAAATGAAACCCCAGAGGGCAAGAGAGACTTGACAGTAATGGCAGATAATACACTGGTTTGGGCTTGAAATATGATCTAGCAGTCCAAGGAAAGCTAGTGCTATTCTAGACAGCTAACAAAGGAGAATTGTTCCACAGTGTAGGGAGTCGAAAAGAGCCCACTGGGAGTATTACATTGAGCAGAGTGTCAGCATGACAGAAGCAGAAGGTGGTGAGCTCTGAGAGCAACTGAAGGGCTGCAAGAGATGTGTAGATGAATTTAGGAAAGGTTAGAAATTTAAGCATGCAGGGTTGCCTGGACTCTGGCAACTATAAAGTCCACTCCCAGATATCTGAAGTGTTAACATTAGAGCAAGAGGAATTATTTAGCCTGGACGAAGGAACTTTGTAAGAAGGTGAAACTAAGGGCAGACAAATGTATACCTCTCTGAAAAGAATGCCCTCGTGTCGTTTGGGGTCATGGTATTGCCTTCACACCTCACTTTTTATAGTGTGAAGCTGTAAAACCAAAATATAAAGTTAAGAAGCTCTTTCCCCTGGAGAAGTGGTTAAAAAATATTTTGGTCTTGTCAGTAGAGTTTTCTGTCATGGAAGGCAGGTTATGGAGAATTGGTTTAATATTTATTAGAAGTGTATAAATGAATTTAAAAATAAAATGAGGCTGTCTGATTAGATTAGGGATACACAAGAAGACTCATGATTCTTCAGGTTCTAAAGTAAAGCCACTGGTCAGTCAGATGGCTTTATGCATTCTCAGTTTGTTTCAGTAGTTTAGAAACTGTTAGATTTCATAAGACTGTCCTTTTGGAACAGAATAGTGGCAGAAATAGGCCACATAGAAACTTTTTTCTTTTTCGTATGGGTTCTATTTAAAGGAATGTCGCCTTTCATAAAATGTATGCGGGTCAAGATTTTCCTTGGTGATAGGGATGAAGAAACCTTGAGCTGATAATGTATTTGTTCTGAAGGATGTTTTAAATGCCAGAGAGGGTGCTTTTTGCTTTTGTTGCTGGCCCATTTCTGAGATGTTTCTCAATTCAAGATAAATAGGTCAAGAAAAATATGGTGATTTATTTAGAGACAACTCTTTCCTGAAGCAAATGTCCTTGAATTTTAAAGTGAAATAGCCAAAAAAAGCCTACAGTATATTGAGATTAAACAACAAATCAACCAACAAATTTGGATGTCTTCCCTCATTTCTGGGCTTCGTGGCTTCCAGTTGCTTGTCCATAGAAGCCCTGGCGCACCTTTAAAAATAATGTTGGGTATGAAGAATGTGGAGTCGGGTCCCATTTAAACAAGCACCTGAATCTGTCTCCCTGCATCAGTGTGGATCCTACTTCAGGCAAATATCAAGACAAACTTAGAGGTGCCAGATTTATTGGATGGAGAACCTGTGAATTATAAGGGAGAAGGGAGCCAGAGGTAGATAGGGAGAGCTTTTAGAATGGATTTAAGTCTGTTTCCTATACAGGAAGACAGAGAAGGAAATATTAGGCAGAAATGCCTCACACCATAGCAGAGTTGAGAAAATCTCAGCCAAGCAGATGTGGAATCCTCAAGCATAAGTTGCTGGGTATTAGAATCCTATAGAATGTGGGAACGGGCAGGCACTTCTACCACTGCCAAGCTCTTGCACTGACTGGGAGCAGCTTAGGCAAAGAATGCTGTCAGAGTTAATGGGGGTGGCAGCTGGAGGCTGAACTATGCTCCTCACAGTAGGTTCTCTTGAAGGAGATCTGAGTGGCACATCATCATGCCTGCCACATTTACCCAATAAGTTTATTCATTTTGTAACAAGATTTATAAAGTTCAATATGTCCTGCCATGTAAACGTTTACAATAGAATACAGTAGTCTCCCCTTATCTATTCAGGACACATTTCCAGACCTTCAGCGGATGCCTGAAACTGCGGGTAGCACAGAATCCTATATGCACTATGTTTTTTCCTACACGTACATACACAAGTTTAATGCCTTTTCCATCTTAACTAAGCATGTATCACACATTCTGGCCATAATTTTTTTAGTCTGGCACCCTTTTTTCCCCTTGTTTATAACTTCATAGATGGAAGAATGATTTTCATGGTAGATCTTAGCAACTTCAGCATGATTTTTTTCTTTCCTTAAGTTGAGTACTTTCACCTTTTCACTTAAAGGAAGCATTTTATGATTTCCCTTTGGCTTATCTGAATTTCCTGCATCCTACTCTTGCTTTATTATTGAGACCATTATTAAGTAAAACAAGGTTTACTTAAATATAAGTACTGTGATGGTTGGTCTGACAACCAAGAGAAATAGCTACTAAGTGACTTACAGGTGGATGGAACACACAGTGTGGATATGCTGGGCAAAGGTACGTTTCACATTCTAGGTGGAATAGAATAGGACTGAGTGAGCTATCATCATAGCACTCAGAATGGTGTGCGATTTAAAGCTATGAATTGTTTATTTGTGAAATTTGCCATTTAATATTTTGGGACTATAGTTGACCACAGGTAACTGAAACTGTGGAAAACAAAAGTGGAAAATGGAGAATTTCTGAAATAATTTTAGGATAAATATAAGTAAAAGTAAAAATTCACAGAACTTCTACTAGTTTCTCAGGGTAAACAAAAGTATTCTGTCATTAAATTCTGAAAGATATTTCTCAAGAAGGATTCACATTGGAAGTATTGAGTGAAAGTGATTCATTCAGGCTGGGATTGTAGCTCAGCGGTAGAGCGCTTGCCTTGCATGCATGGGGCCCTGGGTTCGATCCTCGGCACCACATACAAAGCAATAAAATAGAGACATTGTGTCCATCTACAACTAAAAAAAAATATTAAAAAAAAATTAAAAAAAAAGAAAGTGATTCATTCATTATCCACAATATTCTTAGAGCAAATATGCTTAGTTATTTTATTTTCTTACGGTTTTTTGCATAGTATGTTTTGAGGAAACTTAAGAGTTTAACATAAATGCAACTCATTGAAGATAATAATGTGAAAGCCAAAATTATATAGAGGAGTCACGTTGCTGATGATCTGTGTTGTTGGAGCTAAGATTAGGACTCTGAATTCTCAAAGAAGGAAATGTAATGAACAGCATTTAAGTTATTTTCTGTTTTGAAACTAATCTTGCTAAGTTGCTGAGGGTCTCCCTAAATGGCCAAGGTTGGCCTCAAATTTGCAATCCTTCTGCCTTAGCCTCTCAAGTCACTGGGATTACAGGAGGCGCCCAGCCTGAACAGCATTTAAATAGTCTTTAATAAATATTTCTTCTGTCAAACAAACTTTTGATAAAAAGTTTGAAATAGCAAACTATTCAGAATTATATTTCTTAAAATAAAAAGACTAACAAACTCAAAAGTTTTGTAACATAAGATAAAGGTGGCATTTCAAATTGATGGTGGTGGGTGGAATGGTGTGAGAGAATGGATCATCTAATAAGTGATGTAGAGAAATTCAGGTATGTGTGGGGGAAGTAAAGCTGTGTCCATACTTCATATTTTATGCCAGGATCAATTCTAAAAGAACCAAATATTTAACTGTAGGAAATTGAACTATACTACTAGTAAATGGAACTGTGGTACTTGTATGGTAAAGTACTAAAGGAAACCATGAGAGAATTAAAGTTTTGTACAGTGTGATAAAACAGTCTAGAAATCATAAAAGAACAGATTACATTTTGGGGTGGGGGCATGGGTTGTGTGACTCAGTGCCTTGGATTTGATCCCTAGTACTGGGGGGAAAAAAAGGGTTGGGGTTATAGCTCAGTGGTGGAGTGCTTGTTTACCATGTGTGAGGCCCTGGGTTTAGCACTGCAAAAGTGAAACAAACAAACACAAATACAAACACAGGTTTCCAATTAAAGAGTGTAGGGGTGGCATGGCAAAAACTGTAAGTCACAAAAGACAAATGAGAAGCTGGAGGTGGGGGTATTTGCAGCTCATATCCCAAAGGGCTGAGTGTCCCAAATATACAGAGAGCTCTATAAAAATCAATGAGGAAAACACTAGTAATCCAGGAGAATAGTGGGCAAAGGATATGAACAAATAGTTCAGAAAAAAGTAAAATACAAAATGCTCTTAAAGTTATGAAAAGAAAATCTCACTCCTGTTAAGGGAAATGCAAATAAAAACTACTCATAATATTTTTGACATCCGAGACTAGCAGATAGCAGTCAGTTTAGTGGTACACCGCATTGGAGAATATGTGGGGAGGAATTCTTTAGCAGCCACTGACTTGCTTTCTGTCACAGTAAATTTGCATTTTCTAGAATCTTAAACAAATGGAACCACATAATATGTACTATTTTTCTTGTCTGACTTGTTAATAGCATTTTGATTTTGAGATTCATCTATCTTATTGCATGTATCAGTAGTTCATTCCTTTATTGCTGAGTAGCATTCCATTGTATGGATAGACAATATTGTGTTACCAGTTGTACTGTTCATGAACATTGGAGTACTTTTCAGTCTGGGGACGTTTTTGTACATACGCTTTCATATTTCTTGGGTTAATACTTTGAAGTGTAATAGCTGGATCTTATAGTTGATTTATGTTTAGTTTGTTTTTTTTTAAACTTCCAAACTAGTTTTTAAATTGGTTATATCATTTTACATTCACTCTGGTACTATGTGGAATTTCCAATTTCTTCATTCCATTTTGCCATTCTAGTGGGTATGTAATAGTCTCTCATTGTTTAAATTTGTATTTTCATAATGTCTAACAGTGTTAAGCCCATGTGTGTTTGTTTTTGTATTTATTTATCTTTGTAAAAGTGTTAGTCTTTTTTTTTTTTTTTTGGTACTGGAGATTGAACTCAGTGTCACTCGACCACTGAGCCACATCCCCAGCCCTATTTTGTGTTTTATGTAGAGACAGGGTTTCACTGAGTTGTTTAGTGCCTCGCCATTGCTGAGGCTGGCTTTGAACTTGTGATTCTCCTGTCTCAGCCTCCCAAAGTGCTGGGATTACAGGCATGCGCCACCACACTCGGCTAAAAGTGTTAGTCTTTTGCCCAATTTTAATTGAGTTGTCTTTTTTATTATTAAAGAGGTTTCTCATATGTTCTAAATAAAAATCCATAGGGAGAAAACCACATGGTTTTCTTTTTAGTTTTTGATATTCTCTTAGTTATATGTTTTGTCAATATTTTGTCAGTCCATGTAACAGTGTCTTTATTACTGTTTTTTAAAAAATTGACATGTAATTCATATGCCATAAAATTATCCTTTTTGAGGTTGGCCTTAAATTTCTGGGCTTCTTCTACCTATTAGCAGTCACTTCTTGTTTTCCTCTCCACGGATCTATTCCTGGATTTGCTGATTCTAGAGACTGATAGAAGTGAAATCATACCACATATGGCCTTTTGTGTCTGGCCTTTTCCCCTCAGCATACTGTTTTCAAAGTTTATCTCTGTCTTGGCATGTATCATTACTTCATTCCTTTTTTTGCTGAGTAGTGTTATCTTGTATGGGCATACTACATTTTGTATATCTAGTCATCAGTTGATGGATATTGGTAAATACAAGGAATTTCTGTTTCTTAATCCTTACTCTTACAACCCTGCTAAATTTATATTATTTTTAGCATGATTATTATTATTATTATTATTATTATTATTATTATTATTATTGAACCCAGGAGCACTTTACCACTTAGCTACCTCTCCAGTCCTTTTTATTTTTTGAGACAGGTTCTCATAAATTCATTCATTTTAGTAGGGCCTTTTTTGTAAGTTCTGTAGGATTTTCTTACATAGATGATTGTTTCATCTGCACATAAGGAATATTTTACTTCTTCCTTTCCTCTCTGGGTTCCTTCTCCCTCCCTCCCTTCCTCCAGCCCTCTCTCCCCCTCCTCTTTTCCTCCCTCTTCCCTCCCTTCCTTTCTTCCTTCCTTCCTTTTTTCACTGATTAGTTTGGGTGGTCCATGCCTGCAGTCCCAGATGCTTGGGAGGCTGAAGTAGGAAAATTTATTTTTTAGTGAGCTCTGTATCTTTTAAGGAAATTGTTGAATTTATTGGCAAAAAACTTCATATTATTTTTTATTTTCCTTTTAATATCTGTAGTTATAATGGGGTTACCTCTCTCATTTCTGTTATTATTAATTTGGATCTTCTCTGTTATTCTCCTGATTAGTCTGACTAAAAGTTTATCTATTACATTGATCTTCTTAAAGAACCAGCTTTTGTTTTTGGTGATTTTTCTCTATTCCTTTCCTATTTTTTATTTTTAAAATTTCTGCCCTGATTTTTATTATTTTTTCCTTTTATTTTTTTTTATTAACTTTTCTTTCTAGTTTGTTAAGGTGGAAGCTGCATTTTTTTTTGAGACTTTTGTAATGGAAGTATTTAGTGCTATGAATTTCCCCTAAGTGCTGCTTTAGTCACATTCCACAAACTTTTATATGCTGTTTTCAGTCTATTTAAAAATTTCTAATGCCCTTTTTGTTTTTTCTTTTATTTGTGAGTTATTTTGGAGTATTAAATTTTGTTTTCAAATATTTGGTGATTTTTTTTCAGATGTCTTTGTGTTACTATTTTCGAGTTTAATTCCTTGTGTTTAGAGAACATACTTTACAGTATAACTTGAATTCTTTTAAATTCATTTAGAGTTGTCTGTGGCCCAGAATGTTTTATTTTTTTCAATGTTCTGTTAGCCTTGGAAAGAATGTGCTTTTTGTCTTGTTGGATTGAATGTTCTATAAACATCAGTTAGGTCAATTTGATTGATAGTTTTTGCATTAGTCAACTTTTTATCACTGTGATCAAAACACCTGACAAGAACAATTTAAGGGAGGAAAAGTGTATTTGGGGCTCATGATCCGCCAGATCCATTGCTCTGGGCCCAAGATAAGCGGAACATCATGGCAGAAGGGAATGGAGGAGGAAAACTAATGAGCTAATAGCAACCAGGAAGCACAGAGAGAGAAGAGGAGTCAAAATATAATCCCCAAGGGCACATCTCCATGACCTTCTTCCTCCAGCCACACCCCACCTGTCTACAGTTACCATCTAGCAGTCCATTAAAATTATTAACCAATCAAATGGATAAGTCCACCAATTAGGTATAATCTAATCATTTCACCTGCATTGCCACATGAGTTTTTTAGGGGATATTTCATATCCAAGCTATAACAGTTTTTGTTCAAATCTTCTGTATCTTTTCTGATCTTCTATTTGTTCTATCAATAAGAGAAAGGTATTGAAAATCTATAGCTAGAATTTCAGATTTATCCATTTCTCTTAGCAGTTCTATCAGTGTTATGTCCTTTTGATGAATTGACTCTTTTATGATTATAAAATGATACCCTTCATTATTTGTAATACTTTTTGTTCTCAGATATATATAACTTGATAGCAATGTGACCATTTTTGCTTTATTTTGATTAGTATTAGCATTGTATGTCTTTTTCCATCTTATTTTCCTTTCAGGTACTGATAACTGAATCCAGGGCCTCATGCCTTACTAGGCAAGCACTCTACCACTGAGCCACATCCTCATCCCTTTTTTCCATCTTTTTAATCTTTTTTTTTCTTTATATTTAAAATGCATTTTTTGGGGGCTGGGGTTATGGCGCAGTGGTAGCGTGCTCGCCTAGCACGCATGAGGCACTGGGTTCGATCCTCAGCACCACATTTAAAAATAAATAAATAAAATAAAGATATTATTTAAAAAAAAATAAAATAAAATAAAATGCATTTTTTATGTAGTATATAGATGAGTATTGTTTTTATTCAGTCTATCTCTTGTTTTTTAATGGTTTAGACCATTTACATTTGATGTTATTTGTATGAATGGGTGTAAATTGCTATTTGTTTCTTCTTCTTTTCTTCTTCTTTTTGTTTATTTTAGGTTAATTAAATATATTTTATTTATTCACTTTTATCTTCCTACTGACTTATTAGCTGTAACTTTATTTGCTTTTAAGGTTGTGTTAGAGTATACACCCTTTAACGTATGAGAAACTACATTCATATGATGATGTATCATTTTACATATAGTATATCATGTTATAATAGTATTAATAGTATACTTTCTTCCCTCCCAGCCTTTTTTTTTTTTCCTGATGGTGCTAGGGATTGAACCCAGGGCCTTATGCATGCTAAGCAAGCACTCTACCGAAGAGTCGCATCCCCAGCCCACCACCCCCTAGCCTTTCAACAACTATTGTCATATATTTTATTTTTGCATATGATACCATAGTACCTTTTTGTTTTATTTCTTTTGATAGACTATAAACTACAATTAGAAAAAAAAATCTTGTATTTACCATGTAGCTGCCATGTTTGGTCCTCATTGTTCTTTAGTGTAGATCCATCTTTCCATCTGGTAACATTTTCTTTATAATTTTGTACTGCATGCTTGCTGATGATGCTTTCTTTCAGTTTTTATACATCTAGAAAGATTTTTATTTTGCTTTTTCTTTTCTTCACTAGGTACACAATACTCGGTTTATAGTTTTTGTTTCAGCACTTTAGGAATTTCTCCAGTCTTTTCACTTGCCTGGTTTCCCATGAGAAGTCTGTTGTCATCCATGTTTTTCTTCCTTTGTACATAAATGTATTTTTTCCCTTTGGTCATTTTTTCAGTTTTCTTCATTATTGCCAATTTTGAGCAATTTGATTGTGAGATTCTTGGATTAGTGAGTCTATAGTTTTCATCAAATTTAGAAATAGTTCAGCTATTTTATTGTTTTCTCTACCCCTTTCCTCTCCTTTGGGGACTCCATTTATATGTACTCTAAATTACTTGAAATTGCACTACAGCTCACTAATGCTCTGTTAATTTTTAAAGTCCTTTTTATCTCCTTTATTTTTACTACTTTATCACTTTCAATTGACAGAGGTCCCCCCCCACCCCCCGTAATGTTTATTTGCCATTTACTCCTGGTCACATTTTTCTTTTTCCTAAAGGACTTTTTAAAATAATTCCTGGTAATATAGATTTGCTTATGATGAGTTCTTTTTGAAGGAATATTTTTAGAGTGTAGAATTTTAGGTTAATAGCATTTTTCTTTCATTACTTTAAAGATGTTGCTGTGCTCTTTGGGGGCCTGCATTCTTTTCAGCGAGAACCCTGCTGGAAATAATTTGACATTTTAGAGGCTTCCTTTTGAACTTGGTGAGGCCCAGTCAGAGCTGCATTAAGTCTAAAACCAATTTTTCCTAGTACTGAAGCAGTGCCCTCATGAGTACTCTATGCACTGAACGATGCTCTGTGAAGAATGTTTTCCCAGTCTCTCTGGTGGGAGCCTGAACTACTCTGGGCCACATCTGAGATCCAGGGATTGTTCTCCTTGATCCTTTCAGTGGTTATTTCCTCATCCTGAAGTGGTTTCTTTACATCCCATCCTAATCAGCACTCACCTGAAACCTAGATGTGATTTGCACAATCTCTGGAGCGCTGTGTGTAGCAGCTTTCTTTCCTGAGAACTCTTAAGTTTCTTTGCCTCCTTGGATTTCCAACTCTTATCTCCTTCATTCAGGGCATTGCTGAGCTCCACTCAGGTTTTCCCTTCCTGTGCTGAAGTCTGAAAACTCTCCAGGAAGAAAACTGGGGTGGTTTTAGGTCTTCCTCTCAAATGTTGAGAGATTGACAAAAACCATGGGCAGTGATGCTGCCTCCTAGACGCATCAGGATGAATCCACTTGATCCTACTACAGATTAGGTTTAGATGAGGCCATCAAGGTAGAGCACTAATGATGGGTTTAGTACCTTTATAAGAAGAGGAAGAAACACCATAGCTTCCTTTCTCTTCCATGTGAGGATACAGGAAGACAGCAACCATCAGCAAGCCAGGCAGTGGACTTGAAATTGGGCCCTTGCTAAGAACTGAATCTGCTCACACATTGATCTTGGATTTCTCAGCCTTCAGAACTGTAAGAAAGAGCTCTTGGCGGCGGGGCAGCCAGAAGGCCCTGGCATGGGCCTCGAGGCCTGGGCGTGCAGCCGCGGGCACTATGGTGCACCCTGCGCAGCGCGGGCCCAGCCGCGGGACTGCCTTGTGCTGGCGCGGCCTCCCAGGCGCAGCCGCCTCCGGGCCAGGGAGTTTGCCCACCGGAAGCTAAGTGCCTGCAAGGAGATGCTGGGACCTTGGGAAGAAGGTGACTGAATCCACCTGTGGTGTGATCATTGGCCAGGACAACCAGCCAGCTTCTGCAGCCCCATTGACATCCAGAGAGGCCAAGAAGGATGTGGCCTGGCCTGGTCCTGTAGAGTGCTGTTGCCCATCTCCATCCTTGTCTGGGGACTTGCTGGGACCACCTTCCGCTGCTGGGGGCTGGGAGAACTTACTCTTGCTTATAAGGCAAGATTCAAGTGTTGGCACCAAGAACATTAAGATTTATGGCTGAAGTTTTTTTTAATTTTTTTAAAAATTAGTTTATTTAATTGCATTTCAAGTCATAGTACATATATAGAGCTCAGTTTTTCCATTTCTCTGGTTGCAAACCAGATAAAGTCACACCAATCGTGTCTTCATACATGCACCAAGGGTAGTGATGACGATCTCAATCAACCATCTTTACTATACCCATTCCCCTTTCCCGCCCCCTACCTCCCCCATGCCGCATCCAGTGTTCCTCCATTTCTCTTATGTTTCCCATTCCCACTCTCCTTATTTATCAGCATCCACTAATCAGAACATTTGGCATTTGGTTTTTGGGGATTGGCTTACTTCACTTAGCATAATGCTTTCCAATTCCATCCATTTTATGGCTGAAGTTTTAAGCAAAAGGTGTTAAAGTGCATTAAAAGATTTCCTTCATGGCAAAAAAAAAAAAAAAAAAACTGTAAGAAATAAATGTCCATTGTTTAAGTCACCTAGTCTATGATATTTTGTTATAAGAGCCTAAGCAGATTAAAACACCTAGGAAGCAATAGGGAAAAAAATATTATAAAAGTAATGAGAAACTGTTCTAATCCTAGTACTGCATGCTTATTTTTTTCTTCTATTTGTGTGACATCCTTAGTTAATACTTCAACTTGGAATGTTTATCATCCTATTTTGCTTAAATAATTCATTTTTCTTTTAAGTTATCTTTTTAATACATAGAGGCAGTCTTTTTTTAATTTTTAATTTTTGGCAGTTCTGGGGATTGAACCTGGAGGTCCTCTACCGCTGAAATATGTCCCCAGCCTTTTTAAAAACATTTTTATTTTGAGACAGGGTCTTGCTGACTTGTCCAGGCTGGCCTTGAACTTGTGATCCTCCTGCCTCTGCATCCTGACTTGCTGGAATTAACAGGCATGTATCACCATGCCTAGCTGAGACAGTCTTTTATTGTGCTTCTAAGGCAGTGTTTCTCAAACTGATCGAATATGGACTTTTAATCTTTTTTAATGAAATATCTACCTGGAACACCTTTTAGAAAAGGTAGTCCAGAAGATTGGTTCCGTGATTACGAGAGATTTGTGGTCAGTCCAGTAAGAGAATATTTTGCAGGAGTTGGTCTTGGACTTGTAATTAACGTTTTATAGGTCAATTTCTTAGATGATAATATACATACGGATATAAAATTACAATGAGGCGTGAACAAAGGCAATTCTGGTTTGGTGTAGAACAGGTCTTTGGAATCTGTAGGTTAAAATCCTAGTTTTAGCCTTCATGAGGCTGAAAAACCTTTGGCAAATTGCTTAATCTCTTTGTCCCTGGTTTGTTCATTTATAAAATGAATGGAATGATACCTACCTTGGTTGTGTGTGTGTGTATGTGTTTTTGGGAGGGTACTGGGGATTGAACTCAGGGGCACTCAACCACTGAGCTACACCCCCAGACCTTTTTTGTATTTTATTTAGAGACAAGGTCTCACTGAGTTGCTTAGCACCTCACTGTTGTGAGGCTGGCTTTGAACTCTTGATCTTCCTGCTTCAGCCTCCCAAGCAGCTGGGATTACAGGCTGCACCACCTGGCTCCTTGTATTTTTTTTTTTTTGTGAACAGCAAATGTGATACATAAGGTACAAACTTCTTTACCCACTTTTTGTTGTTGTATATCATCTTTAATCATAGAGACTGAATTTGTTATGTTAGTAAGTTAGAGAAGGACAAAATAAACAGAAGGCAATATAATCAGGATAGTTCTGAATAAATATAAATACAGCATGAGGTATAAATATGTTTTACTTGGATGTCTGGAGT
Organism: Xerus rutilus; assembly: GCA_028644305.1. Lineage (NCBI taxonomy): Eukaryota > Metazoa > Chordata > Mammalia > Rodentia > Sciuridae > Xerus > Xerus rutilus. The sequence goes on along the minus strand of CM053407.1, from coordinate 22,190,220 downwards.
CTTAGGAATAAGAAAGCTGTTTTAAACAAGATTTCAAATATCCAGTTAAAGACCTTTTATACATCTTACTTCAGTAAGAATAGCTATTATTCAAAAGATGAAAGCAAACAAATGTAGGCAAGGATTTGGAGAAAAGAGACCCTTTCACACTATTGGGGGAAATGTAAATTAGTACAGCCATTATGGAATACAGTATGAAGGGTCCTCAAAAAATTAAAAGTAGAACTATCATATGATCCAGAAATCCTACTACTGGGTCTATATATCTAAAGGAAATGAAATCAGTATGTTGAGAAAACATTTGCACTCCCATGTGAATTGTAGCAGTATTCACAATAACCAAGAAACAGAAACAACCTAAGTGTCCATCAGTGATGAAAAGATAATGTGGTACATATACACAGTGGAATACTGTTGGACCATGAAAATGAGTGAAATTCCGTCATTTGTGACAACATGGATGGAATTGGATATCATTATGATAAGTGAAATAAGCCAGGCAGAGAAAGACAAGTACTGGATGTTTTCACTCTTAGATGGAATCTGAAAGTTACCTCACAGAAATTGAGAGTAGAGTGGTGGTCACCGGAAGCCAGGGAAAGTAGCAGGCAGAGGGAGATGGGGAAAGCTTGGCCAATGGGTACTAAATTATAGTTGGAGTGAGAAGTTCCAGGTCAGGTGTGGTGGCATACACCTGTAATTCCAGCTCCTTGGGAGGCAAGGCAAGCAGATTGCCTAGTTTGAGCCCCACCTGGGCAACTTAGTGAGTTCCTGTCTCAAAAAAAAAATGGCTGGAGATATAGCTAAGTAATAGAGCATTCTCAAGTTGAATTCCTAGTACAGGGGTGGGCAGGGCAGAGTTAGAGGGTTTAGTGTGCTATTGCACACTAGGGTGACTGCAGTTAACAGGTACTATATATTTCAAAAAGATAGAAGAATTTGAATGTTTTTATCATAAAGAAGTGACAAATGCTTGAGGAGATAATGTTTTGAATATGTATGATAAAAATTAATGTCCAAACTATAAATATTATTTATCTAAATCAATAAGAAATTCACAGTCTGATAGAAATATGTGCAGAAGATAGAAACTAGAGTTACAGAAACGAAAAGTTACAAATGGCTGCTTAAATTATGACCATGCCTACCTTTGCTAGTAATCAGAGAAACACAAACTAGGAGACCATTTCTGGCCATGATATTATAAAAATTAAAAAGATTAATAATATTCAGTCTTGGCAAGGAAATTTGAAATGAGTACATTTACATACAGTTGATAGAATAAATTTTTATATCCACTTTTCAAGACACTTGACAGTAGCTATTAAAATTAAAAATACTCATACTCTTTGACTCACCAATTTCATATTTACATATTTATCCTAGAGAAATAGTCACACAATTCATAAAGGGGCTGGTATAAGAATTTCCTACTGCAGTATTGTTTATAACAGTGAGGTATTGGAAATAACAGAGTAACAGAGGAATGATTAAGTGAACAGTACTATACTCACAATGAAATATTATTCAGTCTTAGAATGATGGAGCTCTACCTATGTGGATGTGGACAGGTTTCCAGGATATTCCGGTAAATTTAAAAAAAAAGGGAAGGTTAGGAAAAACACTTTTGTTGTTTGATGATGTATGACCATATTTTTATTTATTTATTTTTCTGTTTTAAGACATTTATTGGAACCCATATTTTTATTTTTTAAAATGATGTATGACCTCATAACTATGTACAATTTAAAATTTATGTCAACTTAAAAACTGGTTAATTTTAAAATTACATATGACTGTGTCTGTAAATTCATAGGTAAAGATCTGAAAGGATCAACTACAAATTGTTAATAGCAGTCACTGCTAGGAAAGAATGTGAAGTTATTTCACTTTTCATTCTTTGTATTGATGTATATTTAGAGTTTAAATAAACATTAATGAATAATTTCTATACTTTCAGCCTGAATAAATAAAATGAATAATTTCTATATTTTTAGACCTTAAATGACCTGAAAGGAAGCCATCAGTGATGGCGTAAAGCCTAGAATTCTTAAGAGTGATTTTATATAAGAATTAGCCACCAAAAAGGGAATAAATAGAACAGGAGAAACCTTTGCTTCATTAGGGTTTTCTGTTAGAACCCTATGTTTTGATGGGGTGTGGTGGTATACACCTGTAATCCCAGCAACTCAGGAGGCTGAGGCAAGAGGATGGCAAGTTTGAGGCCAGCCCCAGCAATTTAGCAAGATTCTATCTCAAAATAAAAAGGGGTGGGGATATAGCTTAGTAGTAGACCACACCATAAACTAGGATACATTTATTCAGAGGAATACTAATCACTTAATATGTCATAGAAGTACAAAATTTATGTAATTATGTTGTCAAATACCAGGTACCAGATTTGTTCTAAGTATATTATTACTTCTATTATTATTATTATTAATATTATTATTATTATACTGGGTATTGAACCCAGGGGTACTCGACCACCAAGCCACATCCCCAGCCCTTTTTTATATTTTATTTAGAGACAAGGTCTTGCTGAGTTGTTTAGGGCCTCACTAAAATTCAGAGGCTGGCTTTGAACTTGAGATCCTCTTGCCTCACCCTCCCAAGCTGCTGAGATTACAGACATGTGCCACCACACCCAGCTTCTGTTAACCTTAGTTAATCCTTAGAATAATCCAGTGAGTTAAGTACTTATTATTTCCATAAAAAGAAATTTTGACACTGACAGATTTTAAATAACTTGTCTAAGATCACACACTAAGTGAGAGAGTTAGGACTGTTTCATCTGTTTGACTTAAATTCATACTCAGTTAATGTATTTAATTACTTTACAGATATGAAAATGTCATAATGATTGCATGAAAAAGGTTATAACATGATTCCATTTTTTGCATATAAAAGTTGATCAAAGGGGCCAGGTGCAGTGGCACATGCCTGTGTCCCAACAAGGCATGTCCTTCCTGTCCCTCAGGAAGCTGAGGCATAAGGATTGAAAGTTTGACCCCAGCCTTGGCAATTGAGCAATACACTATATCAAAGTAAAACAGTTTTTAAAAGGACTGGAGGTGTAGCTCAGTGACAGAGTACCCCTGGGGTCAATCCCCAGTAACCGAAACAAAAAATTACCAGAAGGATATATTGTTAAATGTCAGCAAAGTAGATTTTTGTTTCATCTTTTGTTATTGTTTTCCACAGTGAACATGAATGGCTTTTATAATTAAAGTTTTTAAAAGATACTCATTTCATAGAAGAGGGATGGGGTGGATTAAAAAAATAATTATTCTTTCTTCCCCTGTTTCTGGGTGTGTTTCTAAGACATATTTCTGAGTTTGGGTGTATTTACTCTTGATGCCTGAAATTTCCTCTTGGCACTAGTTTCTAAAAACTAGAAGGTTGAAATGGTCATGTTGTTCTGAGATCTGAAGCTATGAACTGATGAGAAATCTTTAAATAATATAATTGTAACCATTATTCAGTTCCCTAGATCTGGGACCATGGCCACTAGCAACAGGATTCAGAAGCCAGAACGTACTGTACAGTGAGCAATCCCCCAGACTTTTCTCTTAGCTTTTCACTAGAAGATTCTGCTTTACCTCTACTTTCTCCCAATTCGTTTTTGTTAGTTTGAGGGTCTTTTTACCTGGATGAAAAGAATTAGAACCAATCATAAACAAATAGCTGTCTTTTGTACCTGACTCTTCTTGCATTTCTGTTGCCATGTCAACCAAATAAAGCAGCTATGAATAAACCTGCTGCTGTCTGCTTCCTCCCTCCCTAGAGGAAGGGAAGGGGTGGGGAAGGTAATTGGGGAGGACTGAAAAGGGCAGAAACTGAGATAAGAGTATTGTACTTACATTTCTGGCATTGATTCTTAACTCTTTTAATTAGCTATTTAGAATATGATACATATAGCTGTTTGTGTTGGTTCTTAGTCATTCTTCCCAGCAGCTGAAAGATACAACTAATTAGTAATTTTTCCTCTTTTTTTAAGTTGGAACCTGTCACTCTTTGGGGTGGAATTAATGGATTCGGAGCTATATTTCAGGACTGGAAAACCACGGAATGGGTTTATGATTTTTGGTTTCAGAGGGTTACACTTTGGGTATTGGCATTAAAAGTAGTTTCAGGGTGTCTGTGTACTGGAGATACCGGACAAAGACTACATACAAAGTCAGTAACTTTACAAGCATTTATAGTCACAACTGGGTGAACAAAGATAGCTGAAACCTGAAACACATGACACAGAAACTAATACTTGAAATCATTAATGAAAAGATCATAAGTCATTTATTTAACTTGCAACTATTGATTAGGAACTAACAGACATGAACATAGAAATGTTACTGTGGGAAGAGAAAGTGAGTGTGGCATTTCCTCATTTAATCCAGACATGGGAAAAAAGTCATCTCTTACCTGATCTGATGAGGCTTTGGAAATCTGTCAGCTGCAGAAACATAATTTTCAGATGCTATTGTGCCATCTAAGGCTAAATTAACATTCTCATTCCCATGGCCCAGTTCATTCTTAAGCTAGGAAAGAACAAAAGTTAAATAAGAAGTGCCATTATGATGACCCTAGGTCTCTCACTGGGTGGTGAGATTGATAATGAACTTAATTGTAAATATCTAAAAACATTTTTCATGACCTAGTTTTCATTTCTTATTCTTTATTTATATAAATGCGAACAATACATTTATTTATTTCTGTACCCCCCTTACTTAAATATAAAGGTAGTATAATATGAACCTTTCTTTTTCCCCATATAAGCACAAAGAAAGCTTCCTTCTTTTAAATGAGATCCCTTTTAGGAGCCAGAAGAGTAGTGGGGATTGAACTCTGGGGTACTCTATCACTGAGCTACATTCCCAGCTCTTTTTATTTTATTTTGAGACAGGGTCTTGCTAAATTGCCCAGGCTGGCCTTGAACTTGGAATCCTCCTCCTTTAGCTCTCAAGTCACTAGGATTAGAGTGTGCACCACCACAGCTAGCTTTATTGTGGTAATTCTGTTAAACAATTTTAAAGTGTTAATCACTCCTGTGTTTATGGAATACATTTATGTGATCATGTTTATTTATTTTGAATTGTACTAGTTCAGTGATATTTTGTTCATGAGCTCTCTATTTTTAAAATTTTTTACTTTTTAGTGGTATTGGGGACTGAACCTATAGGTGCTACCACTGAGCTACATCCCCAGCCCTAAAAATTTTTGAGGCAGAATTCACTAAATTGCCCAGCCTGACTGCAGACTTGTGATCCTCCAGCCTCAGCCTATGTTTATGGTTTCTTTATGGTGAAAACATTCAAAATCCTTTCTTCTAGGTTTAGTGCTGTGCTTCTATTTTTTTTTAACCTAAGTGACATTATTATCTTATACAGTCATTGTTTATTTATAAGAACTCTTTTTTTAAAATTTTTTTTAGTTGTAGATGGACACAATGTCTTTATTTTATTGTTTTGTATGTGGTGCTGAGGATCGAACCCAGGGCCTCACGCATGCGAGGCAAGTGCTCTACCACTGAGCTACAATCCCAGCCCCTTACAGTAACTTTTTTTTTTTTTTGGTACTGGGGATTGAACTCAGGGGCATTTGAACACTGAGCCACATCCCCAGCCCTATTTTGTGTTTTATGTGGAGACAGGGTCTCACTGAGTTGCTTTAGCACCTCGCTGTTGCTGAACTTTGAACTCGCGATTCTCCTGTCTCAGCCTCCCAAAGTGCCGGGATTACAAGCGTGAGCCACCATGCTCGGCTTTTTACAGTAACTCTTAATTGTCAATATTTTACCTTTCCTTCTTGAATATCAGATATTCTATCTAGGATTATTTTCCTTCTATCTGAAGAATATTTTTCGAAGTTTCCCTTGTTGAAGATTGGTTGTAAACTCTTTTTTCCCCCTATTAAGTCTTTTTACTTCTCCCTCATTCCCTCCACATGCTGGAGATAGAACCCAGGGCCTGTGCAAGCTGAGTGTTCTGCCACTGAGCCACTAGCCCTTATGCCTGCATACTTGAAAAGCAGTTTCACTAGATATAAAGTTTAGGTTGACAATTACTTTCTCACAGGATACCAAAGACATTATTCATTAATTTTTTTTTAACTCCTAGTATTACTGTTGAGAAGTCAGCCACCAGTCTAATTGTCATTTCTTCATTGGTAATCATGTTTATTTATTATGGCTGCTTTAAAAATCTTTTTTTCTATAATCCCAGTGACTCAGGAGGCTGAGGCAGGAGGATTGCAAATTTGAGGCCAGCCTCAGCAACTTAGAAAAGTTGCTTAAAGTTTTCCAGAACATCTAGGTATCATGAATTCAACTGAAAATTAAGGTGAGAGCTTGTAGGGAAATTATATCTCTGTCCTCTAACCCTCACTCAGCCCAAAGTTGAGACCAGTCCTAGCCTGATGTGGGATACTCCTCTGCTAGGTTCTCCACCTTGTATACCCTGGACTTTGCATCTCCTATCCCTTGTGTCATAAAAGTGAAAGCCCAAGGTCCCCAAGATTTAGGAGATAAAGAGAAGCATGCTTCATCTCTTGCTTACTACTTTCATTTCCTTTGACCCTGCCCATTCATATTTGGTCAACCAAAGAGTGGATTTAAGCAAATAATTATACTACATATTCAGTTGTTTCTGGTAGGAGGAGATAATTCATTGTATTCCATACTTTATACTGTTGGAAATACAAACACTTATATATGTGATAAGGGAGGGAAGAGAAAACATTCTCGACCCATCCTGGGTTCATTGGCTAGGGCTGCAAATTCAGACTCACAAAAGACAGACTAACAAGAAAGCAGCACATAGAAGGTTATTAATGTGCACATGGAACACACAGGAGAGCACAGCGCAGCTCGAGGAATACAAAAGGGGAGTTGGAATTTAGTCCTATCTAGCATCTTGACAAAAAGTAGTAATTTTGTAGAGAAGTGACAAGACAAAGGAAAAGGACTTTGCGCTTCTAGGGGTGGCAATTGGAAGAAGACAAAAACCCCCTACAGTAGGCAAGGGCTGGTCAGGCAGGTCTGTTTGCCTTGCCTCTTTGTCAGTGTCATTTTTGTCTCCAGGGAGGAGATTTTGATCCCCTTCCTGGTAAGGAGATGGTGGTTGGTGTTGGGGTGGGAGGCACTTTCACAAAGGGAATTCATGTTGTTTTCAGGTAGATAGTGGGAAGGGAGGCAGAGAATTCCCCCAGGGTCTGCGTTTTCTCTGTTGCCTTCAGATCAGAATAATCCTCAGGACAGAGTTCCAGATTTTAGGGTGGCATATGCTAATCCCCGTTGTTAGAATTTACCAAAAGCATAGCATATAATGCTTTGGTACCACTTACCGGAGGTAAGAATAAAGGTCTAGGAGTGAAGGGAGCTGGGGGCTGGGTGGCAATGGTGCTGGTGTGGGGGGTGGAGATGAGAACGGCAACCGAGTATGTATTGATAACAGTAAACGGGACTGCTGTCCCTAGAGCTTTCCTATAGGATTCTTGTGAATTTTTACAGTGGAAATGACACATGACTGTTACCATATGAACCTATTTTGGGTAAGATAGTAGAAATAAAAAGAAACAATCTGCTTTTAATCTTGAGAATTTACTAATGCTGGGGAAGGCTTAGCAAGTGCTCAAGGTGAGGTAGAATAGAAGAAATAAGGAAGGGGAAAAAGGGAGAGAAAGGGAGGAAAAAGAGACAGTGGCTATGAGTCTAAAAGCCCCATAATTACTCACACCTTTACTCTCAGTCTGTTTTTTTCCAGACTTATCACTTCCAAATTCCCAAGAAATCTATAAATCTTATTATCCTATTTTGACTATTTACTTGGTGTATTTAAAGGTTAGATAAAACAAAGGGAGTTATTTTTTGTTGTTTTTGGTGCTGGGGATTGAACCCGGGGTGCTGTACCACTGAGATATAGCCCCAGTCCTTTTATTTTTTTTTTAATATTTTTTTTAGTTGTTGATGGATCTTTATTTTATTCATTTATTTACTTTTACGTGGTGCCAAGGATCGAACCCAGTGACTCACACATGTGAGGCAAGCGCTCTACCACTGAGCTACAATCCCAGCCCCTATTTTATTTTATTTTGAGACAGGGACTCACTAAGCTGCCCAGGCTGACCTCAAACTTGCAATTCTCCTGCATCAGGCTCCCAAGTTGCTGGGATTACAGGTAGGTACCACTGTGCCTGCTTAAGGAAGGTGTACTTTAAAGAACCATTTAATACAGGCACATTCTCAACATTCTCTGTTAACCAGTAAGAGGAAACATTGTCAACCCAAAGATTCTGAAAAGAAGAGACTGCTGTAAATGTCTTGTGATTGCCAAGCTGACCCCATTCCCACATATCTTCCCACGCCCACCCCTTACAAAGTTTGTTTCTTTTTTTGGTACTGAGGATTGAATCCAGGGGAACCTTTCTACTTTTTGATGAAAAAATGAGCAAATGTACAGTAATCTCAGTCTTCTAGTAGAAAAAAACTCATTGCCTGAGTAAGACTGAGACTCTTCAGAGGTGGAGGTATATGTTGAATTAGCAAAAGACTTTGAGATTGAGCGGAGGTGGGGTAGGGTGAGTCTTCAAGACCAGATGGAAACTTATGGTATGCCAAAGCTAGAGCTAGACCTTGGAGCTAACAGCACAAGAGCTTGTTCAAGAGTCAGATATTCAGAAAATAGACATTTTGTATTTCCTCCTTCAAATGGAGGTTTTGGGGTTATAAGGGAATATTTAAAGGATTAAAATGTTGAGCAAAATTGATAACAAAATGTACTTTTAATTATTGTTTCCTCCCTTCTGTGTATTTGAGAATGCTGCTCTGTAGCTGTGTTCCCTGAGGGACGTAATAGGTTAGTTAATTATAACCAACTGTCAGAACATACTGTTCTGAACGTCACTTGTCGCCTATTTAGTTCATGTGTAAGCACATAAAATTACCATTTGTTTCAAAACAATTGGTGCAAATTTTTAAAAGAGCATTTATTATACATTTCTAAAATTTAGAGATATATAAATCCTACCTTTCTCCTCACTCACCACTCCTCCCCAGAAGTAATCGTTGTTGATAGCTTTTTTTATTCCATTCCAGAAAAATTAGTTGTTGTGTATATAATACATTATTAAGTGTTACATTACATACACATGTATATTAACATATATATCGACAGTGTATTCAGACAACATATCTTTTTTTTTTTTTTTTTGGTACTGGGGATTGAACTCAGGGGTACTCGACCACTAAGCCACATCCTCAACCCTATTTTGTGTTTTATGTAGAGACAGGGTCTCACTGAGTTGCTTAGCGCCTCGCCATTGCTGAGGCTGGCTTTGAATTCGCGATTCTCCTGTCTCAGCCTCCCTAAGTGCTGGGATTACAGGCTTGCGCCACCGCGCCCGGCTCAGACAACATATCTTGAAACCATTTCATTTATATCTTCACTGAACACATTATTTAAAATAATTTGTCTCTTTCCTTGAACTCTGGCCTCATTTCCTATGTATAGGAATATATACTATGGGAATACAAATTCCAAACACCTGTTTTGTTTTGTGTTAACCCGTTTTCTATTTCATTGTATTCACATTGGATTAGAATAACAAAATATTTTTCTTTTAATTAAAAAAAATTTTTGTCTTAAGAGGAATGAAGAGAATAAATGGAAATATTAATCACATTTTTCTTGCTTGGCATTTCCCTACAGTTTTCTCCCACTAGAGGGCAGTAGGATATTATTTGTTTTTAGGGATGTTTATAGTAAATTTAGAATTAACTTTCTTAATTTTCCTCATTTGTTCTGCCTAATAGTATTAATAAAATCCTCATCTTGAGATCACTCTGTGTTTGTGATATGTGGACAATTAAGTTACCTTCTCTGATAGTAATTTTGACTTGGAAGACTCTTTTGTGCTAAAAGCAAACAGAAAAAGAGAGGGAAGACCTGGAACAATAGAAAAGAATTTGTAATTTTGTTGACTCCAGTTATTACCTTCTGCTCATGCCACAGTAGGGAAAAGGATAGGTATATAGGTAGTTGGAATGAAACAGAATCCAGAAATAGACCTGCACCTATGCAATGATTGAGTTTTGACAAAGTAGCCTATTATTCTTATATTTTCAACAAATGTTGCCGGAACAATTAAATATACATACCTATTTGGCAGAAAAATGAACTTTGATTCTTATCTTACTCCTTGTATAAGAATTAACTAAAAATAGATAACAGACTGTAGATGAAAACAAAGGAGAAAATCTTCATGGCCTTGGGTAGGCAAAAATTTCTTGGTAGACAAACAAAAAAACATTTCTCAAAGAAAATAGTTTTCCAAAATTAAAAACTACTTTCCTTTTGTGATACTGGGGCTCAAACCCAAGGCCTTGAACATACTGGGCAAGTGCTGTACACCCCTGAGCTTCATCCCCAGTCTGAAAACTTCTTTTCAAAATAAAAAGGTAAGCCATTGTCTAGGAGAAAATATCCACAATACACGGACCAACAACTGGTATCTATAATACATAAATAAATTTTACAACTGAATAAGATACACAATCTAGTTTTTTTTAAGTGAACAAATGATTTGAACACCCATGCCTCAGATGCTGTATGAATGCAAACAAGCACATAAAAGATACGAAGTTTCACAAATCATTAGGGAAGTGCAAATTATATAACACAACATGGTGTGCCTACCAAAATGGCTAAATTTTAAAGGACTGACAATAGCTCGTACTGACAAGGATGTAGAGCAGCTGTAATGCTCACACATTGCAGGCAGGAAATAGCTGGCCAATTTGTTATCACTTTAATGTATACTTACCTTGTGACCCAGCACTTCCATCTTTAATATTTATCTGAGAAAATGAAAACTTAATTCTCTGACATTCATGACACTTTACTTTATAATGACCGTAAAGTAGAAACACCACCAAATGCCCCCCAACAAGTAAATGGATAGATAAACACAGCACAGTCATATAAAGTACAGTTCAGCGGAAAAATGAATGAACTATACGTGAAACAATGTAGGTGAATCTCAGTTACTATGCTGTGTGAAAGAGCTAGATATACAAGAATATGTATTTCATGGTTTTGTTTACATGACATTCCATAGAAGGAATGTAGTAAAGAAGGTTGCCTAGGACCACTGGTGGTTGTGGGGTGGAGGGAGTCAACTGCGAAGGGGAAACAGATAAACAGCTTTGGTAACCAAAAAATTGCAAATTGTTGTGTCAAAAGACAACGTGGCCCACAACGGAATGTACAAAGGTTTCAAATTAGAAGACTGTTGGTGGAGTTTAGTTAGCAAGTCTTGAGTGGTGGCAAGTGGGGTTGGAGAGTTACATAAGGACCAGAAATGAGTCAGGCCCATGAGAACTCAAGGGAATGAACTCTAGAGCACAAATCAAGACTCTTCCATGAGAGGGTGTGGAAGGAGGATCTGAGCAGATGAGGTATGTCCTTAGTTGGAGTGTAAGAGATATTTTCCTATTTTCTTAAATTTTCTCTTTTTCTCTCTAAGGTAAGGCGAGGGAAGGATATGTTTGAGGGGATAAACATGCGATATTCTTCCCAAGAGAGGACAGAGGAGGGTGTGTCTACTAAAGAAGCTTTGTGAGATGACGGAGATACTGTGGTGTTCTGCTTTCCATCGTTCTCCCACGTACTTGAGATAGTCCCCCTCTAAAGAGAAAAAGGTTATTTTGGCTTATAGTCATTGGAGGTTTCAGTTCACAGCCAGCTGGCCCCATTGTTTTTGGACCTGTGGTGAGGTACACATCGTGTTGAGAGTGCACAGTGGAGCAAAACTGCTCCTCTCATTGCCAGAAAGCAGAAGATAAGCAACAAGGGGCCACCATCCCTAATTCCCCTTCAAGGTCATGCTCCCAGTGACCTAAATACTTCTTGCTTGGCCCCTCTTTCTTTTTTTTTTTTTTTTTGGTACCGGAGATTTAATTCAGGAGTACTCAACCACTGAGCCACATCTCGAGCCCTATTTTGTGTTTTATGTAGAGACAGGGTCTCACTGAGTTGCTTAGCGCCTCGCCATTGCTGAGGCTGGCTTTGAACTGGCGATTCTCCTGTCTCGGCCTCCCAAAGTGCTGGGATTACAGCAGGCATGCGCCACCGCGCCCGGCTTGGGCCCCTCCTCTTGAAGCTTCCGCCACCTTCCAATAGCATCATCCTGGCAATCGAACCTTTAACACACAGGCCTCTGGGGACATTCATGATCCAGATGATAGCAGGCACTATTGATGCTCTTTTGAGTTTGGGAAGATTAGCTTAAAGCAAAACTTGACAGCTTAGTAACATGGTTTTTGTCTTATAATATTTAACTACTTGGGCCCAAATATAGAATTAATAATTAGGAAGAGTGTTAGGCAGCTGTCCATCACTGCTACAAAATACCTGAGATAATTAAACTTAAAGGAATAATGATTTATTTTGGTTCATGGCTGAGGAGGCTGAGGCAGGAGGATTGCAAGTTCAGCCTCAGCAATTTAGTAAGGCCCTAAGCAACTTAGTGAGACTCTGTCTCAAAATAAAATATAGAAAGGGCTGGGTATGTGGCTCAGTGGTTGAGTACCCCTGGGTTCAATCCCTGGTACCAACAAAGAAAGGGGTTGGGGTTTGGGATAGAGCTCAGTGGCAGAATGCCCTGGGTTCAACCCACAATACTGCATATAAACAAACAAGTAACATAAATATATTCTTAACAACATGATCCAGCAGTTACACTGGTTGGTATGTACTCAAAGGAGTTGAAAAGTTATATCCACAAAAAACTTGTACATAGGTATTTATAGAAATTTTATTCATAATTTCTCAAACTGAGAAGTAGCCAAGATATGTTTTAGAATGAGAAAGGGCAAATAAACTTATTTACACCCAAACAATGTAATCCCCCCACCCCTCCTGCCAAGCCCCACCCCCTACTGGGGATTGAACCCAGACCCAGGAGCACTCTATCACTGAGCTACATCCCCAGTCCTTTTTTGTATTTTATTTAGAGACAGGCTTGCTAACTTACCCAGGCTGGCCTTGAACTTGGAATCCTATTTCAGTCTCCCAAGTTGCTGAGATTACAGGTGTGTAACACTGTGCACAGCAGACGGTGGAATCATACTCAGCACTAAAATGAAATGAGCTATCAAACCATGAAAAATCATGAGAAAACCTTCAATGAATTTTTCTAAGTGAAAAGAAGCCAATCTCAGAAGGTTGCATGCTATATTCCAACTTCATGGAGGCTGGCCTCAAAATTGTGATTCTCCTGCCTCAGCAGCATAGTGAGACCCTGTCTCAAAATTAAGTAAATAAATAAAAAAGGTTGGGGATGTAGCTTAGTAGTAGAGCACCCTTGGGTTTAATCCCTGGTATGACACAAAAGTAAAATGAAATAAAATAAAAAGAAACTGCATGGACATGATCAATAACTCAGGACTGTTGGTTGAAACTTGCTTGCTTAACAGGAGGACTTTGGTTCTCTTTCTCACTTTCTCACTTATACTACTTCTGTCAATTGTTTTTTTTTACAGTGATAGTGTGCAGTTATAGTTCTTGGAAAGATAGAATTGTAATCAAATGAATGAACAGATAATATCTGGATTTTTAAATTGGCGAGGAGAAATAATAAGGAAAAATATTCAACCCATTAATTAAAAAGCATTTATTTCACTATTCTAAGGAAGATTTCAATTTCCTTTCAGTTGTATTATTTATTTATCATTTATGAATGATAAAAAAAAAGTACTTACTTGAAAGCTTTTCACATAGATAAGATGTAATAAATAATCTACTTTAGTGCCAGGGCCTACATCCTGTGTGGATTCCAATTTCTGAATAAATGGGAGAGGGATCTTGGTCTATACCCATATACACAAAAAAGCCTGTACATGCTGGACGTGGTGGCTCACACCTGTGATCCCAACAACTGGCCTTTAAATCTCAGTTCCTTGGATTACATGTGACAATATTTTATTTTATTCCTCCACACCACCCACATACAATTCTGATTGTGTTCATGTTCATTTCCTTCAGATTTACCTTAGAATGCTGATTGTTGAGTTTTAGTTTCCATGTGTATTCCTATTCTGTATTTCTGCTTTCCCTTTTCTCTCCACATGAGTGAGCTCTCGAGCTGACTTGAGTATATTCTTTATCTATGTTTTAATTTGATACCCAGGGTTCTATATGCAAAGAACTACTATCTATAGGCATTTTTCTTTTGTATATATGCTGTTTATTACTTCATTCAGTTCTCTCAGTACATAATAAATTTGAAGCAAACTTCATGGTAAGCACTCGAGAAATGTTAGTCACTCTAAATACAGGTGGTCTGGGAATTGTAAACAGTAGTTAATTCAGAGATTACCCAGTAACTTTGTACTGAACGGAAATCTAGGCCTTCAAAGCTACTTTGAATCTGGGAAACACATGTTCTCTCTCTTTTTTTTTTTTTTTGATACTGGAGATTGAACTCAGGGGCACTCGACCACTGAGCCACATCCCCAGCCCTATTTTGTGTTTTATGTAGAGACAGGGTCTCACTGAGTTGCTTAGCACCTCGCAGTTGCTGAGGCTGGCTTTGAACTCTCGATTCTCCTGTCTCAGCCTCCCAAAGTGCTGGGATTACAAGCTTGCGCCACTGTGCCTGGCTACATGTTCTCCTTTTTGTTCATGATTGTGGTGGCAGCATGGTGATCTTCAAATCACTCTTCCTGGAGCTCACCCATTCTGTTACCACTCAGGCAGAGTATTCTAGATAATTTTGTTGACTGCTTTAAGAAATGTCCCTCTGTTGTACTTGTTTAGCAGGTTGTCAAACTTAAGATCCAGTTCTTTCCGAAGACCGCTTTGTTGCATAACTCTTATAGCAATGATTTCTTTGAGAAAGCTAGTTGTGCCCCCCCCCCTTTGTTTTCTTGATGGTAAAGAAAAGAGCAAGAAGGGAAAGCAGCCAGCCCAAACTCTGGGGCTTTGGATTTCTGGGCTGATGACTGCACTGCCTCCATTGTTCCTCTGAGATTTGGAATTTTGACAGAGAAGGGTTCTGTGGATTTTTTTTTCCCCCTACCCTTGCTAGGTACCTATCTGAAACAGAATTGAAGGAGATTCTTGGGCTGGGGATATAGCTCAGTGATAGAGTGCTTGCCTAAAATGTGTGAGGCCCTGGGTTCTCTCCCCAGCACTACAAAAAAGAGATTCTTATCATTAGAAAGAAGTATAGACCCATTTACTGTCTACTGATTATTTTAACAACATAAAAACTCAAGTGAGTTTTTTTCAATTTCTTATTGGCAGTTTTTCTGGAAGAGTTTAGGATGACTTCATTTTAAGTGGTGATTTTGGGTCATTTCATCTTTGTTCATTTCTGTGTGTGGGTACTGGGCATTGGACTTAAAGGCACACCACTGAGCTACATCCCCAGACTTTTTTTTTTTGGTATGGAGGATTGAACACAGGAGCACTTAACCACTAAGCCACATCCTCAGCCCTTTTTTGTACTTTACTTAGATACAGGGTCTCGCTGAATTGCTTAGCACCTTGCTTTTGCTGAGACTGGCTTTGAACTCAGCCTCCCAAGCCAGTGGAATTACAGGCATGTGCCACTATACCTGGCTCCCCCGACCTTTCTAAAAAAATTTTTTGAGACAGTGTGTCACTAAGTTGTTCAGGGCCTTGCTAAGTTGCTGAGGCAGGCCTCAAACTTGGCCTCCTGCCTCAGCATCCTGTCAACTGGGGTTGCAGGTGTGTGCCACCACACCTGGCTCATTTCATCTTTGTGTTGAATCAGTCTTCACGTGGTGTCACACATTTTAAAGAGCTCATTTTGCTTCTGTTGAAAATATTTAATTCCTTTTTCATTAAACTGTAAATGATTTAGTCTCAAAATGATGCTATATAACTTACTTGGCACCATAATACTGTTAAAAAATAATGTTGCATAAGACAAACTAAGATATTATCTATTAAATCTGAGGGAAGTATAGATTTCATTAGATTTTTATTTTTTACTTAATTTTCTCTCTGGAGTAGATTCTTCTATGAGTCAGAGAATGCTCCGATATGTTAGTTTCTTCTTTTTCAGTATCTTTAGACATAGATGATGCAGCCGTGGGTTGGAAAAAAAAAAGAGAGACTTCCAATTTATTTTGTTTTATTTTTTTGAACTGCTAGGGATTGAATCTAGGACTTTGTACTTGCTAGGCAAGTGCTTGACCATTGAGCTACATCCCCAGTCCTTAATTTAGAGGGTTTTGTTTTGTTTTGTACTTGGGATTAAATCCAGGAGTGCTTTACCACTGAGCTACATCCCTAGCCCTTTTTATTTTTTAATTCTGAGACAGGGTCTCACTGATTTGTTCAGGCTATCCTCAAATTTAGAATCCTCTTGCCTCAACCTCCTGAGTCCCTGGGATTACAGGCATCTATTATGAGGCCTGGCACACCTTTGGATTTTAAAAATAATTTATTATATGAAGTTAAAGAGAATCTAGCAGGCAAGCTGAAGATAGACAGTAGGTGCACAGTAGAAGTAATGAGACAAAAACACATGTATTTATATTCAACCAATATTCTTGGAAATTTTTAGCAAACAAACATACACAAGGCTACATTCCATTAGGCAGCACAGTGATGATATCATCCCACATCATAGAGGTTCTGGAAGACTTCTCTTTGTATTAGCAAGAGAATGAAGAGTAAAAAAATAAATGACATTTTACTTTTGATCTTGAAAAGCCCCTGAATTAAAAGGGGAAGATGAAAAGGAAATCCCCATTGTCAGTGCACAGGTTCTGAAAGAAAGTCTTGCAAGTTTGTTAAGAATGAAGAGAAGACGTTCTGAGATACCTATTATCAGGTAAACACTTCCATGTCCTCTTCCTTCCTCCACACAGCCTTTGTTAACCTCCACACCTGGCAGTGGTTCTCAAAGTGTGGTTCACAGTCTCCTTTGGGTGTCCCTGAACCCTTCCACAGGGACTGTGGGGACAAAACCACTTTGATGATAATACTAAGATGTTGTTTGCCTTGTCTATCATATTAATATTTGCACTAATGGTACTTACCCAATGGAAAATAAAACTTCCAGAGCCTTACCAAGGCAGTGGCACCAAACTTCGAGTTGTCATCATATTCTCCATTGCCATGCACTTGTGATTAATTTCTCTTTACAGTTTCACTTAGGAATGCCTGTGATGAAGCCATTAAATTATTAATTTTATTAAATACCAACTCTGGTGTGCCATTCTCTTTCTTGTTTTCCTTTTTTTTATTGTGAAATAGGAAATGCATATAAAATATTTCTGCCTTTTGCTGGAGTATGGTGATGATCTTGAGGGGAAAGCTCTCATGATTGAGTTGCAAACTGAACATCCCTCTGCCTCATAAATAGAATACCACTTTAACTCAAAAGAACAACAGACAGACCTTAATTATTTATACTTGGGTATTTGGCAGACTTTTTTTTTTTAAACGAAGTAAGCCTGTCACCTTGAGTAAAACTGATAGTAGGGAAAAAGAGAAAGAAAGAAAAAAAACCTGATAATATATATTGTCAGTTTATATATAAAATTCAGACTTTCAGCTGAACATGGTGGTGCATGCCTGTAATCCCAGCTCTTTGGGAGGCTGAGACAGGAGAATCTCGAATTCAAAGCCAGCCTCAGCAATGGCAAGGCGCTAAGCAACTCAGTGAGACCCTGTCTCTACATAAAACACAAAATAGGACTGAGGGTGTGGCTCAGTGGTCAAGTACCCCTGAGTTCAATCCCCAGTACCAAAAAAAAAAAAAAAAAATCAGACTTTCAGATGAAAGTCGAAATTTTGGAAAATTTAAATCTGCCGCTATGAGCTTGGCAGCTTCCAGTCACACTGCCTCCAGTGTACCTCTCTTAGACTCCTGTGTGCCTATCAGCACACATTCTGTGTCCGTATACATGTTTCACAGATTTTCTGAACTTAACATGTTCATAATAGAACTTTTGGATTTCTCTGATAAAACTTTTTCTTTTTCACCCCACCCAAGTTTTTCTTAGTAAATCACCTTTAACCTAGTTCAAACTAAAATTGGAAATCATTCTTTTTTTCTCACCTCCTACATCCCATGCATTAGCAAGTTTTATGAGTTCTACCTTTAAAATCACCTCAAAACTGTCTGCTTTCCTCCATCTCATCGCTGCCAAGCCTGCTCCAGGGTATAGCTTTCACTTGATCTACTGTATGAGCTTTCTGATTAATCTTCCCTTCCTGCCTGTCTATAATCCATTTTTCACACAGCAGCAGGTGTAAATATAAATTGGTTTATGTTGCTTCCTTTCTTAAAATTCTTAAACAATCATTATATTTAGAATAAAATCCAAATTCTTTATCTTAGCTTTTTTTTTTTAGTTGTTGGTGGATCTTTATTTTATTCATTTGTTATTTATATGTGGTGCTGAGGATCGAACCCAGTGCCTCACGCATGCTAGGCAAGCGCTCTGCCACTGAGCTACAGCCCCAGCCCTATCTTAGCTTTTATAAGGCCCTTCATAGTTGGGTCTTTACCTATTTTTTCAACCTCAATCTCCCTCTCATTCATTAAGTTCCAGCCACATATGTCATCTTTCCATTTCTTAAACATGTCACATTATTTCTTACGTCAGATCTTTGCAATTACTATCTCATTCCTTTCATAAGCAAGCTTTCTCATCCTTCTAGTCTTATCTCAAATCTACTGCCTTAAAAATGCTCTCTTGATCACTCTTATCTAAGGTAGTTTCTTTCATATTTTAGCCTGTTGATCATTTCCTTTGTAGCACCTACCATAAATTTAATTATTTATTCTCCCTTATTAGAAAAAATAAGTAAATAATTTTAAATATGTTATGGTGGAGGTGGCTTTGGAAACATCATACAGTGAGGCATCTAGTAAACTACTGTCTAGACTGAAGCTCAGAGGTGTTGGGTCCAGAGTTTGGGAAATTGCTTGCACATTAAGAATAAATGATGGGGGGGCTGTGGCTGTGGCTCAGTGGTAGGGCGCTTGCTTAGCATGCGTGAGGCCCTGGGTTCGATCCTCAGCACCACATACAAATAATAAATGAATAAAATAAAGATCTATCAACAACTAAAAAAAAAAAAAGAATAAATGATGGGGCTGGGGTTATGGCGC
The DNA here is from genome assembly GCA_028644305.1 of Xerus rutilus. Lineage (NCBI taxonomy): Eukaryota > Metazoa > Chordata > Mammalia > Rodentia > Sciuridae > Xerus > Xerus rutilus. The sequence continues at coordinate 22,171,065 of CM053407.1, read as the reverse complement.
AGTGGTAGCATGCTCGCCTAGCACGCGGGAGGCACTGGGTTCGATCCTCAGCACCACATAAAAAAATAAAATAAAGCTATTGTGTCCACCTACAACTAAAAAATAAATATTTAAAAAAAGAATAAATGAGCTGGTCTCAGTGGTGCATGCCTGTAATCGCACTGACTCTGGAGGCTGAGGCAGGAGGATTGAAAGTTTGAGGTTAGCTTCAGCAACTTAGTGAGACCCTATGCAACTTAGTGAGACTCTGAAAAAAAAAAAATAAAAGGGATATGGCTTAATGGGAAAGGGCCCTTGGGTTCTGTCCCCAGTATTTAAAAACAAAAACAAAAAACCCAGTAACTGAAGCCATGTATGTAGGCAAGAGAATGTTTTACATGAAGAGGAAATGAGACTAGAATAGAATCTTCAAAAACTCCTACATTTAAGGGACCAGAAGAGAAAAATGAGCTACAAAGGAGACTGAATGAAGGTATCTTGGATATTAAGGGGAAGGTGGATATAAAAGGGATCAAGGAAAAGTGGCCAGAAAAGCTGAGGAGAGAGAGTCTTGCAAGGAGGAAGTATTTTGAATGTCAAAATCCTGAGAAGTATTAAATTTAGCAACAAGGGCTGGCCATGATGGTGCACACCTTTAATTCTAGCAACTCAGGAGGCTGAGACAGGAGGATTGCAAGTTCTAGACCAGTCTTAGAAATTTAGGAAAGCCCTAAACAACTTAGCAAGACCCTGTCTCAAAATAAAAAATGAAAATAGGTGGGAATGGACCTCAATGGTAGAGTACCCCTGAGTTCAGTCCCCAGTATCCCAATGCTCAAAATAAAAAGATTTAGCAAGAAAGATAGAGTGACCATGGATGGCACGAATAGTTTCATTGGATTGGCAGAAACAGGAGACAGACCATAAAAGATTGAGGATTGAATGGAAGGTTAAAAAAAATAAAATAGGGACGTGTTGAGTTCATAAATCCAAGGAGTTAACTCTGAAGGTAAGTGCAGAGAGCCATACCTGAAAGGAAGGTAGAGGATTTATTTTGGAAGGATGGGAAGGATGGGAAAAACCAGAATATATTCTATGCTGATGGGAAGAAGTCAATAGTGGGTGAAAAGTTGAAGAAACAAGAATGAGAAGGGATAATTGATGGCGAGTAGTCCCCAAGAAGGTGAGAGAGTTTGATCTTAGGCTTTGGTAGGATTAGATTCAGATGGGAAGAGAGAATCCTCTTCCGTTAAAACAGGAAGGAGAAGAGGATGGATATGAGTAAGTTATAGGTTTTATTGTCAAGAAGTTGAAAACACATTTTTATCTAATAATTTTAATTTTTTCCTGTGAAACTGGGAGTAGAAGTAATGAGAGTAAAGGATAGATATCATAGTTGGATATTTGAGAATAGAGAACATTTGACAGCTGGTATGGAGACAAGAGGAAGAGACTGAGTAAGGAAGTATGGCAGAATTATCAGGTTGTATGTAGCAGGCGTGGTTGTGTACACCTGTATTCTCAGTGAGTCAGGAGGCTGAAGCAGGAGGATTGCAAGTTCAAGGCCAGTCTCAGTAATTTAGTGAAGCCTTGTCTTGAAATAAAAAGGGCTAGGGATGTTGCTCCATAGCAAAGTGCCCCTGGGCTCAATCCTTAGTACAAAAAAAGAAAAAGGAAAAAAAAAAAAGAATTACTGGGTTGTATTGATGAATGTGTGTGCCAGGATTGTTTTCAGCAGCCAGACAGCCCACGCATGGTTGTGCCTGTTTGGGTAGTGATAGTCTTTTATGTCTGAATATGACCCCTTATAAGCCTACACTTATATGGGTAACATTGACCTGCTCTGGGGGCTGAGGTTGTGGCTCAGTGGTTGAGCACTTGCCTCGCATGTGTGAGGCACTGGGTTCAATTCTTAGCACTGCATATAAATAAAATGAATGAAATAAAGGTCCATCAACAACAACAACAACAACAAAAAGACCTGCTCTTGCAACCAATTGTAGGCTCCAGTTAACATTACAATGTCGATGTTGCTTTAAGAAGATAGACGGACAGGCTGTGGATTGGTAGCTTAGCATACATGAGGCTTTGGGTCTGATCCTCAATACTACCAAAAAGAAAAGAAAATAGAATGAATTCTCTTCCACTTTCTGTGTCACTGTTAAATTTGGCAGAGGATTTTGACTAGCACATGTACACTCAGAAACAAAGTTGAGGTGATATATGAACCTCACAAGAAGTACTTAGAGCCACCTGCAAGCAGGACTTTGCTCAAAATCTTTAAAATTAGAGTGAATTTGCCTTGGAATTATCCACAGCAAGTGAACCCAACAACACATTCACTCCTCACTGTTTGCAGATATCTTGTTTGTGGATTTGTGGGCTCACTGAAATTTATTTGTAACTCCAAAACCAATACCCATGGTCCTTTTTGGCATTCTTTGTGGACACAATGCAAAGTTGCAAAAAGTTTGAGTCACCCTACATGCATGTTCCCAGATGAGGTCAAACAAAACAATGCTCTTTTTTTTTAAAATATTTATTTTTTAGTTGTAGGTGGACAGAATATTTTATTTTTATATGGTGCTGATGATCGAACGCAGTGCCTCACGCATGCTAGGCGAGCACACTACCACTGCGCCATAACCCCAGCCCCAACAGTGCTCTATCTTATTGCTTCATCTCTCATATAGATGACAAGTATCCTTTTTGTGATCAGTTTAGTGTCACTTTAAAAAAAAAAAAAGCATGTGTGTGAGTTTCAGTTTTTTTCCTTTCCTTCTTTTATTTTTGTGATTTTACTATTTAAAATGGCCCTCAAGCCAGGCATGGTGGTACACACCTATAATTCCAGCAACTGGGGAAGCTGAGGCAGAAGGTTCGCAAGTTTAAAGCCAGCCTCAGCAACTTAGGGAGGCCCAAAGCAACTTAGCAAGATTCTGTCTCAAAAAATGAAAAGGAGTGGGGATGTAGCCCAGGAATAAAGTGCCCCGGGTTCAGTCCTCAGTACCCCAAAATAAAATGGCCCTTGAGTGTAATGCCAAAGTACTGTGTTCGTAAGCACAAAAAGTCTGTTATGTGTCTTAGAGATAAAACATGTTAGATAAGGTTGGTGCAGGTAGAGTTATGGTGCTGTTGGTCATGGGTTTGATTTAAATAAATTAACAATATATATTTAAAAGACATCTTTTAACAAATACATAGGGCTGGTGATGTAGTTAATGATAAAATGCATACTTAGCAAGTGTGAGGTAAGGAGTTCATTCAATCCCTATAGCATTGCAAAAAACAAAATCCTCAGAAATACATATAAAATTAGGCTATCCATTGATTAACAAAAATGCTAAGATCACATGAGCCAAAACCTGTAGGAGCAATGGTTCAGTATTGGCAAATTTAGTATTCATTGCAACCTTATAAAATGTAACTACCTCAAATAATAAGAATCAATGTGTTATAAATATTTGTCTCCAAGTACTTGAAAGCACAAATACAGGTACTTTTATCATCCATTAACACAATTTCCAGAAATTGACCACTAGTTTGTGGGTTATTTGAGGGGATGGGAAGAAAATTCACTCAGTAGCTCTTCTTTAAGGTTTATATTCTATTTATATTTTTGCTCCTTATTATTATTATTTTTTAAATATACAGTATCCTGTCTGTGGCTATGAAAAGATCTGCTAGCCACTAATCTTGGTTATGCTTGATTGATTTGCTTTGGAACTCATTGTAATATTCTCTATTTGACTGTCATGAGAAAGGTGAAATGCCAAAGGAATTTGAAAAGCAGAATTTTTTGGCAAAAAAGTGCTAGGTAGAGGTTATCACAAACATAAAAATAGTAATGGTATAATTTCTGGATGCGTGGAATTTGAATGAATTATGTGAAACTGATACTCCAAAATGGAACTTTTCTCCATTTTGACTCTGAATCCAGACCATTGTCTAGATTCTGCTCGTCCTTCCTCTATGTGATTCTCAAATTTCTCCATCCTTTTTCTTTCACATGATTATAATCTGAAAATTCAGACTTTAATTTTGTGTGTGTGTGTGGTACTGGGGATTGAACTCAGGGGTGCTTTACCACTAAGTTATATCCTCCGTCTTTTTATTTTTTATTTTGAGAAAAGATCTAACTAAATTGCTGAGGGTCTTCTTAATATGCTGAGGCTGGCTTTGAACTTTGATCCTCCTGCCTCAGCCTGCTGAGTAGCTGGGAGTACAGTAGTGGGCCACTGCACCTCGTAGTCTATTTAACTGACTTTATCAGTTACACAAAGTAAGCGTCTCTCCTGAAAATATTTTTTAAATTTATTCTAATTAGGTATACATAACAGCAGAATGCATTTTGATTCATTGTACACAAGTGGAACACAACCTTTCATTTCTCTGGTTGTACACAATATAGAGTCATACCATATGTTCAGTCATACATGTACCTAGGGCATTGTTGTCCATCTCATTCCACCATCTTTCCTGCCCCCGTGTCCCCCCCACCTTTGACCAAAATTCCTCCATTCTTCCCATGCCACCTCCCCCATTATGGATCAGTATTCACTTATCAGAGAGCATATTCTGCCTTTGGTTTTTTTGGGATTGGCTTCCTTCACTTAGCATGATATTCTGCAACTCCATCCATTTACTTGCAAATGCCATGGTTTTATTCTCTTTTAATGCTGAGTAATATTCCATTGTGTTTATATACCACAGTTTCTTTATTCTTTCATCTATCAAAGGGCATCTAGGTTGATTCCACAGTTTATCTATTGTAAATTGAGCTGCTATAAACATTAAAGTGGCTGTTTCACTGTAGTATGCTGTTTTTAAGTCCTTTGAGTATAGACTGAGAAGTGGGATAGCTGGGTCAAATGGTAGTTCCATTCCAAGTTTTCTAAAGAATCTCCATACTGCTTTCCAGATTGGTTGCACCAATTTGCAGTCCCACTAGCAATGTATGAGTGTGACTTCTCCCCCACATCCTTGCCAATACTTATTGTTGTTTATATTCTTGATAACTGCCATTCTGACTGGTGTGAGATGAAATCTTATAGTAGTTTTGATTTGCATTTATCTAATGGCTAGAGATGTTGAACATTTTTTCATATATTTGTTGATAGATTGTATATCTTCTTCTGAGAAGTGTCTGTTCAGCTCCTTGGTCCATTTATTGATTGGGTTCTTTTTGTGTGTGTGTGTTAAGTTTTTTGAGTTCTTTATATATCCTGGAGATCAGTGCTCTATCTGATGTGCATGTGGCAAAATTTGCTTCAGAATGTAGAATCTCTGTTCACCTCATTGATTGTTTCTTTTGCTGAGAAGAAGCTTTTTAGTTTGAATCCATCCCATTTATTGATTCTTGATTTTATTTCCTGAGCTATAGGAGTCTTGTCAAAGAAGTTGGGGCCTAATCCAACATGATGAACATTTGGGCCTACTTTTTCCACTTTAGGTAGGCTCTCTGGTCTAATTCCTAGGTCCTTGATCCACTTTGAGTTGAGTTTTATGCATGGTGAGAGAGGTTTAGTTTCATTTTGCTGCATATGGATTTCTAGTTTTCCTAGAACCATTTTGAAGAGGCTATCTTTTCTCCAGTGTATGTTTTTGGTGCCTTTGTCTAGTATGAGATAACTGTATTTATGTGGGTTTGTCTCTGTAGCATTGGTCTACATGTCTATTTTGGTGCCAATACCATGTTGTTTTTGTTGCTGTAGCTTTGTAGTATAGTTTAAGGTCTGGTATTGTGATGCCTCCTGCTTCATTCTTCTCGCTAAGGATTGCTTTGGTTATTCTTGGTCTCTTATTTTTCCAAATGAATTTCATGATTGATTTTTCAATTTCTATAAGGAATGACATTGAGATTTTTTTTTTTTTTTTTGGTACCAGGGATTGAACTCTGAACTCAGGGTACTCAACCACTGAGCCACATCCCCAGACCTATTTTGTATTTTATTTAGAGACAGAGTCTTACTGAGTTGCTTAGCACCTCACCATTGCTAAGGCTGGCTTTGAACTCCTGGTTCTTCTGTCTCAGCCTCCCAAAGTGTTGAGATTACAGGCGTGCACCACCACGCCCAGCTGACATTGAGATTTTACTTGGAATCACATTGAATCTGTATAGAGCTTTGGGTGGTATGGCCATTTGATGATACTGATTATGCCTATCCAAGAGCATGGGAAATCTTTCCATCTTCTAAGATTTTCTTCAATTTCTTTCTTTAGTGTTCTGTAGTTTTCATTGTAGAGGTCTTTCATCTCTTTTGTTAAATTGATTTTTTTTTTAGGCTATTGTGAATGGGGTAGTTTTCCTAATTTCTCTTTCAGAGGATGCATCACTGATACATAGAAATGCATTTGATTTGTGTGTATTGATTTTATATCCTGCTACTTTGCTGAATTCATTTATTAATTCTAGAAGTTTTCTCGTGGAATTTTTTGGATCCTCTAAGTATAGAATCATATCATTGGCAAATAATTATAATTTGAGTTTTTATTTTCCTATTCGTATCCCTTTAATTTCATCTATCTACTTGGTCTGGCTAATGTCTCAAGGACTGTGTTGAATAGGAATGGTGAAAAAGGGCATCCCTGTCTTGTTCCCATTTTTAGAGGGAATGCTTCCAGTTTTTCTCCATTTAGGATGATGTTGGCCTTTGGTTTTGTATAGATAGCTTTTACAGTGTTGAGGTATGTTCCTGCTATTCCTAGTTTTTCCTGAAAATATTTTTTTTGCATCATTCTGCAGAGATGTTATTGCCCTACTTAGAAACTCTTTTGGCTGCTTAGTTATCTATTTTTGAATTACTGTAAACCAGTTGTCTCTCGATGCTCCTTGATTCTCCTACAGCCCTTTTCCTGAACCCCATAATTGATGTCATTGTCCCAAGTTCACTATGTGTGGGGAACCTGTTAGATGTGAACTCCCATATCTTATTACTACCAAACCTATAAAACTGCTTGTATCTATTCTTCCTTTTTTTTCTTCTGTGACAAAGGAAGAAATATTAGGACTCAGAATTATTCTGTCTACCATACATTTTCCCCCTCTTAATATAAAAACAATATTGTAATCCTCATTCCAGAAAAATTAGAAAACAGACCAACAATTCTCAAACTGTTTATGCCCTGTTGATCTCTTAATGGAAATAGAGATACTATATAGTTGGCTCTCTGTGTCCCCTGGTTCCACATTTTGGATTTAGCTGGCCATGCATTGAAAATTTGGGGGAGGAGATTATATCTAAACACTTACAGATTTTGTCATCATTTCCAACAATATAGTAGTACAACTCTTTTGTGCATACTGGAGGTTATGTGCAGGTTCTATGCAAGTACTATGCCATTTTATACAAGGGACTTGAGTGTCCACCTATTTTGATATGTGGCAAAGGGGAACAAATCCCCCATGGATACTAATAGATGGCTGTACTTAGTTCCTTTGATTAAGAAGGGAGGGATTCTAAACATTTAAGGCATAAGTTTATCAAAAGTCACAGACAAGTCAGGCACAGTGGTGCACACCTGTAATCCCAGCAATTTGGGAGGCTGAGGCAGGAGGAAGCAAGTTCAAGGCCCATGGATACTAATAGACGACTATACTTAGTTCCCTTGATTAAGAAGGGAGGGATTCTGAACATTTAAGCATAAGTTTATCAAAAGTACAGACAAGTCAGGCTCAGGAGTGCACACCTGTAATCCCTGCAGTTTGGGAGGCTGAGGCAGGAGGAAGCAAGTTGAAGGCCAGACTCAGCAACTTAGTGAGACCCTGTCTCAAAATAAAAAGTAAAAAGTGCTGAGGTGTAGTTCAGTGGTAAAGCAGCCCTGGGTTCAATCCCTAGTACCAAAAAATAAAAAATAAAAGCTAGTATTTTCCTTTTATTAAAAGTTGATCAAAAGAGATTAGTAGATAACATAAAAGTTTGTCTGTTTTGGGGGACTGGAGATTGAACCTAGGGGTGCTCAACCACTGACCCACATCTCCAGCTCTTTTTATTTTTTATTTTGACACAGGGTCTCACTAAATTGCTTGGGGTCTTGCTAAGTTGCCAAGACTGACTCTGAACTTGCAGTCTTCCTGTCTCAGCCTCCTGAGTCCTTGTCCATGGGAGTACAGTTGTGCTGTACCACACCAGGCTGGTTTGTTTGTTTTTTAATCCAGTTAATGTGTAGCCATATTTCAGAATTCTGTTGACGTATGTTGTCAAGGTCAGGAAAGACAAGGAAAAACTGAGGGACTGTTACAGGTTGAAAGTGACAACAGGACAACCAAATACAGGGTGGGAACCTGGGCTGGATCTGGGAGCTAAAAACAGACATTAGGGGAGAACTGGTGAGCTTCAACTAGAATCTGTAGTTAATAGTATTGTACCGATGTCACTGTATTAGTTCTGATAATTACCATGATTTTGTAAGATGTCAACATTAGAAGAAGCTAGTGAAGTTTACATGGCAACTATCTATATTATTTTTGCAACTTGTTTATAAAATCATTTCCAAATAATTAAAAACAATAAATTATTTAAAACAACAAGCTAGCCAGTCACAGTAGTGCACTCCTGTAATCCAAGTGACTCAGGAGACTGAGGAAGGAGGATATCAAGTTCAAGGCCAGCCTCAGCAACTTAGTGAGGTCCTAAGCAATTTAGGCCCTGTCTCAAAATAAAAAATAAAAAGGACTGAGGATGTAGCTCAGTGATAAAGCACCCCAGGTTCAATCCCCAGTATCAAAAATAAAACAAAACAAAAGAAAAAGCAACAAGGTAGGCACAGTCCCAGCTAAAATGAAAAAAGAAAGAACAAGGATATGAAGCAACTGGCACACTGATTTCCTTCTGGTACATGTATAAATTAGTAAAAGTACTTTGAAAAATTGTTTGGCATTAAGTATCTAGCCAAACATGCACACCTTATAATCCAGCAATTCCGCTCCTAGAGATGTATTCAACAGAAATGTTTTCATAAGGGAACTAAAAGACATACAAGAATATTCACAGCAACATTATTTTTAGCCCCCAAACTAAAAACAAACAGAGGCCCATCTACAAGTCAGTGGATTTAATAAACTGAATATTCATGCAATGGGATACTTTTCTGCAATGAAAATAAACTACTACTAAGCTGACAGACTTGGATACTTCTATAAAGTAAGAGATTGAGCAGAACAATACAGATACTTAAATGGACACATTTTATAATGTATTGGTTCAAAATAGGCAAAACTGACCCATGATGATAGGAATAAGGAGAGGGGTTAACCTTAGGAGGGAGGGCAGGGGACATGAGGGAAGGCTCTAGCTTACTGGGAATGTTCTATTTCCTTATTTGCAAGTGGTTACATAGGTGTGTTGACTTTTGAAATGCTATCAAGCTGTAACTTCTTGATTTGTGTACTTTCTGTAGATAAATTATGCTTCAATAAAAAGTTTATTTTAAAAAAGAATATATGCTGGGCATGGTGGTGCTCACTTGTAATCCCAGCAACTGGGGAGGCTGAGAGAAGGATGGCAAGTTTGAGGCCTCAGCAACTTAGAAGACCTTGTCATAAATTTTTAAAAAAAAAATTTTTTAAGGGCTGGGAATGTACCTCACTGGTAAAGGCCTCCCAGGTTCCATCTGCAGTACCAAAAAAGAAGAAGAATATGGTGAAGTTGGGCGTGGTGATGCACACCTGTGATCCCAGCAGCTTGGGAGGCTGAGGCAAGAGGATCATAAGTTCAAGGCCAGCCTCAGCAATTTAGTGAGACCTCATCTCAAAATAAAAAAATAAAAAGCAATGGAGATGTAGCTCAGTGGTAGAGCACCCCTGGGTTCAATCACACACACACACACACACACACACAAGTGAGAAATCCACATTCAATGTTTATTTAATGACATTGTACTTCATTATTTTACCCCTCATCCATTGTTCCCAGTTTTTTGTTGTTGTTGTTTTGGTGGTACTAAAGCCACATCCTCAGCCCTATTTTTCTTTTTTTCTTTTGAAATAGAGTCTTGCTAAGTTGCAGAGGCTGGTCTTGAGCTTGTGACCCTCTTGCCTCAGCCTTCTGAGTCATTGGCATTACAGGGCGTTTGCCACCATGTCTAGCTCATTCCCGGAAACTGAGGAGCCTGAATGAAAATTCCTTCTGACTTTTTTTCTGGTTGTTTTCAAGTTTAAGTTTGATTTCTCTTTGAGGGCAAGAGGTGTTAACTATGTAGCAAACTGAACCCTGACCCAAGTGGAGCTATATTTGCTGTGTCAGGGGAATTGAAGATTTAAGTCCACACTCCACTCCCAGGTTCTAAAGGACTTAACAGGGAGTGAAGAAGTGGCTTGGTGCAGACTTCAACATACTGTAGTCTCTGTATTGCTTAATTCCTTATCTAAGAAATACTGACTGGACTAGTCAGTGGAGGGGAGGTCCATTTAGCTATACTAGGTATTTTATTTATTTGTTGGTTGGTTGTTTATACAGACAGACATACTGGGGATGGAAACCAGTGGTATTCTACCACTGAGCTACATCCTTATTCCTTTTTATTTTTAATTTTGAGACAGGGCCTTGCTAAGTTGCTGAGGGCCTCGCTAAGTTGCTAAGGCTGGCTTTGAACTGCGATCCTACTATCTCAGCCTCCCGAGTTGCTGGGATTGTAGGCATGCAATTTTGTCATAGTTATGTTTCTGTTTGTGGTTTTGTTAATTCTTACTCATAACTTGTTCCCTTTTTCTTCCCTTTACTCTTTAGGTACCTGTTGTGTATTTTATTCTTTTGGGCTTTCTTCTGAGCTAGCTATTTATTCAAGTTTGTTTTTTTTTTCCTTTTTTCAGTACTGTGGAGAAAAACCTAGGGCCTCATACATGCTAAATAGTTGCTCTACAACTTCCGTACCCCCTCAGCTCAATTAAGTCATTTTTTCATTCATCACATATTCATCGTTGTTTACCATATGCTAGGCACTTGGAATATAGGGATAAAATGTGTAATATTTGGGGCTGGGTTTGTAGCCCAGTGGTGGTATACTTGCTTTGCATGTGTGAGGCACTGGGTTTAATCCTCAGCACCACATAGAGGTAAATAAATAAAATAATATTTATTTACCAGTGAGTTCATCTGTAACTAAAAAAATTTTTTTTAAAGATGCATAATATCTGCCCTCAAATTGCTCACAGTTCCAGTGTGGAAATAGACAAATGGTTGATTTTAGTATCCACACTGATATGTGCTATGATAGAGATCACTCTGTGGAATTAGTAATTGTAGAGTTGATTTTTAACCTAATATAGGGGCTACAAATATGTACTGAAGGAATTTACAGTCTAGCAAGCATTCATTCAAAGTGAAATACAGAGGGCTGAGGCTCTAGAAGTATTCAGAGGCCTGCTGAAAGGGCCTTGTATGTCATCATGCTGAGGAATGTGTATTTTATATTGCAGAGCTATAGGGGCAAAGGAAGTGATATGATCAGATTTCAAAATGATCACTGTGTTGATAATTACATATAAATAAATTGAATTCAACAAATCAAAGTAGGCCATTACAGGATGGAAATATTTAGGCTGTTACTTCTCAAAGTGTAGTCTCAGCAATAATGACATCCTCTGAGAGTTGTTTAAAAATGTCACTTGGTGGTAGAGTGCTTGCCTAGCATGTGCAATGCCCTAAGTTCAATCCCCAGCACTGCAGAGAGAGAGAGAGAGAGAGAGAGAGAGAGAAAGGAATCTGCACTGCAGAAAGAAAGAGAGAGAGAGAGAAAGAAAGAAAAAATGGAAGGAAGGAAGGAAGGAAAGAAGGAAGGAAGGAATCTTAGGACCTACTAAGACATATAATCCCCAGTACTGCAAAAAGAAAGAGAGAGAGAGAGGAAGAGGAAGGAAGGGAGGGAGGAAGAAAGGGAGGGGAATCTTAGGACCTACTAAGACCTCTCCAGACTTACTAAAGCCAAATGGGAATTTTAATAAGATTTCAAATTATTTATATGCATATTCAAGTTTGGGAAGCACTGATTTAGATGGACATGAATGGACGTGATGATGGCCAGACTTCAGACATTGGTATTAGGAAGAAAGCAGAGATGGTAAAAGACGTTCTTCTCTCCATTTGAAACACTCTTCTCCCTCCCTCCTCACCACACACCAGCAATCCCTGCACTCCCTTTACCATTTCACTTAAATGGAGCTTCTCTGGTGCTGCACCCCCAATACATGTCATTGCTTCCCTTGCCATATGCACTCTCATAGTACCCTGTACCCACATTATCATTTTCATATTTGCATTATAATTACTTACTTAATTGCATCTCTCTAGACTTTAAACACCATAAAGGCAGAGACTATCTATAAAGTGCCTGGGACATGGTAAGCACCAATAAATATTAATGAATTCACCATGTATAGAAGAAAAGATAGATTTGGGTATGTTTGGAAGAAGAATGTACATGTTATAATTATTAACAATAATAGTAAATTTTAAGTAACACAAGTTCGAGGCCTGGCGCTTTTTTGTGTATTATTTGCTCCTCTCTGTAATCCTAGAAGATCAGTACTCAATTTTCTTTTTTTTACAGATGAGAAAACAGGCACAAGGTTACTCAATTATAAGTGGCGAGATTCAACCAGGCAGTCTTGTATTACTCTACTGTGTCTAGTTTTGGACAAAATAACTTCCTGGCACCAGCCTTTTATTTATTTATTTTGAGACAGGGTCTCCTTAAATTGTCCAGGCTGGCCTTGAACTTGCAGTCCTTCTTCCTGCCTTAGCCTTTCATGGTACTAGGATTACAGGTGTGTGCCACCACTCCCAGATATATGTATTTTTTAGTTAATCTTTATAAAGTTCTTTCTCCCTTCTTGCCTTTCTCCTCTCCTTCCCTTTCCTACTGTCCTCAGTTCCCCTCTTTCCTTGTAAGCGCTTAGTATTCCTTTTCCTCTTCCACCTCCTTTTTCTTACACTCCTTTTCTTTTCCTGCCTACTTTTCTCTTCACCCTTCCCCTTTTCCCTCATCATCATTGTGTTGTTTGGTCCTTATTCTTCCCCCTTTTCTAGCAGGGGAAGTCTTTATAGAAGTAATGTGAGGAAAGTATTTTCATCCTGTTTCACAAATGAGGAAAAAAAGGCTCAAAAAAAGCCAGGCACAGTGACGCAAGCCTGTAATCCCGGCACTTAGGGAGGCTGAGACAGGAGAATCATGAGTTCAAAGCCAGCCTCAGCAACAGCGAGGCACTAAGCAACTCAGTGAGACCCTGTCTCTACATAAAACACAACATAGGGCTGGGGATGTGGCTCAATGGTCAAGTGCCCCTGAATTCAATCTCCAGTACCAAAAAAAAAAAGGCTCAAAGAAGTTGTGTAGTTTACTTGAGGATACACAGCTTGTAAGTCCTGGAGCTCACCTTCAAACCAGTCTATCCAACTTTAAGCCTGTGGTCTTCACTGGTAAAAGTCCATGCTGAGTCTAATGTGCCTATGGCGGATGAGTCTTTTGATCATTAAGGAACTGAGAAGTACGATGCCTAGTTGAAGGGGCAAAGGAGATTTGAGATCTAGCTGGCAATTCCAGCCAGTTCACAATTGACCAGATTGAGCTTGGAACCCAGCTGGTTAGAAACTTTAGCCTCTGTAATATGCTATAACTTGAGTGACTAAAGAATGGTTACTGTCTTTTTTTAAGGCCTCAGAGAAAACAGATAGATTAGAAATATTGAATGTCAGGACTGGAAAGAACCAGTTCTAACCTTCCAGTCCACCCTCTGCCCTCCCCCTCAGTTGTAATAAGGAAACCAAAGAAGAAAGTGATCAGCTGACTTGCCAAAGTCTAATAAAACCAGTAGTGACAAGCCAGGAATACAGGACAAGATCACATTCTTGTGTTCTTTGCATTGTGCCTTATGACTCCCTAGGTTCAAGATTCATCACCTTTCATTTAAAACTGTTCTGCCATGGTAGTAACTTCTTCACCTGGTTCTTTTTATATCTTTGACCTCTGGAAATAGTAGCTTTTCATCCTTTCTCTTTCAGTCCTAAGCATGTACTTGCTCTGAGACTTTGGATCATCTGGCATGCTTTCAGTGATGATGATCCTTTGATCAAGTCACCATTGGTAGGAACACAGCTGGCATACAGGACTTTTAGCTGGTTTTGGAGTTGAAATGAGATTCTTCTGAGCTGCTCACGCACTCAGACAATTTCTGTAAAGCAAAAGAAGGCAGGAGCTTGTATAGTTATAATGTTTTTGTTGAAGTTACTAACTCCTCAATTATCATTTAAGGTGTTATAATCTTGTGTGCTGGTCTCATTCTTGCTCTGGCTATAGGTGTATAGGGCACATTATGGTAAATGCAGTTATGTTGGAGGTGGGGCCCCCAGTGGTAGAGTGCTTGTCTAGTTACTAACTCCTCAATTATCATTTAAGGTGTTATAATCTTGTGTGCTGGTCTCATTCTTGCTCTGGCTATAGGTGTATAGGGCACATTATGGTAAATGCAGTTATGTTGGAGGTGGGGCCCCCAGTGGTAGAGTGCTTGTCTAGCCTGCACGACAAGCCTGTGGTTCGATCTAGCCGGTGGTTCAATCCCCAGCACAAAAACAAACAAAAAAAGAAATTGTATTGGAAGCAAGTTTATAACTAGTACTTATGTCTGGACCTCATGCCTTACTCAGTCCTGGTCAGTTAATGGACCTTCAGTTCTCAAATGTAACAGATGATATTTTATGTTCATTTCAGAATCAGTATAGAAAGATGTAGTGAGGTTGCAGCTTTCAAATGAAGTCTATTTTAGTTGAAACCTATACTACAAAAAAAAAAAAGAAAAATATCATAATTAAATTAACATTTGGCTTAGCCTACCAAAGTGATATACTTTGTGTTTATTCTTTAATTCCTATTCCTGGTTTCTTTAGAAGTCATTTTCTTCCAGGGTTTAATACTATCATGAAGGCAGCCATCTTCTATTTACTTTACAAATCAGTAAATAGAGAATATAAATGAGATTGCCAATAATGCAGTAATTTGCTGATTACTGAAATATATTATTTGAAGGATTGGGCTCCACATTAGCAATAATGTAAACTTTTGGCTTTGATATATTCTTAGAACCATTATGATGTAGATCAAGCAATGGAAAGTGGATTATATATTACTGCAGAGCTAGTATTATAAGTAAGGATTAAAACCCTACTCTGGACTTACCATCAAATAAGTCATACCTGTGGTCAGTAATGTAACTAGCTATGTAAATGTAAAATCACATTCCGAGCCTATAAAATGAACATATTGAATATGCTCAGTTATGTAAGGTGCCCCAGAGTACAGTATATAAAACTTTAAAACTTGATGGATCATTTCTTAAGCTCCTATTGTGTCAAGCACTGTTGGCAAACTGAAATTGGCTAAGCCCCTGAAGAGCCTGGAGTCAGGCGAGGGGTAAGTACATGTTCACAGTGAGTGTGATATGAGGAAGGGTAAGAAAAATGAAGCCAAAGAACAATGTTAGAGGTGCAACAAGAAGAGAAAACAGCATATTGGAAGTGAGGAAGCTGTGGTCACAAATGAGCTCTTGAGCAAAACAGCCAGAGTCTTGTCAAGATACACAAGGCTGTGTCCTATTTTCCGATTTTTAAGGTCAGGTTCATAGTAGAACTATCATTTCAGCTGAACCTTGGATAATATGAATAAGCAAAGATGATGGATATGAAGACAGAAACAAATGCATTTTTATTTGAGAAAGTGGCATTAGAACAGCCATTGAAGTGGTGAAGAACAGCATAGGAATGATAAAATTAAGAGATACCATTAAGTCCTTAATGTATGTAGCCTACTTAAATCATTGCATCAATCCTATGAGATGATTATTATTATTTCCACCATACAGATTAGAAAACTGGAGGGATAGAGAGATTAAATAAGTAGCAGCACAAGATTCTAACCCAAGTCTGTCATTCCAGAACCTGTACTGATGGCTGACATGCTGTGTAGTCTTCACACTCAGAAAATAGCAAGTAATCCTGGAGAATAGAGTATATTTAGAGAGGTATTTAGTGAAAGATCATCTTGAAAAGGATTTTTAGAATCCTTTTTAGGAGGCAGTGAAAATGAACAGTGAAGGGAGGAGGAAGGCTCAGAAATAATTGACAATGATTCAGGTCGTGGGGAAAGAGGAAAATCAAAGACGAGTGAGGTCTCATATCTGATTGATGAGGGAGCAATGACATCATTAACGTAAACAGAAAAGTGAGAAGTGGAAGGAAAGGAAAGATGGAAGAAAAATTTGGATTTTAGACATGTTGCATTTAAAGCACAGATGAAGTACTTCGCTGGAAATTGGGTATCAGATGTGACTTCTCATTTGAAGAAGCTTTGATTTAAAGGAAGACCTGAGGACAATAACTAGAAGTTACTGAGAGCTAAGACTCCATCAGAGTTGACATCCTGACCTCAGCAGGCTTTATCCTCTGCATCTCATCAGCCTGCTCTTTTTTTGTTGGTTGGTTGGTTGGTTGAATTGTTTTTTGTTGTTGCTGTTTTTGCTTAGTACTTGGGTTTGAACCCAGAGGTGCTCTACCACTGAGCTAGATCCCCAGTCCTTTTTATTTTTTATTTTGAGACAGGATTTCTCTAAATTGCCCAGGCTGGTCTCAAACTTGGCAATTCTCCTGCCTCAGTCTCCTAGGTCACTGCGATTATAGGTGTGCACCACCGTACCTGGCTCTCATCAGTATCTTGACATTACTGTGGTTGCTTCACTCAAGAGCTTTGTGACCACATCTTCCTTACTTCCACCTCTGCTATTTTCTCTTCTTACTGTACCTGCTCTCCACCCTCCCTGTAATCTCTAATCCCTGACCCCTCCATGTGCACCTGGTGCAACAGTCCCATTCTGTTTTCACTTGCCTTTCTCTCTGGTCTACACCTCTGGCCAGTCATTTGAATTCTTCCTTCTCTGGCATCTTATAGTACCTCTTCAGAGCCTAGATATTACTGTCCTCCCTTCCATTTCATATCCAAGGAACTATTCTCTTACCCAGTGACAGCCCTAAAGGAGAATGAACCTAAAATCATAATTATAACATTATGATTCTCTGCTCCAAAGAAATTGTCATCTACATTGGGAATTAACACAAGTCCCTGGTGCTCATAAGGGACCAAAGCAGGCCTGTCTTGTTTGTCTTCTTGGGCTCCCTTTCTATCTGAAATCTATGGTAGGATTTTACCCTGTATGTATGTATGTATATGGCTGTGGAGGTCAAACCCAGGACCTTGAGCGTGCAAGGCAAGCTCTACCACTGAGCTATACTTACAGCCTCTATGGTACCCTTATTGGATAATATACTCAGGAATAAAGTCAAGTTACTAGTTCTGTCTTATTTCCAAACTTCTGAGGTGCTTAGAGAGGAGGGAACTGGTGTGGAGATACAAAGTGGAAGGAAATTCTGAGATCCTTTAAGGTGATAGTCGTATAAGGCTACTATGTTGGCATCTTGTTTCCTCCTGAAACCAGACTGTGAATAAAAACCAGCATTGGACTTTTATATATATATTTTTATTTATATACATATATATGTATATGTATATATATATGTATATATGTATATATATATATACACGCATTAGTTGTGGATGGGCACAATACCTTTATTTATTTTTATGTGGTGCTGAGGATCGAACCTAGTGCCTCACATGTGCTAGGTAAATGCTCTACCAGTGAGCTAAAACCCCAGCCCCAGCATTGGACTTCGAGGCTGCATGAATCTTGGATGGGAACCTGGCCCTCCTGTAAACCCATGTTGTGGTGGCTCCTCACTAGCCTTGGTAGGTTAGTGAGCAGCTTTACAATCAGCACCGTGCTGTTTCTATAAGCCCAAGGCCCTTAGAGCTTTGTGTACATTGCACAGAGAGCCAGCAGAGGGAGTTGTGGCCCCAGAACTTTCTTCAGGGCCTCTAAGAAGTTTTGATTTTGTAAAAATATCTTCCCTGGCTCCATCTGAATTTCCCATGAAGTAAGAATTTAACTTAAGATATGCCAGAGCATGGTGCCAGAACCCTAGTGGGAGCAGATGGGAGCTTTTGCATAGCTATTTGAACTTGAAAGCCATAAGGAACTCTGATTTCAAGGAAACGCCTGTTGACTGTACTGATTCAAATCAAGTAGCTCTTGAGAAAGGAGTGTGCCTTCCTGACCTCGATCTCTATTGATCTTGGTATCAGCACCTCTGGTGACGTGTCCTTAGGGGCGGGAGAAAATTAACCAGTGCCTTATACACAGGGAAGAAGGAAGCCAGTTTATTGCTGCAGAAAGTCCCTACTGGGGAGGTGGGGTAGAGTGTTTGGGTAGCACTGAACAGAGTGCCCTGTAGGAAGTACAGTGCCAGGGTGCAGAACTTTGCATCCGCTCTGATTTTGAATCTGAAGCAGAAGGCTTTGAAGCTGGCCGGTAAGGGATTTGTCAGGCAGTTGACTAAAGATCTTGATTTGAATAGGAGGCTTCTATGAAAAGGGATGCAGTTTCTCCTGGCCAATAACCTTCTGAATCACCAGGTTTGGGTCTGCTTTGGGGCCCTCAGATAACCCTGGCATTTCCAAACCAGCTTTCCCTTTTGCTTCAGGACATATCTTACCCAAGCCTGCACAATGGAGAAGTGGGACGGTAATGAGGGTACCTCAGCTTTTCACATGCCCGAGTGGATGGTGAGTTTGGTTGCTTTGTTTCTCCTTCTGTTTCTTGATAATGAAAGACAACCTTTTCTGACAGGTGACAGGAACACTTTTAAGAAGCTCTGTCAAGATCTGTGGTTGGGAAAACAGTTATTGCTCTAATTTCTGGTTAGAACACTGGTTCAACCCTGTTTTCTAGTTACTAGCAAAGCTAGGGAAGGAAGGTTGGGAGCTTCCTGGCCAGAGGCCACAAGGATTGCTGGCTGTCAGCATGGTGGGCGGGGACTGGCCTGCTGTTGCTACTGGCCTACTGCATAGATCCTATTGTTCTGTGATTGCTTCTGATGCTTAGTTTCTCATGGGGATAAAGAAAATGAGTAGTGAGGGAGGGGGAAAATGCAGCAATTATAAAAATGATGCTCTCTCAAATCTTTGAAGAGATTTAAAACATTTCTCCCCTTCCTGCCCATTTTTTTTTCCAGTGAAAACCCTTTTCCAAGCCGGGCGCCGTGGCTCACGCCTGTAATCCCAGCACTTTGGGAGGCTGAGACAGGAGAATCATGAGTTCAAAGCCAGCCTCAAGCAATGGCGAAGTGCTAAGCAACTCAGTGAGACCCTGTCTCTAAATAAAACACAGAATAGGGCTGGGATGTGGCTCAGTGGTCAAGTGCCCCCGAGTTCAATTCCTGGTACCGAAAAAAAAAAAAAACCTAAAACCCTTCTTCAATTAATTTTTATGTGTATTTCTACAAGGCAGGAACTGTACTTTTTTTGGTACAGTTCTTCAAAATATTATATTTGCCTTATAGTTTAAATAGAATGATTATAAAGACTTACTTCTTGACGAGAACTAGCACATAAAACCTAATATTTTGGATCCAGGTACGACTTTACTAAAAATTTCTTATGTTCTTAACTGGTTTCCTCTACATTTAGTCTGATTTCTTGCATCCTGTCTGTGTATTTCTCTATGGTAAATGGTTAGACTCTCTACAACATATTCTGAGTTCTTTTAAGTGCTTATGGAATTAGAGACTTGAAGAAATAACCATTGACAATGAGATTGAATATTTAATAACCTAACAGAGGCCAATAGGGGAACCTACATTTCAACTCTAGTTGTTACAACTTCTGTTTATTACTTTGGTAGAGGTTATTGCTTCTGTTATCTTTATCCCTCCGCCCCTCCCTGGGGATTGAACCCAGGGCACTTTACCACTGAGCTACATCCCCAGTTTTGTTTTGGGGGGTTTTTTTTTGAGACAAGGTCTCACTAAGTTGCGTAGGACCTCACTAAGTTGTTGAGGCTGGCTTCGAACTTGAGATCCTCCTGCCTCAGCCTCCCAAGTAGTTGGGATTATAGGCATGCTCTGTTGTGTCCAGCTGTAGTAACCAGTTTTTTGTTTTTGTTTGTTTTGGTTTTGGTCATTTTTTAATCTTTAGACCATTATTAATAACCAGAAGGGGGAGCAAGGAATTTGGTTTTCTTAGAGGAGAGACCACAATAAGATATTAAACTTTACTATTTCTATAAAGGAATACTACAGAAGAATTCTACTGAACATAAGTGTGCCAATTCAGAATCAATAAAAGTTTTATACTAATTCATATGGCTATAAAGAATAGTCCTCACTGTCTTACCTGCTGACACTTGCCCTCCAGAGGAGTTTCTCCTGCACTTTTGCCCATTTACCATTCTGTTTACAGGAACAGGAAAACTACCCTCAAAGAATTATGACTATTGCTTAAGGGATATGACCTAGGCCTTCCTAGTTTTTAGGGAACATTTAAAAATAAAGCATAGTTGTACTCTTTTTTTTTTTAAATTTCTCCCATTTATTAATTTCTTGATCCTTCTCTCCCCAAAACCAGGAAGATACCTTTGATCAGTAGTTTTCAAACAACAATGAGAAGCAATAGGGAGGGGCTTATCGTCAATAATGCGATTGTTTCGTTTGCTATCTTTTCCTTGCCAAAGCCTTTTTAGGCTTTCTTTTAGATACCACATAAGTCATTAACTTGTGACCTGGTCTGAAAGTGCTTCATTGGACTGCCTCTGATAGCACCTTTCCTGGCAGAACACCCTTGAGTGTATTACCTGTAGATTCCAGACCTTATCTGTGAACTGTCCTAGTATCTTAATCCCCAAGAGAAAATTCTGGAGCCAGCTCCCCTGTTTGACTAAAACTTCAAGTTAAGAAAGTTTTAACACATGTCTGTCTGACTTACATCCCAGTCCACACGTTAGTGTAATAAACTTCCCAAGAAGCTATCCCTGCTACCAGAGGAAACATAGGAGCCTCCAGAACCTCCTTTCAGAAGGAGCATTCAGGAGAGGTGAATCTTTGCACCTCCCTTTGATTATAATCACCAGCAAAAAAGGGACTTGCCGGCTCAAGACCACACACAGCAGCTGACAGTACTCACATCGGATTCCCAGCAGGAACACAAGCCAGGATGAAGCGTGAAGAACCCCAAACTTAAGAATTGACAAAGTAGACCTTCAAGGTGACATTCCATCAGTAACTGGAAAACCGCTGGAGCATATCTGCTCCCCAAGTATTTTCACATGAAGGATTTTCTTAGTCTTTTTCAGTTAATTTTACTCCTAAAAGGTTGGGAAACAGTTCTTTCAATCATTGTTTTATTAACATGTTTTACTTCCCTGAGAAATCTTTACTCCCTTCTGTCAGGTAAAATACCTTATCTTAATGTGCAGAGATCAGCAACAACCTTTTTTAAAAATGTGTTTACATTTTAATATCTTCTCTTCCTGCTGGGTCTGTCTGTAGTACCTGGTACTTTTCCATGTGAAATCTGGTTGAGACTTTTTTGAGCACAGAGCCAACTTGCTATTCTTTCAGCTAGAAGGAATCCCTTTTGTAGGTAAAGAGTGTTTTCATGTTGCTCATTTAATTTGGAAAGAAGAGATGTCTTGATGAATATTTGAACCATCTCTATTTAGGAAGCGAGACAAAAACCTTTAAGGTATCTGGTAATTAGTGGTAGTGGTAGTTTGACTACAACTCTCAGTCAGGATCAACATTTGAAGCAGGGACCCATTTGAGAAACTAATGAAAACTCCAGGCTCTTTCCCCAGGAAACCACAAAAATTTGCGTACTCTTTTAGGGGATTCTGGACATCTATGGATTCTAGATTAAAAACCTTGGTCTTCAAAGAATAGAAATATTTATATTTTAGACTTAGATATCATGTGGTCTTCAAAACCTTTTTACATTATCTTATTTTATTGTGTGTCAGTATACATTTGAGGTAGGTGAAATAGATACTATTTTCCCCATTTTATAAATGAGCATTACATATAGTAAGAAATGGAGATAACAGCTATGTACTTGAAAAGGAACTAATTGGTTTCTCTCAGCCTGATCCTCTGCAGGGTAAATAGATCTTCTATTCGCCCCAAGAATCTGGTTTTCCTTTTTGTTTTTTCTTTTGGTGCTGGGGATTGAATCCAGGGGCGCTTTATCACTGAGCTGTGTTCCTAGCCCTTTTCATTTTTTTATTTTGAGACAGGTTCTTATTTGCTGAGGCTGGCCTGGAACTTGCAATTCTCCTGCCTCAGCCTCCTGAGTTTCTGGGATTACAGGCATGAGCCACCACTCTGGCTCCTTATTTTTTTGTTTTGAGACAGGGTCTCCTGAGGTTGAAGCTCTCCCTCTCTTTTCTCCGTCTCCCCACCCCTATCTCTGCAGCAGTCAGTGTAACTTTCCTATTCACTGGGTCTCATTCGGAATCACAAACATTGTGCTTCTTTTCCTGTTTGAGTCTTTATTTGGCATGTAATAAGGTGGTTGTGATTCTGGGCACTCTGAGATCAGAAATTCTCCTTTGTAGTCACACCTTCCAGGAAACACATTTTTGGAAAAAAAGCAAACTAGGCCACCCAGTGCCAAATCAGCAACAATCTTGAGATGGGACTAGAAACTAAATGTCAAAACATGTATACAAGATACACAATTAAATGTAAAGAAACAGAACAAGAAAGTTGATTTCCTTGGTGACAGAGCTGAAGCCAGTGTCCCCTGTTTGGCTAATCCAAGGACAGAGTGCAGAACAGGGGCTGCTGAGCACTTGGCACCATTAATTTTTTTCCCCTTACTCTCAATAAATTCCCTCATTGTTTTAGTGTCTCTGTAGTTAATTTTTTTCTAACGAGACTAGGTTAACTAAAATCATCTGACATGGAAAAGGAGGAGGTAAGGTTAAAAAAGAACCTAATTAGCAAGTTAATTATAGCAGGCAAAAAAGCACATAGGTTATATAAATAAGCTATTGTTATACGCAGGCAAGTTGGGCCTTGTCAAAGGACTTGTTAAGGTTTAGAGGTCAGAGAATCCTTGTAATTAGTTATTCAGGAAAAAATAATAAAAGCAAAACAGCTAAAACAGCTAATTGAATTAGGAATGGCTGATGAGCCACTAACAGAATTGTCTTATTAAATTGGGGCTGTAATACTGAGGGGATATTAGAGCTGCTTCAGGGATTCCAAGGAAGGTTAGCACCCCCACACCAAAAAAAAAAAAAAAGACTAGCTGGAACCAGAGCCAACAGAATTGCTGATGAGGAAAGTTTAAAGGCCTGGCTACAAGGGTCCCTGAACCAAAGAGGTGGCAGTGGGGCTGGTAATTTCATTATGCTGAGCAGCAAGAAGAAGTACATTGTCAATGGCAACTCTGGGATTAAAGCCCAGGTGAGGCTCAGCTTTTATTTACCAGTTTTGCTGCTCCTGTAGCTATTACTGTCCACAGCCAACTGCTTCTACTCTCTTTCTCCTCCTGTCCTGCTTTTGTCCCTCCCTCAGATGCACAGTGAGCTACTTCTCTCTTAATAGCCTCTTTCCCTCCCTTGCCTTGCTGCCTGTTGGAATTAGGCAGTGTTCTCCAAGATGAAAAAGGAGGCTTTTACCTGAAAGGACTCTGGTACGAGATGAGGTAAGAAAGTGGGATAGAATCTACCAAAGTACTACAACTGCGGTGGGCAGATCGTTGTTTAACAAAATGGACTGTTGAGTGACGAATATATGGTGCTTAACCATTGAAGAGGGGCAGGCATCAGGTGTGACCCACTGAACTCATGTGTTCTGGTTATCAAAGAAAGATAAACATCTATTTCTTGGGAAAATCATAAACAACAATATGTAAGTGGTTAGTTTCTAATATTCTTCTGTCTTTGAAGAAATTTGAATTCAGTATCTAACCAGTAAGCAAGAACCCGATGTTCTAAATGCATAAAGCCTACACAGCCTATTCCTCAGTGCAAAAGACATTCTAAACTTGTTGGGTGAAGGAATTACTATGAATAGAAAGACTAGAGAAGGGAACTCAGCTTAGGGAAACTGTTATGAGATGGCAGTATGGCTAGGCATCTGTATGGCTTTGTGTTACTGGGGTAAATAGTTGTGTGCTTACCCCAGTCCTATAAATCTAGAGAATGAAAGTGATTGGGCCCCTCTAGTGGGTTGTGCGTGTGCACACACACACTCGCTTTTAGGCATGTGTGCAGGTATGCAGTTGGGGTGGGGAATCGTGTTGTATATCTGGGCACGGTTTGTCTGCTTTCATTCTTTTTTGTTGTTGTACTGGGCATTGAGCCCAGGGTTGCTTTACCACTGAACTGTATCTTCAGCCCTTTTAATTTTTTAATTTTGAGACAGGGTCTACTAAGTTGCCCAGGCTGGCCTTGAACTTTCAATACTCGTACCTCGGCCTCCCATGTTGCTGGGGATTACAGGAGTGAACCGCCACACTGGCTGTCACTCTTTTTTTTTTTTTTTTAAAGGGCACAGCTAAAGTGAGTGACTTATCTTGGGCTTTGAAAAATCAATTATTATTCCTCTTCCTAGATGGGCCTCTAAAAAAGAGTAAAGACATATAACTGTCTTGAATGAGATTGGTGAAATGGACACCAGAGTTTTGAACCTGACTGCTGCCCACCTCCACGGCTTCCCACCCTCCCTCTTCCCTTTCCCAGCTTTTGCCCTTAAAAATTACTTTAACTCTATACTTGGCCTTTGCTTGTTATGTTTACTCAATATTCAATCAAGTACAGACAGTGAAGATAGAATAAGCTGCTTCAGGTTCATTGATTCAGCACATGATTGAGTACTGGGAAATGTCAGGCATTTGTGCCAGAAGATACAGGGTGAATAAGATACCCCAGCCCCTGCCTTTGTGGAACCCATAATTTATAGAGAATACAGGTAGGTAGATACATAGTTACATTCAGTGTGCTGAGTGCTGTGCTAGAAGTACATGAAATTCATGTACACCCCGTGGGAGTACATAGAGTACTTTGTCCTTTTAGAATGAATTGCTACTTTAGCAAAATAATCAAATTTGTAGTGCAATGAATTTTCCTATTGCTGAAAGCAGTTTGCAGGTTTTATTTGTTGTTATAGCTATGGAAATGCTATGAATTCCCCTAAGAGGCAATGAATGCTAAGCTAATTCAATTTGGCACTGGCTCCCTCTGTCTCAATACTTAGATGACTCAGTAGTTACCTCTAACTGCAGGTAGTATAGCCATCAGTTGCTGTTTTCATTCCGTTATGCTGTATTTGATCCTGCTCATCAAGGATCCATCTTTTCATCATTAAAGGGAGAATTGGTTGTCAGATCTTTGATTCTTTTCAATAGACCTTCCTTTCTGCCACCTTTGATCCAGAAGAACCTAAGTAATTATGCAGACATTTAGTAGGGAAAAAAGGAAAATTTATTAAATGAATAAATGATGTAGCTTTGATTTGTGAAGTATTATGAAGTATCAGCTCAACTGTAGGAGACAGAGATTAAAAGTTTTGCAAGAAAGTCATTGTTAGATATTTTCTGATTACAACCTTTAGATTATGATCTGAGGTTTATTTATATTCAGCTCAATTGTCCACTATTTCTATATCTGTTATGTTATAGTTAATAAATGACCAAATTTGTGGCTTTTAGGTATTTTATACCAAATATTAAAAATAATAAATGTGTATTTACTAGTTGGTATAGATAACTAATATATTTTAGAAAGTCTAAATTAAAGTGTCTACCTGCAAGGGAGTGAAAAGAATACTGAAATGTAGGAATGCGGGTATGGAGTTGATTTTTTTAATCTTCTGCTGTGTTTCAGTTTACATGCATTTTCTCATTTAACTTTGTCTAAAACCTGTGAGATAAGTACTTTTTATCTCTGTATTTATGGGAAAAAGAAAAAAACATCTTGGCCAACATCACACAGCTTAATGAGTGGCATGGCCAGGATTTCAGTGCAATTCCAGAATGTTCTGTCTGAATGAAAAGCCTTTTTCAAAATGTACTATTAATTTCTGAGACTCTTGAAACCTGAAGACAAGCCACCTTTTTGTATCTTGGCAGTTTTCTCATCTAGAAATATAAAAGAGTTTAGATGTATGGATAGTCTCTAAGATTCTTGTCAGCTTTAATTTTTAGTGAAATCATAGAAGGGATTTCTGAGTATGACTAACTTACTAAAAATTTGTTTTAAAACATTCCTTTCTTCATTATTTTTATTTTTTGGTCACAATTTCATTGTAATAAGTATTATAGTTAGAAAGTGGATCAAAGATTTAAATTTGAAACATAGTAGGTGAAGAATGAAAAATGACTCTTTTCTCCAAAGAGTCTTAATATTCCAAATATGCACTATTCAGCTGAATGAAATATTCTGATCTGAATATTAGGGAATATTCAGATCAAATGCTGGGAAGGTAAAACAACAACTTTGAATTGCTGTCTCAAAATGGAGTTTCTTTTTCTTTGTATAACTAGGGTTCTTCTTCTTAGCAGATCCAGTTTGCTGACCAGAAGCAAGAATTCAACAAGCGTCCCACTAAAATTGGACGTCGCTCTCTGTCTCGTTCGATTTCTCAGTCATCTACTGACAGCTATAGCTCAGGTGAGTACTGAGCTGCCATGAACCCACCTGTCAAGGCTAATAGGTGTAATCACAGACCTTCCCCTCTATCCAGTGCTAACTGTGCTTGCTGATGCCTGTGCCTTGAATAAATACTTTGAATCAAAATTTAAACCAAAATTTAGAATGGAATTTTGGGATTTCTCTTGGGAATTCAGGGTGGAAATGCACAGAGGCCCCTCCTCTTCCAATAGAGGCAGAAGAGGGTAACTAAGGAAACTAAGTTCTTTGATCCACTCAGAAGGATGGGAGTATGCAGTTCACTGATGATGACCTTCACTGAATAGCATGTATAAAGACTTTTGTTTTTTCCATCCTTTGAAAGTAATAAAAAAAAGTTTCCCAACCTTCCATCTGGTACTTGCAAATTAATGGGGAAACCTCAATTACCCCAAGAAACAATGAAAACATTGTAGCTAGTTCAAGCAAGTGGGCCCTTTGTCTTGTCTCCCGAGCTGTGACATTGTAGTTCTTGTTACTCCTTCTTTCCTTTGCAGTGGCATTAATTCAAGTATATGTGCCCTGGGGCCAAGTTATGATTTAATGTCAGATGCGCTATTACTGTACAGACCCTGGAAGGTAATGACCATTTGTGTAGCAGTGCTCAGTATGATTCTGATCTAGTAAGGGGCTCTTTTATTTTGCTTTGTGGTAGAATGTGGTAGGGAGCTGAGAGTTTGCCTGAGTTACCGCTTCACATTATAAATAGTAATATTCATTAGAAAAATTTTATCATGATCTGAAATTTTATTTTCTATTCATACATATAGGAAAGTAGTAGTTGTTATTACTTTTGAGAAGCTGTAGCTTTAAGGTTAGGTAGAATGCTATTTACACATTTTTCATTTTTCTCTTTTTATTGTATCCCCACAGCAACTGTGACATAAATGCCTATGAATTTTCTGTATCTAAAGATACAGAATTTCATGTCTATCTTACTGTTCTGAAATAAACAACTGAAAGTTCATGAACTGGTTAATATAACTCTAGAAGCCTATAATAATTGTGAATGTGAATTGTAAAATAATATGTAATATTTTAGGGTATGGGTTTGTGCATGTTATCCAAAGATCAATGCTAAAGCTGGGTGTAGTGGTGCATGTTGGCACACACCTGTAATCCCAGCTACTCAGCAAGCTGATGCAGAAGGATTTCAAGTTCAAGGGCAGCCTGGGCAATTTAGTGAGAACCTATCTCAAAATAAAAATGGCTGGGGATGTAGCTCAGTAGTAGAGTACCCCTTAGTTCAATCACCAGTAAACCTACTGGGGAGGATGCTAAAAAATGATACTTTTAACTCCAGCTCAGTCTCTTCCCTTCTCAACTAGATCCACATATCCAACTGTGTTCCTGCAGAGGAAACCAATGCCTGCCTTCTCACCCAAGTTCCATATGCAGAGGGTACTTACCAGAATCTCTGTACCTAAAAGAATGTAGGAGATGCCCTTGGTTCCTAATATCATTGGTGAATGATATTAAACTGGTGTCATTTTGATAAACTTGGAGCTTTGGATTGAACTATATGAAACTGCCATTAGCTCAAAAGTTGTCAATCTAATATACCCATTTAAGGATATTAAATTCAGGAGCAGTGAGTCAAAACACCCTGGAAAAAGATTTTATAAAGATATAATTCACTGGATGCTGAAATTGCTTCTGTGGCATCTCTGGCAAATGTTCATCTGGTGTTTTGGGGAGCATTTTAGATGATAGGGTGTCTCCTTGCTTCATTTAGTTATTTATTATCTGATGAGCTCTATGTAATTCCTAGAATTTAAAGATTTTAATTAGAAATAAAATTCACCATTTTTTATTGCCTTAGTTAGGGGGCATC
Organism: Xerus rutilus; assembly: GCA_028644305.1. Lineage (NCBI taxonomy): Eukaryota > Metazoa > Chordata > Mammalia > Rodentia > Sciuridae > Xerus > Xerus rutilus. The sequence goes on along the minus strand of CM053407.1, from coordinate 22,142,683 downwards.
CTACTAATCTGCCCATCTGGATGCATTTTAGATTGAGTTTCTTAAAAGCGAGTCTATGCACATAATATTCCAGATATGATTTGACCTAATCTATAGGAAGTATTAGCTCCATAAACTTAGTGCTTTAAAAATGAAACCTAATGGGGAATGATATTGACCAAATTATGTTATTATATTGTGTGCATGTGTGAATATGTAACAACAGATCCCATCATGTGCAACTGTGATGCACCAATAAAAAGTGTGGGGGAAAAAATGAAATCTAAGAATGTGTTTTCTTAGCAGCTGCATCACACATACTGTTGCCTTGTTTTTGTTTCCTTCACATGAATAGTTATCAAGCCTTTTGTAAACAAAATCTGAAGGAAGAGGTTCACTGCCTTGATTCTTATACTGGGAGTTAGGAAAGACCTAGTTTCTAGTTTCTAATCCATGTTTGCCTTGTTATGTGATCTTGGAAAACCCACGCATCCTGGCACATTTGTAACTGAGCCAGTAATATAGATGAAATGGTACAGAAAGAGCTGTACAGTGCCTATCAGTGAGCCAACAATAATAGAATTGCCTCATAGCTTTTTGAATTGGAGAAGATATGCAAAGGCATGTCAATAAGAACTTGAGGCCCCTTTTCAGCATGCATTACTTATAATTTAAATGACTACAGATCAACATTGGAGAGCCCCCAAAACTAATCCTTGGACCTCTTCCCTTTGTTTATATTCTATCCCTAAGTGAATTCAGTCTTATAGTTTTAAATACCATATATTGGTGTTTGATTCTCATGTTTTATCTCCTACTCAAATCTACCGCCTACACACTAGAACTGTATATTCACCTGCCCGCTCAGCCTTTCACTTAGATGTTTCATAAATGTCTCAAACCTCTCATATCTTAAAAACTGAGCTTCTTAATTTCTTTACCCATCTTCAGTCTATTTGGCATGGAGCCAAATTTATTCTTTTAAAATATGTCAGGTTCAGGGGGTGAGGGTATAGTGGTAGAGCTCTTGCCCAGCATGCACAAGGCTCTGGGTTCCATCCTCAGCACAATAAAATAAAATAAATTTAAGGCCTGAGGTTCTTAAAATAGCCTAAAAGGCCCCATACCATCCAGCCTTCCATTGTATTTCTGATCATATCTACTTCTCCCAAACTCCTTCCTCCCACAGCTGTTCAGTCCTCTCCACAGTAGCCTCCTTAATATTATTTTGAAAAATGCCAGGCACTCTCCTGCTTCAAGACCTTTACACTTGTTTCCTCTGCCTGAGAATACATGAATGGCTGGCTGTCTTACCTTCTTCAGTTCTTCACCAAGTATCACCTTCACCTTCAGGCCTATCCTGGCTGTTCTTTTAAAATTGTATACATCATAGTGACCATGGTTAATAACAGCGTATTATGTTCTTTTTTGGCGGGGGGAGGAAGGGAAGGTACCAGGAATTGAACCCAAGGGCACTTAACCTCTGAGCCATCTGAAGCTCTTTTTATTTTTTATTTTGAGACAGGGTCTCACTAAGTTGCTTAGGGCCTTGCTAAATTGCTGAGGCTGGCCTTGAGCTTGCAATCCTCCTGTCTCAGCTTCCTGAATCACTGGGATTATACGTGTGCACCATCATTGGCCTGGCTTATGTTCTTCAAAATTGCTAAAAAAAGTAAATTTTAAGTGTTCTTACTACAAAGAACGCTTGTGAGATGAGGCATATGTTAATTAGTTCTGTTGAGGCATTCCACAATATATGCTTTTTCAGAACATCATGTTGTATACAATAAATGCAATATATACAGTTTTATCAATTAAAAATGAAGTATATATAAATGTTACACAAAAACTTCATCCACTGTCTATCATATTTTCTTCCTTTGTTTTTCTCCATGGCATTTATTATCATATGACGTACTATATATTTTACTAATTGATTTTTATCTCCCCCTCCCCCACTTGATCATGGATCTATGGGAGCAGGAATTTTTATCTATAAAATACTGCTATATTCCCAGTATTTAGAACTATGTTTAATATATAAAAGGTACTCGATAAATAAATATTGTTAAAAGGCATTCAGAGAGTTTTATTTTTGTTGTTTTGTTTTTCCCCCTTTGCTGGAGGTTAAATCCAGAGTCTTGTGCATGCTAGGCAAGCACTGTGCCACTAACCCCAGAAGCATTATACTTTATACCTTTGTTTAAATGTAAAATGATATACTATGTATATGTAAACAGCCAAAAGAAGGTTTATGACATATAAAAATAAGATACCTTCCTGTCCAAAGCTAGGAAGATACTTGAAGGTTTAAATAAGCAATAACCTTCTCTCCCTTTCTAACCATCCTCACACGGAGTTTTGCCATGCTTTTTTAAGAACTGCTACTAGCCTTTCTCAACAAATGTTCCTCATCTGATTATAGAACACAGAAAATGATTTGATATGCTGTTTTCTTAATTCTCCAAAAGATAATACATAACTAGTACCTTTCTAGATGTGTGGGAGAGAAGTTAATTCATCATATACAATGGATGCTTCAAAGCATTAGGACTTAATTCTAGGGGAACCTAGGTTGGAAAAGGCTGCGTTAATCTCTGAAATTCTTTTATAAGAAAGAAACTTCTAAAAATTCCCCTAAGCAAAAAGCCTCATAAAAAAAAAAAAAAGAATAAAAGTGATTTCTTCAAAGTCAGATCATTCTTGCCAGGCACAGTGGTATGAACCTATAATCCTAGAGACTCAGGAGATAGAGGCAGGAGGATCACAGATTTGAGGCCAGCCTCAGAAACCTAGTGAGACCCTGCATGGAAATAAAAATTTAGGACTGGAGGTGTAGCTTAGTGGTCAAGCACCCCTGGGTTAAGTTGCCAGTACCATACACACACACACACACACACACACACACACACAAAATCCTGCAAGATCAGAGCGTTCTCTGACAAATTTCTGGGAGAAAAAAAAAAAAGCTGTTTTTGCAGTGATTTAATTTGGTAAAAGATGAGCAGAAGTTACATTATTCATGATTGGTGCTTATAAAGTTTGATATATCTTCAGATTTTTCCAAACAACAAAGTTTTATTTATTTATTTATTTGTGTTTGGATTGCTGTCATAGCTTTTCACATATTTCTAGGGTATTACTCATTGGTGAAATCTGCCTTACACAGACTGACAAATGGCTCTCAACTGTTGCTTCTGTTACCAAATGAATAGACTGGGCCCAAGAGGAATTGCTTGACTTAAAGCAGTTTAATAGGATTACTCCAGCCAGAATTCTGACTGCTCTTCTAGCAGTAACTCACAGTATTACAGTTGCTAGGAAGTAAGGCTAGATCAGGTGTAAGCCATAGGACACACGGATGTATGTTCTGTGGCTTAGATTGTGGGTTAGTGATTCATCAGTTTTGATTCTGGGAACTCATGAAACAGAAACACATCTAATTATAAAGTTACATCATACTTTATATTGCTTTTCTACCTTGAAACTGAGGGGTATCATCTCATTTACTGCTAGAATTTTTCTAGTGGTAGTTAGAGGAAAGGGTGTGAGGAGAAAGAGATTCTGTAATACTCCCCATTTTACATTTGGATAAATTGAAAATCAGTTGCTTAACCAATTGGGATAAAGCTAGATTTAGGATCTTTTTTTTTGGTACCAGGGATTAAACTCAGAGGTACTTGACCACTGAGCCACATCCCCAGCCCTATTTTGTGTTTTATGTAGAGACAGGGTCTCACTGAGTTGCTTAGCACCTCACCCATTGCTGAGGCTGGCTCTGAACTCACAATTCTCCTGTCTCAGCCTCCCAAAGTGCTGGAATTACAGGCACGCACCACTGAGCCTGGCTAGATTTAGGATCTTATACTTTAGTAGCTTGGTAAGGCAATTTTTATTGTTTTTTCCCTGGTACTGCAGATTGAATCCAGGGAGTGCTCTACCTCTCAGCTATATCCCCAACCATTTTTACTTTTTATTTTGAGACGAGGTCTCACTAAGTTCCCCAGGCCTGCCTTGAATTCTCCTGCCTCAGCCTCCTGAGTAGTTGGGATTCCAAATCTGTGCCACTCAAACCAGCTAATTATTCATCTTTTTAATGAAATTTTGACTGGATTTCAGAGTATGCTGACAATTACAAATACTTCAGAAATTTTATTCAGGCTTAAAGTGTGGGATTTCTCTAAATTTTTCTAGAAAGAATATTAGTTTAATGTTACCTCAACTATTTTCATGAATGTGGCTACTCTTTTTTTTGGCAGTACTAAGGACTAAACCCAGGGCCTCCAGCATGCTAGGCAAGTGCTCTGCCACTCAAGCAAACCTCCAGCCCATGATATTAGGGGCTGGGCTAGTTAGACTTTACTAGCCACATTGAATTCATCTGCAACTTGATCTGTATTTGATTTAATTGTTGATTGATTTTTCACAGTGCTGGAGGCTGACCCCAGGGCCTTTGCACATATGCGAAGGCAAGTGCTATACCACTGAGCTATACCAATCCCCGAATGTGCCACTTTAAATATAGTGGCAGAAATGAGTGTCGGTTCAAAATATAAATGCATGTAAGTGTCACTCTAGTTCAAGAATAACCTTTCCACTACGTTTACAAGAATAACCTTTCCACTACGTTTACCAAAATAACACATTCTCTTGGTCTGGGTCTATCAGCTGTGTTGTGTTCACACATTAGTGTAGTCTAAACAACTACTACTTTGGGTTTTTACCTGACAGCAGTACTGTATAAAGGACTTTGAAAATATCATTTTGGCTAGAAGAAAAACATTGGTTCAATTAATTATAACCAGTTGACCACTGTTAAGAAAGTAAACATCCCTTTTTTTTTTTCCCAGCTTCCAGAATAGAGAGGTGATATAAACAATTTTGTTCTTAGAATTAGAGAGCACAAGGCACCATGGCACATGCCTGTAATTCCAGTGGCTTGGGAGGCTGAGGCAGGAGGATCACAAATTCAAAACCAGCCTCAGCAATTTAGCAAGGCCCTAAGCAACTTAGCAAAACCCTGTCTCAAAATAAAATAAAAAGGGCTGGGGATTTGACTCGGTGGTCAAGTGCCTCTGGGTTCAATCCCTAGTACAAGAAAGAAAGAGATGAAGGGAGGGAGGGAGGAATGAATTTCAGGAGGTGCAGTATCCAACCAAAAATTAGAGTGCTTCTCTTAAGAGGAAGTTTTTTAGTTTAGTTTTGTTTCTGGGTTTTTTTTTTTTCCCCCTCACTCATCCTTAGACACTGAAGAGACATAGGAGGGGAGAGCTATTCTGGGTAGTTAGGACTCCTGCCTCAACCTTTTTAATCACTGCCAGCCAAACACCTGCTGCTTTGGTAGATTAGTAGGAGATGACGGTGGTAGGAAAAAAAAGAAACTGCTAAATAATTTTGTATGTATGTCATTTTTTTTTAATTCAAAGTCCTAAAGCTGAGTAAGAATGCTTCAGGATTTTATATCTGATATCATTTAAATTATGTGCAAAAGCAAGTAATAGGGGCTGGGGTTGTGGCTCAGTGGCAGAGCACTTGCCTCGCACATGTGAGGCACTGGGTTCAATCCTCAGCACCACATAAAAATGAATAAACAAAGTGAAGATGTTGTGTCCAAAAAAAAAGCAAGTAATAATATCAGGTACCATTTATTGAAGGCTTGATTACTGTATGCCAAGCATTGTCCTAAGCACTTTACTTAGTGGTGTCTTTTTTTAATCTTCTGAACAACTTGACTCTGACAAGGTTTTGTTTTTGTTTTTTTATTTTCTGGGAGTGCTGGGGATCAAACTCGGGGCCTTGTGCAGGCTAGGCCAACTTTCTACTATTGAACAATATGCCCAACCCTTACCACCTGCCCATGCTGGCGCTCAAGACTTTAACCCAGGCCTTACTCATGGTAGGCGAGCATTCTCCCACTGAGCTATAGCCCCAGCCCTAACAAATCATTATGCAGTCTTTTTTTTTTTTTTAATTTTTTTAGTTGTTGATGGACCTTTATTCATTCATTTATTTATATGTGGTGCTGAGGATCGAACCCAGTGCCTCACACATGCGAGGCAAGCGCTCTACCACTGAGCTACAATCCCAGCCCCCATTATGCAGTCTTATGACATTCTGATTTCTAGCTTCATAGCACACATTACAACCATACTGGGGAGAGGGTGTGACTCTAAATAATTAATTTGGTAATTAGTTCTTTCATGTCTGATTCACCTGCTAGTCTGAAAACTCCATTAAGGTAAAGACCATCTATATCTGTCTTATACTCCCAGCACCTAGACCATGCCTGGTACATAGTAGATGCACAATTAAAATTACAATAAACAAATGAAAGTGTGAATGACTGAATACATGAATAGGTTAACAGCCCTACTGAATAGGCTCTGATATCATCTCTACCTTATTCACCCAGAAACAGACTGAGACTTCAACTGAAGTCTGTCTAACTCTAGAACATGTGACCACTATATTTAAATGGCCACTGGGAAGCATAAAAATCTTCGTGGCTCTGGGAAAACATGAAATTTCGAAGCCCTTCTGAATGTAGACTCTTTCTTCAAAAGTAATTTCCTTGTAAATTTGGATAAGGATTGGAGGAGGCTGTTATCTTTCTCCTCTCAGGTTGAAGAGCCTAAGCCTCTAACTCCTAAACTATATCAGAATATTGATTAGTAAAACAGTTGACTGCCCAGAAAGCTTGTTTCTGGGCTCTGTTGCCAAAAGTACTTTGAGCTCTCACTCACTTCAGGAGAAGGAACCAGAAACTTTTTGTACAGATTAGCTCCTTCAAAGAACAAAAGTCCCTTTGGGGATTTACTAATTCCCTCACCTCCCCTGGTGCCCATATTCATTCCTGTGGCCTCGTGTTAGGACTTTGCTCCAGGGCAGCTTTCCAACTCAGGAGAGATCCTCAAGCCCCTGCTGCCCCAACAGTATTGCAGCGCAGTGCCTGATTAACTGGGCAAGGTCAGACTTGCCTTTTACAGCACCCCCAGAGATAGACCCTGTGCTGAGAAATCCCAGCAATGCCTTAATTCTCTGGATATAAGCAGATCAGAGCATCATAGACCCTAGGAGCTCTGTGCTTTTGCACCTTTCTACCCTTAAAAGTGATGGCAAATATTTTATTCTACTGGAAGATGTAAGGTACTATAGCAATGCTTTATGGTTCCCCACACTCCTAAAAACTCTGTTAGGAAGAATTATCCTCCGAAACTTGAACATAAAGAAGAAAATTGCTTCAAAACATCCAACAACTCATTATCAACCACAGAATTATATGAAGACTAAGAAGACTTCAGCTAAGCATGTGAATAGCGGTAGCAGCAGCTGCCTGTTGTTCATGGTCGATTCTTGGACCTTTCCTCTACTAGTGTATATTGCTAAATTTATTGGTTATGAGAGCATTTATTGTACCAAAAGAGAATTTATTCACTGATTTGGGAATCCCTAATGCAGGACCCACTGAGGCCAGGAAGAAGGAAGAGCACATTGAATAGATCATTGTCAGTGTCTAATTGGGTCTGCAGGCATGATTCAGCCTCATCAGAGCCAGTCTTGAAAAAGAAAGCTCTATTATGTCAGACAAACACTTTTTGTGGTTCTTAATTACTTTCTCATGGGTTCCTTATTTTCTAGGTCTTATCTGTTTAGTTATTGTACTAAAACACATATTACATCGTGCATTTAAGCAAGAGAGAGAGAGGGATAGCTGGGATCCCAGAAACCCATAAGTTAATGACTTCAGTCTTGCATCAGGAACATTAACCTATTGCTACCATGGTGTAACTTCTCTTTTTTTGCATATCAAGAACCTCTACATGTTTTGAAAATAAAGTTAGCCCTTGTGGGACATGGTGGCACATGTCTGTAATCCCAACAATTTGGGAGAATGAAACAGGAGGATTGCAAGTTCGAGGCCAGCCTCAGAAATTTAGCAAGGCCTTCAGCAACTTGCTGAGACCCTGTCTCAAAATGAAAAATGAAAAAGGTTGAGGATGAGCCATGCGCGGTGGCCCAAGCCTGTAATCCCAGCACTTAGGGAGGCTGAGACAGGAGAATCGCGAATTCAAAGCCAGCCTCAGCAATGGCGAGGCGCTAAGCAACTCAGTGAGACCCTGTCTCTACATAAAACACAAAATAGGCTCAGTGGTCAAGTGCCCCTGAGTTCAGTCCCCGGTACCAAAAAAAAAAAAGGTTGAAGATGTAGCTCAGTGGTAAAGTGCCCCTGAGTTCAATCCCCATCCCCAATATAAAAATAAAATAAAATTTTAAAAAGATTAGTTCTAGATTCTAAATTAATATAATCCAAGGCGAATGTTTTTGACAACCTCTCAGCTTCCCCCTTCTGGCCTGTGGGTCATGCTTCCCACAGGTGATTGGGACAGCTCCATGGTTCCATTTAGGTACTTACCAGAGGTGTAAATTTGTATGGTGCTAAGGACTAGAGAAACCTCAGTTTCCTCCATGATTTAGAATTTTAGAGGAAGCAGATTTTTTCACTGAGGGTTTTTATTTCTGTTTTTCCAGCGGCTTCATATACAGATAGCTCTGATGATGAGACATCCCCCAGGGACAAGCAGCAAAAGAACTCTAAGGGAAGCAGTGACTTCTGTGTCAAGAATATCAAACAGGCAGAATTTGGACGAAGAGAAATTGAAATTGCTGAACAAGGTAAAGAAAGCAAGCACCTTCTCCACCTGTGTCTTGTTCATCCTGGGGCCTAGTAGCTTTTGAAATTTCAGTGTGATATTCAAGGGTACTTAAAATGAAAGATTCTAAACTCAGAAAACACTATGGAAAGGGAGACTCTAGTGGGTATAGAAGGGACTAGATAAAGACTGGCATATAGGGAGTCAGAACCCTGCAGCATTTGCCTCTGGAAGCCCCTTATAAAAGAAAATTCTGGTTTAATGTCTTGATCCCTTGAGAAATCTAATTTAACAGAGAACCTGATCAGCAGAAGGATCTTAACTTAAGAGAATAAGTTTTTGTTTTTTTAATTTATAAAAAATTTATTCTTTTTAAATATACATGACACTAGAGTCTATTTGGACATATTACACATACATGGAGTATAACTTTCCCATCCTTGTGGTTGTACATGATGTGTAGTTACACTGATCATGTATTCATATATGAACAGAGGAAAGTTATGTCCAGTTCATTCTGTTGTCTTTCCTATTCCCATCCTCCTTGCCTTCCCTTCATTCCCCTTTGTCTAATCCAATGAATTTCTATCCCTGCCCCCACCCCACTTCGTTGTGCATTAACATCCACATATCAGAGAGAATATTCAGCATTTGGTTTTTTGGGATTCTCTTATTTCACTTAGCATGATATTCTAGAGTACCATCCATTTACTGGCAAATGCCATGATTTCATTCTTCTTTATGGCTAATATTCCATTCTGTATATATACCATATATACCACATTTTCTTTATCCATTCATCTGTTGAAGGGCACCTAGGCTGGTTCCATAGCTTAGCTATTGTGAATTGAGTTGCTATAAACATTGATGTGGCCGCGTCACTATAGTAGGCTGATTTTAAGTTCTTTGGGTATATGCCGAGGAGTGGGATAACTGGGTCAAATGGTGGTTCCATTCCAAGTTTTCTGAGGAATCTAAGAGAATAAGTTTTTTTGTTTATTCCTTTATCTCTTGTTCCCTCCTTTCTAATATTGCTATTTGTATTGGGCCTTTTCAGAAATGCCTGCACTGATGGCTTTGAGGAAGAGAGCTCAAGGAGAAAAGCCTTTGGCTGGAGCCAAAATTGTGGGTTGTACACACATCACTGCACAGACTGCTGTGAGTTCTGTTCCTTCTCCTCTTAACAACAGTAGTTAATAATTGCCACCAGCCATTGAGTGCTTATAACGTGCCAGCACCAGGCTAACAACTGGACACGGAGTTCATTAATCCTTGTAACACCACGTAAAGCAGAGATTCCTCTTTTCATTTTGCAAACAAGGAAACTGAAGCTCTGAGGGCTTAAGTAATTTGCCCAAAGTTATACAGCTATCGTAAAATCAAGATTTGAACATCAGAGTATCAATATAAGCAAGCTCAGACTTTCTCCACTACACTGCTTCCTCTTACCTTTCATTGTCATTTCTACAGTGCAGCTTTATGTGTTAGCTTACTTTCAGCTGTAGAAAAGAGAAAACTTGATTCCACCTAACTTGCACATAAAGGAATGTATTACGTTACACAGCTAAAAGTCCAGTGGGAGCTGGGGTGGTTCATACTTATAATCTCAGTGACTTGGGAGGCTGAGGAAGGAGGATCACAAGTTTGAGGCTAGCCTGGGCAACTTAATTAGGCCCTCAGCAATTTTTCAAGACCCTGTCTGACAATAAAAATGAAAAAGCCTGGGGATGTAACTCAGTGGTAGAGCAGCACCCTTTGGCTCCATCGGGAAGGGGAGTCCTGTGAGAAGACTGATTTCAGATGAAGGATCTCAGGGCTTTCATTGCACCTCTCCACAATTCACTTAGGGCTGCCTCCTCAGTGTGCTTGCTGATTGCAAGGTGGTCACAACTACTCTAGTTATCATCACAAGCTGACATGAAAAGAAAGAAGGACCATTTCTTCCTTTTTCTCAAGAGCAGAGAAACCTTTCCCAGAAGTCCTTCAGGGTTCTCCATTGTGTCTCTGTGCATAACTAGATCACTTGCCCATAATCCTCCAGTCCTGGCAAGCGGACTGGAGTTACCATGATGGGCTCAGAATAGTGATTCCTGCCCCTGACAGATTTAATGTCTCCTTTTTATCTATAAAAATGTGTTTTCAGTGTTTGTGAATTATCTTGAAATGAAATTCAGATATAGCATATCTAAGTACACACAAAAATTTCATTTTACTTTTTAAAAATCTTAACTTAAGCCAAGCACAGTGGCACACAACTGTAATCCTAGCTGTTCAGTGAGGTCTTGCCTCAAAAAAATAAGTAAGTAAATAAGTAAAATAAAATGTTTTTAAAAAATTGACTAGAGATGTAGCTCCATGGTAAGGTACCCCTGAGTTCAATCCCCAGTACCCTGGGGATTTTCTTTTATATATAAGAAAAAAAATCTTATATATAAAAGAAGAATAAGAGGAAAGTAATTTATAATTTTAAAAATTTAGTATAGATTCCTTTTTAAAAAAATTTTTTAGTTGTTGATGGACCTTTATTGTATTCATTTATATGTGGTGCTGAGAATCAAACCCAGTGCCTCACATGTGCTAGGCAAGCGCTCTACCACTGAGCCACAACCCCAGCCCAGTATGTAGATTCTTAAGCACAACTGTAGAATAGTCAGATATTTGTATTTACTCACAGCATTATTTGAAGGAGAATGCTACAAATGAAGACAGATACAAGTGTGTTACTGGTTCCAGAGTATCAGACGCAGCATTTACCAAATTACATGATTTTCTGAAATAGTAAACAACTCTGTAAGTTTCTGAGCAACAACTACAATGAAATGTATGCGTTTTCTCTTTACACAATTGTTGCTTCCCTGGAAAAACTATTCTTGTTTGATATTAAAACTATAAAAATATTCTTTGTTAATGTGTAACATGGAATTGGGTTCTAAGCTCTCAGAATTATAAACAGGTTTTTCACTTGTGAACTTTCATTGGGACATTTGAAAATTATACCACACAGGCACAGATTTCTTGTTATAAGTGGCTGTCCTACACTTTGAACATGTCCAGATCCCTGACCCTTCCCAGTAAATGCTGGTAGCACTCCCCTACCAATCACTGTGACAACCAAAACTGTTCCTCCAGTGTTCTAAAAATCCTCTTTTGAGTCATCATCAAAGATGTAATGGGACCACAAATAGATAAATAAAAATAAAGATGTGATACAACCATATTGAGACCACTATAGGGAAATAGGTCTATTGAGAAAATGGTCTAACTCTTAAGGAATTTATAAGGTCTGAGTCATCTGTATGGCTAGATTGACTTTCAGAAGATTATCTCTCCTGAAGCACACTTATGTGGTCACATTCCTGATTAAGGACAGTAGAGATTCCTCAAGAGGGATGTTTTCTGTCTTCATTCTGAGACTTTTCTGGGTTATGTGTTCTCTGTGGAATAAGGCGCCTTGACTGACCAAAATTAATATAATAAATTGAAAGCTAACTCTTTTTGAAGCTAGAGACTAATGAATTGAAGCAAAAATGCTCTTGAAACCTTTTTTGAGCCTCCTCAGTTAGGGACATGAGACATGGTGACTTAAAATAGTAAGTTCTTCTCTACTGTCTCATGTTGCTAAGTTGTATCTAGTTTGCTTTTTACCCACAGGCTCACTGAACATTACCAGCCTTCAGAGTTCCCTCTCTATTTTTTCCTTAGTATTAATCACTGTGAGTTTATCAATTCTTTAAAAAATATATTTTTAGTTGTAGATGGACACAATTCCTTTATTTTATTTATTTACTTTTATGTGATGCTGAGTATCGAACCTCACAAGAGCTAGGTAAGCACTCTACCACCAAGCCACAACCCCAGCCCCTACTTTATCAATTTTAATATTATTTTATTGTTTCCACCCTATATTTTTTCTTTTTCCTTAAAATAATTAAAGTGTTTTTCTTTCTTTTGTTTTTAATCTCTATTTTATATTCCTGATTACATGTTCATGTTCATTTAACAATCTTCAAACATTACCACAAGATTATAATGTAGAAAGACAAAGTCTCAATAACAAATAACTTGATGACAAATAACCAATAACCCAGTCAACACATGGGCACTGAAAAGGCACTTCACAGCAGAAAAATAAATGTTCAAAAAATATATGAAAAAATGTTCAGGGCTGGGGTTGTGGCTCAGTGGTAGAGTGCTTGCCTAGCATGCATGAGGCACTGGGTTCAATTCTCAGCACCACATATAAAAATAAATAAATAAATAAAGGTCCACCAACAACTTAATAAATATTTAAAAAAAAATGTTCAACATCTCTAGCAATTAGAGAAATGCAATTTAAAACTACACAGATTACATCTCACTCCAGTTAGAATGGCAATTATCAAGAATACAGGTAGCAATAAATATTGGCAAGGTTGTGAGGGGAAAGGCATGCTTGTACATGGCTGGTGGGACTGCAAACTGGTACAACCAATCTGGAAAGTAGTATGGAGATTCCTTAAAAAACCTGGAATGGAACCCCATTTGACCAGTTGTCCCACTCCTCCGCTTAAAATCAACATAATACAGTGACATAGCCACATCAATGTTTATAGCAACTCAATTGACAATAGCCAAGCTATAGAACCAACTTAGGTACCTTCAACAGATGAATGGATAAAGAAAATGTGGTATATTTACACAGTGGAATATTAGCCATGAAGAACAATGAAATTATGGCATTTGCCAATAAATGGATGGTACTCTAGAATATCATGCTAAGTGAAATAAACTAGTCCACAAAACCCAAGGTCAAATGTTCTATCTGACATGTGGATGCCAATCTATAACAAGGAAGGATAGTGAGGGGAAGTATAGAAGTTCATTGGATTAGACAAGGGAATGAAGGATGGGAACAGGAAAGATATTAGCATGAATCAGACATGGCTTCCCTCTACTCCTACATGAATACACAACCAGTATAACTCCACATCATGTTCAACCACAAGAGTGGGATCAAAATTGTAAGGGGTTACCCCCCATGTATGTATAATATGTCAAAATACACCCTATATCTCATGTATATCTAAAAAGCACAAATTTTTTAAAATTTTTTAAAAACAACAAACTTTTTTTTTACACACACAAAAAGAAAGAAAAAGTCTCATAACCCAGTCTCCACAAATAACTACCATAGTTAGTGGTTTCCTATCCATATTTCTAATAGACATGGATCTATTTGTATCTTTTAAGTGTGTTCCCATAGTTCTTCTAAACCCGATTCCATTGCTATTTTTTCTAAATGACAATGATTTGAAGGTAGGTTAAACCAGTTTCTAAGCTCTATCATCCTCCTTTGCTTCCTTACCTGCCTTTACCCCTATTTGAGCCCAAATAAGCCAACTGTCTTGACTCACAGTTCCTTCTCTTTTTTCAGTATTGGGGTTAAATCCAAGCCAGCCTCATGGTGAGGGCTAGTGGAGTCCAGTCAGTGTTAGGCTGCTCTCCCAGGAGCAGTGGACCTTTACCTGGTTCCTGAAGATAAGCATGAATCCTAATCCTCTCCCTACAGCCCCTTTTGCATCCCTTGTAAAAAAAAAATATAGGAAAATGCCCAGGTTTCATGCCTATCTCAGCCTAGCCATCAACTCATTGCCTCTAATCTTTCTTGTGAGCATTAAATGGAAGCCCGTGGAAAAGAGCTTGCCTGTAAGTGTGAAATCTCCTCGTGTCTGACTGGGGCTCCAGAAATTCAGATGATAAACTTTCCAATGCTTAGCCTTTTATTTACTTAATTACTTGTTTGTTTGTTTTTGTTATTTATTTACTTATTTATTTATTTATTTATTTTTGGTACCAGGCATTGAACTCAGGGGTACTCGACCACTGAGCCACATCCCCAGCCCTATTTTGTGTGTGTGTGTGTTTTTTTAAAATATTTATTTTTTAGTTGTAAGTGGACACAATAGCTTTATTTTTTATTTTTATGTGATGCTGAGGATCGAACCCAGTGCCTCCCGCGTGCTAGGCGAGCACACTACCACTGCGCCATAACCCCAGCCCCTATTTTGTGTTTTATTTAGAGACAAGGTCTCACTAAGTTGCTTAGCACCTTGCTGCTCCTGGTTTTGAACTCAAGATTCTCCTGTCTCAGCCTCCCAAGCTTCTGGGATTACAGGCGTGTACCACTGCACCCGGCCTGTTTTTGTTTTTTTGTACTGGGTATTAAACCCAGGGGCACTTAATCACTGGGCCACATCCCCAGCCTTTTTTTGTGTTTTATTTAGAGACAGGGTTTCACTGAGTTGCTTAGGGCCTTGCTAAGTTGCTGAAGCTGGCTTTGAACTCTGGATCCTCCTGCCTTAGCCTCCCAAGACACTGGGATTACAGGTGTGTGCCATCATGTCAGCCAATGCTTAGCTTTTAATGAAAATTTTAGATTATTTTTATTATCTCAAGTATAGCAGCTACCTGTTCCTCCCATACTCTGCCAAAGGCAAAACAATCTTCCCTCCTGCTTAAAAAGATTTATCACTCTTGGGAGTTCAATTTATTTGGTCATTTTACAACCTTAGCTCTTTGATGGGCTGAAGTATGACTTTATAGATTATCCAGATTTTTCTTGTTGTTAGGCTGGAAGTTTCTCTTGCTTTCTGCATCCTAAGCAGAAGCAGAACTGTAAGTGTATGTTTTGTTAAAAAAAAGGAGGTGGGCTCTGAAGTCCTTAGTTTTATGAAATATTTATGGAGACTCAGTATACAGATAGGGTAAAGCATATAGAGTTCAGCTGGAGCCTCTTGCCTTGCCCTGGGTTCAGAACACTGAAGAAGTTCTGTTGATTCATTCCTTCCCTCCTACCTTCCTTCCTTCCTTCCTGCCTTTCTTCTTGGCAGTGCTGGGAATCAAACCTGGAGCCTCACATATGCTAGGCAAATGCTCTCCACTAAACCACATCCTCAGCTCCTGGAGAGGTTCTATAAGAGCACAATTTGAAAATTATTGGTGTATTATTCCTGATGTGCTTTCTCATTGACAAATATGTAAACTTGGGCTGGGGTTGTAGCTCAGTGATAGAGCACTTACCTAGCATGTGTGAGGCACTGGATTCAATTCTCAGCACTACATAAAAAATAAATAAAGCTGGACGCAGTGGCACATGCCTGTAATCCCAGCAGTTTGGGAGGCTGAGGCAGGAGGATCGCAAATTCAAAGCCAGCCTCAGCAACAGCAAGGCACTAAGCAACTCAGTGAGACCCTGTCTCTAAATAAAATACAAAATAGGGCTGGGGATGTGGCTTAGTGATCAAGTACCCCTGAGTTCAATCCCTGGTACCAAAAATAAGTAAGTAAGCAAATAAATAAATAAATAAATAAGTAAAGGTATTATGTCCATCTACAACTAAATACACACACACATTTACACGCACACATATATAATTATTAAAATATATATAAACTTAATCACCTTGACCAGTTGGTTGGTATAGGCTTGTTCATCTCCTGTCTTCTCTTTAATATAGGTGCTTATGGAAACTCTGGGTGCTCTAGGGGCACAGTGCCGGTGGGCTGCCTGCAACATCTATTCCACTCTCAATGAAGTGGCTGCTGCTCTAGCAGAAAGTGGTAAGATCTTTTGATCATTCCCTAATGTCATTGGCTAAAGTAAGTCTCCAAGAAGTTCCACTGTCTCTGTATAAATGTTTAAGGAAAGTTGACAGTAAAGCATCTGCCTGGCAAGAAATGGATCCCTATTCTTAATAAGTTTGCTCTTTCTCTAGGCTTCTGTTGTCAAATATGATCTAGTTAACTTTGTCCTTTTGTAGTTGGCATGTATCTACTATGTGTAACGTTCTATTATTCATGCTTCACTTTGACAAAAAGAGCACTAGTGAATGCTACTCACTGTCTAAGATAATGTGGATTAGAGAAAAGAATGCTTCAGCCATAGTTTTGTGGCCTTGCAAGTCTTTCAGCCAGTAGTTTCCTCTGGGTTGATGTTTGGTATTTCTGCTTCAGCAGTACAGAGGACTTGACCTGGCAGATTAATTTTGATCATAACATCCACTGACACTTGAAGGACAAAAGAAATAGGGAAGCTTAGAGCTTGTCAGCTTCCTGCCTTCACTTTCTGGATGCAAGGCCCACATCAGGGAACCAAGCACTTATGTCAGAGCCCCTACACAGCATACATGTCTCTCCTTTTGCTAGTACTTTTGGCATTTCATTTGTTCTTTCATTTATATTCATTTATTTATAAAATTTTATTGATGTACATATGATAGAAAAGTACACAACACTAAATGTATAGCCCAATGAGTTGTACATATGTAACATTTCTTTTCTTTTCCAACAAATGTTTATTGACTTATTTTAAAAAACAAAAAGACAAATGAGGCCCAATGCAGTTGAACATGCCTGAAAGGCCAGAGACTCAAGAGGCTGAAGCAAAAGGATTCAAGTTCAAGGCTAGCCTCGGCAACTTTGTGAGACCCTGTCTCAAAATTTAAAAAATTAAAAGGGCTTAGTGGTAGAGGTCCTTTGGGTTCAATCCCCAATACTGCCCCCCGCAAAAAAGGCAAATGAGACAATATCTTTGCCCTTAGAATCTTATACTGTACCAGAAGAGATAATACAGTTGCATAAATAATTATAATAGAAGGACATATGTGATAAATATGATGACTGAGCATAAATCCATATTCAGTACTCAAACAACAGAGTTAGAAATGTTTGGATTCCTTGAGCAGCTGCTTCCAACTGGGTCTTCATTGGGAACATGACACTTAACTGGGCTATGACATGAAGCAGACATTTTAGCAGATGGAGGAAAGTATGAGAGTTTTCCTGATGAAGAGGGTGGGGTGACTAAAGAAGCAGAAAAGATCCAAGTGCAGTTGGGAAACGGTAAGAGAACCAATTTGACTGGACCAAGAAGTATTTATTTCTGGTTTCTTCTTTTTTCCCTTCGGTCATATTTTTAGCAGCCATCATACTCCTATCTGTTATGCTTATCCTCTTTGGGCTAACAAGAACAGAATAACCATCAAAGATAAAGGAATGGGCAAGAAGGCTGAAGGCAATACTAATCATTGAAGAAATTCAATGAAGGAATACAGCAAATTTGAGAGAGTTTGGAATTGGGGGAAATCAGTGCCTTCTTGCCAAAATTTGGGAGTCAGCTCTTTTTACAGCCTTTACTGGATTCTCTTTGTTCCTTTTTCGTAGGATTTCCTGTCTTTGCCTGGAAAGGAGAGTCAGAAGATGACTTTTGGTGGTGCATTGACAGATGTGTGAACGTGGAGGGCTGGCAGCCAAACATGGTGGGTCAGATTTCTGCTAACCCGCTGGTGGGGAGGGCTCTGTGACCTGGGAGAGGGTTTTGCAACAAGAACGAAGGAAAATGGCTCCATTTCTGTCTGAGGTACCTGGGTTTTCAGAAGCACTCAGTGCTTCTGCTTTTAGGGTACCCCAAAAGTATTGAACCTCCTAAAACTTCAGAGACTTAATTGTTGGTACTGATCATTTGGAAGCATTCATTTTTGTCAGTAATATTAAAATGCTGCCCAGGAGCATTGGCTGGTTCAAAAGTAAGGGTAATGCATTTCCATCTCCTGACACTGCTTACCACTACCCCAGCCCCACACCACCAGTAACAACCACCCAAAACACCACATTGATAAAAAATCCACAGCTCCTGATGTACTGAGCTTTTTTAAAGAATCCATGTACTGAATTTATACTATACCCAAAGATCTTCCAGGTTCAAATTTCTTCTCTTTATTCATTCCCTGCCTAAGAAAGATGACCAGGCAAAGTTTGGAATTTTTTAAAAATTTTGCTTCCTTTTTATTTTTGTTTCATTTTTTTAAAAGAACAAATCTTTTTTTTTTTTTTTTTTTTTTTTTTGGTACTGGGGATTGAACTCAGGGGTACTCGACCACTGAACCACATCCCCAGCCCTATTTTGTGTTTTATGTAGAGACAGGGTCTCACTGAGTTGCTCAGCGCCTCGCTGCTGCTGAGGCTAGCTTTGAACTCGCTATTCTCCTGTCTCAGCCTCCCTAAGTGCTGGGATTACAGGCTTGAGCCACCGCGCCCGGCTAAAAGAACAAATCTTGAAGGCTGATAGCACATTAGAGTCACATATAGGCAAAAAGCTACACCGCGTATGAAGCACTCCTGCTTTGCAAACATTTCTGCATATTAGTGAGAGGAGAAATTAGGGAATCGACTAAAAAAGAGAAACCATTGCTTATTGCTAAAGATCACAAAGCAGGCTTCATCTAGTTCTGAACAGCCTTTTCTGAATTCTGTAGTCCAGGTCACATGGCATCAGATTCTGGTTTGAGGAAGCTGGGTTAAAGCTTTCATATCCCAGAGGGATATGATACACTGACTCTAAGATGAGTCAGCTCATTCCAGCAATTTTAACAGTGACAGAAGAGAGTAATGACTGACAGACACTAGAGAAGATATGCCAGGGGGTTTCTCTTGGGAATAAAACACTAATTTTATAGTCATGAACACAGGGAGAATATGGTATTTAACCCAGAGAGCTTTTATGAAATGTGGAGCCAGCACAAATAGCTGGAAAGGTTAATGAAGAGAATTAGACAAGGACAAAAATAGTTATCACCCCAGAACAATAAGACCTGTGCCTCTTTGGATCCTGTCAAGATCCAATGCTTTTCCTTGCTTTCCAGCCTCAGGAAGATTCCCTGACGACCAGAATTTTCTATAATAGAATTACATGGGGAAAATTATGAGCTACATTCATTATATAAATGTCAGGGATAGCCTATATTTTTTTTTTTTTTTTAAATTTTTTTTTCAGTTGTAGATGGACACAAATATCTTTATTTTTTTATGTGGTGCTGAGGATCGAACCCAGTGCCTCACGCATGCGAGGCAAGCGCTCTACCACTGAGCCACCACCCCAGCCCCAGGGATAGCCTATATTATATATCTTTGTTAAAACGGAAAAGTAGATGAGAATGGAGGGACTGACCAGACAGTTTACAATTATTCAGTCCTTTTTGTCTCTGATCTTTTTTGTGGGAATAGAGGCTACAAGGGAAAACCTTAGGGGATTCCATCAGGCAGAAAAGGAGAGAAAAACTCAGAAAATCCTTTGGATTTCTTAGGGCATCCGTTCTAAGGGTTTCTGTTTGTAGCATGGAATGAGGATAAGCGTTCTAATGTGAGCCATATCTTGCTCTCTCCGCTCAAGCAAGATTTAAGTCAGAGAAAATAGATCAGTAGCAGGCGCAGAAGTGAAAGATCAGGTGGCAGACGTGAAGTTGGGGAGTTTGTGTACTTCAGGGTCCAGGATGACATTTTGGTACTTGTAGTACGGTTGATATGATGGGACTGTAAAATAGGTACATGCCAGCAGAGGGCAGCTCTGGGGATTTTCCAGGCAGATGGGCATAACAATTTAGAAAGTTCTGCCAAGCACTTCTGACAGTCCAGTGAAGGGCTCAAATGCCACAGCCTAGTGCCTGATAGTATTCTAGGCTGATCTTTCTGCAGTTTATTTATAATTCAATAGCTTTCCTGTGCTGATGAAAGCTCCAGTGGGCACAGCATTGTGTTTATCTTTAATCCCAACCTGAAATAGTGATGAGCTGCTCAGAGGCATGCTTGCACACCTACATGCTGCACGGCTCCCTAGTTATTTTTAATTTGGT
The DNA here is from genome assembly GCA_028644305.1 of Xerus rutilus. Taxonomy (NCBI): domain Eukaryota; kingdom Metazoa; phylum Chordata; class Mammalia; order Rodentia; family Sciuridae; genus Xerus; species Xerus rutilus. The sequence continues at coordinate 22,122,387 of CM053407.1, read as the reverse complement.
TTATACAGAGTGTGAGGTTGTGCTAGGCAAAACCCAACAGTGCTGCCTGATATATTGGGTGGGAGACTGCCTCTACTTTGGGAGAAGTAAAGGATTAACAAATGTAGTTTTATAAATCATTGTACTGAGAGGGAGACTAATTATTCATCCTTTTATTTAAACTAAGCTTTGATTGAATATATTTAAAGTCCTGAATTTAATCTACATAAATTGGCTATATCAAGTTTAGGCTTCGTGAATATCTGCATACATTCAAGAACTAGTGGTCTAGATAACCACTTAAGCTATCAATCCATTAAAAAAAATCCTCATCATATGGGAGGGTAATTTTGCTGTGAGAATTACAATTGGCCTTTCAATCCCTCGTTGTTTTGTACTTAAGTATAATGACTGGTAGAGTATTACATTAGCTGTGGCTTTAAGTTCCTTTGTATAAGCATATGAGAAATTTAAAATGTCCCTAAATAGGTAATTAGAAACTGGGATACAGGTCCCTTGAGCCTTCAGCAAAATGAATGACATTACTGATGCTTACTGTTGCAGATCTTGGATGATGGAGGGGATCTTACTCACTGGATTTATAAAAAGTACCCCAACATGTTTAAGAAAATCAAGGGCATAGTTGAGGAGAGCGTTACTGGAGTCCATAGGTAAGATTCAACATGAGTATACCTGGCTTCATGCAGCCTAGATATATAATCTTGTAGTCATGTACTTACAGAACACATTATGTTAAAAATTGGATCCTGCTATGAGATCTGAGATTGTATACTTTTTTGAAAATTAATAACACAAATAACAAAATAGTGAAAGGAAAACAAGTGAGGTTCTCTTGTTTTCTAGTCCATGTGATGCAGTGAGTGCTTGTTCTTTTTGGACAAATTCATTTACTCAACAAATGTTTATTGAACTTCTACAGTGAACTGCTCTAGGTGCTTTATAAATGTCAGGCATAGCCTATATCGTATATCTTTGTCTGGACAGAACAGACAAAAACCTGTGCCCTCACAGAACTTACTTGCTCATGTAGAGAGCAAGGACTTAAGAGTTCTGTTCCCGAATAAACAGTGATTCCCTGAGTAAAATTGGAATTGTTTCTGTCTGCAATTATTCACCCATAAAGAACTGGAAGTAGAAATAAAATTTGGGGGAAGAAAATTCTGAATAAGCCATCATGAGTAATTCAGTGTATCATGAACATTTTTGAATATACAAAATCATGGGTTATAACATAACCTTTAGACTCTTAGAAAGTATGAATTTTGAATAAAACAAATAGGTTTAATTTTAATTGAGTCATTTAACATAAAACTCATAGATATGCATATTTATACGTATGTATCTTGAGATTATAAATTTTTTAAATTGTTGCTTTAGAATAGTGGGGTCATGCATGATTTTAAAGATTGTACTTAAAGTTACTCCTTTTGTATTTAAAAGGGGAAATTGTGGCTGGAGATTTAGCTCAGTGGTAGAGCACTTGCCTAGCCTGTGCGAGACCCTGGATTCAATCCCCAGTACCACAAAAAAAGCATGGGGAGGGAGTAAGGTAAAATTAGTATGAAATTTAAATTTTTACATTTAAGACCTTAAAATTTAAATTTAGGTCAAGGATTTTCTTCACTTGACTTTTGAATAAGGTCTTTATCCCTAAGTGGTATGTAGCCTCTAAATTCTTTGTTTCTCAATGTCTACCTAATAGGATGAAACTTGTCATGTCTCATGCTCTCATACTCACCTCCTCAATACATTTTTAGGATCTGGTATGAAACCAACAATAGATTGTAACATCTCATTGTTTTATATTCTTCTTGACTTTCCTTGTTCCCAGGCTATATCAACTGTCCAAAGCTGGGAAGCTCTGTGTTCCAGCTATGAATGTCAATGACTCAGTCACCAAACAGAAATTTGACAACCTGTACTGTTGCCGTGAATCCATTCTTGATGGGTAATGTTTATTGTCTTTGGGATGAGCTTGAGTTACTGAGTTAAGGTTCTAATTTCTTTTTGGTTTTGGTTATTTCTAGAAATGATTCATATGGCATCTCTGGATCTGTCACCACCTCATATCTAATATTTTATAACCCAGAGCTACACTGGTATCACTATTATAAGAAAATCTATTTCATTTAAGCAATGGGACTAGCTCTTATCTATTAATAGGCAGAATTTTTACTTTGTGACCCTGTCAGACCTATGAGTCATTAACTAAAGTCAGTATAAACAAGCAAATATTTTTGATAGTTTAGAAAACAGTTCCTGGTCATCCTATTCCAGGTTGCCTCATGCTCTATCATATAATTCTTAAATTCTAACTATTATGTAATTCTATGGCCATTTGGAAACTTGTGGTAAACAGACAATTCCCAGAGGAATTTCTAGCTTTTCAGATCTGTAGGTACTGCAAGTCTGACAAAGCCCACTCATTCTATACCAAATCCTGTGTTCTTCTAATGCTCAATTTGTTTCTACGCTTGTGTTCTGACATTCATTCATTGTTGCTGGGAAGATCTCACTTGTCAATCAGCTTTCTGTTACTGTAACAAATACCCGAGACAATCAACTTATAAAGAGAAAGGATTTATTTTGGTTTGCAGCTTTTGAGGTTTCAGTCCTTGGTCAGTTGGCCCTGTTGCTTTTGAGCCTGTGGCGAAGCAGCACATCGTGGCAGGGGAAGTGTGGTGAAGCAAAGGTGTTCACCTCATAGCCAGGACATGGAAAGAGAAGAAGAGGAAGGGGATGAGGGTCCCACTTTCCCTTTCAAAGATATGCCTACAATAACTGGAAGACCTCCCATTAGGCCCCTCTTCTTAGTTTCCATTACCTTCCAATAGCACCAATCTGAGGACCAAGCCTTTAACAGCTGGGCTTTGGGGTATATTTTAGATCTGAAGTATAGTGTTCCATAATTTCGTAAGTGAAATCATTAAGATGGTTTAGAATATTGCCAAGTCAGGTAGTTTCCATCATGTGTATGTTAATGGGAAAGTGAAGAAAGGTTCTATGGACCACATTGCTAACCAGTTGGAATCTCAGGGCACTGGAGCTAGAATGAACTCTGTTATTTATTTATTTAGCCGTACTGGAGATTGAACCCAAGGTCATTCTACCATTGAGCTCCTCTCCATCCTGTTCTATTTTATTTTGAGACTGTGGTCTCACTAAATTGCTGAGATTGGCCTAGAACTTATGATCAGTCAGCCTCCTGAGTAGCTGGAATTATAGGCATGTGCCACTGTGATGGCTCTATTATTTGTTTATTAACTGTAATTCCTTGGACTGGTTGCTTAATTCCCCTGTGTGTATTTCCTCATCTGTGAAATGATGACAGTAAGATCTACCTCCCAGAGTTATTGTGAGGATTAAATGAGAAGATAAGTTTGCTCAGTGTTACCTCCCTTCCCCTGCTTTCTAGGACTCTGCACAGTAAGTTCTAGGGTTGAGTTAGACCTTAGGAGAAGTTTTTTGCTTTGAAATTTTTTTGATTTGGGGCTATCCAATACAAATTCCAACTACTGTTAATTATTACTACTATATAATCAACAGTATTAGCTGATATATTGCACAGTTGAGTAGATTTTTAGTCCATCAGTCTGTTAAAGTTCTGCACCTAGTTCTGTGCAGATAAAACACCTTGAATTTGGTGAATACCTTGAACCTGATCAAGTTAATAGTAATCTGGATATTTTCCTTAAATCATTTGCCTATCCACACAACTAGGTGTCCTTTTGACTTTTCAAGTCCTAAATCTGTGAACCTAAAATCAGCTTATACTAGGCTCAGTAAAAGATTCATAAAGATACCTGCACCAGTTCATAAAAGTGGACAGATTCCTTCCCAATTAGGGTTTACCCTGTAGGTAAGAAAGATTCTTTAAAGTCAGAAATGTATGGAGTGAGAAAGCTAGAAGCAGGGGAACAGGAGTGAGGTTAGACTCCACAGTGAAAAGTCAGGAGAACATGAACTGTTCTCGAGAAACTCTCTGAGTGCTGAGAGCGTGTTGGAACCTGCCAAGGGTGAAAAGCTTTCCAACTGGGTCAAGAACAGTTGTTCCTCTCAGCGGAATTGAGAGCCAGAGAGATGAAAAGAGAAGTAAACTGTGCTCCAGGGAGGGGTGCATGGAAAGGGGAGAACATTCACTCCAGAAGAGTATCTGTATGAGAAAGGTGTTGGTGACAGACCTTCTGTGTTTCTGGGCTGGTTCCCCACTGCACCAAGGGAAGTCCTACTGTCTGTCAGAGGACACTTCTGTAACTGGGCTGCAGTGCAAATGCAGCAAGGGCAGCCTTCTGGAGACCGAGGTTCTACCTGATAGGAAGCAAAGGATATCCCAGTGCTTCAACAGTAGTGCTTCCCAGGTAGGATTTTCAGATCATGTAAGAGCTCCTTTAGAGACCATGGGGCTAGAAGAATTAGATAGAAATAGGAACTTGGCATGCTTCTAATACAGCACCAGACAGTTTTATGCCTCCAGCCCTCAAAAATCCTTACTTACTGGGATTTTTGGGGCTGTAACTCAGGGGCAGAGCACTTCCCTAGCTCATGTAAGGCACTAGGTTCGATCCTTAGCACTACATTAAAATAAATAAAAACAGAGGTAGTGTGTCCATCTGCCATTAAAAAGAAAATTTTTTTTAAATCCTTTCTTGGCTGAGGTCTCTTCCATTCTTTATGATTAAACCTTGAGGCCGATGTGGATCCTAAGGTCACAGGGAAATCACTACTTAACTGGAATCCATCCACATAAGTAGCCTAGCTGTCGTTTGCAGAGGAGTACTGTTGATGACATTTCCATTCCTCCACAGCCCTCTGTAGTCACAGTAAGAGAGTGTCTTCCTTGGGAAGAAAGGAGAAAAGGCTTGAAGAGAGTGGAGGGTGACCAAAGCAAAGGAGGCCCAGAAATATGATCTTTTG
>CM053407.1:22072645-22116973 GCA_028644305.1 Xerus rutilus | reverse complement strand
TCTGTATAACGCTTTGGGTAGTATGGCCATTTTAATTATATTGATTCTGCCTATCCAGGAACATGGGCAGTCTTTCCCTCTTCTAGGATCTTCTTCGATTTCTTTTTTTAGTGTCTTGTAATTTTCATTGTAGAGGTCTTTCACCTCTCTTGTTAGATTGATTTCCAGGTATTTTATTTTTTTGGAGGCTATTGCGAATGGAGTGGTTTTTCTGAATTCTTTTTCAGAGGACTCATTGCTGATGTATAGAAATGCATTTGATTTATGGATATTTATTTTATATCTTGCAACTTTGCTGAATTCATTTATCAATTCTAGAAGTTTTCTGGTGGAACTTTTTGGATCCTCTAAGTATAGAATCATGTCATCTGCAAATAATGATAGTTTGAGTTCTTCTTTTCCTATTCGTATCTCTTTAATTTCCTTCGCCTGTCTGATTGCTCTTATTCAATATAGTCCTAGAGTTTCAAGGACTATATTGAATAAGAGTGGTGATAGAGGGCATCCCTGTCTTGTTCCAGTTTTTAGAGGGAATGCTTCCGATTTTTTTCCATTTAGGATGATGTTGGCCTTTGGCTGAGCAAATGTTGCTTTAACCATGTTGAGGTATGTTCCTGCTATCCCTAGTTTCTCTAGTGTTTTGAACATGAAAGGGTGCTGTATTTTGTTGAATGCTTTCTCTGCATCAATTGATAGAATCATGTGATTCTTATCTTTAAGTCTGTTGATGTGATGGATTATGTGTATTGATTACCGTATGTTGAACCAACCTTGCATCCCTGTGGACACAATATCTTTACTTATTTATTTTTATATCTTCTGAGGTGCTGAGGATCGAACCCAGTGCCTCACGCATGCAAGGCAAGCACTCTACAACTGAGCTACAATTCCAGCCCCCCATTGTTATATTTTATATTGTCTAAATCAATAAGCTGGAATAATGTTTCCATTAAGCCAGAGCTCCTAAATTAAAATTAGTTTAATTTCTTATTTATATCTTTCCTTTTGTTTCAAAATATTATATAAATGTGTATATTGCTGTTAATGTTTAAAAGTTACTCTATAACTGGGCACACAGCCATAATCCCAGAGAGTCGCAGGACTGAGACAGGAGAATTGTAAGCCTCAATAACTTAGTGAGACCCTGTCTCCAAATAAGAAACTAAAAGAACTGAGGATGTAACTCTGGTGCAGCACCCCTGGGTTCAATTCCCTATATTGAAAAAAAAAAATAACCCTCATCTTTTCTTCCCCACTACTCCCAAGAAAAACTCAGAAAAAAAAGGGGAAAAAATCTCTCATATACATAGAATTGGTTGGATGGCAAGGAGTGAGAAAATATGTATTTTAGTCTTTCTGGTTATTAGTTTCTTTAGGGTAGAAACCAAGCTTTTTATCAAAATGAAAAACAAATAACAACAAAAACTATGCAAACAGCCGGGCGCAGTAGTGCATACCTGTAATCCCAGTGGCTTGGAAAGCTGAGGCAGGATCACAAGTTCAAAGCCAGCCTCAACAAAAACGAGGCGCTAAGCAACTCAGTGAGACCTTTTCTATAAATAAAATACAAAATAGGGCTGAGGATGTGGCTCAGTGTTCGAGTGCCTCTGAGTTCAATCCCTGATACCGCCCCCACCCCCCCAAAAAAGAAAACTATGCAAAGAGACCCAATTTAACCTCAGGAGAGAATCAAGAGTTGGTTTTTTGTTTGTTTTAAATTAAATGTTTTCCCCCCCTAGACTTAAAAGGACAACAGACATGATGTTTGGTGGAAAGCAAGTGGTGGTCTGTGGCTACGGAGAGGTAAAGTTTAACCTTTCACTTATTAGGTGTTAAAAATGTATTTTGATGACATATTCTAGAATTATTTCCCATACATATAGAGCTAAGAGTATATTTATTTACCACTTTAGATGGAGAGGGAAAAAAAACAATAACTAGAGGCCTTCTGGTTGAAGTACAACCTTTCTTCTTCCCTTTGCATTTTTGCCATTTTTTCTGAGGTTGATTTTCTGACTTGTTCCAGCACCAATGTTTGTGATGTTCCTTTAGCTTGTGTTTTGATTATAAATCGTGAGTGTGGGTGTTCTTAGGCACATAAATGTGCTAAGCAGGGGCCCCCAGAGTTTGTTTATGAACTGCATTTATTTGTTTTTCTTATTTTTCCTCAAGCATGAATCTATTCAGCAAAATTCCGTTTGAGGGTGGGAAGAAAGGTACACTTTACCAGAAGCTTTGAGAAACTATTTTCTCACCAACTCTTCTTTTATGTGTGTTCTCTTCCCGCTTCAGGTGGGGAAGGGGTGCTGTGCTGCTCTGAAAGCCATGGGCTCCATTGTATACGTTACTGAGATTGACCCCATCTGTGCCCTGCAAGCCTGGTAAGTATGCAAGGGAGACCTACTTCCTCTGCCACACTGATGTCTCATAGACCATCTTGGAGATGCCTCCAAGAAATGGCCTGGGTAGTACCACATCTCCCCTTAGGGAAGTCCAGATCCTGAGAAAGTCTGCCAAATAGTAAGCTCTAACTTCAAAAGGTCAAGAAACTATGCTATGAGAAAAGCTAAACTTTAGAATTCCAGCCAAAGAACAAATAGCCTTTTATCTTCTCTATATGTAATCTGTGACCCTTTGAAAACAAGGAGCAAAAAAATAAAAATAAAAATAGTGAGACCAAGGGTATAGCTCAGTGGTAAGGCATGTGCTTATTAGCATTTGCAAGGCAAGAGGGAGGAAGGAAGTAGGCTGGCATCAGATGCTTTCTGATGTAATACACTAAAAAGAACATTTTTGTGGCATTTTTCCCCCAAATTTATTACTTGAATCTAATTGTTTTAGTCAGCTATTTTGCTGCTGTGACTAAAAGACCCTACCAGAACAACTGTAGAGGAGGAAGTTTATTTAAGGGCTCACAGTTTCAAAGGTCTTAGTTCATAGAAGGCTGGCTCCATTTCTCATGGAAGAGGAGCGTGGTAGAAGGAAGCAGCTCACATGGTGATCAGAAGGCAGAGAGAGAGACTTCACTGGTCAGATACAAATATATACCCCCAAGCCAAACTCCAGTTTTCACCTCCTCCAGCTACACCTACCACTTCATTTACCATTTAGTTAATCCCTATCAGGGGATTAATTCACTGATTGGGTTAAGACTCTTACAACCCAATCATTTCTCCTCTGAACCTTCTTGCATTGTCTTGCACATGAGCTTTTGAGGGACACCACATCCAAAGCATAATACAATCATGAGGAAATATCAGACAAATCCAAATTAAGGGCAAAATCTAACTCTGAATGAATGGTATATGGGAATTTATTTGTACACTTCTTGTAATTATTAAGTTTCAAATTATACCCCATTCAGTCTTTACCACCAACTCTCTAGGGGAAGGTATCCAGGATGGAATAAAGCATGGTATAAAACCATTTCCCTTGCCCAACCACTCCTCATACATCTTAACCATAAACCTACAGGTTTCTCCAGCAGAGTTGCTCACCATCTGAGTCAATGCTGTAGCCCAAGAGGTGAACCATCATCTTTCTAGTACTCTCAGTGTTCATTAGAGAAACCTGAACATGATACTAATTGCAATACAGTTTTATTAGCTTATAGATATGAATGGATACATAAGTATTTATTTAGTTAGAAATATTTAAGTCTTATCCTGAGGACAGTCAATCTCACTTAAGTATTTTAAGTAAGGAAGTGAAAAGTTTCTATTGCATTTAGGGATGTCACTCTGTAAAATGATTTTGAGACATAAGTCCAGAGGTAATGAGATTTGGCTGAGGGTTACCACAGTAATCAAGGCAGGAAGTACTAAGACATGAACTTAGGCAAGGCCAGCATGAGGGAGAGAAGGGATCAGATAGATTCAAATGACCTTTAAGGAATTAAGAAAATAGAATCAACCAAATTTGGTAACAGCTTCTGTTAGGGAGAGGCAATAGTCTAGAATGTTCTAGTTTCCTTGGTTAATTCAGCATGGTGAATAGTAATGCTGCTGATAAATGTAGAAAATATAGAGGAAGAGTAGACAGGGATGGGAATGTGGAGAAGATAATGTTTATTTTCAAACATGTTAAGCTTGAGATTCTTCTGGGACATCTGTGAGGAGCTATCCACTAGACAATTTGATCCTTTGCTCTGAAGCTTTGGAGAGAGTTAGAGATACAAAGGTGCAAATCAGCTACCTAAAAGTGCTCATTTGCAGCCAAGGGCAGGTTATAAATGAGTACTGAAAGAATAAAGAGTCTAGGGCAGAACCTAATAGAGTACCAGTATTTAAAGGTTAGCAGAGGTTGATAAGAGACAATTAGAAAAGTAGGAGAAAAGCCAGGAGATAAAGGTATCAAGGAGTGCAAAGAATATAGAATTTTAAGAAGGTAAATAATGTTTAATGTCACAGAAGAAATCAAGTAGTGAAAGAGTCTAAGACATACTTTTGTTTTTAGCATTCAGATGATCATTAATAATCTTAGGAGAGTAGTTTTGGTGGGGGAAGTAGATTCAGTGTCTAAGTGGCACTTTCTAAAAACTTGGTTGAGAACTCATGGTAACCCCTGGCTTCCTGTTATCAGAATGAAATAAGTTCCAGTAATGCAAAGGAACCTTTTATTTCTCTTTTGTATAAGCTAAGGAAATGGTTTGGATTTTTCAGTGATAAAAATAGTCCCAACTATCTCAAGAAGTGACATTTCAGGTATCAAAGGAACTTGGTAATAGCATTTGAGGTTCAATGGCAAAAGGCTGTTCAGCTGCCTGTTTAGGTGAATTAATCATGCTTTATTTCTACAGTATGGATGGATTTCGACTGGTGAAATTGAATGAGGTCATCCGACAAGTGGACATTGTTATTACCTGTACAGGTATGATTATGACATATTAAATGGGGTGGCACTTGGGAATGCTTTCATGGAGCAATTGAAATATATGATTGGAAATGTTCTGAAAACCAAACATGAAAGCCAGAGATACTAGTCCACAAAACCAATCTCTTTCATATTCTTCCTACCTCTTAAGAGCTCTGACCAGCCAGGCACAGTGGCACACAGTGGTTTGGGAGGCTGAAGCAAGAGGATCACGAGTTCAAAGCCAGCCTCAGCAACGGCAAGGTGCTAAGCAACTCTGTGAAACCCTGTCTCTAAATAAAATACCAAAAAGGGTTGAGAATGTGCCTCAGTGGTTAAGTGCCCCTAGGTTTAATCCCTGCTACCAAAAAATTTTAAAAAGTAAAAAAACTCTTACCAGAGGTATACCATTAGGTCTTCCCTGTAGGAAAGTTTCTCTACACCCTTTATTACTGTTATATTTCCATCCATCCTTAGCTACCTAGAAAACAGCTTAAGATGAGATTCATTTGTAGAGGTTTATTTGGGAAGCCAATCAAATGTATACAGTTGATTTTTTTTTTTTTGGTACTAATGATTGAACCCAGGGCCTTAAGCATGCTAAACATATGCTCTACCATTGAACTCTATGTACCTCTAGTCCCTTAATTACTTATTTTACCTCCAAAATGAAGTATGTCTCTAGTGCCTGGAATGAAGGTAAGGCTAGAGCAAAATTCTTCATAGTTAGAGAAAATGAAAAAGGTTATTGTATTAATTCCCAAATGAGTAGATTTTGAATTTGAGAGAGGAATATGCAGAGAGGGCTAGTTTCCTTAGATTGAGAAGCTTATTTTATTTTTATAAATCATAGAAACACTGGCTTTCTTTTATAATTCTACTTTAAGAGGAGGAAACTCAATATTTAAGAATAAAAGTGTATTTATAGCCTCAGAAAGAGCTGGTGGTAAGGAAAAGGAACCCTAAAAAACTGGTCTTGCTTTACATCAATCCTCTGGATCTTTTTTATTTTTAAACGCTTTAATTGAGATGTAATTTCCATACCATATATTTCACCAATTTAAGTTTTTTTTCTAATAAATTCAAAGGATTTTACAACCATCGCCATAACCTAATTTTTTTTTTTTTTTTTTTGGTACTGGAGATTGAACTCAGGGGCACTCGACCACTGAGCCACATCCCCAGCCCTATTTTGTGTTTTATGTAGAGACAGGGTCTCATTGAGTTGCTTAGCGCCTCGCCATTGCTGAGACTGGCTTTGAACTCGTGATTCTCCTGTCTCAGCCTCCCTAAGTGCTGGGATTACAGGCTTGCGCCACTGTGCCCAGCTCTATAACTTAATTTTTTAAGATTCACTTCACAAAGCATAAATTCATCCTTGTGTATAATTCAGTAGTTTTTAGTAAAGTTGTGCATCCTCCCTGTTTTAGTCAGATTGTTGTATTGCTGTGACCAAAATACCCAACAAGAACAACTTAGAGGGGGAAAAGTTTATTTGGGGCTCATAGTTTCAGAGGTCTCAGTCTACAAACCACCAACTCCATTGCTTTGAGCCCAAGGTGAGGCAGCATATCATAGGGAAAGGCCCAGCAGAGGAAAGCTGCTCAGCTCATAGTGAGGTCAGGAAACAGAAAGAGAGAGGGGGAAGGGACCACGGGGAAGATGTACCCTTCTAGGGTACACGTACCTCCTCTAGCCATGCCCCACCTGCCTACAGTTATCACTTGGTCAGTCCACTTAAACTAGGATGGACAGATTAGGTTATAGTTCTCATAATCTAATCATTGTATCTCTGGACATTCCTTTCTTAACACAGGAGTTTTTGAGGGACATATCTTATGCAGACCATAACATTGCACCTCTGGTCCCCAAAAGCTCATGTTCATCTCACAATGCAAAATGCATTTAGTTCAGCTTCAAGAGTCCCATAGTCTCAACAATGTAGCTTTTCCCAAAAGTCCAAGTTCAAAGTCTCCTATGAGACTCAAGGCAAACTCTTGGCTATGAGCCTCTATAAAAATAAAAAGCAAATTACATATATCCAATACACAGTAGCACAGAATAAACATTCTTATTCCAAAATGGAGGAATAGTGGCATAGAAAGAAGGGATAGGGCCAAAGCAAGACTAAAACCCAACCAGGCAAACAGGTCCTCTGCCCCTTTTTAACTTTCTGTATAGTATCTAGAGCACGTAGTTGTGAGATGTTAGTTTCAAAGGAGTTGGGCAGCCCTGCCCCTTTGGCCTTGCTGGTTGGAGTGTACATGGGCTCTTTTTCAGCCCAGCTTTCTCTGCAGCCAGCAGCTTTTCTTGGTGAAGTCTACATTACTGGCATCTCTTAATTCCTGAGGTCTCCATTCCAGCTTTGGCTTTACCTTCACAACTTCACCCTCTCAAGGGCAGCCTTCAGGGACTCCAACCTGCAATACTTCACCTGGACACACAAGCCTTCCTTTGAAATCTCAGTGAAAGCCTCCATGATTCCTTAATCTTAACCTCCTGCATTCCTGCAGAACCAGCACCACATGCATGATACCAGTCTGCTGCTAGCTTGTGCAATACCTGGGCCCCCTGGAATCAGGACTGCAGTGGCCTCTGGGTGCTATGTGGCTCAGCATGGTAAAACAACTTTCTAGGCCCCTATGCAAGCAGGGTACCCCATGATCTCTTCTCAAAGGAATTTTCTCTTCTGTACCCTAGAACCCTCAGTGAATGTGGTCTCAAATTCCTGAGATGCCCTCAAAGCATCTTTGCTGTTGTCTCATGCAAAATACTTAATACTTACCTTCAACAAGCATACTTGGTCCCAGCCTTACAAGCCTTTCCTGGCCAAACTACAAGTTTTCAAAATCCTTTAGCTCTGTTTTTTGCTCCTCGTTCTCATGTAAACCTGGCTAACAGCTACCAGAAATATCCATGCCACTAACTGAATGTTGTGCTGCCTGAAATTTCTTCCACCAAATTAATTAATCTGCCTTTAAATTTAGTCTTACACAAAGTCTCTGGACATGGGCAAAATGTAACCAAGTTATTTGTCAGAATATAACATGAGTGACTTGTAGTCCAACTCCCCATGAAGTTCTCATTTCCCTCAGAATCCTCAGGAGCATCACCATTCTAATCTTCTGAGCTCCCACCTGGATCACCCATTAAACTCCACTGACAACATTCTAAAATTTTTCCAGCTTGCGTCTCTAAAATTTTCATAATTACCACTAACCAGCTCCAAAGGCTTCTGAACTACATGGTCAGGTTAGTCACAGCAATAACCCCCACTTCTTAGTACCAATTTCTGCTTCGGTGAGTATTTCATCACTGTGACCAAAATACCTGACAAGAACAACTTAGGGGAGGAAAAGTTTATCTGGGGCTCACAGTTTTAGAGGTCTCGGTCTATAGACTTCCAGCTCTTGCTCTGGGCCCAAGATGAAGCAGCACATCATAGGCAAGGGTTCGGTAGAGGAAAACATCTCAGCTCATGGTGGGGTCTAGAAGCAGAGAAGATTGAAGAGATGGTACCACAGGGAAGATGCACGCTTCTAGGGCACACTCTTAGTGACCCACCTCCTCCAGCTAAGCTCCACCTGCTTAGTTACCACTTGGTCAGTCCATTCAAACTAGGATGCACAGATTAGGTTGCAGCTCCCATAATCTAATCATTTTAGCTCTGAAGATTCTTGCATTAACACAAGAACTTTAAGGGATACCTCCCATCCAGACCACAACAATCCCATTATTTGCAGAATATTTTCAACATCCCAAAAAGAAACCCTGGCTGGGCACAATGACAGATGCCTGTAATCTCAGCAACTCAGGAGACTGAGGCAGGAGAATCGCAAGTTTGGGGCCAGCCTGAGCAACTTAGTGAGACCTTGTTTCAATATAAAAAATAAAAAGGTCTGGGGATGTAGTTCAGTGGTGGAACAGCCCTGGGTTCAATCCCCAGTACTGGAAATAAAAAGAAAAGAAACCCTACACCATAAGCAGTCACTCCTTGTTCCATCCTTCACCCTCTTCTAGCCCTGTACAACTATTAATCTTTCTGTCTCTAAAGATTTACCTGTTCTAGAAATTTCATGTAAATGCAATCACATAATATGTGATCTTTTGTGACTGGCTTTTTTTTTTTTAAGCAAGGTCCATCCATATGATAACATGTATCAGTACTTCATTCCTTTTTGTTGTTGAATAATATTCCATCATTTGGATATACCACATTTTATTTATCCATTCATTAATTTATGTGAACATTTGGGTTGGTTTCACCTTGAAGCACGCAAGAATAACTACTACTGTGAACATTGTGTACAGTTTTTTGTGTTAACATGTATTTTTCATTCTGTTAGATATACATTTAGGAATAGAATAGCTAGGTCATATAGTAATTCTACTTTTAACATTTTGAGGAATTGCCATACTGTTTTTCAAAATGACTGAACCATTTTACAATCCCACCAGCAATGCATGGTGGTTCTAATTTCTCTCTACTCTCACCAATTTATTATTATTATTTTTTTAAATATTTATTTTTTAGTTGTAGGCAAACAGAATATTTTTATTTTATTTTATTTTTTTATGTGGTGCTGAGGATCGAACCCAGTGCCTCCCGCGTGCTAGGTGAGCACGCTACCACTGCGCCACAACCCCAGCCCACCAATTTATTATTGTTTGTCTTTTTGTTATTGCCATATCATTGGGTATAAAGTGATATCTCATCATGGGTTGGATTTGTATTGCCCTAATGACCAATTATGTTGAGCATTTTTTTCACATGATCGTGGACTGTTTGTATATCTTCTTTGGATAAATGTCTATTCAGATTCTTTGTTTTTTATTAAGAGTTTTCTTTTTATTATTGAGTTGTGAGTTTCTTACATATTATGGATACAAATCCCTTTTCAGTGTATGATTTGCAAGTATTTTGTCCCCTTCTGTAGGTTGTCTTCTTACTTGTTTGTTGGGGCAGGAGGCTTGGTTTGTTTATTGTTTTGTTTTGTCTTGTCTGTGATATTGGGTGCCTTTGCACTTTTGTATTTGCAATACAAAAGTTTTTAATTTTAATTTAAATGTAGTCCAGTATACTTATTTTTTCCTTGGTTTCTTGATGTGCTTAAAATGTTATTTCTGGGCTGGGGTTGTGGCTCAGGGCTTGCCTACCATGTGTGAGGCACTGGGTTCAATTCTCAGCACCACATATAAATAAATAAAGTCCATTGACAACCAAAAACTTTTTTAAAAAAGATGTTATTTCTAAAAGATTTATTCCCATGTTCTTCTGAATGTTTTATAGCTTTCTCCCTGGCAGGTCCTAATCCATTTGGAATTAATTTCTACATATCATATAAAGTAGGGGTCCAACTTCATTTATTTTCATATAGATCTCTTCTGTTTTTAAGGTAACAAGAATGTGGTAACCAGAGAACACTTGGACCGTATGAAGAATAGTTGCATCGTTTGTAACATGGGACATTCCAACACGGAGATTGATGTGGTAAGATCAAGTGGTTCATTATCAGGGCCTTTTGTTTTTTGTTTTTTGTTTTTTGTTTTTTCCCTTCCCAGTAAACACACTGGAAGAGCAGGGTCATCAGTCATCCTAAACACAACTGTCCCGGCAGAGTTGTCCACATCTGTTCACTTTCTAGCCCTATGTGCTTGTGGATACTATGAACATTCTTTGTCTTAATTTAATCGTTCAAATGATTGTCTTCTTCCATCCAAGCTTGATACCTATTATACTATAAGCCATTTTCTCTCTTATTTTGGGATTAAGAGCTGGGGAAACTCAAAACTACTAGATATAATGAATGTGAGTCAGATTGGTAGTCAGTATTGTGGTGCTTGATTTTACCATAAAGATGAGATAAGAAGGTTGGTCCATACAAACAAGTCAAGGGAGAGAAACCTGTGGGCTGGGATGAGTACATTGCTCAAGATTGACTGTGCCTGTCAAATACTGTGGTTTCTTCTTTTCTCTTCCTCTTTCACTGGGCTAATTCTCCCCTTAACATGTTTCCTGAACCATAGTAATTGAGTCTGTAGGAGTCACAATCAATCCAGTGCCATTGTGTAATAGCATGTGTTCCTCAAACTTGGTAAATTTATCACTGTAGTTCTCTAATTTGATTATATTCACCCTAAAATTTTCCAATCTAACAGCACTTGGTCCTAATAATACTTGGTCCCAAGTCATAGTTAATAGAAGATGTTATTTCTTTTCAGGCTTACCATAGTATCTCAGTATGACTTTCACCCTGGTTTTACATTTTTATGGCATCTTTATGGCACAACTGTATTTCTCTCTGAGTAAATGGCTTAACCATAGCATCCTTCATGTCCACTGAGGGCTGCTCTGATTGAGCTTCAGCATGTCCAGGTAAGGATCAGCTGATACACTGAGAGCCTGTTGAATAATATCTGTTTTACATGGTTCTTTATTTTAACCCTGTGCTCTATTCTTTGTTATTAAAAATAGTTGACAGGGGCTTGGGATGTACCTTAGTGCTAGACCACTTGCCTAGCATGCTCATGGCCCTGGGTTCAATCCCTAGTGCCACAGAAATAAATAAAATCTGACAATACAATCTACCAAAACCTGTTTCTATCTTGGGTTATCAGTGGAATAGCCCCAATACTGTGTCTTACCAGGATAGTTTACTTATTAATAATTAAGTCAGCCAGCCATGGTAGCGCACACCTCTAATCCCAGCAACTTGGAAAGTGAGGCAAGAGGACCCCAAGTTCAAGGTCAGCCTCAACAACAATTTACTGAGACCCTATGTCAAAATAAAAAGGGTAGGAGATGTAGCTCAGTGGTAGAATGCCTTTGGGTTCAGTCCAAAGAAGGCGATATTTGAACAGACTTTTTTATATTTTGGTGGTACTGGGGATTGAACTCGGGCACTTTACCACTGAAGTACATTCCCAGACCTTTTTATTTTTGATTTTAAGACAGAGTCTCACTAAGTTATCAAGGCTGATCTTGAACTTTAAATGCTCCTGCCTTGGTTTCCCCAGTAGCTGAGATTACAGATATGCACTATTACACCTGGCCTATTTGAGCAGACTTAAAGGAATTAGCCATGTGGATTTTTGATAAGGAGCATTTCAAGCACAGAAAACAGCTAGTACACATGCCCTAAAGAGAGAGTGTGCCTAGTCTGTTGAGGAACAACAAGGAGGCCAGCGTGCTTGACCCAGACTGAGCACAGGGCAGGGAAAGATGAGATTAGGCCAGATTCCACACGGTCTCATAGTGCATTCTGAGATTTCCTGATTATACTCTGAGAGAAACAGGGAGCTGTTTTAGGGCTTATAACAATTCATCTTAGTATTAATAGAATGGCTTTTATTTTAAAAGGATCACTGTAGCGCTGTGTTGAGACTAGATTAGTTTTGCTTGTACTGCTAGGTAGACCTCCATCTTTGCCATGACATGAACCAAAGACCATCTCTCACTTCTTTTTGTGGTCTTCTTGGCAGAATGTATATGACTAAATTACATCTCCAGAAAGGGAGATGCTCAGAAGGACTTTTGAAAGTTAAATTGTTAACCTTCGGTAGTAGTGGTTCAGGACATATAAAGTGAAGTTTAAGGAAGTAGCAAGCAATTAGTAACTGAAACAAGAATGTTCATTTGCTGTTTAGCAAATGTATACTGAATACCTGTTCTGTTTCAAGTACTAATTGGTCAAAGAAATAGCAGTGAACAACATCCTGCTTCTCACAGAGCTTACATCCTAGTGTTGGGAAACAAATAATAAATAGTTATTGTCAGAGCATAGTACTGAAGAAAAAAAGCAAATTGAGAACATTGAAGATACTATTTTATGTGGGGTGGTCAAGAAAGGTCTCTTTTAGGATATGACATTTGGGGGAAAACATGAATAAAATAAAAGATCTGAGCATTCTGTTCAGAGAATGGCAGGCTGGGGGTATAGCTCAGTGGTAGAGCACTTGCCTGGAATGAGTAAGGCCCTGGGTTCCATCTCCAGCACACCAAAGAAAAAAGAATGGCAAATAAAAGATCCTGAGGTTGAAACCTACTTGGTATTTGAGGAACAGAAAAGAAGCTATGGTGGCAAGAACAAAATGGGCAAGGAGGTGAAGACAGAGGCAGCTCAAGGAGGTTGTGGGCTGTGCAGGGTTTTATAGGCTCTGATAAGGACTTTATTCTGAGTAGAAAAGAAGCCATTGGATGGCTTCAAACAAATTAGTGACAAAATCTGACTTGTGTTTTAAAAAATTAAACTCAGACTTTAAAAATTTTCTTCCAGGCAAAGAATGATTTAGCCTGAGACTTACTATTGATTATATGCTTTATAGAACTACAACCACAGTTGTTCTCCCTGGGGGGGAGGGGGGACTTATGTGCACTATTCAAAATCATGTAATATCAGTTTGTGCTAGCATAATAACCAGCTAATTTACAGCAAGATGTATGCCTAGTTTGAGACAGTAGTATGCATAGAGAAAATTTTTCCTGGTAGATTGCTTAGAGATTATAAATCCGGAGTGAAGCCAACTGAATGTCTTTTTTCTTTTCTTTCTTTTTTTTTTTTTTGGTGGGGGGGGTCTCATACAGGCTAAGCAGATGCTCTACAACTGAGCTTCACTCCCAGACCCCATTTGTATGCCTTTAAGAGAGATTATATAAAGCTGTGTCAGTCATAGGTTAGGAACATTTCTCTCAAGGAATGTGACTACCACCTAGACCTTACTAGTCAGGTCATTGAAGCTCCCTGGACAGTGGTAGAGTTAAATTAATCTTTCTTTCTTTCTTTCTCTCTCTCTCTTTCTTTCTCTCTCTCTCTCTCTTTCTCTCTTTCTCTCTTTCTCTCTTTCTCTCTCTCTCTCTCTCTCTCTCTCTCTCTCTCTCTCTCTCTCTCTCTCTCTCTTTCTCTCTCTCTCTCTCTCTTTCTCTCTCTCTTTCTTTCTTTCTCTCTCTCTCTCTTTCTTTCTTTCTTTCTCTCTTTCTCTCTTTCTCTCTTTCTCTCTTTCTTTCTTTCTTTCGGGTACTGGAGATTGAACTCAGGGGCACTCAACCACTGAGCCACATCCCCAGCCCTATTTTGTGTTTTATGTAGAGACAGGGTCTCACTGAGTTGCTTAGCGCCTCGCCATTGCTGAGACTGGCTTTGAACTCGTGATTCTCCTGTCTCAGCCTCCCTAAGTGCTGGATTACAGGCTTCTGCCACCGCACCCGGCTCCAAGTGTCTCTTTAAACCTCTTTTTAAAACTCACCTTCAAATTCTTTTCTGGTGCTTTAGTACACGGCCTCTAGTGTCACCAGGGAGTAGCTCTTGGATCTACCTGGTTATTATCCTCTGTGATATTTCCAAAGGCTAAAGGATTTACCTTATATATCCTTAACTTCCCCAAATGGTCCATTTGCTCAAATTCTTTCTAACTCCATAAACAGTACATCCTGATAAAATATTTTTCTTTTTTCTTTCTTTCTTTCTTTTTTTTTTTTTTGATTGTGTGTGCTAGGGATCAAACCCAGGCCATTGTATATTCTAGGCAAGCACTCCAGCATTGAGCTATATCTCCAGCTCTTAAAAATCTAATTTCAAAGTAATACTATATAGTTCAAAATTTCAAATAACATTAATATGTTTAAAGTAAGAAGTACAAACTTGATATTATGCTATATTGTACAACAGCTTGATTTCTTTTACTTACTGGTTTTCACATTTACGTTTTTTTATCCTTTTAGCAGTACTAGGGATTAAACTTAGGGCCTCATTAATGATAGGCCAGTGTTCTACCCCTGAGCTACATCCCAAAGCCCCTACTTTTTAAAAAATACTTGAATAATAGTCCATTGTATAGAACTATCCTTATTTGCTTAGCCATTGCTTTGTTGATTTGCATTTTTCTATTATTAAATAATGCTAGATTGAACATTCTTGGGCACTTATATTTCTGACTTGAGCAAGTGTTTTTATAGGAATACTAAAAGTGAAATTAATTGGTAAAAGATTAAGTACATACAAAATTTTGCTAGCTACTGCCAAATTGCTCTCTAGAAAGATTGAGCCAATTTACAATACTTGATGTTTCAAGAAATTTTATATATATTTTCTATCTACCTAATAAAGAAATGCCTCAGAATAGGGTGATAATACACTGAAATATAATTATGTCTGTTTTCCCATTAGATTGGTACTTCTTCAGGGAGAGGGGCTGTGAATTTCCAAACATTAATTGAGCACTCCATTGTATGTTTAGATGGAACTTAGGGGTATAAAAATGAAAAGAAGATATTGTCCCTATTCATAAATCATTCACATTTCTAGTAAAGAAATCCAGTCTTACCTATATTTGTATCCTTTACTGCAATACTTACAATATGATATGTGCTTAATAAATGATTATTGTATAACTAAAAGTATTTCACTTTGAAAACTAGTACTTGGCAGAAATTGTCAATTTTATCAAGTGACCCAATAGTAGTTTTAAAATATGAACTCCCTTTCTATTTTAGGCATTGCTTGTTGAAAGAAGGAAGCAGTTGTCTTAAGTGTACACCCTGTGACTGTTAACTTGATTGCTGCTGTTAATAAACTTAACATTTTTTCTCTTGTTCTCTGAATATACAATATACAGAAATGGAAGGAGGGTGAGCCGTTGGGAGCTTTACTGTACCATACAGCATTTCTTTAAAGGCTACCTCACATTTGCACTTAGGTCACAAAGCTTCTGTAACTTTAGGGTGAACCACCATCATTAATAAGGTGGAACTTGGGACTTTGGGACATGAGGGCAGAACGTTGGCCCCAGCATGCTGTGTCTAGGACATTCAGCCTTCTCTAGCTAATCACACTGAGCTCTGATCCTCCTTTTTGTCTGCATCTCTCAGCACTTATGTATTCAGTTTGCACTATATTAGTTTGCACTAGTTTGCATGTTGCTTTATAAGTATATTCCTCTCACCTATGTTTTGTTTTGTGTCCCCAACTAAAGTGCAAGCTTTTTGAAGGCAGAAACCATGCCTTTGGTTTCTTTTGTATTTCCCATAGCACCTTTTACTGTGCTCAGCAGAGAGTGGGCGTACAATATGTGTTGTGGAATGACATCCTGAGTGATCCCTCCCTGGCTGGGCCTAAGATTAAATTCCCTGAAATGGAACAGTCCTAACCAACTCAGGACAGGTATTCTCCATGTGGCATGTTGGTTGCTCCTTTCAACTTGCTATTTGAAATGGTTTCCTTCAACCTCTTTCTATCCCTAACATGGGACTTGCCATGGCTAATGATGCTCTTGCTATATGTGTTCTAGGCAAGTCTGCGGACACCAGAACTGACCTGGGAGCGAGTGAGATCCCAAGTTGACCATGTGATATGGCCTGATGGCAAGAGGATAGTACTGCTGGCAGAGGTAAGACTGAGGCTGGTGGAGATATGCCCCTCTGTCAGGGGAGACTGCAGTACCCAGGTCCCTTCCTCCTCATGTTCCCTTCTTTCAACCTTTTCCTTAAATACAAGTTTAACTACTTTACCAATGGATTTTTCTTCTAATTGTGAAGGATCTTCTCATTCAGCAATTAAGAAACTATTTTAGTTCCCCACTTTTCACCAATTATCCTGTCTCTCCATGTCACTCTCCAAGTTGAGTCAGATAATGACTATTACTGTGGAAGGAATTAACAGATAGAACCAGTGCCACTTTGAGTGATGCTTACAAAGAGATAATGGCATCTGTGGGATGATTTATTTAATCAGTAAGTACAAAGTAGGTATTCCTGACTAACTCAGACTATCTTAGGTAGGCTCTGGAAAAGCTAAGTCTTTGCTGACAAAATCCCTGTTTTTTGAGTGTCCACTCCCCTGAATTGAGCCAGATGTGTAGTAGGTACTCAGCTCTATATTGGTTCTTGATATTTCCCCATCCTGGTTTCTTAAGTTTCATTTCGTATAGCCCTCCCTCTCATGTCAGTGTTCGGCTACTCTTCCTTTCCTGAAGGCTTCTCTTCCCCAGTCCTGGAATCCTGACTGCTATGATGATAGCCCCTGTTCTTATTGCTTTCTCTTCAGGGAAAGACACCAAAATAACAATGATAATACTACTTCCCTTGGGTTTTGATTTTCAGTTAGTTTTCTTTTTTATATTAAAGAAAATGAATTTGAAAATGTAACTGATAACCTGTTTTTATCTAGGGGCCCATAAAGTTAGGTTTGAGCATCCTTACTATTCTCTTCTTCTTTTCCTTGCTCATCTCACCTTCTCAAATACTTCAGGACATTTGTACAAGGACTGAATTATTTCTTTTTTTTTTTTTTTGGTACTGGAGATTGAACTCAGGGGCACTCGACCACTGAGCCACATCCCCAGCCCTATTTTGTGTTTTATGTAGAGACAGGGTCTCACTGAGTTGCTTAGCACCTCGCCGTTGCTGAGGTTGGCTTTGAACTCGCCATTCTCCCGTCTCAGCCTCCCAAAGTGCTGGGATTACAGGCTTGTGCCACCGCGCCTGGCTTGAATTATTTCTTTACAAGAAAAAAGTGGGTATGGAGAAGGGATGGCCAGGTTGGTTAAATGGGCATTAATAGCCCACTGTCTGGTAACTTATTTCTAGTTTCCCTGGGAGTTCCTATTTATTAACTTTGGTGTCAAAATCAAGCACCACAGGTATTTTTTGCTATATGGTTGAGCAAAAAGAGTGGTCAGGCTTCCTAGAAAAAATAGGAAAGTGTAGCATGGAGGCAGTTTCTAGCTCTTCTGTCTGAATTACACACTCAAAATTCAAGGCTATGAGCTGGCAATGTAGCTCAATAGTAGAGCACTTGTCCATCATGCATGAGGCCATGGGTTCCATCACTAGCACCACACACACACACACACACACACACACACTCTCTCTCTCTCTCTCTCTCACACACACACACAAAAGAATCAAGTATGCCTTGAATTCAGAAGACCCAATCTAAGAAAGCAGCAAAAAATCATCCGTTTTCTAAATTCATAGATCTCTCTCCTCACAACCTGGAGAGACCCCCACCTGACAAGATCGTTGTCTAGGACAGTCTTTCAAAGGGATGTGAGTCCTCATAAGGACTCACATTTTGTTATAGAGTATTTTGTTATATAGAGTATGGAAAATTCAAGAGAAATATTCCCTTCCTTGGCAGTGTTATGTGACTATGCCTACTCCTTTTTGTAAAATTCCATAAATCATTTAGCTAGTACCTTCATCAAATTTTCCAAAATTTGCAGTGATTCTATTTAAATGTTACTTAATTCCAAAGACATATAAAAGGTCAATATCAGTGATCACCAGAGGAAATGTAATTTTGTTGTTATCGTTGTTGTTTTGGTGGTGCTAGGGTTTGAACCCAGGGTCTTGTGCATGCTGTATGCATGTGGTCTACCACTGAGCCACATCCCCAGTCCAGGGAAATGTAATCTTAAACCACCATGAGATGTCACCTCACTCTAGTTTAGAATGACCATTATTGCCTGGTGCACAACTCGGGAGGCTGAGACAGGAGGATTGTAAGGTCAAGGACAGTCTCAGCAACTTAGCAAGGTCTTAAGCAACTTAGTGAGATCCTGTCTCGAAATAAAAAATAAAAAGGACTGGGGATGTAGCTCAGTATTAAAGTGCTCCTGGGTCTAATCCCCAGTACCCAAAAAGAAAAAAAAAAGACAAAAGATAAACAAGTACTGGTGATAAGGACGTAGAGAAAAGGGAACACTTGAACGCTACTGATGAGAATGTAAATTTGTGCAGCCATTATGGAGAACAGTATGGAGGTTCCTCAAAAATAAAAATAGAACTATCATCCAGCAATCCCACTACTTGTATATATCCAAAGGAAATAAGTTTCTCAAAGAGGCATCTGTACTCCGTTGCAGGCAGCACTGTTCACAATGGTCAGGAAATGGAAACAACCTAAGTGTCCATTCATTTATCAACCGATAAATGAATAAAGAAAATGTGTACATATACAAAATGCAATACTATTTTTATTTCATAAGAAATATGAAATCTGTCATTTATGACAATGTGGATTGAACTGGAAATCATTATGTTAAGTAAAATAAACTAGGCACAGAAAGGCAAATACTGCATGAACTCACATATGAAATGTTAAAAAAAAATGGATCTCATAAAAGTTGAGAGTAAAATGGTGGTTACCAGAGAATGGAGAGAGTGGCAGGGAGAGGGGGATGGGGAAAGGTTGGTCAATAGGTACTAAGTCATAGTTAGATAGGAGTAAGAAGTTCTGGTGTTTTATTGCACAGTAAGATGACTACAGATTACAATTATTTACTGTGTATTCAAAAGCTAGAAGAAAGGATTTTTTGTTGGGGGTGGGGTACTGGGGATTGAACCCAGGGGTACTTAACTACTAAGCCACATCCCCAGCAATTTTCAGTTTTTATTTTGTGACAGGGTCTCGCTAAGTTGCTTAGGGCCTCACTAAGTCACTGAAGCTGGCTTTGAACTCACAATCCTCTTGCTTCAGCCTCCCAAGCTGCTGAGATTACAGGCATGTGCCACCACGCCCAGCCAATTTTAGTTTTTATGTACCAGTTAAAAATAAATTGTAGGGGCTAGGGCTGTGGCTCAGTGGTGGAGCACTTGCCTAGTATGTGTGAGGCACTGGGTTCGATCCTTAGCACCACATAAAAATAAATAAAATAGAGGTATTGTGTCCATCTACAACTTTAAAAAAAAAAATCTAAAAATAAATAAATAAATAAATTTAAATAAAAATTTTTAAAGCACTTAAAAAATAAAATAGATGTCAGGTAACTCCTATGTATTGAACACCTGCTTTTTTTCCATCAATGTAGTAGGGAAGGGTTTCGGAAATGGCAGTCATGCTCATACCTCACTCCTCAAAGGCGAGTGACACTCCTAACCCCTTTGTGTCTTTACCTTTGATCACTAGGGTCGTCTGCTGAACCTAAGCTGCTCCACAGTGCCTACATTTGTGCTCTCAATCACTGCTACTACTCAGGTGAGACCTCCAGAGTGCAATAGCAGTGGGCGGGAAAGGGTTCTCAGACGAGCTGGGTTTCACTCGATACAGGGTAGATGGCTATGAATGGCACATCAGCATCCATCTCTCTGCTCTTCTAGGCTCTCGCCTTGATAGAGCTTTACAATGCTCCTGAGGGTCGCTATAAGCAGGATGTCTACCTGTTGCCTAAGAAAATGGGTAAGCACATGCTCTTCCTTCCCCATTCTTACTTTTGTTCGGAGTCAGAGGATAAAGGAAGCTTGGGGTATTAATTTCTTATGGGTAGGGGGAAAAAAAGACATCTTTATCTTATACAGTAGTAGCTAGCAGTCCTAGGTTCCATCCGCAGTTGATTTATCCTATTTTACATATGGGTTGTCCTAGTGGAGTTTTGACATTTTGTTGTGATTTAGCGTACCTGCCTATGAATTTTAAGGATTTTTCTCTCTTAAAGTATTTTGTATGTAAGAATCTCAGAGAGAAATAAATATCTCCCTTCAAAAGAAGAATCATCTCCACCATGTGACATCTGATTTATTCCATTCTAGGCTGCTAAACAGCCCCCGCTTTTCATACTACACCTTCCAACAGCTAGTCCCCTTGTCTCGGACCGAAGAGGAGACTGAGTGATTCTTGTTAAGAGTGTAGTTATGTGGGTGTTTGGTGCAAAAGTAACATTAAACTCTACTAAATTTTTAAAGAGCCTGCCTTAAACACCTGAATTGACCCAGGTGAAGATCAGGTAATATATTAACTTCTGGTTTTGTTTCAGCACCTGTTACAAATTGGATATTTTCTCTTTAATAGACAATTGAAAGAACATAAAGGAAATACAGCAGTTCATGTTCTGACTGAATATATAATGAAGTTGGGAAGACCAAATACTTAGGAAATGACATAAAATTATGTTATTTATAATTTGTGAATATTTACTTATTATGCAGAGTATTCAGATAATAAAATATAAACCAAAACTCATAAGAAGGAAGAGTGCTGAAAGTAAAGCAAACAGTGTAGTAGTAGTAGTACTTTTTTAATTGTTGATGGACCTTTATTTTATTTATTCTTTTTTTTTTTTAATTTTTTTTTTTTAGTTGTAGATGGACACAATGTATTTTTATTTTATTGCTTTGTATGTGGTGCTGGGGATCAAACCCAGGGCCTCATGCATGCAAGGCAAGTGCTCTACCACTGAGCTACAATCCCAGCCCTATTTTATTTATTCTTATGTGATGCTGAGTATCAAATCCAGTACCTCACACATGCTAGGCAAGCGCTCTACCACTGTGCTACAACCACAACCCTCTTAGTTCTTTCTTTCCAGTTTCCCTGAATGACCCAAAGTATAGAGTCCAAGATAAAACTAAAGCTGTGGCCTTCCATTATTTAATCCCCCTATATCCCATTCTTTTATTTTAGACCCTAAGGCCTATTGCTGCTTTTCTCTCTCTCTCACTGCTCTGGGAAGAGAGAACGGTCGAATGCTGAAAGAGTAAGGAAGAAATGTTATGGTTTGAAAGGCACTGGGCTTGAAGCTGAAAGCAACCATTCCTTAGAATTGAGGGTCTGTGAGCAAAAATTAAGTTTTTTTCACTTAGCTCCAGGAATTAGAAGGTATCTTACAACTTTTTCAGGCCTGGTTTGGGGAGAACAGCCAGATAGGAGGCATGAATGCTCATACCAGGGCTTCTGTGGTCTATTGCAGATGAGTACGTGGCAAGCCTACACCTGCCCACCTTTGATGCTCACCTGACCGAACTGACAGATGAACAGGCCAAGTATCTGGGACTCAACAAGAATGGGCCCTTCAAGCCTAATTACTACAGGTGCTTGAGCTTTCCAGAAACTAGGGAATCCTGGGTAGTGAAGGATATCCCGCTCTGGAATTAGTCATCTTATCCCCTACCACATACATCTACATGAACACCGAGTAAACCCACCACCCTCTCAGTGCCACCCACAAAGGACTCTGAAACCTTCTGCAAACGTTAGTGTTCCCCTTCCCCAAGAAATACTGTCCTTTTTTCACTGATGTGAAGAAAAGCCACAGTCATCTACACTCACCATATGCTCCAGAAAAGCCCCGCCTTCCTGTTACACCTTAAGTAGGCTCTTCATGTTCAAACATCCCCCACTACTGATAAAATCAGTCTTGTCTTTCTTTTTCCCTTCAGGTATTAAGTGCCTGTAACTCAAGCCAGAAGACATTATAAGGAATAGAACTCCACGCCTTTTCTCCACTACTATCCAAGAAAGACCCAACGAGCTGCTCCTTCAGTCAGCTGCCTGCCGTGCTCACCCTGTGTGTTAGGTTATTTATTTATTAAAATCTAGAATCCTGTGCCTGTAGCCTTGGCCCAGAGTGTGGTTACTGCTCCGAGGGCCATGAGAGCTGCAGAGGACAGACTGAGGAAGGAAAGAAATGGGGGACCCATTCCTAGCGCATCATACACAGCATTCCCCATTGACTGAATCCTCAGCATTGGCCATTTTTCTCACGTTCAGGCTCAGGAGTTAGTCTGGGGATTCCAGGCTTCCTGTTCCCTGGGTTTTCTGGAATAAATTTTTAGCAGCTGCCTTTCTTAGCTTTGGCCCTTCCCCATGTGAGGCCCCTGGGAGCCACTGAATTAACATGGCCTTGGTTCCCAGCCTTGACCATCACTATCACTGCCTTCCCTATAGAGAGGCTAGTCAGGGAGGAGTGTTAAGGCCTTGGCAAGCTGCATTAAAAACTCAGCTGTGCCTGTGACTGTGCCTACTGGGGTATCCTTCCTTACCCAGTATTCCTTTCTTCTTGAATATTTATGTCCATTTTGATGCTTTTCTGGTTCCAAGAGGGATATGCCTCCATGATCTCCTCAACAGGAGATCTGTTGTTTGATGTTTGTCAGACATTTTTTTTTTTAACTATCTTTCCAACCCCATCAAACTCTACTCAGGAAGTGAGAGCCAGCTCCACTGGGACCCATAGTTTTGCTTTCTTGTCATTTAACTGGATAGTTTCCCAGGAAGACCCCTCCAGATTGGCACTGTCCCAGAAAAGGAGGGCTTGTTGTGGAACACTGCTTCCTTAAAATTTTCTTATTATCTAAAACTACTTCTGAAACTGAGTAGGGAAAAGCATACTTTCCCAGGGATTTAGAGGTTTAAGTCTTTGGAAATGGGACAGGTCTTTTAGGCCCACTGCTTGACACCCTTGAGAAGCAGGTATGTTTGTTCCCAGAAAAGACTTGGCAGCTTGACTGGCTGAGGGATAGAGATAACACTAAACTGTATTCAGATGATCAAAGCTAGTTTAACTAGCTTGAACCTCATCATTCATTCATCCCTTTGGCCATTACCATGGTGAAACCAACTGCAGTACGGTCAGTGGTCTTTCTTCTGCTGGCATATGAATGTGTTCTGACCTTTTCTACTTAAGAATTCTGTTTCAGAGTTCATTTCTTGAGCAACTCCAACATTATAAAAATATTAGTAATGCAAGCAGCATGAAATTTTACATCCCACCCAAAAGCTGAACTGCTGTTAGAGACTAACTCGCTGACTTCAAGGTTTCCATTAGGACCACATTGGTTCTAAGGATTGAAGACTGGAATGATCCTAGGAATCTGGAATTAAATGAGTCTGTCTTCCCTCAGCCAACTCTGTTTAATGCTCTTGTGTTTGTTTCCCATTTTTTCCTTATGATAGTCTGTCTCAAGACCAAGGTGACTCAAGGAAATACCAGACTACCCAGAGTTACTATGATCCTCCTCTGCCTCCACCCTCTTCAACTTCCCCTGGTCTTCACATACCCCTGGAGCTAGTCTGGAAATGTCCTTTCTTCTGGAGATACAGAAGTAGAATTTGGTAGATGGCTATTTACACCATTAAATTTGAACAGAGACTCAGCCCATTGAGTCTAGTTCTTCAGAGGCCATTTCTTTGCACTTTTGCAAAAGTGCCACACACGTGACTATTCTTATTTATAAGGAAGACTATAAATGCTGAAAATTCCACTAGGCTACTAAGTTCTTTTGCTTGCCCAGTTCTGATGGTTATAGTAATTAATTGGATCTCTTTAGCAAAAGATTCAGACCTTACCTCATCTTATGTCCAGCAGATTCCATTAGACAGATACCTGGACTTTTGCCTATTATGTTCTTAGACCAAAAATCATAACCTGCTGTTTCTCAGCAAAGCCTTGCTCTCTGTGGAGCTTACTATGTGCTGGTACTTTTAACACTCTGCCTCACAATAGTGAAGAGACTCACTCCAAACAGAAAAGGAGCCACATGGGCTTCTAAGTTAGGTTGCCAGTGTTGCTGCCCATGATGAGCTATTTGCCTCTGAGTTTCAGATGACCTCCCTTCCTCTCTGGGGACCCTGTGTCATCAACTATTAAGAATAAGGAGGCTCAGGCCTCCTGTTTGGATTATTTATTAGTGTTGGAATCTGACCATTATTCCCTCTACCCTTGGAATCAGAGCAAATGTGTCTTCTTTCCTTCAGCCTCTCACCTTAGATGCATCCTAGCTATCAGGAGACATGGGAAAGAAAGCTAATTATCTCTTTGTATGTGACCCTCGCCTATGGGGATACATACCATTTTATCTACAATGAATTCATGCTAGTTTCAAGGTCTTTTTGCCTTCTTAAGAGAAATATTCAGTTTCTTTTTCCTCATCAAGAAAAAAAATTCATCTAGTTTGCCTTCCCTCTGCCCTCCCAACTGCCCATCCTACCTTCCCACGTGAGCATGGCTCTCTATGGCCACACACTCCTGCAAAGCTTTTTTGCTGCTTGGCTTTTACTGAACAGATCTGAAATTGCTGCTCAAAATTAACTTTGTCATGGTTAAAATAAATCAAAATGCATTGTTGCATTAAGCTTTTTTAATAAAGGAAAATTATGGAAAGAAAATAGGCAACACCAGCAAATTATATGTGGATAAGTCCTAAACTATATATACATATATATAAAAATAATCATCTAGTTCTATCATCTTACTAAAAGGAACAAAAACCTCTAAGGATCGCCATTTCTGAGAAGCTCTTGGAAATCTTTATGTCTGAGTGATTGTATTAGATCAGCAATAATGATTATGTAATCTCAAAATACAAATAAAATATTCTTAAAATGGATTCTTGTCTTGAGAGTATTCCTTCTGTGAACTAGGAATTCAGAAATGAAGTCTCTGGACAATGAACTAGCCAGCCTCTTATAGGGCAAGGATATGAAAAGCCAAAGCAGTTACGACTAGCATATTAGAGTGAACCATAACTTGAAACCCCTATTCCATGCTGGACCACTGCACTAATAGCTTGTCCTCTCCCCAGCAACCACGTCCTGGCTGTGTTTGTAAAGAATGTGCCTTCTCAGAACCACTACCCTGGGGAGTTGAGGCTTTAGGCTTATTAAGGTAGAGAAACTAAAGGATGGTTCTAGGTCCCTCAAGCCCTCTCTATGGCCTGCCATTAGCTGGAGAGTACAGGAAATTAATATCCCCAGTTTGGAACCAAAGGACCCAGATACCCAGGACCTAATTACAACCAGCCAAAGGGAAGAGATAAATGAGTCACGAAGGTTTTATTCTAATTCAGGTTACCTAGAAGATGAATCCAATCACCTCAACTTCCTCAACTATCAGGATAGCCATCTTTGGGTTGCTTTCTGATAGCCATTTCCTTTAACTGACAACCTAAACTAATTGTACCTAATATATGCAAGGTGTTTTTTTCCCTATCAGTATCTTCTGCCACTTTGATTTCTGTTTATTTAAACTAAGGGCCACTGGGTTAGAATAGTTTGGGCAGTTGGTAGTGGCTCAAAGCTGGTGCCATTCCAGTTAAGAGGAGAATGCTGCTAGCAGCTAGTAATAAAGCCTATTGAGTCAACTGGCAGGATTTGTTCCCTTCCAGCAGGGCGTGACACCTCTTTTGTGAAGAATGGAAACTTGGGTACTTGGGTCTTACTTTCAGACCCACAGGATTAGACCAGCTACACACTGCTGTGCAAGTGTCTTCACCTCACAGTATTGTGGAGAGAGCTTGGACTTTGAATCAGTTTAATTTGGGTTTGAATTCCAGCTCTGCCATTTACAGGTTGTGTAACTTGGCCAAATTATATACCCAATCAAAGCCCTAGTTTTCTTGCCTGTGAAATAGATAATGCATATCTCTTAGGGTAAAGATTTAATGACCTGTTGTGTAAAAAGTACTGCTTACAAAACCTGGCACATACTGCTTACTGCATAAACATTAATTCCTTTTCTCATTCTAGGGCCCTACAGCCTCCATTGAACTATTACACCCACACATGCCCTTTATGGGGAAAGAAGGGTGTTCTATCCTTTTTCTACTGTATTATCCTGGCTGCCTAAAACCCTCAAAAACAAGGTACTTGAAATCGTCCTGCATCTTATTTTTAAGTTGTCTCAGTGCCAGGTGCTATCTACTTAAGTATTTGACCTCCATGGATTAGAGTGCTTAAATGAAAAGGAGGTATGTGACTAGTAACAATACCTAATCTATACCTCTAACCCTCTGCCAGCAACCTGAGTTTGGGAATAAAACCCGAGTTGCAGGACAAGGGAAATTGGTAGTGTTGGGTATTGGGGTTTTTTTGTTATTGTTGTTCTTTTGGAACTAGAGATTGAACCCAAAGGTGCTTTACCACCAAGCTACATTCCCCAGTCCATTTTATTTTTTGTTTTGAGACAGGGTCTCACTAAATTGCTTAGGGCCTAAGTTGCTTAGGCTGGTCTTGAACTTGCGATCACCCTGCCTTGCTCCCCAAGTTGCTTCCCAAGTTGCTGGGTGCACTACTACACCCAGCTGGTAATGTAGGTTTTAAAATAACCCAACACTGGAGCCATCTTTGCAACATGAAAAGACATATACACCAGACCTGATTAATTAGCTCCCAGATATATTTGTGAGTGCCTCTGTGGGCAATGGTATTGATGACTGTCATTCTTTCATTGACAAAAAAGCTAAAAGAAAATTTATGTGCCAATTCCATGGCCAATAGTTTCAAGTTTTCAGTTAATCTGTGGCTTCTTGTTACTCCTTGCAGTCCCCCCCCACCCCCGCTGTATCTTCCTATATGTGACAAGTTCTGTCATATCTGTTGATTCTTTGCAATTTCCCCAGCACCAATTTTTCAGATCCCTTCTTTGAAAGTAAAGCCAGGTGGAGCTCTAGGTTCAGCAACTGGCTTTAGAGGCCAGAGGGGACAGAAGAGCTGTCCTTAGTTCTGCTCCCAATAGATTCATCTCTGCCCTTTGCCCTGGGGATAGGCAGGAAAAGGAACAAAACCTCAAAATTGACTACTGGTGGGGATTTCTGCCTCTGGTGAGGATACTACTGATGTAGTAGGCTCTCAAAAGAATATAAAGTTCTGGGACTATCAATCCTGGAGGTCTGACTGCTTAGGAGAGATAATGAGAAGAACACTAGATAATGAATTCTTTTTAGTAAGAAACTTAATGGGCTGTGCTGTGGCAGGTTTATCACACTAAAGCAGTGATGAGCTAGGTGTGGGCTGTGAATTTTAATGCAGAGCATAAATTTTTAAGAATTTAACAAATTCTTCTCTGAAAAAAATTCAAAATCAATTTAGGCCTTGAGCCAATGACTTTCTTGGAAATTCACATCAGCTCAAGTCTGAAAACTAGGGAGTCTCAATAGGGGATTTTGCTCCTCAGGACATCTGCAATATCTAGAGACAATTTTGGTTGTCACAATTAGAGAATACTACTGGCATCTACTTAGGGGAGGTCATGCATCCTACAATGCATGGGACAATCTCTCATAATATTTTTTCAGCCCCAAATGTCAATAGGACAGAGGTGGTGAAACCCTGTGTTAAACCTACATAAATGAAGTATACAAAAATGAATGAAACTTGGCCCTACTCCCAAGAAGCTTATACTCACATTGGGGTAGCCTTGGGAATAGGAGAGGAATGAGAAGATGGGTGTGGTCAGTAAGGACATGTAGGGGACCATGGAGAGAAAGGAACCCAGAAGTCTCCAAAGGGTGTTTTCTCGTGCCTGCCTTGATCTGTCACTTACCAACTGGCGAAGGGAAGAGTGAGGGAGAGAGAGATGGTAAAAAAAGGAATGGAGTTATCACTAAGATATGGAAAGGGGGAATAATTCCTTTGGGAAACGCTAAGATTTGGGTCAAGGCAAAGGGAGGTATCAAAAAGGCGTCTTTCTGAAGGAGGAGGAGGTGATAACTA
Organism: Xerus rutilus; assembly: GCA_028644305.1. NCBI lineage: Eukaryota > Metazoa > Chordata > Mammalia > Rodentia > Sciuridae > Xerus > Xerus rutilus. The sequence goes on along the minus strand of CM053407.1, from coordinate 22,088,921 downwards.
ACTAGAATGTTTAAGGAAGAACCGAAGTCAACCAAGTAAACAAGTTTCTTCAGAGAACAACATAGGCAGGACTCAAACAAAACGCAAGATATACCTTGGCAACTGCTTGCAAGGTGTACTCTGTGGGTACCTGTTTCCTCATCAGTAATAATTGATTCTTGAGCATAACCTGTCGGAGAGAGGCGTGACCGGTACCTGTAAAGTGCCTAGTGTAATGCCTGCCTGGCACCAAGCACACGGTTCAACAAGTCCTCAAATCCTTTCCTACAGCAACTGGGCTCTGGATAGTGGTTTGGTTCCACCCATTCCCTTCCGTCTGCTTGTCTGGGGCTTCCATTACCAAGTCAGAACTGCCAAAAAATATTTGCCGCAAGCTGCTTTTTGGATAAATTCTGGAGAAGGCAGAACATACAACCCTCATTGCCTCTAGTAGAAGGATCTCATAAGCAAAGGAAGGAAAGGGCTGGGGGGGGGGGGAGGTGCTTGCTGTCTATTCACACCATGAGTAAGGTGCCTGTACAGCAGAGAAGGGAGGATAACCAGGAGCAGCCCTCAAAGCACCAAGCCTACCCCTCAACCCTCAGTCTCCCAGCCAGCCCTCACTCCGGGAGGGTTGCGTTCTCTTCAGAAAGCTTCCTGAGAGATCGAATCCCTCCACCCGGCGGTGCCACTCTTCCCCTGCGACTACGCGGAATGTGGGACGTAGGCAGCAGTCAGGATTTGGGGGTCGGGATTGTGGTAATGGTTGCAGACGCAGTGGGGCAGGGGGCGGTGACCAGAGCTTCCGGAAAATGTCTATTTGGAAAGGGGAGAGTGCTGAGAAGCATCAAGCGAGAAGCGAAGACATAAACCACCTTAAGGTCAAGGCCCAGTGGAGGGAGGTGGAGCGGGGAGCCACCTAAGAGTGTCTAGCTACCAGCAACGCCGCACAAATTTAAAAAATAAGAAAAGAAAAGGTGGGGGGGGAGGGTGAAAATATTCCTTCAAAGAGCCCCCACCTCCTCCAAGTCCCGCTCCGACCGGTCCAACAGCCAATCGCGCAGTGGGGTGGGGCCTCTGGGAGCGGCCGCAGCCAATAGCGGTGGAGGGGCGGGGCCTGGCTCCGGGCGCGCGGCGGCGGGGTCGCCCCGGGCTGAGATAGCTGAGGCGCACCGCTGACCAGCGGCATGGAGGACCTGGCTATGCCCGGGGCCGGGGGACTGCCCACTAATGGCAATGGCAACGGCAACGGCAACGGCGGCGGCAAAGGGAAGCCGGCGGCACCCAAGGGCCGGGAGGCGTTCCGCAGCCAGCGGCGGGAGTCGGAGGTGAGGAGTCCGGAGAGCCTTGGTTGGGGCTGGGAGACGCCTACGGGCGGGAAGCGGCGGCTGAGGTGATTCGGCCTCGGCCCGGGAGCCCCCGGCGCTCGCGGGCGGCCCTCCTGGAGCCGGTGCCTGCAGGGTTCGCCGCAGCGGGACTTGGTTCTGCACCGCGACCCTTCGCACGTCTTGCTGTGGGTCTTGCTTCCAAGCCCTCTGGCCTCCCCTGCCCCCTCTGGCACCTAGACGCAGCGCCGTAGCGAGCGTACCAGATACTTTTCAAATATTAATCTCACTCGGTCGCTGCAGCCCCATGAAGCAGGAATTCGGATCCGGATTTACTGGGAAGGGACAGACGCAGAGAGTTTAAGGAACTGACCTGAAGGGTGGGAGGCCGGAGCTGGTCGCGGGAGGAAAGGTCGACGAATGGGTGTCCCCTCTCCCACTCTAGGGTGCCTGTGATGGGCTCCCGGGCTGGTCCACTTTGGCCGCGGGGCTCCTGCCCTTCTCCTGCCACCCCTACCACCGGGTGGTGTTAGCAGTCTAGGGAGCATCTGCGGACATCGGGCCCTCCTGCCTGTAAGGGTTAAATGAGACAGGATTCAAGTTGGGGCTGTTTGAATGGAACTGTCCCAAGATACAGCTTAGGAGTATGAATATTTGGGTCTCTTCCTCCTCTTCTAAAAAAAAAAAATCCTAACTAGGACGACGAAAGGACTGAATTATTATCACTCCTCCACACCCTCACCCAGCCAGTTTCCATCAACTATCCAAGAGTACAATTGGATCTGAGCAGGGATCAGGAGAATAGATCAGAAACTGTCAGAGGTGGAAGAATCTTTTGGTATCGTCTGGTCTACCTCTTTCATTTACAGAGTAAAAGAGACAGAACTAACTTGCTCAAGATCAGACATCTGGCATAGTGAGTGGCTATGAACACCAAGCTTCTTGGTTGGTCAAACCAGGTTTTGAATCTCATATTACCAATTACAATCTATATGGCTTGTGGCAAATTATGGAACCTCTCTGAGCTCCAGCTTCTTCATCTGTAAAATGGGGTTAGCACTACCTACCTCAGAAGGTTGTGATAAAGTCAAAATGAGATGATGGAATCTAAAATGTTCCACACAATTCGTGTACTTAATTGGTCATTACATAGTAGCTCTTACTGTATTACTATCATCATCATCATCAAGTGGCAGAACTGGTACTAAAAGCCAGTTCTTGGTGTTCCCTCCACAGTTTACCACTGGATAGCATTTCACAGCTTCCCAAGTGATTTCAGGTATGCTTCCCATTCAGATACAGGCCAAATAGGAATTGTCTTATTCCTTTACATTTCTTTTCCCTTTCCCTCCCCAGCAATTGAGCCAGAGCCTGGCAGATGCTAAGTATGTGCTCTACCACTTAAATTTCCAGCCCCTGCTTTTTAAAAGATAGAAGTAGAGGAGGTGAAAAGACTGGCCCAAAGTCACCACCTCGTGCAGGCAGAGCTCAGCCCTCCTGTCTTCTGTATCCTATCTACATCATCTCCCTCCCTAGGGTGTGCTTCCTTCTACAGAATCGCTCAAATTTTTTTTTATTTTGGCAGGGGATGAATTATTTATTAATTCAGCAATAGATATTAATTCAGAATCTACATGTTAAGTTCTTGGTCTCACAAAGTTATTGAGGCTTTTTTATATGTCAAGCACTGTTTTAGGTATTAGGAATACATCAGTGAACAAGAAAGGTCTTTGCCCTTGTGCAGTTAACTAGAAAGTGGGGACAGGAGGCAGACAATCAGCAAATAAAATAATTTCAGAGTGATACAGTCTATGAGAGAATTAAAAAACACTCCCTACCCCTAATCCTTTCTGAAGTAGGAGGCATGTTCCCCAACTATCAAGTCATCCTTCAGGAAAAGGCTTTGAAAATACTTTGCTTTTGCCAATGAGCTCAGTGTCTGGAGACTCAGAGCTTTCCACTTGCACTACAGTTTACCTGCTGATTGTCTGCAGCTGCACTCTTCATGCCTGGAAATGAACAACTGCAGTGATCATCTCTATCTGGGCTCAATGCCTGCCAAAAGCCTAGCTGGAAAGATTAGCTTTCCTCCCCTTTCCACTGCAGCAGGATGTACCTGTCAGTACGTCCCCTATCACTACAGTACCCAGAAGTCAGATCTGCCTTTATTTTTTCCTTTTTGCTTTCCTGTGGAAGACAATCCTTAGAGATGGTTTTCTTTTTTCTCTAGGGCTTCTAGAGAATTGCTAGAAGAGAATTACTGTTGGCACAGGTCAAGGAAGTCACTGTGTTTAGAGGGCACCGTTGACCTACTCTCTTCCAAAGGCTTAGTATATGAACATCTCATGCACTAAAAAAGGAAGTTAGAGAATAATTATTTGTTTAATAAGAAGATTCATAGTCGGGTGCAGTGGCACATGCCTGTAATCCTAGTGGCTCGGGAGGCTGAGACTGGAGGATCACAAATTCAAAGCCAGATTCAGCAAAAGCAAGGCGCTAAGCTACTCAGTGAGACCTTGTCTCTGAATAAAATACAAAATAGGGCTGGGGATGTGGCTTAGTGGTTGAGTGCCTCTGAGTTCAGTCCCCCGTAAGCCCCCCGCAAAAGATTCATAATAGGTTTCACCCCCACCCATCCCCAGAACTATGAAGAAAAAAGGTAAGAAAGGAAGAAAGAGAAGAAAGGGAGGAAAAAAGAAAAAGGATTCACTCTTACACCTCTTTTAGCCAGATCTCCTTGTTTATTGATTCCCAAGGTCCTTGACAAAGTTTTAACTGTTTTGTAGGAAAATGAGGGCAACAAAGTGAGTTTTTCTAAAATTTACCTCACTATATTGAATTCAAAGGATGTATGCAATTTAAAACAGTGGTTTTCAAACCGTAGGGGGCAAACTGTAAATGGGACCAACTTTTTTTTTTGAGGAATAGGATAATAGAAAATATTAGTGCATCACATATAGTAAGGGTAAATTTTTATTCCAGTTTGTGTATGTTAGGACATGATATAAAATATATTTATCATTTTTCAAAAACATTTTAAAACACTGTTTTTAATGAGTCTATTGTGAGATTGTGTTCTTCCCATTTTTGGATTATTAAGTTTTTAAAAATTTTTTTTAGTTCTATATGGACACAATACCTTTAATTAATTAATCAATTAATTTTTTATGCGGTGCTGAGGATCAAACCCAGTGCCTCACACATGCTATGCAAGCGTGCCACCACTGAGCCACCACCCTAGCCTGGATTATTAAGTTTTTTAAGTTCCTCCTTAACAGAATAAGAATAAAACATTAACAACCCTGAGTCATTTCCCGCCTTCTACCTTTTTTTTTTTTTTTTTTTTTGGTGCCTGTAATACAAAAGTTGGAAATCTTTGTTATAATAGATTTAAACATGATTTGCCTCATTGGCAGTGTGAAAAAAAATTGTGTTGTATATATAGACAGCCACAAAAATATTCATAAGCTAGGCACAGTGGCGCATGCCTGTAATCCCAGCACTTTGGGAGGCTGAGATAGGAGAGTCGCGAGTTCAAAGCCAGCCTCAGCAACGACAAGGCACTAAGCAACTCAGTGAGACCCTGTCTCTACATAAAAAACACAAAATGGGGCTGAGGGTGTGGCTCAGTGGTCAAGTGCCCCTGAGTTCAATTCCCAGTACCAAAAAAAAAAAATCCTAAGATTTGAAAATTACCTTTATAAGAATCTTAGAAAAGATCTCAAGTATTATAATATTCTTACACTTTTTTTTTAACTTCATGGTTGGAGAATTGGTTAAGTAAACCAATAGATATCCATCCATGTATATAACTATTTAAAGTAATTGTCATAATAATATGAGAAGAATGCTACTATAATAAAATATTAAAATTATAAGTAGAGTAACCACCCACATGGTGCTGCCAAGTGCTAAGTGTTATGCTAAGTGCCTTTCCTATTAACTCATTTAGTCTTTATATCAACCCTATGAAGTAAGTCCTATTATTCTCGTTTTACAGATGAGAAAACTGAGCACATCATTTTCCAACAATTCCGTGACACAAACTGGATATTCTACATTTCAATTCAACTCTGATACTACCCAGAGTTAGCACACACCCTACAAGTTAAGTTCTCAGTCTCACAAAGCTGCCCCGACTTTAGATACCAGCCCCAAGTGGGATCCCCTGGTTATGTACACTTTCACCTGGCCAACTACAGATTCAAATGTTTCTATGACCTCCCACTTTCAGGTTTGATAATTTGCTAGAATGACTCACAGAACTCAGGAATGTACATACTTATTATTATAATTTTTAAATAAAAGATACAACTTAAAAACAGCCAAATGAAAGGTATGGGACTGAGGTAGTATGGAGCATCTATGCCCTCTGTAAGGGAACCATACTCCTAACACATCTATTTATTCACCGACCCAAAAGCCACCTAAGTAGTTGTTTCATGGTTTTCATATGGAGTTTCATTTCTTAGGCATGATTAAACCATTGACCATGTGACTGAAATCAGACCGTAGTCACCACAACTCAAGTAGGAGTGGTGCCAAGTTATACCTTCAAAGCACACACTTGGTTATTCTGGCAGAGCCAATTCCTCCCTTGAAACTAAGACCCTTCATGAATCACCTCATTAGCATAACTTCTGACATGGTTGGCAGGGGCTCATTATGAATAACAGACAGTCCTATCAGGAAGTTCTAAAGATGTTAGGAGCTCTGTGCCAAGAACCAAGGGCAAAGATGAAATATATTTTTTATATCACACTGAGGCACAGAGAGATTAACTTGCCCATGATCACATAGTATATGGCAGCTAAGATTCAAAATTTTAAAGTTGTGTAAAAGTATGCTAGAAGAAAATACCCACAAAATGCTTAGGATTATGTTAAAAGTATTTTAATAGGATTATATATGCAACATCATAGGAAATCTAGCCTTTAATGCAACTTAGAGTGGGAATGCTTCCTCTTTTGACAACCCTAAGTTGTGGAATATTAGGGCTGAAGAAACTCTTTGTAAATGAGGAACTGTGATACACAGCATGAGACATGCCCCAAATCGTACAGAGGTTTAATGACAGAACTAAGGCTGGAATCCATTGCTCTTCTTATTCTCTTGTTTTTGTCCATCCCATTTTTCTAGATATCAGTTAGAAGCTCCTCTGGACCATGTTTATGTAGATTACATATAGGTAGAGGCTGTAGCTTCCATATCTGCTCACAATCATGTCCTTTACCCAGACTTTCTGATTTTGTATAGGAATCCTCAGTCCCTTTTTATACCAAGCCTCAAGTTTTAGCTTGGAAAAATGTACTTCTCAGGTGAAAGAGCCAAATAGGACTTTGTAATTGATTCCCTGAGCTAACCTTGGCCTCCAACAGGGGATGAAGGTGAAATGAAAGTATAAATTTCCCTTTGCAAACCTTTTCCCCAAGTTACCTCAGTTACCAGAAATAAATTTTCCATTACAGGGCTCTGTGGACTGCCCCACTCTGGAGTTTGAGTATGGAGATGCAGATGGGCATGCAGCAGAGTTGTCAGGTATGAAGTATATGGGTCACTAGCAAATGGAACAATAACCAGGAGGAGAGGAAGGGGCCTGTGATCTCTGGCCGCTTCTCTGGTCTCAGCAAGTGGCTGTTGAACAAAGGCTCTTCTCTGCATTACTTTTTCTATGCATTCTCTAGTGGTAATTATCTCTTTGTTTGCTTTCATATTTTCTTTTGTGAATTCTCCTTGGCTATAGTATTCTTAATTCTGCTCACCCTTATTTATTTTGTTCTGATACACTCTCAAATCAGTTTTTTCTCCACTTCCCATCAATCTTCTCTCTTTTCCTGTCTTTGTATGCCCATTCTTTCTGCTACCCTCTCTTTATCCCTCTCTCTCTCTCTCTCTCTCTTGTCTTTTACACTTCCATCTTTCTACCTTCTACTAATATGTGCCCTTTGTGAAAATCTCAGCAATGTCTAAAGAAAACTCTAGACAGCTGGCCAGCTGAGCAAAACTGGACATGTCACCTGCATCCATCATAGCAGAGCTCTGCCTTTGAATGTTTGTGAGTTGGAGTTAAGTGATCCCATTCTTCTTTGGGCTGCTTGTATGTCTGGCAGATTTTTAGCTTAGGGTAAACGTGACCTCACATTAAGGGCCTCAGTGTTACAAGTGTTATGAATGTTAATTATTAATAAATGAGCTTTCAGTGGAGATGATGTGAAAGTTAAATATTCTGTCACATGGAAGTGACACTTTGAAACATACTTTTTCAGAGGAAAAAGACAAATATTTTAAAAGAAGTTCCTGTGAATAAGCACAGGGAATAAATTTTGTGATGAGTGACAGAAATACAGGGCTGTTTAATAATGAACAATGGATTAGAATCCAGAATGTGTATGTTTATATGTATTTGTGTATATATATAGAGAGAGGGGTGGCCAAAGAAGAGATGTACAACCCAGTATAGATATGAACAAAGAATATGAATTCATAGAAGAGAAAACTTAATGGTCAGTAATTATATGAGTATCTGGGGTATATAATTCAGTGGTTGAGTGTTTGCTAGCATGCAATCAATTCCCAGCACCACAGAAATAAACATATGAAAAGATGTTCAGCTTCAGTAAATAGGGAAAGGCAAAATCATAAGATATTACTTTATAGTATTCAGATTGCAAAACTAAAAAGCCCGAGGTTGGTGAGGATGCAAAGAAATGAGCATTTTTCTGCACTGCTATGTCTAGCCGTATGGGGAAGTTGAATATAAAATTGGAAGGCAATTGGACTTGAGCTTACTGTCCTCCTGCCTTAGCCTCCTGAATTACTGGGGACTATAGGCATTTACCACCATGCTTACCTAGATAAAATCTTTTCAAATATAATGTGTTGTTTAAAGTGCATACAGGTCATATCTAATAAAGTTGAAAATATGTATCTATTATTACCCAGTTCCATTAGATGTATATTCTAAAGAACCTTACACTTGGGCACAAGAAAATGTACAAAGATGTTTATTATAGTCTTGTTTATAATTTTGAAAAATTGAAATCAATCTAAAATGCCATCAGTAGAGGAATAAACTGTAGCATATCAGTGTAGTAGTCTACACTGTAGCCATTAATATAGTTGATCTGTATCAACATGCTTCTATATCAATAAATGCTAAAAACAAAAGTTGGTGGAAAGCAGTGACAACATAATTTATACAATATGATACTGTTTTAGATAAAAACTTTTTTGGTACTTGGGATTGAACTCAGGGGTACTCTACCACTGAGCTACATCCCTCAACCTTTTTTATTTTTTATTTTGAGTCAGGGTCTCACTAAGTTGCCTAGGCTGGACTCAAACTCCCTATCCTACTTTCTCAACCTCTTGAGTTACTGGGATTACAGGTGTGCATCTCTAGATAAAACTTCTTTAAAATGAAACAATATCATATGATGTTTACAGGTACATACATATGTAGTAAAAGTATAAAAGTGGACATGTGAAGGATATATGTCAATTTCATTATAATGATTACTGCTAGAAAGGGGAATAAAAACTGAGAAGCAGTCTAAAGCAAATATAGGAAATGTTAACATTTGTTTAATCTGGGTAGAAGATACACAGGTGTCTTAAATGTGTTTTTACTTATCTGTATATGAAATTTTGCGCTCTAAAATTTAAAAAATAAGAACTTTTAAAATAAAGCCCAGTACCTAAGAGCCTTGCTCACTTTTCTCCTATTCAAGTACTAACCAGGTCCAATGCTCTTAGTTTCCAAGATCATATGAGATTGAGCACATTCAGGGTGGTATGGCCATGGACAAGCCTTGTTCACATTTCTGACTGGGTTTGTGGTGCTCTATTTGATCCCCACCACTGCAAAAAAAAAAGAAAAGAAAGAAAAAAAGAAAAGTAAGTCACAGTGAAATCTTTGCCTACCTGCATGTGCCTGTAGTCGCAGCTACTTAGAAAGCTGAGGCAGGGGGATCATTTGAGCCCAGAAGTTCAAGACCAGCCTGAGCAACTTAGTGAGACTGGTTCAAAAAATATATAAGACATATTATATCCAATATAATCTCCACATTCTCCACTAATGACTGAAGTATTTAAGATTCAAAGATGAAATTTGCTTCTGGTCACTCCCAGGTTCTGGAACTTGGGCCTCAAAAGCTCTGACTCCCAGACAAGGTGTTTCTCATTAGATAGATGACTAAAACGGGGGTAGGGAATAGAGATTTTAAGGAACTCTGGTCAATCACCTATTGATTTTTTAAAATTTCAGTTCTTTATCTTCCATAAGACAAGGGTACAGGTAGAATGTTCTATAGTTTGTGTGTTCGTAGGAATGAACATTTTTTTTCTCGAGCTTTTTACATTTTATATTAGAGGTTACTGTCAGTGAAATTAGGTTTTCCTGAGCATAATAGCCCTTTGGCAATCATAACTGCTTTCTACATGGTTTACTACCCAGGTGGCCATGAACAGAAACCTAAACTTCTGTACCTTTCAAGGAAACACAGCACGGAGAGAGTGAACTGGTTCCAATCCTGAAGAGCAATCAGCATGTATTTTTTCAGTCCTTTTCCTGGCTTCCTGAACACAAGGATCTTGCCACTAAATTTCAGGAGTTGTGTTGCCTTTCTCTTCACTGGAGATAGGATGATTCCATTCTGGGTTGACAAAGCAAAATGGGTTACAGCCCTAAGAAACAGGAGGGATGACATTAAACCTTCTGTGCTCCACCCCTCCTCCTGGCCCTCACCAAATGTTGAAGGCTGCCTTCTCTGCTGCAGCAGCCAGCTGGCAGGAGGAGGACAGGTTTGATGGTTTAATCACCCAGGGACACAAGTGGCTATTTTTAACTGCTCTGAAAGGAAGGAAGCTGGCTCTAGATTGAATTGGACACAGGAATGTGTTGGTAGTTCAACTCTTTCATGCCACCCCTTCCACCTCAGTACCCCTGCTGTTTTGTTGTTGTTGTTGTTTGGTACTGAGGATTGAACCCAGGGCTTAACCACTGAGCAACATCCCTAGCCCTCTAATTTTTTAAATTTGAGACAGGGTCTCACTAAATTGCTTAGGGCCCTTCTGAGTTGCTGAGGCTGGCTTTGGCTGGCTTTGAACTTGTATGATCCTACAAGTTCTACCTCAGCCTCCCCAGTTGCTGGGATTATAGGCATGTACCAATGCACCTGGCCTCAGTCCCCTTCTTTAGGGTCTCCCAAATATGACTCTGTTCTGTTTTTCCTGCCACAGAATTGTATAGCTACACTGAGAACCTGGAATTTACCACTAATAGGAGATGCTTTGAAGAAGATTTCAAGTCTCAAGGTAATCCCAGACCCATATTCATACAGACATGATTTTTTCCCTCCATGATATCCCAGTCTGATCTAGTAAAAGGCTATAGCAAAATATAATTCTTCATCTCCCTCCCCCATAGCCACATAGACTTCCCTGCTGTACATGGAATATAGAATTCTCTATATCTCAAATAGAGAGGTCATGGGGTAGAAGCAAGAGAATCCTGAGCTGGGCTTCTTTCCCTGGTATAAGGGTCCAAGAGAGCGGAGGGATGGTAAGGCAAGGCTGGACTAGTGCCCTTTTGCCTGATGGAACCTCGTGCCTAGCTTAGTCTTTGACATTAATGTTTAACCTCTGCCTCTAGCTCTGCCCCACTCTCAATAGCAATTTTTTGTGCCCACACTGATACTTTCAGATCTCCATTTCCTTACTTGGTAAAAGGCATTCAATTTTCAATTCAATAAATGTGTGATGAGTATCTGTTGTATTAGATGCAGGAATAAGGGCAAAGGTAAATTTGCAGCTTCTACAAAGAGGTTATGGTTTGGTAGCAGTGGGAAGGTATGTACAAAACTAGTTGAGGCTAAGAGAAAATACTATATGTCATAGAAAAATAAAATATTTTAGGAGTATCATCTTTGGCTGGAGCATTAATGTAAAAGAGGTCATCTTGTATTAGGCCTGTAAGGATGATTAGGATTTATGTATGGATGGAGATAGCGGGAACTCCTTGAGGAAAAGCAGAAAAATAGGACAGAATAGGCTGTGTGTGTGTGTAAGATTGAGAAAATTTTGAAGATGAGGCTACAGAATAGGTTCAGCACAGAACATTTTGGGTCCTTTTCCCATTCCTTTTTCGTTCTTAGCTAAATAAGGAAACTTTTGGGTTGGAGGTATAGTTTGGTGGTAGAGCACTTGCCTAATGTGTGAGGCCCTGGATTCTTTTCCTCAGCACTACAAAACATAAAAAATAAGGAAAACTTTTGGAGAAAAGAACATTGGAGGCTGAGATCAGAGGTGCTATCAGGAGCCTTTCTGGGAAGGGTTGGCAATAGCCAATACTGGATATATATGGTTTTTTATTCCCAGTGCAAGGGAAAGAATGGCTGGAGTTGGAAGAAGATGCCCAAAAGACCTATGTGATGGGACTTCTGGACCGACTGGAAGTGGTCAGTAGGGAGCAGCGACTGAAGGTGGCCAGGGCTGTTCTCTATCTGGCCCAAGGTGAGTACCCATCCTTACTAGCTAGAGACAAATAGAGGCTGAGGAGTGAAGTGAAGCAGACTGTGCTAGGAAAGCAAATTCCGCTTGCCTCTCAAGGACACATCTTGCCATGGGCTAGGAATAACCCATACTTAACAGGAAGATAAAGAGATGGTGTTGGGTAATATTCTGGATCCCCTGGGATTTGCCCTTATCAGGCATGTCAGAATTTCTTATGGGTTTCTTTTTTCCTAATTTGGACTGTAAGTGTATATGAAGATTAGCAAGAGAGTCAGTGGCCAAAGCGACAGTGTACCACCAACTAAGCATGGAGACTTCTTTCACTTGTGTCCCGGCCCCAACACTGAAGGGAGGCAGGAGTATATCACAGACTCACACATGGACCCTCTGCATGGTTTCTCGTTGGCATTTTGAAGATTCAAGCCAACATAGCAGCAGGAAGGGATGCTGTGAGTAATTTGGTGATGATCAGAACTAAATGAGATTAATTGAGGAATGCTTTCCAGAAGAGACCTGTTAGCCAGGTGTTGGAAAGGGAAATGAGATAGCCTAGCTGGAGTAGTGAAAATAAGCCCTGAGATCATAAATATGAGGATTTTTAGCAAACCAACTAGTTGGGAGCTAAAAAATTATAAAAGAAAAAATAAATGGAGAAGAGGATGGACATTGAGTAAAGACTATAACAAATAAGGTGGTGCCACCCTCATCTCTTGGGTTTAATGCTCTGGCTAGTGGCCAGTACAGAAGTCTTTTTGACTAAAGGCATTCTCTGCAGCCCACACAAGGCAGCCAGGAAGTATAGGTAATTAATATGCTTCCTGAGTCCAGCAGACCTCATAAAATGACTGACAGTAGGGAATAGATGAAAAGCCTGATTATCTTACCCCTCTTGGATGGAATAACTCTCAGTTGTTTTATAGAGTTTCCAGAGATTCCTCTGGGGTTGAATGGTTTTGGCTGCCTTCTCTATATCATTTCCCTGCTCTTCTACTGATGATTCCCAAATAAACTACATGCATTTCAATCCTTATTTATCTCAGGATCTGTATCTGGGGGAACCCAAACTTAAGACTCTCCCTTGTTGAGTACATTGGACCTAACCTGGAGACTCTCCCCTTACTCATTTGATGAAGTTCTTAGGGGTCCTGCCCTACCTCTGTTAGCCTATTTATTAGGCAGAGTGTTAGAGAAAAGCCTTAAGATCACGGGACTGGGTGGAAAGAATTGGGATACCTGTCCCCCCTCAACCCCTATGGCAACTGTGTGGTCCTTTAGGCACTTTTGGGGAATGTGATTCAGAGGTCGACGTGCTACACTGGTCCAGGTACAACTGCTTCCTGCTCTATCAGATGGGGACCTTCTCGGCCTTCCTGGAGCTACTCCACATGGAAATCGAGTGAGAAGCCTTAGGGGAGGGCTGGCCTAGATAACCCTCTTCTTTGATGGGACCTCATGTGCTATGCTGATTTCCTTAATAGAGACACCTGCAGGACTGGGTCTACTCAGCTCAAAGCTAACTGAAATTTCCTTTCCATCTAGCTGTTTCCTAATATTCTGTCCTCCATTCTTGAAGTTGGGTTCAGCGGCAGCTTTTGCCCCAACTACAGCTTCAGTCTTGGGTTTCAGTGGTTTCAGCTATCCTGGTTGAACTCCCTTTTTATCTAAGTACCTTCTCAGCCAAACTCTGGAATTCATGAAGGAAGCTGTTCCACCTTCATGAGCATAACCTAAGAGGAACAGGACCAATTCCTATCATTGTGCCCAATTCTTCCTTCATGGTTTATAGCTCTAGAGGTGGCTTTATCTGCTGCTACTATAGTCACCCCTCATTTTGTCTCATGTCTGTCACCCATGAGTTTTAGATATGGTAAAATCTACTTCTTATTCATCAGGTATTGCTTAGCATCTATTTTGTGTCCTCCACTATGCAAGGCATAGTAGGGATCACAGGAGGAATGGATATCACAGAACCCACCTTGCCTGTCTTCACCACAGATGAAGGTTTGCTGAGGTAGCAAGGGAATTCTATGGGCCTCTTTACCTTAGACCAGTTTCATTAGTGGCTAAATAGCCAGGGAATGACAGGTGTTCTTGTTTATGTGCATGATAAGTGGGAACATAGGAAGAAAGTAGGGCTTATGGATTTCTGTTCTCTTCTCCTCATGGCAGCAACAGCCAGGCCTGTAGCAGTGCCCTTCGGAAACCAGCTGTCTCCATTGCTGATAGCACAGAACTCCGGTGAGTGAGACTGACTGTGAGCTTTGGGACAGGGATATGTTTAGCACCAGATTACCCTTTCTCCAAATCCTAGAGCACTAGGAAGTTGCCCTTTAACAACTCTTCTTGGGTTGGACTCCCACTAGGGAGGTTTCCCATCTCTGGGGTCTCTGGCTACAAGCTGGGAACTATCTTGGAAACCTCACGTGACCCTTCTGTAACACCAGGGTGCTGCTGAGTGTCATGTACCTAATGGTGGAAAATATCCGTCTGGAGCGAGAGACAGACCCCTGTGGGTGGAGGACAGCACGGGAGACCTTCCGCACTGAATTGAGTAAGAAGTGGCTGCGCTCGAGAAAAGTTTGGGATGGAGTGCTAATGATGGAGGGGAAGCAGAAGATCTGCCCAGGAAAGGAACACAGTCCTTTTATATTTTCTTTTTCTTTTTAAAATTTACATCCTTCCTTTTGGGACAGATACTACATGGACTAGGCTTGATTGTCCATTCCCCAGTGTCTATGAGCTAGGACTAGTCATATAACTTCTCTATGCCTTATTTTACATGCTTAGAAGTGGGGATAGCTATTCCTTTCCCATTCCATGAATCCCACATGAAAAAATGAGTTGGACCTCTTTGAAAACTGAGGTTTTTTCAAATGTAAGTTGGTATGGTCATCTGACAGGGAGAGGATATGAAGGCATATGAGATTTTTCTTTTTTTGTACCAGGGATTGAACTCAGGGGCACTCAACCACTGAACCACATACCCAGTCCTATTTTGTATTTTATTCAGAGACACGGTCTCACTCAGTTGCTTAGCCTTGCCGTTGCTGAGTCTGGCTTTGAACTCGTGATCCTCCTGCCGCAGCCTTTTGAGCTGCTGGGATTACAGGCATATGCCACCATACCCGGCTGGCATATGAGATTTTTAAAATACATTTATTGATGTGGGACAGTGAAATGTGACCCATGAAATACCTCAAGTCCTTCAACTAGAAAACAACATCTTCATTACTATTATTTCTACTTTGGCATTTATCCTCAAAGCATCACTCTCAGCTCTTGAGGCCAAGCCATTTTACCTCCATAGCCTCCCTTTATGCTCTTGAGGGCCTTCCCTCTGGGTCTCACTAAGACTCCTTCTCAGGACCAAGGACTCTGGAATTCTTCAGAGTAGGCAAGCACTTTCCTTAGTGGGTCCAAAATCAGAGATACAGGGCAGGGTTTTAGCTACTTCATCCCCACTTTCTCACTTGCCTTTCTTTACGTCTCCAGGCTTCTCCATACATAATGAGGAACCTTTTGCCCTTCTGCTCTTCTCCATGGTCACCAAGTTCTGCAGTGGCCTGGCTCCCCACTTTCCCATAAAAAAGGTCCTTCTTCTGCTCTGGAAAGTGGTCATGGTGAGTCACCCATCCTTCCCATTCCATCTCATCAGATCAGCAATGCCTCACCTCAATTTCTTCTAGTCTAATTCCAGGAGCTAGAGCTAGGCAGCAAAATGGGCAGCTATTAGTCAACAGCTAAGAAGACGAGGCAACAAAGCCATCTTAAAGACATCAGATATTCTATATCAGAGCAGGTTACTGTTTCTATAACCTGAATGGGAGAAGCCACTCCATGAGCTGGGGTATTAATGGCATCTTCCCCTTATAGAGCTAATGTTTCATGGAATGAACACTGGCTGAAAATTGGGAGATCTAGTTCTACTGATTCTACGGAAACTTGAGCAATTCTGTGTCTCAATTTCTTTAGCTATAAAATGTTGGGGCTAGTACCTTGTACTCCCTCCAGATAAACAAAGGATTTGGTTTTTAAAAAATGAAGTCCTTGTAAGTATTTTATTGCAAGTATATTCAACTGATCTTCATCTCTGGCTCCCATCTCACAGGAGTGCCTGATCAACATACCCTTTAGGCAGGCCTCATAGGGGGAACTGTCTTTTGACTGCAGAGGAAATTAATTTTGTGAGTTCATTACTTAGTGAGGCCCTAAACAACTTACTAAGACCCTGTCTCAAAATAAAAAATAAAAGCCGGGCGCAGTGGCGCAAGCCTGTAATCCCAGTACTTAGGGAGGCTGAGACAGGAGAATCGCGAGTTCAAAGCCAGCCTCAGCAATGGCGAGGCGCTAAGCAACTCAGTGAGACCCTGTCTCTACATAAAAACACAAAATAGGGCTGGGGATGTGGCTCAGTGGTCGAGTGCCCCTGAGTTCAATCCCCAGTACCAAAAAAAAAAAAA
>CM053407.1:22052551-22072145 GCA_028644305.1 Xerus rutilus | reverse complement strand
TTTTTTTTTTTTTGGTACCAGGGATTGAACTCAGGGGCACTCGACCCCTGAGCCACATCCCCAGCCCTATTTTGTGTTTTATGTAGAGACAGGGTCTCACTGAGTTGCTTAGTGCCTCGCCATTGCTGAGGCTGGCTTTGAACTCGCGATTCTCCTGTCTCAGCCTCCCTAAGTGCTGGGATTACAGGCGTGAGCCACCGCGCCCGGCTCAAGTGGGAAATTTTTAAAAAGCAAGATTCATTTTCTGTTTTTTCAGAGGAGGCTCCCAGGAACCCCCTTTCTAACTTCTGTTTCCAGCCCTGGATCAGTAAATAATGTTTTATCCTGACCTCTGAGCTCCTCAGACTGAGATAGGAACCATGTCTGCCCCTTCCTGTTTTACTACTTCCTTATTCAGGAGGATCTGAAGAGACTGGAGATTTTGACTCTTTATTTCAATCCATGTTTCCCTGACCTTGCTGTCTCTGACTTCCCTCACTTCCCCCCTCTTCTCTGCCCCTTTCCCTGTTTTTACTCTTTAGTTTACCCTTGGTGGATTTGAGCATCTGCAGGCTCTCAAAATACAGAAGCGGGCAGAATTGGGCCTACCTCCACTGGCCGAGGACAGTATCCAGGTGGTGAAGAGCATGCGTGCTGCCTCCCCACCCTCTTACACTCTTGACCTGGGAGAGTCTCAGCTGGCACCACCACCCTCCAAGCTGCGAGGTCGTCGTGGTTCTCGAAGGGTATGGACCAAAGCAGATAGTAGCACTGCAACACTGGCTGGCCAAGAATCAAGATTCTAAATCATTCTGGGTATGGTAGGAAAGGGAAGTAAATTACCTGGCTCTTCCTGCTCCAGGTGGGCCCTGTGATCAACCCAAAATCTTAGAATCTATACTTTGTCCTCTATCCCCAGCCCTGAAAGGTCCCTGGGCTGTCTCGAGGGAACTCTGTGATATCATATCATATGGCCATGAGTTCTTTGGGATCATTGGCTTGGACTTCCATGAATGAAGTTCCTCAGCATCCTGAATAGCAATTAGCGTAGAGTCCTGGGGATATGGAACCTGAAAGGGGCTCCCAGCAAATTCATGTCTGAGGTTAGATACTACCATTTTCTTGGTAGCAGAAAGATTCACTCTGAGCCAGTCATACTCTTGTCTGACCATGAAACCACAAACTTAGAGTTGAGAGATGACTAGTTAAGGTTCTAGGTGTAGTGTACAGTCCTGAAAGGTCAGTATAAGTTACAATGAGACCTGGCCATGTTCCCATGAACTTATCTACCTGACCTACCTGAGTTCACCAACTGAAGGTAACAGAGCCAGACAGTCATGCTCAGCAATCTTGTTTGCATTATATGCAGAGGGATTTTTTTAACCTTTGTTTTTTATTTTATAAAGTAATGCTTACTCATTGTAGAAATTTGGAACAAACATAAAAATGTGACAAAGAGAGGGAAGCAAAATCACCCACAACTTAACAACAAGAGGCAGTGACTGTTAACTTTTTGGCCTATTTCTGTCCAATCTCTTTTTCTCTCTACAATAAAATTTGAAATTCAGAACTTGCTTCCTTCTGCCTAGCAGCAAGCTTCTGTGCTCCTCTTCCTCAGTCAGCCAGCTGGTGTACGCTTACATAAGGCAAACTAATTGAATGTTCACCTAAGCAGATCATAATTTGGAAGGAAAATTCTGGCAAAAAAAAAATTTTTAAAGGCATCAATGCTATCTGAAAGCTAAGTAACTAACTTCGGGATTATCTATGCTCTGTCCCTAGTCATTGGCATGGTTGCCAGAGGGCTGCTTGTCCTGAGGTTGAGCACTGTAGGCTATAAGGTCAAGATAAGAAACAGAAGTTCTAGCCGGGCGCGGTGGCTCACGCTTGTAATCCCAGCACTTAGGGAGGCTGAGACAGGAGAATCGCGAGTTCAAAGCCAGCCTCAGCAACGGCGAGGCACTAAGCAACTCAGTGAGACCTGGTCTCTACATAAAACATGAAATTGGGCTGGGGATGTGGCTCAGTGGTCAAGTACCCCTGAGTTCAATCCCCAGTACCAAAAAAAAAAAAAAAAAAACAAAGAAACAGAAGTTCTTACATGAGCTGGGTTCCAAGTCTGGAAGCCTGTGGGAAGAGGGTGGCTTTAGACAAGGATATCCAGGGTGAGATCTTAATGTGCTTTCCTCCTCTAATCCCCAGCAACTCCTTACTAAGCAGGACAGCCTGGATATCTACAATGAAAGGGATCTTTTCAAGACTGAGGATCCAGCCACAGAGGAGGAAGACGAACCTGCTGGAGATGGAGAACGAACCTTAGATGGAGAGTTAGACCTGCTAGAGCAGGACCCTCTGGTGCCACCTCCACCTTCACAGGCACCCCTCACTGCTGAGAGAGTGGCCTTTCCCAAGGGCTTGCCCTGGGCCCCAAAGGTCAGGTAGGTTTAATAACACCAGGGACCCTGAGCTTTGGGGTTTTCAATGGCCAAAGGCCCAAGGTAGAGTACTCTTTTTTAATGCTTATTAATCTGGCCTAACAATCAGAACTTCTGGATTTGAAGTTCCCTCTGTTGATTGCTATTGTTCCCCACTGTTGCAGTCCTCCAATTGGAGGGGCAGGAGCCCAGAAAATTTCTTTCTCTCAATGTTTGTTTTTCTTCCCTTCTCTGGGGCTGGTCTTTCCACCATCCTCTCAGACAAAAGGACATTGAACACTTCTTGGAGATGAGCAGGAACAAATTCATCGGATTCACGCTGGGGCAGTAAGTGACTCTATGGTCAAAACTGGCTATAGAATGGTTCCTAGGGGACCAGAGGAGCAGGTAGCTTGCAATGAGGGATGTTTTAAGTAGTTATAATGCACCCTAAAGCCACCAGGCCCCAGTTACTACTTTGCATTCTTTTGTGGAAATTTTTCCTGGGGTTCCTTCCAGTTTCCTCAAAAAACTCTTGTGTTCTGAGCGAGGCATAAGATCTTAAACTAACAATTCATTTCCCAATTGGGCACCAATTTCCTCGTGAAGATGTTAGATTAGATGAAGAAGAGGAGATTTTGGTCATAACAGATCCAGTCTTCCCATGCTTCCTCACCTTCATGAATCCCTCCCACTGGCCTCTACAAAACCTAGAAGACTGTTATTAGGGTTTCCCTGTCAAAAATGTTTTTGAGCTACATACCCTTTTAATTAGGAATCTGTCACTCCCAGACCAAGTGAGTCCCCAAGAAATCTCCTAATTTTCAGGAACACTTCTGTGTGCCATTGTTATCTTTGTGTTCTGAAGCAAGATGGGGGAAGCTTGCAGAAGAAGGTCCAGGGTACCAGGGGTAGATGCTGAAAGTGGTATTGTCCCTATGACTCCAGGATGCATGGGTAGTTTTCTGTTCTTTTTGAAGTTTATGGTTTGGTGATTTTGGCCTTTCACAGGGACACAGATACCTTGGTTGGATTACCCAGACCCATCCATGAGAGTGTGAAGACCCTAAAGCAGGTGACCAGGGTGGGCTCTCAGTCTTCAGGGATAGGGAGCCATCAAGGCAAGTTGAATTATCGGGGTTTGGGGTACTGGGAAGAGCTCTTCTATCAGACACATTCAGGACCTTCTGCATATCCCCTGCAGGCCTTTTGGCCAAATAGGAAAAACCAAATCCCTCTCTACTTACCCAGTTTCCTACACTCAGATAGATAAAAAAATTTTCTTTTCTTCCTCTCATTCCTTTTCCCTGTTTCCATTCTTCTTTCTTCCTACTCCTTGCTTCCTTTCCTTTCCTTTCACTTCTCTCCCACTATAGGTCTACTATAGGTCCAATTTCAAAGGCCCAAGATTGGGTAGAAATCTGCTCCATATCCACATGGGTGCCCATAGAGAATTGAGTCACCATTTCATACACACATGCATGGCCATCGGGATTCTCAGGGCAGTGGTCTAGGGTCAAAGACCTGTCCTTGGCTTCCCCTAGCACTTTGTTTGAAGGCAAATGCTTAGCTATTTTCTGCTGTTCAAAGATGGAAACATATCATACACAAAAACACTGAAGCACTTTGATCAATGCTAATGATGCCAAGGTTCTGCCTTCTCTCTGTTTGGAGTAACAGACCCATAGTAGAACATTTCCTTGTTAGAAATTAAGTAAGAGACTGGTACTCATGTGATTAAGGCCGTCAGTCCTTGCTGTCTTCTTATCTTCACCAGCACAAGTATGTCTCCATCGCAGATGTGCAGATCAAAAATGAAGAAGATCTGGAGAAATGCCCTATGTCTTTGGTGAGCCAAGGGAGTCCTACACAGGAGGGAATAAGGGACTCTATCTTCAGTATTGTTACAGAGCATGTACACATGCATTGATTGAGCTTGTCAGGCTCTTACTGTCAGGCAAGACCAAGTCTCTGCTTCCATGCCATTTTAAAGTTTAGGAAGAAAGTAATGAACAGGACTGGGGATATATAGCTCAGTGGTAGAGCACTTACCTAATGTATAGGAGTCCCTGGGTTTAATCTCCAGCACCACACACACACACACACACACACACACACACACAGACATACATACACACACACACGAAAGAAAGAAGAAGAAGAAGAAGAGATGATAATAAGTAAGTAAACAAGGTTATCAGAGAATGGTAGCTACAATGAAGAAGATTTAAATAGTATAACATGATAGAAGCACCTATAGTAGACTAATATATAGCTGTATTTTGTAGTTTTGGGGTGTTTTGTTTTTTGGTTTTTGGGGTTTTTTTGTTTTGTTTGTTTTGTAATACTGGTATTGAACCCAGGGCCTTGTGTATGCAAAGCAAACCCTTTACCACCAAGCTACATCCCCAGCCCAGTAGACTACTTTAGATTGGGTAGTCAGAGTAGGTAGAATAAAAGAATGCAGGCAGAGACTGTGGCAGATCTGGTATTGAAAATAAGAAGGTGCCTTTCTGTTTGCTTGTGTTTTCTTCATGAAGCATGGAGTAGGGTCAGCAACCATTGAGGGATTGTGGGCAAGGGGGTGTGAGGAGAGGGAGGACGTTAGGAAATAGGCCTTTGGGGGAACAGAAAGGCACACCTGCCAGAATTTCCAGGCTTTGTTGAATGCCCACGTAAGACTTATGTCCATGTAAGCAGTAGCTGAGTAGTGGGGACAGAAGGGGCCCATCACTCCTCCCTGCTTCAGAGTCTCATGGCATTGATCCTTGCCCTGTAACAGAGGGGCCTTCACAGAGATGAAGATGACACTGAGGTCTGAGCAGCCTTTTGAGCACCTGCCAGCCCCTGTCTCCCCATTCTGATAAAGGCTTAATGGGGGTCATCAAGACACATGCATGAGGGGCCTGGTCAGGGAGGAGAAAGTGATGTTGGCAAAGCTAAGAGGAGGGAAAAAAAACAGTTTCCATCCACCTAAAAAGCATTCTTGTTTGTTTTCTAGCTCTTTGGCCATAGGTTACCTAACTCCCTTACTAATCCTCCCTATTGAGCCACATACCCCTTCTTCCTGTCTCACAGAACATTCTAGAGCTCTCTGTTGACCTCAGAATGATACCACAGAAAGTGCCTTTGTGTGGAGTGTCTTTTCCCAGGTGTATCAATAGCCTAAGTTAAACCCATCCTTACCCAAAGTGGTTCTGTATGTGTCCAGCAAAGCAGTGGTCTGAGCCAACTCCTAGGTCAGAGTTTTGACTCCTGATCCATCATGTGACATGGAAAGAAAAATTCTAGATTAGTTGCAAATAATGAGAAAACTAGATTCTTAGATTTTTGGGATGAGAAGGGGCCTCAGAAAGCATCCAGACCAACCCACTGATCCAATTGAAGAGGAAACTAGGGCTCAGGGAGGAAAGGTCATTTATCCATGGTCATGTAGCAAGTCATTAGCACAACTAGGATAGCAACCTAGATCTGACTCCCAGATTGATGCTCTTTTCATGCCACCTCTCAACCAAGAAAATGTGGACTTCTGTTACTCAGAAAGTGCCCTGGATAAACTCTGTGTTTCCATAGGGAGAAGAGGTGGTACCAGAAACACCATGTGAAATCCTTTACCAGGGCATGCTGTGCAGCCTCCCCCAGTACATGGTAAGGAGGTGGCTGGGCCAGAACTGCCCTTCTCTGTTGCTAGAAACAGACAGCTGAGAACCATTTAAGACTGAGCTGTCCGTCGTTTGTTTCCTGAGCCTTTGCCCCACATACAGAACATTCTCTAACACATCAGATTTTTTAACGTGCCTCAGGGCTTCTCTCCCTAGTTCTTCTTTGGGAGGAGTGGAGAATAAGATGGGTTCCGTATAGAATGCATTGGGGGGACAACCTCCTAGGTAAGTACCAGAGTCTTGAGATCTGCTACTATCTCATGTCTTAGAGATCTTCATACTGGGAATGGTGACAGTGCTGATGGTTTTCAGGATTAGAGAAGGAAAAAGAAAGGCAAAGTTGGGCTTATCCCTCTTCCAGCTTATTTCTATGCATTGCCCCTCCCAATTTGCTCCTTCCATTCTCCCCTTTGGAAAGACAAATTTTGGAGCAAAACAGTCTGTAAGCTCCCTTCTGGCTTACACCTTAGTCTCACAGGCAGGCCTCTCAGGACTGGTCACCTCTTTGCACTTCTTGATGCTGGGGAGATTTGGTCACTGAAGGAAGAACTTAGAGAAATGCTTTGAAACACTTTGCATTGGGCTGGTGAGGGGTGGAAGAAAGGTGACTTTTCTCCTTTTCTACTTCCTAGATTGCTCTGCTTAAGATTCTCCTGGCTGCAGCCCCAACATCCAAGGCTAAGACAGACTCTATCAATATCTTGGCAGATGTCTTGCCTGAGGAGATGCCGTGAGTACTCCCACTGGGGCAGCTGCTAGATATGTCTTGTCTGCAGGGTCTCTCTGTCCCACCCCACCTTGTTAGCACAGATTGTCTTCAAAGAGGTCTCTCCTTTCCCACCAGTATCCCCTTTTCCCTGCAGGGCTTCTTTCTACTGTGCTTCATTTAGCCCAGCACTGGGGTCTGAAGAATGACTTTAGTGCCAGTGATTGGCTGCCTGAGTACGTGGGTGGACATTGCTGAGGAATGAGTTTGCCAAAGAGAGAGATGGCAACAAAGACCAGTGGAGCTTTTCTCCAGATAGGGTTATAAGTGGGAACTCTGAGGATTTTCCTAGCACAGAAGTTCAGGTTTCCCAGGTTCTGGCTCTTGTGTATATTACGTCTGACCCAAATACCTGTGTCCTTATAGGCCTCCCTCCAATTGGGGTTACCCTCTGCACTGACTTCTTTCTCCATTGTAGCATCACTGTTCTCCAGAGCATGAAACTAGGCATCGATGTCAACAGGCACAAGGAGATCATCGTAAAAAGTATCGCTGCCCTGCTCCTACTACTCCTCAAACACTTCAAACTCAACCATATCTACCAGGTGAGCAGCTAGGAGCATTTCTCCACAGGACTTGGAGTATTTTCCTGGCCCTGGTGGGGGACACAAGAGCCCTTATAGTCTCACTAAGCATCTTTTGACCTTTTCTTTGTTCTCACTGAGAGAACGCAATTTTTGTTGTGTAAGCTTGGGGTAGGGATATGGAGTGGGATGTGGGGAACTGCCCTAGAAATGTGCAGATGTCTGTGTCCTTGGTAAGTTAGCTCATGGTCCTGGGTAGGAATTCTTAGGAATATGCCCAGCCAGTTTTGAAACAATGTAAGTCAGAATTCAAACTTTCCACAAAAAGCGGGGGCAGTAAGTTGACTGTACTTTTCTGGATGTGAAGTACTTTTGTGACATTTGAGATGTACTTCTGAATAAGGCACAGTTCTGATTCTTAAAGACCTTGAAGTCTTGTAAAGAATACAGATATAAATAGCCAGTTATAGAGTGATAAGTACTGTGATGCAGGTAAGCATTGGCTGCTATGGAAACACCTAATCCAACTAACTTGAGACAAAGAAGAGGTGACTTCTAACCTGAGTTAGCCAGTATATGGGAGTTGTCAGGAAAGGAGGACAGGAAGCAATTCAAGCAGAAAAGCTAATAGGTCCAGAGGGAGAGAGCAAAGTTCTTGTGGAAACTATAATTAAATGTTGCTGAAGTTTTGCCTGAAATAGGGAGAGATGAGGACAACCTGATGGTACATGAACCATAGGAACTGGCAGGGACAGATTATAATAAGTAGATTGCACACAATTACTGGGTGCTTGTAATGTGCCTGGCACCCTTGAGCTTGTGTAGGGCCTCAATTCTCTCACTCTTACAAGGAAGGTCTTATTTTATTCCTGTTTTATGGGTGAAATTACAAAAAGTTAAGACCTTGCTTTGTTTTCCCATGGAGGCATTATTTGCCTTGCCAAGGAGTTTGGACTTGGTCGTGTGGGCCTTACCAAGATTAGTGATAAGATGGGGACAGTGAATGGATGCTTCCCACCTGGAAGACTATAGGGAGGAGAGAGGAAGCCTTATTCTTGCCCAGAGGCATTTTCCATTTTCCTCCTAAGAAGTCAGAACCAAGCTTGCTGATAGAAGAGTAGGTGCTCGGAGTGCAAGCAAGCCCCTGCAGACTTTATGACTATGGCCTTATACTCCACTTTAGTACATTCGTGATATCTTTGGGTATGATAGGGTGTTCTGGATGTTCATACCTCTCTTGATGTTTGCTGAGTGGCAACAGGGTTGGGAGGAATAAGAGTGGGAAGAGATGGTATTCCCAGCAGAAAGAGGACAGAGAACTATGGATGTGTGTTTATGTCTGCTTCTCTTGGTGGACAGTATGTAGATCAATAGCCAGACAGGTGCATAGCTTGATGGGCCTTGCCAGTGTGTGTCAGTGTGGGTGAATCCTTATAGGCCCTGGACATAGCTCAACCTATTAAAAATTCCCATCATTTGATAATGATATGAATTGGTTCCTCTATCTGGGGCTTTGGGAAATACCCTGGGTCAGCTTCCAGGGAGAAAATATTGAGCAAAAGAGGGAAGTAGTTATGACACAAGTTTGCTCCCCACTTCTGACCACATATGGAGGGAGAGGGAGCAGCTTAGCTTGCTGCTACTGTAACTCTTTGCTGATCAGGCAGAGCTAGGGGATTGAAAACACCACAGTTCTCAACCCTGTTTCTGTATTGTCCCAGCATTCTAGCTTCTTGATCTGGAGAGAAATTGTTTCTGGTGCTCCTCAGCATATCATTGGCAAAACCCAGGGTGACTAGTCACATAACACTGCTCATTTGATCACTTTATCCCACTAGGTCTACCTGGACACAAACCCTATCTGAATTCAAGAAAACCAAATGGATGGGCTGGGTCGTGGCTCAGTGGTAGAGCCACTACCCAGCCCATCCATTTGGTTTTCTTGAATTCAGAAAATTGATAGCAATTTTCAGTACCTTACCAGTGTGAGGTACTGGGTTCGATTCTCAGCACTGCATATAAATAAATGAATAAAATAAAGGTCCATTAACAACTAAAATATTTTTTAAAAAAGAAAGAAAACCAAATGGAGCCCCCCATGTTCTGGTGTTTATCCCATCATCTTGGATTTCTCAGCACAGAATATATTGGCTGAAGGACTCTTATTCATTCATTCATTAAAATTCTTAACTGAAGCCGGGCGCAGTGGCTCACGCTTATAATCCCAGCACTTTGGGAGGCTGAGACAAGAGAATCGCGAGTTCAAAGCCAGCCTCAGCAACAGTGAGGCGCTAAGCACCTCAGTGAGACCCTGTCTCTACATAAAACACAAAATAGGGCTGGGGATGTGGCTCAGTGGTCAAATACTCCTGAGTTCAATCCCAGTACCAAAAAAAAAAAAATTCTTAAATGATATTCTAAGTACTGGGGATAATGTGGTATACCAGGCAGACTGTAGCGGGAGCCTCATTCCATTGGTTCATTTGCTTACTATGTGCTGTCTCCATTTCTGCTGGAGTGATACCAGCAGTTGCCTGGAGTAAGCTGCACCTGTCCCTGCTGTATCAATCACAGTTGAAACATTATGAGCCAGAGGTGTGGTATGGAAAACAGCTCCCTCGGAGAGATTTCTTTTCCTGTTGAGCTTAGGAACAAATCTCACAGCAATTCTATTTATTTGGAGTGTTTTTCATTCTGGCTTGTTTACTTTTTGCTATTGGTCAGCAGCTTAAACAATACACTGCAGGTCGTCCCCCTCAATGTAGGATGGGCTGGCAGAATATAAATGTCATCATTTCATAGACAGGAAGACTGATAACACAAGTGGACAGTGGATATTATTTTTTCTTTGTCTTCATTTTGTTCTGTTTTGTTTGTGGTGCTGAGGATTGAACCCAGGGCCTCACACCTGCTCTACCCCTGAGCTATACCCCAACCCCAATATTCTTAGGAATGGATACTAAATGTGTACTTTTCTCTTTTTCATACATACCTTCTATTTTCCCTGAAGTAAGCTCTTTCTGCTTTGATCTTTTAATTCAGTTTGAATATGTATCACAACATTTGGTATTTGCCAACTGCATCCCTTTGATCCTGAAGTTCTTCAATCAAAATATCTTGTCCTACATCACTGCCAAAAACAGGTACGGATGCTGGACAGGTTTATTTCAAGGGGTTGTCTTGGGGGTGGTTGAAAAAATTACATCATCTCTGTACTGTTCAGTTCTCCTGATGACCCTAGTCCCTCCTGTCTTACAGCTGTCCCTGTTAAATTTAATTTCCCTGAAATGTTAGCTGATGTATGGTTTGGCTTCTTGTATTTTAATAGTTTTGAAAACTGAAAATGCTATAAATTATAGAAATGAAGCTGCAGTGATGAAGTTTCTGTCACAAAAGGACCTGTGGCAGAAAGACTCAGGAGATTTTCTTTTTTTCCTTCTTCACCATAAGCAGTCTGGCCATCTCTGATCTTTGTATAAATCATACGTTGAAGCAACTGGAGCAATCATACTGCTTTGTAAACCATAAAGTGTTAAACAATAGGCCTTTATTTAGGTAGATCAATTTGTAGTTTTAAAAAATAAGATATTTTCATATTCATTATTTCATTTAATCTCCACAGTGCTGAGAGATATTACAAGTTTTATTCTTATTTTGCTGATTAGGAGCCAAATTCAGACAGGTTAATTGACTTGATCAAGATTAAAATACTAATGAGTTCCCTTAAATTAAGCATCAGAGGCAGAATCAGAATACAAATTGCTTTTCACTGCTCTAGTCAAGCTAGGATTGGGGAATTGCACCCTTAGTTTGCTACTTTCACGAGAACTGAAAGCATATTAGTAGAATTTACCAGAATTCCTCTACCAGAGGCTAAATTCATAAAGTAGAAGTAAGGAAGCTGCTATCATACCTCGAGTGACTAACAAGGGAGGGACTAGGAGATGTTGTCTCACCAATCTGTCATACTGCCTGAATTCCCCTAGAGGCAGGCTCCACTACAGAGCCTGAAGCCATGAGACCTGGATTCCTGACCTGGATCTACCATTTGCTAGCTATGTAATCTTAATCAAGACACTTAATTTCTCAGAGCCACAGTGTTTGCATCTTTAAAATGAGAATACCTCCTCTATATCATAGAGCTTTTTTTTTTCCTTTCTGCAGTACCACAGATAAACCTAGAACTTCATACATGGTAGGCAAGTGCTTCACCACTAAGCTACATCCCAGCCCCATAGAGCTTTTCTGGTTTTTTTGTAAATATTTTTAGCTACAGATGGATACAATATTTTTGTTTTGTTTTTTTATGTAGTGCTGAGAACTGAACCCAGTGCATAGGTTCATGCTAGGCAAGTGCTCTATCACTGAGCCACAACCCCAGCCCCCCATAGAGCTTTAATAAGCATTAAGATTAGTGTATGTGAGAGTGCTTTAAATATTGTCGCTATGGGGGGGAAACACTGGAGAATGAGTTTTGTCCTAATTTTACATGGAGACCTGTGCACTGGTCTCCTTAAAAATGGTACTTAAGACATTCTTGTGGGTTACCAGGGAAAATGAAAGTGTAGATTGAGCTGTGTCAGTGCCATAAATGCATGAAGACATCTATGCCTATCAGTCAAAATCCTTGGTTATAAGTAATCCATTCCAACTAGACTAGACTCGTGCAGAATGGGGAGTTTGTTAGAAGGAAACAAAAGGTATTATCTTGAGGAACCAAGGTCAGGACTGGAGATGTGGCTCTAGTGGTAAAGCACATGCCTGGCAAGGCCCCAGGTTATATCCCCAGAACCATGAAAATATACTTAAAAATAAAAAAAGAACCTAAGGCAGGGATGGAGTTTGGGGGCTCTGGTTTGGCCTATAGTGTGGTGAGCCCAAGAAACCTTACACCTCCATCTGTGGACATGAGGTCTATATTCCACCCAAACTCTCTCACTGATATATTTGTCGATCTACTTCTCAGGCCACATGATGAAATATGCCCACATGAGCTGAACATGTCAGACTGAATGGACTCTCAATCCTTGTTCCAGATTCCCAGGGTTAGAGATCTAACTATGGCTAGGGAAGTGGGGTACAGAAACTGAATGTTCCCTCCCCATGCCCATGGGTCTGGAAATGAAGGGGCAAACAGTCTACAAGGTATCCAATCAGGTTGTTTTAGAGTTGAAAGAATGGTAGTTACAGCCTACAACTTTTGCTTAGGTTACCCTGCACAAAATGGTCCTCTTGTGTACAACCTGTAAGTTTTATTTTAAATGATCCCTAAGAACTTGGAACACCCACAGCTCATCATTGAACAGTTTTCTTATGGCTGTTACAATCTAGGTATTCTAGATACTTGTAAGTTTCTTTGATGCTCCTTTAGGCTAGAATTCAATTTAGTGAGAGTAGAAATAAATTCCATCTTTGATTTCTTGCCCGTTTCCTAGTCACCAGCACCTACTGTGCCATGGGGCTCTGTCAGTGGAAGTAGTTAGACAGGTAGATGAACCAGCCAAGAATGTTTATCCTAATGGAACAATACAGAACTGGAAACCCTGGGAGAATCCAGAAGAGTGAATCAAGATGATAAGCTACATAACAGATAGATTCATTGCCCTCTTCCAAACTGAACCCTCCCCTCTCCTACCTTGCTTCTCCTAGGTTATTTTGGCCTAAATTTTTAAGATGATAAACATTTCCGACCAAATAAATTGTTTCCTTTTTTATATAGAATATTTGACTTTTGATATGTAGAGGCAGGTCTAAAAACCCACATTTATATTTTTAGCTCCTGCTTTGCTAACATCCTTTACCCATTTTGAACTGCACTTATTCAGATAGACTGGTGTTTAAAACCTCCTCAAATATCAGATTGAGTATCAGAACATCAGGACCATCAGAGCTGGGCGCTTTGGCACACACCTGTAATCCCAGCAGCTCGGGAGGCTGAGGCAGGAGGATCATAAGTTCAAGGCCAGCCTCAGCAATTTAGTGAGGCCCTAAGCAACGTAGCAAGACCCTGTCTCTAAATAAAATATAAAAAGAGCTGGGGATGTGGCTCAGTGGCTAAGCACCCTTAGGTTCGATCCCCAGCTCCAAGAAAAGAAAGAGCATCAAAGATTAGCTAACCCAAATTCTGCATTGTCCCAGTGAAGGAGGAAGAAGAGGAAAGAAACAGAACTGTGATTTGTTGAGTGACTATGTTCCTGTCATCATGTGGTGCCTTATTTTTTTTCCTGC
This sequence comes from Xerus rutilus, assembly GCA_028644305.1. Lineage (NCBI taxonomy): Eukaryota > Metazoa > Chordata > Mammalia > Rodentia > Sciuridae > Xerus > Xerus rutilus. The sequence continues at coordinate 22,058,572 of CM053407.1, read as the reverse complement.
TTCCTGTCTGCTTCCCTGGGTTCACCACAGAGCCTGCAGCTTTCTTGCAGTTCCCCACTGTTGGTTTTGGGAACAGATGCTCTTACCATTCTTGATCTGTTTGATTGGACCCACTGCAGGAAGCTGCCCCTGCCTCAATCTTCCTTTAGGAGTGACTTCTATAGTCATTCCCCAGAGCTCCTGGCTTTCAGAAAGATCTGGTGAGAGACATTGGAGAAGTTTTCATTTCATCTTCACATCCTCAGATTGTTATTTAGTAAGATAGGTTTGGGCAGCATCTCTGGGAGCTATTATATTCATGCAGGCATTTAAATGCAGAGACACAAGTGTACTCAAGTGTACTTATTCCTTAAAGAAGAAAGAGAGCTAAAAAGAAAAGAGACTCTTTCTGCTTTAACTCTGCATCTGCTGAATAGGGCCAGCCTGAAAGAACTCATTGGTTTTTCTCATGACTGAGGAGAGAAGACTGGAGGTGGGGTTGCCCAGTACCAGTGCCTTCACCTGAGGTCACTAAGCAATTTGGGAAATGGATGGAGCCTGTTGGAGAGAAATAACTCCTGCCCTTTTCAGATGCAGCCATTTCTTGCTGTTGCCATTTACCTAAATCCTGTCCTTATCTCTGTATCTTATAGCATCTCAGTCCTGGATTACCCTTGCTGTACCATCCAGGATTTGCCAGAGCTCACTACTGAAAGTCTGGTAAGCAGATGGGGATTTAGTAGCCTTTGAAATTCCCAGGTGGCAGAAGCTGGCATTTTCTCTTTCATTTCTTCTCCAGTCCCACAATGTCCTAGTTTGGGAGTCTTAGATCAATGAAGGCATATTGGCAAGTGTGTAGAGGCTGTAGGGGTTTAAGAGCTGCTGACCCAGTTGAGAATGATTTGGAAAAGCTGAGCTTAGCATTTTTTAGAGAAAAACACTGAGGAGGAGAAAGAATTTAGAAAGATAATGGGACTGAAATTGAACATGAACTTCTGTGCTAAATTGCAGAATTTATACTGATGTAGCACAATTATCTTATTTCTGCTATGCTATAGGCCATTTGCTTCTCATTTGCATATTAGTTATAAAAACAAGGGGTATATACTTCAGAAAATACCTTGCCTCTCTGAGGCAAAAGTCAGTATAGCCACAGAAGGCTATCCCGGACTTCAATAAATGCTAAATGATTGAATGATAATACCGATGGGTGCTACCCTTTCTCCCCCAACTTTAATACCTGAAAAATATTGAGTCAACAAAGTATATTATGCAAGAATATATTTCTGTGGTACAGGTTTAGTGACCCATAGGAGTCTTGTCTGGAGGTGACTTAAGAGCCACTTTACCCAACTCTCTTATATTTTGAAGATGAGAAAACTGAGTTCCCAGTAGATGAAACTGTCTGCTCATAGAGTACACTTCTCACAGGTAACAGACCTCAAATTAGACCTGAGACAAAAGACCCTGACGATACTAAATCTAGCATATTTTTGCTGCCAGGACAGAGATTCCCTGTCTTATTTACATGTGGTCTCAGCAGCTAAAAAAACTGGAAACTAAGCCAGGCACAGTGGCTCATGCCTGTAATCCCAGCATTTTGGGAGGCTGAGACAGGAAAATCACAAGTTCAAAGCCAGCCTCAGCAACAGCAAGGCACTAAGCAACTCAATGAGAGCCTGTCTCTACATAAAACACAAAATAGGGCTGGGGATGTGGCTCAGTGGTCGAGTACCCCTGAGTTCAATCCCCAGTACTGAAAAAAACAAAAAAAACTAGAAACTTTTTACTCCTACATAGAAATAACAGATTGTCTAACCCTGCTTATTTACATGATTATATTCAATCTTTAAAACAACTCTATGAGGTTGGTATTACTATTTTATAAATAGAGAACTAACTGCCAAGACATTATAGTGGGAAATAGCAGTCAGGATAAAAACATGCATCCCTGCCATTAATAGTTGAATGAAGAACACATTTTACACAAAAACTGTACACAGTAGCATTAAAATTCTACTATTAGTAGAGTATTTCAAAACAAAAAGCCAGTTTTTAGGCTTGAATTTATTTTTTGATACCATTCCAACAGCATTGAGTCATACAGAAATTGATGGGAACTATATTTTCACATTTCTTCCAACTGACCTTTTGGAATATGAGTATAAAATTACCAAAATGATTAATTATGCCTTCTGAAAAGACTTTATTGTTATTCAAGAGTGAGTGAAAGCATATATCCTTTTTTGGGGGGGGGAGCAGTATTAAGGTTTGAATCCATAGGTGGTCTACCACTGAGCTATATCCTTAGCCCTTTTAATTTTTAATTTTGAGAGGGGGTCTTGCTAAGTTGCCCAAACTGGCCTCAAACTTGCAATCTTCCTGCCTCAGCCTCCCAAGTAGCTGGGATTATAGGCTGCATCACCATACCTGGCCATTTATCCTTTTTAATTTAAAAAAAAAAAAAGTTGTGCTAGGTATTTTATAGTCCTTTCTGTGGAACAATAGTGGCACCTGGTGGTTTTGTTTAGTAACCACAGACTTTTTTTTTCTTTTTCTCTTGAATATACACTGCAAGTGCTTCCCCTGAGCCCAGTCATGACCTTCACTAACAAGTTTACTCCATGTAGGTTCTCAGTATAATGATTTATCTAAACTTATGACTTTTGTTCTCAGAAAAATGCTAATGTTTATAAGAGTAAAATTTTATCTTTTTCAGTCTTAACAAATTGGAAGCACAAAAAATGTACCAGCTATTTAAATATAAGATTTATTTTAAATAACATCTCAAGCTTTTATCCCACACATATATGTGTGTGTGTGTGTGTATTATATATATATAATACATATATAAGTGCATTATTTAAAAACATAAGAATTTTATGTAGTTGTCATAGTAAAATTTGTGTTCACAATATGACTTTATTAAACATTTTTTGGTGGTGCTGAGGATCAAACCCAGGGTTTTATGCATGCTAAGCAGGTGCTCTACAACTGAGCTATATCTCCAACCCCCTTAAACATTCTTTTTTTTTTAAGTACTGGGATTGAACTCAGAGGTACTCGACCACTGAGCCACATCCTAAGCCCTATTTTGTGTTTTATGTAGAGACGGGGTCTCACTGAGTTGCTTAGCGCCTCGCTGTTGCTGAGGCTGGCTTTGAACTTGCGATTCTCCTGTCTCAGCCTCCCAAAGTGCTGGGATTATAGGCGTGCGCCACTACGCCTGGCTTAAACATTCTTTTTTAAAAAAAAATTTTTTTTTAGTTGTAGATGGACACAATACCTTTATTTACTTATTTTTTATGTGGTGCTAAGCAAGGGCTCTACCACTGAGCCACAACCCTACCCCCATCTTAAACATTCTTGAGAACATAATTATTAATTATACTGCACTACTTCTTTTACTTTAAATGCTTCTTTTACTATTGGACATTTATCTCAGTTTTCCCCCATATAACCCCAAACAAATATCTTTTCATATTTTTCTGATTATTTCTGTAAGATAGACTCCTAGAAATAGAGTTACTGGGCTGAGGTAATCTTGGTTCATATTTTTATGTTTTCTGAATTTTAATTGAATTCAATTTAGTTTCATTTGGAACTCCATCTGCATAGCATGGTGGATGTGAAATAAAGTTAATGGCACATTATTTCTGAAGTCTTTCCATTCTGTAAAATGGTTAGGTTTAGAATAGGTCATCTTCACCCATGTACTGAGCAGTTTCCCCTCCTACCTACTGTAGGAAGGATTAAGATTTCTGGATCTCCATTGTCAAATTCAAACTGCTAATAAGCTAGGACAAAATTAAATTTCAATTCTAAACTTAAACAAAGAACAGTGAACATATGATTGTGTGGAAGTTAGGTGTGGCTAGAAAAGACAGTGGAAATGGCCCAGCCTGTCAAATGCTCAGCATCTGGGTGCACAAAATGTAGAGTATGTAAATTGATGCTTTTGGGGATAGTAGATTTGTTTTTAATATTTATTTTTTAGTTGTAGGTGGACAGAATATCTTTATTTTATTTTTATGTGGTGCTGAGGATCGAACCCAGTGCCTCACACGTGCTAGGTGAGCACACTACCACTGCGCCATAACCCCAGCCTGATAATAGATCTTTTATATGTATTAATTCCTTTTTTCTTTATGTATACATTGTAATGTTATTATAATGATGCATTTATAATATATGAGCCAACATACATATATTTGGGAGTACACAAAGATTATTTTATGGTATGTGTGGGATAACAATGTTTAAAGACCACTGCTTTAGAGTATAGTGAAATGTGGGCGAGTTTGTAGGTCTATTTTCCTTGTGGGCCTGTAAGTTCTAAAGAGAAGTCATGCAGCCAGGAATGGTAGCGCGTGCTTATAGTCCTAACAACTCAGACTGAGTCAGGAGGATTGCAAGTTCGAGGCCAGCCTCAGCAATTTAGTGAGGCCCTATGCAACTTAGTGAGACCTTGTCTCAAAAAATAAAAGGGTTGGGGATGTAGCTCAGCAATCCTCCTGTTTTAGCCTGCTGAGGATCCCATAAACTGGGATCATAAGCATGTACCACCATACCCGGTTTAGTTCCTCTCCTTTCTAATAGATTTGGGCAAAGATAATGTGAAAAATTTTGTGTGAATCTATTGTCACTGCTACAAAGCTAACCTGAAATTCCAAATGCTTATTCCCTCCCCTGCTATAGAATGTCATTTAATAACATCAGTATTTTGAACAGTGTGAGTGTTCAAGCTGTCCAAATGTAGATTAAGGAGAAGGAATAAGGAAAAGGTAGTATTTATAGAATCATGGAGTACCAGAACTAGAAATGTCTTGGTCCCTATCTTGCCCAATGCCACCCTTTAGTGATGAGGAAACCAAGTGGTAAAGTGATGTTGAAAGCCTTATAAAGGGCTACATAAGAGTCAGTCAACAATGGATCAGAAATTGCATGATTAAGCCAGGCGCGGTGGCTCAAGCCTGTAATCCCAGCACTTAGGGAGGCTGAGACAGGAGAATCGCGAGTTCAAAGCCAGCCTCAGCAAAGGCAAGGTGCTAAGCAACTCAGTGAGACCCTGTCTCTATATAAAACACAAAATAGGGCTGGGGATGTGGCTCAGTGGTCGAGTGCCCCTGAGTTCAATCTCTAGTACCAAAAAAAAAAAAAAAAAAAAGAAATTGCATGACTAGCCATTTGCAAAGAAACATTTGACATTTCCTTTGTCAAACATTTGACATTTCCTTTCAGATCTAAGCAATGACATTATTAAGTTAATTTTAAAAATGTAGGTCATTGCAAAGTTGCTCAAATTTGGATTTGGTATCTTTTCAGAAAAATATAAAAATATGTTCATATCACTTAAAATTGCATACTGAATCCTTTCATCAACCTTATTGAATTTAGTTTTTATAACTTCCTAATCCAGATATTTCCAGACATCCCAGATTTTTGTTGTTTTGGTTTTATTTTGGAATGTAATCATTATGTTCAAACACTAAGTTCTATAACATTCCTTTAAGGCATTATTTAACCAATGATTTATGAAGTTTATTTAGAATTGTTTTTGTTCTAATATTTACCATCACTATTTAAAACCAATGATACCTTTAGCATTATTGTTTTTCTATCACAGATACAATGAGAACACACAACAAAGTATGTATCAATTTTCCATGAAGTATTTATACAGAGAAAGAACTGTGGATTAAAAAATTAGCATTTTATCAATTTTCCTGTTGGTCACTATTTTTTAATGGATTCTTGAAGAGATTAGAATCTCTGGGGTGATTTTCCAAACTCATATGCATGCATCCGTCTTTTAATTGGTGCATTTAGGCCATTTACATTCAGGGTAATTATTGAAATATGATTTGTAATTCCAGTCATTTTGGTTTGTTTTTGGTTTTTACCTTGAATTGTTTTCTCTTTTGAATGGTCTTTCCTTTAGTGTAGTTCCTCTCTCTGTATATTTTCATTGTTGGTTATCATTTCCTCCTCATGGAATATTTTGGCAAGAATGCTGTGTAGTGCAGGCTTTCTTGCTGTAAA
>CM053407.1:22005899-22044818 GCA_028644305.1 Xerus rutilus | reverse complement strand
GCCTGTAATCCCAGCACTTAGGGAGGCTGAGACAGGAGAATCGCGAGTTCAAAGCCAGCCTCAGCAATGGCGAGGCGCTAAGCAACTCAGTGAGACCCTGTCTCTACATAAAACACAAAATAGGGCTGGGGATGTGGCTCAGTGGTCGAGTGCCCCTGAGTTCAATCCCCAGTGCCAAAAAAAAAAAAAAAAAAAAAAATAAAGGAAATAGTATATGATACTTTATAATCTTTTTTTAGTTAATGTTATTTCTCTTTTTTAAAAAGTATCTTTATTTTATTTAGTTACTTATTTATGTGGTGCTGAGGATAAAACCCAGTTCCTCATATGTGCTAGGCAAGTGCTCTACCACTGAGCTACGACCCCAACCTTATCTTTTCATATCAGTACATTTTCATTTTTTCCAATAATCAAGCCCATATTCAGAATTCATCCATTGTCCCCAAGTGTTATTTTTTTTTAATATTTTTTAGTTGTCAATGGATCCTTTATTTATTTATTTATATGCAGTGCTGAGGATCGAACCCAGGGCTTCACACATGCCAGGCAAGTGCTCTGCCTCTGAGCCACAATTCCAGCCCCCAAGTGTTATTTTTTAAAACAATGTTTATAGTTGGGCTGGGATTGTGGCTCAGTGGTAGAGTGCTTGCCTCGCATGCGTGAGGCAATGGGTTCGATCCTCAGCACCACATAAAAATAAATAAAATAAAGATATTGTGCCCATCTACAACTAAAATATATATATATAAATTTATAGTTATAGATGGACATAATACTTTTATTTTATTTATTTTGTTATGTGGTGCTGAGGATCAAACCCAGTGTCTCACACATGCCAGGCAAGTGCTCTACCACTAAGCCACAACCCCAGCTCCCCAAAGTGTTGAGCAATCAGAACTTAAACTAAGATTGAATGGAGTATGGAAAAATTTTATTTTGGCGAGTTTTTTCCCCCCGTGGTATTGTATTTGTTATAGTGGGATGTGATCATTATTTCCAAAATTGTATTTAAGAGTTTTTACACCAGGCACAGTTTTGTACATCTATAATCCCAGATACTCTGCAGGATAAGGCAGGAGGGTCACAAGTTCAATGCCACCCTGTCTCAAAATAAAAAATTAAAGGGGGTGGTGATGTGGCTCAGTGGTAAAGCACCCCTGAGTTCACATCTCAATACAACACACACCAAAAAAAAAAAAAAAGTTTTTAGTAAGGTGATTAATGACTTATTTTTTTCTGGGATTTGCAGGCTTCTTAGATTTTAGAGGATGCCATAAAGAACTCAGAGAACTAAGGGAAGCATGTGGTTGGCATATAACAAACTAGCATGTAACTTCTACCATAAGACATGAAGTGCAATCTCCTATTTAATTTCTTATGCATTTTTAAACCATAAAATTTTTAAAATATTTTTTAGCTGTAGATGGACACAGTACCTTTATTGATTTTTATGTGGTGCTGAGGATCAAACCCAGTGCCTCATCAATGCTAGACAAGCACTCTACTACTGAGCTAAAACCCCAGCCCAAAGCATAAAAATGTTTTACCCTGAAAATGACTCACCTCTGGTTGCTGCCATTATGAACCCAAACACAAACTATACCTTTTATGATAAATCATTGAATAGGCTGTTTGGGGTGGTAGTGCACACCTGTAATCCCAGGGATTCCAAGTTTGAGGCCAGCATCAACAATTTAGTGAGACCTTGTCCCCAAATGAAAACTGAGAAGGGCTAGGGATATAACTCAGTGGTAAAGTACACCTGGGTTCAATCCCCAGTACTTGGAAAGACAAAACAAAAGCTATTGAATGTCGTACATAAAAGATTTGGGGGCTGGGATTATGGCGCAGTGGTAGAGTGCTCGCCTAGCACGCATAGGGCACTGGGTTCGATCCTCAGCACCACATAAAAATAAAATAAAGATATTCTGTCACCTACAACTAAAAAATAAACATTTAAAAAAAAAGATTTGGGAAATTTGTATCTCTATCCCTAAAAAATTGAAGCAAAGCAGATTGTGGTTTTTGCTTTTACTTCTGTGGACATCTTCATAATCTTAAAATAAGATGATACCAATTTGTTATGTGCTAGGGGAGATTCCAAGGAATTGAGAATGTCTTCATAATTGGTCCTTTTCATTTGGTGGGGGGGTGATGCTGGGGATGAACCCAGGGTCTCATGCATGCTGAGAATGTGCTCTACCACTGAGCCACACCCACAGCCCGTCCTTGTTCTCCATGTGTACCCCTCCTGCTCCTTCTCTTGAGAACTGGTGACTACATTCAAATGGGAAACTCCCATCCCCTGCCCTAGGGAAAGCTCAGTAGGAGATATTTAATTATCCTTTTGGAAAACATAATAAAATAACTAACTAGTAAGAAAGAATAAAGAAAAGGAAATATAAGCCAGGCTTATAATCCCAACTACTTGGGAGGCTGAGGCAGGAGGATTGCAAGTTTAGGAACTTGGCAATTTAGCGAGACCTGGTCTCAAAATAAAACTCTTAAAAAGGCCTAGAGATATAGCTCAGTGTCAGAGCCCCTATCTAGTATGCATGAAGCCCTAAAACAAAGAAAAAGGAGGAAGGGAGGGCAGGAGTTCATCTCCCTCAGAGCCCTCATTTTCTTTTTCAGAGGTAACTACTATACCCAATTTCTAGGCTGCCCTTCCAAAAATACTTTCTGTATATATAAACTTATGTTGGTGAGCATATGTGTATGTTCTAAACCTAAATGTCAGCATACTATATATTTAATTTGTACATTGTTCTTTTTTTTAATTTTCTTTTTTCTTTTTTTTTTTTTTTGGTACTGGAGATTGAACTCAGGAGCACTCAATCACTGAGCCACATCCCCAGCCCTATTTTGTGTTTTCTGTAGAGACAGGGTCTCACTGAGTTGCTTAGCGCCTCACCATTGCTGAGGCTGGCTTTGAACTCGCGATTCTCCTGTCTCAGCCTCCCAAAGTGCTGGGATTACAGGCTTGCACCACCATGCCCGGCTTAATTTTTAATTTTTTTAGTTGTTGATAAACCTTTATTTTATTTAATATGCAGTGCTAAGAATTGAACCCAGTGCCTCACACATGCTAGGCAAGTGCTCTACCACTGAGCCACAACTCTAGCCCCTGTACATTGTTCTTTATAAAAAAGAATTCTGAGCAGTTTCACTGATGGAATCCCATAGACCATGTTCTATAGAAGGAAAGCGGTGTCCTGGTTGTATACTTCTTTTTCTTCCTTTCTTCTCAATACAGACATTGATGCCAGGCCATGGGACTTCCAAGCAGAAGAATGCACCTTGAGAGCCAACATTGAGGCTTTTAACAGCCGCCGATATGACAAACCCCAGGACTCTGAATTTTCACCTGTCGATAACTGCTTGCAAAGTGTGCTGGGGCAGAGGTTAGATCTGCCTGAAGATTTCTACTATTCCTATGAGCTGTGGCTGGAAAGAGAGGTGTTTTCACAGCCCATCTGTTGGGAGGAACTGCTCCAGAATCACTGACTGAGCTCTTGTTGACAAAGCATCTGATAGATGGAGGTTGGCTCCAATAAATGGTGCTCCACCTACTCTGCCCATTCAGCCTTTGTTTCTGGCTCTAGGATGCATGTCAAGGGAGCATCTGGCCCAGACCTGAGGCAGCCAGCATATTTCAGGGCTATCCTGGAGGCAGTTGGGCCTGGGGATGGCTCCTGAGTCACAACAAACTCTTCTGCTTGCCCTAATATCTATCAGCTGAGTGCCTTGTCGGCCTTGGAAATCTCTTGGTGGATCTGTCCTGGACAGGATTTTTGATGAGACCTGCTTTAGTCTTGCCTAGAAACAGGCTAACCTTTGCTGGCCCTAAGAGTGAGAGGAAATCTGTTATGGCATTTGATCCATGGCATTTATCACAGGTAGTGGGACAGGTGCAAGTCACAAATAGGAAGAAAGTGCTGGGTGCGAGAGCACATGCCTGAAATCCCAGCTGCTCAGAAGCAGAAGTGCAAGTTGAAGGCCAGCCTGGGCAAGTTAGTGAAACCCTGTCTCAAAATTTTAAAAAAGGGCTAGGGGTATAGCTCAGTGGTAGAGCTTTACCTAGCAAGCATAAAGCTCTGGGTTCAATCCCTAGAACCACCAAAAAAAATAGCAGTAGTAGTAGTAATAGCAGTAGTAGTAGTTGTTTGGTAAAACCAACTTTAAAATTGCAACTGTAAAAGATGCATTTTACACTTAAAATTTTGACACCTCTTTCTAAAATCATTAGTTCTAAGATGATTTTAGAGCACCTGCACCTTTTTGTGAAGGATGATTTACTATTCCCTAAACATTGCATGTTATAGAAAAATATATTGTGTAGAGTGGTTCCTTTATTTTCTAGGAAAGCTATGTGCAATGTGAAAATCATTTCCTTGTATACTCTGTACAGGGCATGGAGTGCTTTGCCATTTGTAAAGAGCCATAGTCAATATGAAATGATCAGGCCTTCTATAAGGATGTTTCATGTTTTTCTGAAATTACTTAGTTTTTAAATGGTTGGGCACAGTGCAGAAAATTATCCTTTTCATTCTATTCATTTTTGAATGACAAGTTAACTACAGGAGGTTTTATTTATTGAGATGGCATGTCCATTTGTGTTAATTTATTTTTTAATTGAAAAGAATGGCAAGAGCATCACAGCTTACCATTTTTTTGTTCTGAAATGTTGATTGATTTATTTTCTTTTCGCTGCTAGAAAAGTGTCCCATGGAGATTTAGCAATGCTGTTTCTATTTAAAAGTTGCACATTTCATAGAAAATAAAAGGACTGATCTGTCAACCTCTTTATATGACTATTTTTTTGCAGCAGAATTGCATACTTCCTAAAAGAAACAAGGTTTTTAGAAAGGCTCCTAATTCAGTCAGGATCATTTTCTCGTGTTCTCCAATTATGTCATCTATGTCTTCTGGCTTTTTCACTTTAAATTCCACCCCTCCAATGGACACTACTTTTTATGATGGCATGAGGACACTTTTTGCCAAGAGGTCTTGTCTAAATTGGCTTATTTACTTTTTGTCAACCATTTAGAGGTCTCATTTGGAGGTCATGATAGGAATACCTGACAATATCCAAAGGAACTATACCAGAATCTAATAAGTACCCCTCTTTCCTTTAGGGTAGCAGGATTTCTGTCTTTATGGAAAAGTCATGAAGAATTTAAGTATATAATGGATGGAACATTTAAATATTTTAAAAATTTGACCTAAGTAGGACAGATGTCACCTCATTGCAATCAAATAATTTACTAAGCATATCTTCTATAAATTTTATTAATCTGGGGTCCAGCTAGTATGATTTTAATATTATTAGAGTGAAAAGATAATTTTCAAAGAAAGAGCAATCATCGATCTATTTCGTTTAAAGCCATGTAATACTCAATTGTGTCAAGAACAAGTAAGTTGCCCTTTAAAAATATGCACATGAATGCTTTGTAAGGCACAGGAGTATGCCAAGCTTTAACATCTCATACTTGAGAATTCTTCTCTAAGGGAAGATTAATTCTCAATGCACATAGAGAAACTGAAGTACCAATGATAAATAACTGGTTTTAAATCACATCCTTTTTTTTCCCCACTGACTTGCTGGGACTAGCTTTCAGGTATTGACAGCCAGCCCCATATACTAAGGTAACAAATCTGAATCTCTCGATTTGAGAATGTGTGTGTGTGGTAGGAATAAATTCTGAATAACCACCCTCTAATAGTGATTACTGTTTTTACATAGAAAACTATTTGAGTGATTTATAAAGTACAGGAGTTTTATTTGTGACTATTTGCCATTTGTAAAGAGCCATAGTCAATATGAAATGATCAGGCCTTCTTTAAGGATGTTTCATGTTTTTCTGAAATTACTTAGTTTTTAAATGGTTGGGCACAGTGCAGAAAATTATCCTTTTCATTCTATTCATTTTTTAAATGACAAGTTAACTACAGGAGGTTTTATTTATTGAGATGGCATGTCCATTTGTGTTGATTAATTTATTTTTTAATAATATTTGTAGTAATATTTGTGTTGATTGTTGAAAATACTGTTCATCTTGTTAAGTACTGTAATAAAAACAAAAATAAGGTGCAATTAGAAAGCTGGTCTTTAAATTCTTCAACATAAATGGAATCTTTTTTTTTTTTGGTACGGGGATTGAACTCAGGGGCACTCGACCACTGAGCCACATCCCCAGCCCTATTTTGTGTTTTATGTAGAGACAGGGTCTCACTGAGTTGCTTAGTGCCTCGCCATTGCTGAGGCTGGTTTTGAACTCACGATTCTCCTGTCTCAGCCTCCCTAAGTGCTGGGATTACAACTGTGAGCCACCGCGCCCGGCTCATAAATGGAATCTTAAAGTCAAATTAGATATAGAAAGAAAGGATATAATAGAAGGTTAATATATAACTCCAAATCTCAGTGACTTATAACATTTATTTCTTCATCATGGGTTTGGGGGGTTAACTACAGCTCTGCTTGACTCAGCTTGGCTTGCTAGATGACTCGTTTCCATACGTCATCTTATTCCAGTACTAGGCTGATGGAATATCCCCTACCTAGTACGTTCTGTTTTCACAATGAAGGTCAATGAAGACAACCCTGACCTTGGGCCAGAGAAGCATACTGTACCTCAAGTGACAAGGGTAGGGCACTATCTGCTACTGGCATGGTCATGAATATCTGCTCCAATCCTATACACAAAATATACACAATCCTTCCTTAAGGAAGACTCCGAAAGTCTTAATCTAGTCATTATTTAAAACCTAAAGTCCAGGCTCTCATCAGGTCTAAGTACAGTGCCTCTTGATCCCGAAACTCGTAAGTTTAAAAAGAGCAGAAAAATAGGTTAACTGGATCAGTGATCATTTCAAATGTATACATATACCAAACATCAAGTAGTACATCTTTTTTTTAATAATATGTTTATTTATTTGTTTACGTGGTGCTGAGAATCGAACCCAGGGCCTCACACGTGCTAGGCAAGTGTTCTACCACTACCACTAGGCAAGTGTTCATCCCCAGCCCCAAGTAGTACATCTTAAACATACAATTTTTGTGTGACTAACTCAATAGAGCTGTTTTTTTAAATAAATAAAGGTAAATAAGAACAAGTCATCTACTTCACCTACCCCCTTATATATTCACATCTAAAATATAATGATAGTAGATAGTCCTAATAAACATTACTTCCCTAAGGGGAAAAATGAAAGGCACACAGCTATCACTGATCCATAGCAATTGTGTAATCTACTGAGCAAATGTGGGGTCGTCTGAACCTGAAGACAAGAAGTCCTCACTCTGCTCTATAGAAGTAGCTCCCTGCCCTCCATTGTTCTCTAGGATTAGGTAAGATCTTCCTTATATCCTTGGCCACATATGAAGAAGGTATTGGAGAAAACTTCCACTGAGTTCTTGGTATCTGAACAGATTTCCATAGTTTCCAGCTTAAGGAATGTTGGGGCCCAAAAATCATTTTATATATATATTTTTAGATGAACACAATACCTTTATTTTATTCATTTATTTATATGTGGTGCTGAGAATCGAACCCAGTGCCTCACGCATGCTAGGCAAGCACTCTACCACTGAGCCACAACCCCAGCCCTCATTTTATATTTTGTATAGTCACTGTCCTTAGTTGGACCAGCATTTAGCAATATAACTTTCAAGAGCTTTTAAAAGAAATTGGTTTAATCCAGGTGCTATGGCACATACTAATCCCAGCTACTCAGGAAGCTGAGGCTGGAGGATCACAAGTTCAAAATAAAAAGGGCTTGGGATGTAGCTTAGTGGTAGAGCACCTCTGGGGTCAATCCCCAGTACTATAATCAATCAATAATAAAAAAAATCTAATTCCAGTCAACTTGCCAATACTCTTCAATGCCTCTCTAGACTTGGTTGTAGGTACATATATAATTTATCAGGCTTCTGTAGACTTCTCAGTCACTTTTCCTTGAGCTTTTGTTGTCCACTCAAACATTTTACTAAGGTCTACATAATCAAATCAGAGATCTTACTAGAAGGCCTGAACATCACACTCTCAATTCAGCATTGTCTTAAACAGGCTTTTTTATTTAAAGCATTTTAAAATTTTCTCATAAGTTAAATGAAAACAGTTGCAACTTTCAACCTTGTAAGTCTTGAATTTCTGTATTTTCTTTTTCCTTCTATACTAGCTTGAAAATAAGCCAATTTTATGAGCATCCCTTGCTTGTACTATTGTAACAAAATGCAGCTAAAAAAAACTAACCAACCCATGCCGCAACAGTTCTTTTTTTTTTTTTTTTTGTACTGGGGATTGAACTCAGGGGTACTCGACCACTGAGCCACATCCCCAGCCCTATTTTGTGTTTTATGTAGAGACAGGGTCTCACTGAGTTGCTTAACGCCTCACCATTGCTGATGGCTGGCTTTGAACTCGCAGTTCTCCTGTCTCAGCCTCCCAAAGTGCAGGGATTATAGATGTAGGCCATTGCGCCCGGCTCCAACATTCTATCTAAAAGCTCTTTACCCACCACATTTTTCATGCAAGTTATTGAAGACAATGATTTTACCAAATGTGTGCTATTGTTTAAGGAGGGTTGACAATTTTCCAGCAGCCTTTTACGTTGTTTTCTCACTTCGGCATTGGCTCTTAAACCAAAACCCCATATTTTCAAGCTTTTTTATTACCCCACTGTTGGTACTAGCTTCAGAATACTTATACTCTAGCATCAAACAACCCCAAAATCTCGGTAACTAATAACAAGAAACCTTTCCTTCTCATTTGTGGATCTGAGTTTAGCCCTGCTTGTTCCATGTGTCTTCTCATTCTGGGCTAGACTGACTGATGGAGTAGCCTCAGTAATCATAGTGAAAACAAGAGGAGGAGACTAAATAATACAAATGAATTTACATCTGCTGCTCAGATATGTTATAACTCACAACAACTCACATGTAGTTGGCCAAAGCAACTCACGTGGCCAAGCCTGATATTGGTGCAAGGAAGGTTACTCCACCTACAGGAAGGCAAGCCTGTGTTAGACTCTTGAAGAGGAGGAAGTGTATAATCAAGAGCACTTTGGGAGGATAAGACAGGAGACTCCCGAGTTCAAGGCCAGCCTCAGCAACAGCCAGGCGCTAAGCAACTCAGTGAGACCCTATCTCTACATAAAACACAAAATAAGGCTGGAGATGTGGCTCAGTAGTCCAGTACTCCCAAGTTCAATCCCCAGTACCAAAAAAAAAGAACAAGCACAACGCCTACCATAGTTGTTTAATATTATCTTTAGTCAGAAACTAAATATGGGTGAAGAAGTTTAAATATAGATGTGAGTTAGCAATCCTGAATCACCATTCTCTTCTGGGGTCTGTATTGCAAAAGAAAAGCCTGAAACTACATTTCTCAAAATCCCTGCCCTGCATGATTCCAAGTTATAATTTATTAACAGAAGGTACTTAAATTTTTGGAAAGGGGAAAAGGAGCCATTATCCTCTGGAAACAGCTATAACCAGACAGATGGGTATACATGAGTCATAGCAGATTTCCAGTAAGTTCTTGAGATTTTTTGTGGGATTTTCTCAGAGATCCTTGGGAATTTCAGCAGCTTTCCAGTGAGCATTTGAGAATCATCCATTTAAGTGCATTATGAGGTGTTCATAGTGGCCTTCTTGACCTTCTTTGTCCATAGCTCTCCCAATTCTTCCACCAAATAATTATCATTGTTATATAAAGATACGCTATAGACACATATTTTCATCGTTTCTGTTTCTCTACCAAGTAGTCATTCTAAGTTTGAATTCTTTCCTTTAGTCCTGTTGTAGGCAACCCATGTTTTTTTTTAAAAAAAAGCTGAAATTAAGAATGTAGTTGTGGGGCTGAGGTTGTGGCTCAGTGGTAGAGTGCTTGCCTAACATGTAAGCCACTGGGTTCAATCTTTAGCACCACATAAAAATAAATAAAGGTATTGTGTCCATCTACAACTAAAAGAATATTTAAAAAAAAAAAAGAATGCAGTTGTAGTTCTAGAACAAAAATGATACTGGTTCATATAGAAATCAAACTTGTGACTTTAATCTTATTGATGTCATACTAGCTAAATTACAACCTTAATATCCATGCTGGATCAAGGGGTGCCACTCTGAGAAGGCAGATGCTAAGTGTGTGTTTTGGTTGCTTTGTAAGGGCAAAGAAAGTCTTCCCATGATTTGAGAAATACCAGGCACAGCTAATGAATATCTACTGTACCAAGAATATAGTTCCAGGCCAGACTTTTATACAATATTGTGCTAAAAGAATATTTTCTGTAATAAAATAATATTTTACAAATTATAGAATTTAGCTATAATTGAGCTGGGGATATATCCCAGGGATAGAGCACTTGCCTAGCATGTGTGTAAGGCCCTGGATTTGATTCCCAGTGCAAAAAAAAAAAAATTAGCTATAATCAATATTTGTGAAACATTCAGTAGGTTCTATAGAAGCTAGTACATTCTTACATGTGGTTAATACTAATGCATATTTTATTTTATTTATTTATTTTTTTAAATAATTTTTTTGGTTGTTGATGGATCTTTATTTATTTTATTTATTTGTATGTGGTGCTGAGAATCGAACCCAGTGCCTCATGCATGCTAGGCAAGCGCTCTACCACTGCACCACAACCCCAGCCCACTAATGCATATTTTAATATGTACTTTATATCATGCTTTGCAATATGAGAAACCAAAAATACATTTCAGAGTAAAAAGGACTACAGCAGGGTTATCTATCTACACATGAAATATAACATTTGCCTACCTTTGAGATTCCACCTACTTTTTCAATTTTCTAGATAAAAAAAAAAAAAAAAAAAGAATGAAAGGACCAGGAGAGTAGCTTAGTGGTAAAGTACCTGCTTAGTATGCACAAGGCCCAGGAGGCAATTTAACAATATAAGGAAATGTATGATCTCTAAACTAGGATACCACAAAGGAAGATCAAAGCTCTGTCCACTTCAGCAAAACAGTTAACATGAAAATGTTTTTGGAAATGTTGGTATGGGTAAATTTTAAATTTGGAAAATACAGGAGTTGTCCTAACAACCTGGTATAGTTTAGATGAGTATCGCTCAAAGATACATGTGTTAAAGGCTTGCTCCACACAGTGGTGTTATTGGGAGGTGGTAAACCTTTTAGAGGTGGGGTCTAGTGGGAGTCCTTCTGGTTATGTGGGGATGGGGGGAATTAACTCAAAGGGGATTATGGGATCATGGGGATTTTCTTCCTAGCTCATAAAGTGAGTGGTTTGCTCGACCACACACTCCTGCCTTGAAGTGTTGCCCTTGCCAGGGGTCCAGAGCAACAGACAACTAGATTTTGAACTGGAACCTCCAGAACCATGAGCCAAAATGAAACTTTTCTTTTTATAAGTTAATTGTCTCAGGTATCTTGTTATAGTGATAGAAAGCTGACTAACACACAGTGTAGATGGGAAGAATGGTGTGTCTGTTTGTTATGGTGGGAATGGAATTATGGGAGATTCACTCAGTTTCCATAGCAGTAGGTCAAAGCAGTCTGAGATATAATTTCCTCTCAACAGTTCTTTTGGATGTTCAGACTCCTGAGTCTGCAAGTATAATGAGATTGTGTCTGAGGATGCTATGGAGGTAGAGTGTTAAGATTGTTTGCTCCTTTAGTAATCATCCAGATTTAAATTTCAAAGAGCAAGGATTTACATTTTTTATTTTATAGAAAATAACCAAAGTCTTTCTAAGGAACTGTAAGAGTACAAAAGTCATCCCACCTCTGCTCAAACACCTTCAGTGACAGTGACTTCCTTACTAAATAAGACAGTGCCATCTGTCCCCTTGCTTCCAAATGGAAACATTACTTTGAACATTCTGTAACTTTTTGTTCAAATGCTTAATGGAGTTGGCAAGACAAAGTTCTTCCATGTAAATGGCTGTGAAATATGTCTTTGCCACAAGATATTTTACCCAGAAATGAAATACAGCATAATGGTGTAAACAGATACTAGACCCAACTTGGTGAGCTATTAGCATGCTCTGCTTCTATGAGCTGTGTGATATGCAACAAATTATTTATCTATGCCTCAGATTACCCATCTGTAAAATGGGGATAATACTATTTGCTATACTTTGGATCTTTGTCTCCCAAAGGCCATGTGTTGAAGGCTTGGTCATCAGCCTCAGGCACTACTGGGACGTATTGGAATATTTAGGAGGTGGGCCCAGTGGAAGGAAGTTAGGTCACCAGAGGCATCGCTTTTGAAGGGTATATTGGGCCCAGGGCCTCATGCAGGGCAAGCACTCTACTAAATTATAACTGAGCTACCTCCTCAACCCCTCTTCTCTCTTCTCTCTGCCTCCTGGCAACTGTAGCTTCCTCCACCACTCCCTCCCACCATAATATATGGCCTTCCCACACACCAAATGCAACAGAGCATGAGCTAGAATAAACCATTTCCTCCTTTCCAATTGATTATCTTAGGTATTTTCCCTATCAGTGGAAATCTAACATACTGCTACTTACCTTCTATGATTGTAAAGATGAAATGGGTCATTGTGTGTATAGTGTTTAAAATAATGCTTGCTAAACATGAGTGATCAATAATTACTATTACTTCCCACCTCACCCCTTCCTCTCAAAGAATTTCCCAGCAAGAATAACAAATGGCACTTCAATTCTCCAGACCAGGAATTAGTAAATTACATCGTATGGGGAATTCCGGCCTATCACTAGTTTTACTCAGCCCATGAGCTGAGAATGGTTTTTGTATTTTTAAATGGTTGAGAAAAAAATCCAAAGGAGGAAAATATTTTCCGATACATGAAAATTCTATGAAATTCAAATTTTAGTATCTATGATGGTTTTACTGGAACACAGCCACACTCATTTAAGTGTTGTCTGCAACTGCTTTCATGCTATGTCAGCAGAGTTTAGCAGTCACAAAAAGGACATAAAAAGATCTGTCCCTCCACAGAGTTTGCTGACCCTTGCTCTTGATAACTGCTCTCCGAGGTCTGCCTCAGCTGGTCTCACTGCTCCCCAGGGTCCTCACCAATGGGACCCTAGTGGCTGACCAGAGAAAAGAACCTACAAAGAGCAATTTCACTTTTTCTCTTTGATATTAGGGCTATAATGAGTTGGGATCATATGGGAAGTGAATGCTGGGTTGTACTAAGAAAGGAGGAGAGGGAGGAAGGAGGGAAGGAGAGAGGAAAGGGAAGGGGACAGGAAGGAAGGAAGGAAGGAAGGAAGGAAGGAAGGAAAGAAGGAAAGAAGGAAGGAAGGCCAGTCAGTCCAGAGTAGAAAGGAAGAAATAGGAATTTTTTAAGTGTAACTCCTAAGAAAGATAGTGATAGAATAGTCTAAATTTGGATATTCTAAGAATGCATGCTTCAATTTTGGTAATGGTTTTAAAAACAGCACAGTTAGCTTTACTATTTATGAAAGAGACATAAGGATGTATACTCATAAATAGATAAAATTAACCAGTGCTTTTCTGAAGTGAGGTCAAGTAGTTATCTAAATTTAACATCTTCCCATTTACATAGGAAGATTTACACAGTTCTTGTCAAATAAAAAGATTGAACGTAAGTCTTAAACTTTGATTTTATTTATTTTTATGTTTTTGCAGTGCTAGAGATCAAACCCAGGGCTTGTGCTTTCCAGGCAAGCACCCTACCCCGAGTTACAGCCCTAGCCCTAAGCGAGTCTTACACGCATTGGTGTCTGAGAAAAATGCATATGTGGCCAATGATGTCATCTTTTGATTCTACTAATAACTTGCAATGTGTGTTATAACAAATCCTGCCTTACAGCTGCACACCTCAGCAGCACCTCCTCACCTCCTGCAGGTCAATGCTAGAGATTTCTCCAGTGCAAAGGGTGACAGTCCATTCAGTCAATGGAAAACAGTCCTGCCTTTGATGTTGCTCAATTCTCAGTAGGCCATTTTATGTCCTGTCTATCCACTGGCAAAGCAAGCTTTCTTTTTTTTTTTTTTTTGGTACTGGGGATTGAACTCAGGGGCACTGGACCACTGAGCCACATCCCCAGCCCTATTTTGTGTTTTATGTAGAGACAGGGTCTCACTGAGTTGCTTAGTGCCTCGCCATTGCTGAGGCTGGCTTTGAACTCACGATTCTCCTGTCTCAGCCTCCCTAAGTGCTGGGATTACAAGCGTGAGCCACCGCGCCCGGCTAAAGCAAGCTTTCTTGTGCAGATATCTTTTAAAGTAAAGTCTGCTGGAAAACATTAAATTTACATAGCACTTTCACTTTCATTCTAACATATTACCTTCAGAGCAAACCAAAGGAAAAAAGCCAAGCTTAGAGAATTGACCAAAATTGCCCACCTAATAAGTAATGAAGCCAAGACTTACATCCACCTCTGGCCGTAAGTTCAGGACACCCTCCTGAATAATTTGAGTGTTTAAAAGCACAGGCTGGAGGCGCAGAGAGGTCTTTGACCCTGCCAAAGTGAACTTAAGTTACTCACTCTCCAATCCCACGTGCAAACCAGAGAACATAACGAAAACTAACATACTGATTTTAAAGAAGTAACAATGCCAGAACATGTGCAGAGTGCCCAGCAAGCTGCCCGGTGTCGGGCTCCCTTCCTGTGAACTACTCTTTGCAGGGCCGAAAGGATGAGAGTCTGGTCCAACAGGACGAGGATGCCAAGAGAAGGGTTGATACAAGAGGATTTCCAAAGGTTGCCCAGGCCTGGGTGATGCACTCATCTGAGATGGATGGAAATAAGTCAGAGAAGATGAAGGGCATGAGATTGGGAGGGTGGCGGTACCATTGATGGTGGAGACTTGGAGGTAGACAAGTGGAAAGCGGGGAGATTCCCTAAGTGTAGGGAATGATGGGGGCTGAGAAACAAGCTCCAACGGAGGCAATTCTTCACTATAGAGATTGTCATTCCCAGAGAGGTAGTCACTAATGTTACTAGATGAGCTCTCATGTTAGGGTCACAGGGGGAAAAGGACACGGACCTAAAGGACTGGATTGTGGGATTAGTTCCCACTTGGAGTGCAGCAAGAGATGCATAGGCATATGACGACCAAGTGAGGTCTGTTGAGCCAGGAGCATAATGCCTATCCCAGAAACAAGTGGGGAGACTTGAATAAGACTATGGCTTGGAATGGTTTGAGTGTGTCCCCCAGGAGTTCATGTGTGGGAAGCTTGGTGCCCAGTGTGACCACACTAAGAGGCGGTGGGACCTTTAAGAGGTGGGGCCTAGTGTAAGTTGGATAGACCACTGGGGGCATTGTCCTTAAAAGAGATTAAGGGCAATTCACTCATGAGACCCTGAGTTAGTTCTCACAAGAGTGGGTTATTACAGAAGAGCAAGACTTGAATCCTTCTCTGGCTTCCTGTCTTATCATGTGATCTCTTCCTCTTGCATATGCTCCTACCATGATGCCATCTGCCATTAGGCCCTTACCAGAGGCCAAATCAATGGAGATGCTTGATCCTTCAGCCCCCAAAATGCTGAGCTAAATAAATAAATGTTTTTTTTTTAGACTAGTACCTGATATATGGAGAATATTTTTATTTTTTTCTTGTCTTTTTAAAAATTTATTTATTCTAATTAGGTATACATAACAGCAGAATACATTTTGATTCACTGAATAAATCTTTTTAAAATTTCTTCCATCAATATGTAAATATAAGGGGTAAAATTTCTTTTAAATAAACTATCCAGCTTCAGGTATCTCATTATGGCAATGGAAACAGATTATGATAGAAGGTAACACCATTAACTTAGACTCACTGGTCAATGAGAATGAAGTAATCACAGAATGAAGGGGACAATACTTCCCCTATTGAATCATGAAGGTGGTTCCATTTCTATCATTACTACAGTGTCATACAATGATGAACCTAAAGAGATTGTTCATTGTGAAGGAGACAAGTTAATACTGTTTCTAACTATGTATAGATAAATGCATCCAGAGGTCTAGGCCAAGTTTAATTGACAAAAAGTGCTGCTAGTGATTAAAAGCTCCCAGAGATGGCTGAAGGTTGCACAGGCTTCTGGTAAGTAGGGAGGAGAGGGCATTCCAGGTAAAGAGGACCACACAAGCAGGGGCTGGGAATGTGACAGCACAACAGATTCCAGAGACAGAAGGATGGCACAAAGCATAACACATGAGAGGCCAGTGAGAATAAAGCTAGAAAAGCAGATTGAAGCAAGATTAAGAAAGGTCATAGATAACATGCTGGAGAGTTCTTTGCTATTTTTTTTCTTTATAAACAATCCAGCCTCAGCTATCAGGAAACAATCCTCAACAGCTTTTGAAAATGGGTGAGACATGATTAAATCTGTGCTTTAGCATACTAGGATGAAGTGTAAAAACCTAAGGGGCAGCAGGGTAGGGCAAGAGACCTCTGCAGCAGCCCAGACAAATGACAGTGCATGACTGAACAGGGTGGTGATCTGAGTGAGAGGGAGAGGGAGGGGGGAAAAGGGAAGTTCCACTGAGTCAGAACCTAACAAGGAGCTGGGCGCAGTGGCTCAAGCTTGTAATCCCAGCACTTAGGGAGGCTGAGACAGGAGAATGGTGAGTTCAAGGCCAACCCCAGCAAAAGCGAGGTGCTAAGCAACTTAGTGAGACCCTGTCTCTACATAAAAAACACAAAAATAGGGCTGGGGATGTGGCTCAGTGGTCCAGTGCCCCTGAGTTCAATCCCCAGTACCAAAAAAAAAAGAACCTAACAAGGAGTGATGGAGGGTACATTGAGGGATTTGAGACTGGGCATTGGGATCAGGTAGCACCAGCCAGAGACCTAAGAAAGACTGGAGGTGGCTCCAGTGCCAGTGAGAGAGAGCTGAGGGAGGGATTAAAGGAGAAAGGGAAGGATCCAAGGTGACTAGTTCACAACCTGTGTGCCTAGATGGCTACTAATGCCATCATCCAAAATAGAGGGATGCACATTTGCTATGAGAAGTGTTTTAGATATAGTAGGATGAAGTTCCTAAAAGCTAAAGTTTTAAAATCAAATTTATCAAGGTGAAATTTACATAAAATAAAATGCACTCATTTGACTTGTGTAGTTCAATGAATCTGGCAAACGTAAATACCTGCGCAAGGCCAGCTTCATAGGTATGTGAGATCTAAGACACTAGGTCTTATTTCCAGAAGGGCCTTTTGCTTTGTCTTTAATACTCTGAGTTCAGGGTGCAGAAGTTTTCTTTGAACTTGTGTTTTGTAAATGAAATCTGAGGGACAATAAAGCATGCTAGGAAAGGGGCTTAGGGCCTTAGCTCTTGCTGAGTCTCTTTCCTATCACCCTCCCTGACCCCGAATCTTTACTCTATCCCACCCCACCTCCACCTCAGGACAGGGCATGGCTGCACCTCAGCACATTCGGAGACACATGAACATCTTCCTTAACATGATCCTGGTACCAAGCACATCCTGGCACACAGGGTGCAATCCCTTGAGGCTCACCCATCTGTCACACCCTAGGAAGGGGAGTGTTCCAGTACATAAGAAAATACAACATTAAAGAGCAAATTAAACCAGCATGATAGGTTGATACAGAACACAGAAAGAAAAAGAGTTTTATAATCGCCTTCAGTAGTGTCCTTTCCTGTTTCCCCCAATTTTTTTATTTTGCACGGAACCTTGCCCTGAGTAATTACCACCACCATTAGGATAAAAAATATTTCCATCACTCCCAAATTCTCTTCTTGGTCCCTTACGGAGTCAACATCCCATAGTAGCAAACCCCAACCACAGGTCTCCTTTCAGTACAGCTGAATTTAAAAATGTGCAACAGGGCTCTGGAATTCACGGAAAGCAGGAGTACCAGAATTCTGCTCGCCACTTTTCTCTTGGGGTCTGTACCGGACTCTTACAAACATTTCCTCCACGTTATTCTTACTGCTACCCTCCAGGTCCTTATTCTCATTTTCCAAAAGAGGTCACCGTGTTTCTCCAAAGTCAGCCCACAGAGTGTCGGAGCTCGCACTCACCCTGGTCGGTCCACTCCAGGACCAGTACCGCCCACGCCCGAGCACCGCCCGCGGCCCGCCCCTTCGCCGGGTGCCTAGCCGGGTCTCACAGCCCAAACCCAGACGCTCTAAAACAAAGTAGGTGTCCTGGACGTTCGTGGCCTCCGTCGCCATCGTTGGAGGTGATGGCTCAGACAGCACGGCGCGGTCAGCGGGGCAAAGCAGACGCTCCAGGGTCGGCGAGCTCCAGAGCGCATCTAGGTGGGCCCAGGCTGGGCTCCGCTGCCGCGCTCCTGGACCCGGTGCCCTGGCAACAGGTAAACACTGCGCGGCCCCGCCCCGCGGCGCGCGCCGGTCGCGCTGTGCGCGCGAACTCCGCCCCCGAGGCGCGCGAGCGGGGCGGCAGGAGTCGGCCGCAGCACTTGCGAGTACCGGGCGTGGCCAAGCAGGTGGCTAGCTCTTCCCTGAGCGCGCTGCGCTGCTGCGAGCCCCTGAGCGTCGCCGCGCGCCGCCGGGCGGGGTCCTGGGAGGCGCCGCCGCCAAGGCCCGGGAGGGCGGCGGTTCGCTGGCTAGTGGGCAGGAGGAGGCGGGGTATGTGGAGGATTTGGGCTGCCTTCTGCTTTTCGGGATTGGAAACCGCACGTCATACTCACCTGCTCAGCTGAGAAAGAAATGACCATGGTAATACCCGTCTTGTAGAAGTAGGAGAGATTCCCAGGCGCTCGCTCCTTTGCTTTGACCCCGCCTGCGTTTGAGAGGAGTGCTTTCGCCGAGATCACCTCCTGTCACCGTGGGTGGGTGGTGTCTGACCCAGCAGTCTGAACTCGCGATGTAAGGATGAGTGGGAGAGTGATTCCGGGTGGTCTGAGCCTGCCAAGGGGGACGGCAGCCGCAAAATCAGGCTGAGATCTTTTTTTCTTAAGTGTCTGGTTGCCGTTCCTTGGTTCTGTTGAAAAATTGTCGCTCAGAAGATGCATTGGGGGGAAAAAGAGGGAGGTCGGCAACGTGGTACGGAACCCCAGAACGCCGGTACGTGCCAACAGCGACTGGCCCAAGCACTTAGCGGCTATTGCCGCTGCCCAGAGTCCCTCCGCGGGATGCGCTGTAGGCTCAAGTAGAAGGTGGTCCCACCACCGCACTGCCAGCTGTCACAAGCATTCCTGCTTCTCAGGCTTCGTTCACCCTCACTGTTTTTTCCACAATGTCTGTGACTTTGTAGCCCCCATCCCGTGTCCTCAGAGGGCACCGCTACCTGCTAAACCACTGCATTGTTTGAGCTTGCAGCCCAGAGCCCTTCGTAAAGGAGCCTCAGCCTCTTGCACTGTATCTACCATATTCTCTGCTTAAGCAAAACAAAACAAAACCCACATCCCACAGTAGACCCACGTACTTCTGAAAGGTCTCCTGCACCTGGCTCATCTCAATCTATTGCTCTTTCAATTTTTTTTTTTAAGACCCAGCCCAAAGTGCCTCCTATTTCCTGTTGCTCCTTATGTACCCCTAGCCTTTTACACCTCGCTTAAGGTGCTTTGCCTGTTTTTCCTTGGAAAGTCTTACTCCTTTTCCCCATTAGATTGTAGTGCAGAAATGTGTTTGGTAAGTCTCTGTGGGTCTTCCAGTTCCTTGAGTGTAAGGGCACTATGTAAATATCTGTTGATTTAAATAGAGAGTCATTTCTGAGTTACTGCACATGGTTGATACTGCCATTTTCTTTTGGGCCCAGGCAACTGAAGCCGAGTGGTTTACAAAGCCATTTAAGCCAATGACTTCCCCTGCTCCTTGGATAAAAGTCAAACAAATTAGTTGACAGAGCCTTCAGATCAAAGCTATGCCCCGCCTGCCTTTCTAGACTCGGCTGGTCCCCTAGGTTGCCTGTAGACTGGCCACATTAACTGATTTTGGGGGGAAGGAGGGCCTTCAACTTTGCATATTCTCTCAGAGCCTTTACCATAGTTATTCCTTTTTACTGTTCAGTAGTGCTCCATTATATGGTTGTACCGAATTTTGTTTAACCATTTATCTGCTGATGGACATTTGGGATGTTTTCACAGTTACAAGTAAAGCTACTATGAGCAGTTATGTACAAGTCTTTAAGTGGAATATACGTTCATTCTCTTGGGTAAATACCTTAGGAGTGAAATGGCTGGATCATGTGGTAGGAGTGTGTTTAACTTAAAAAGAAACTGCCAAACTGTTTTCCAAAGTGGTTTTGTCATTTTAGATTTCCACCAGTGGTGTGTGCGAGTTCCATTTCCTCCATATCCTCACCAACACTTAGTATGGTCAGTCTTTTTAACTTGAACCATTCTGATAGGTGTTCAGTGTTATTTTCTGGTTTTAAATTGTATGTGGCTACCAACTTAATGATGCTGCTTGCATATCCTTTCATTTACCTCTTTGCCATGTTATCTTTTTTTTTTTTTTTTTTTTGGAAAGAGTCTATTCAAATCTTTTGCCCGTTTTTATCTGGCATTTGTATTTTCTTACTACTGTGTTTTTAGAGTTGTTTATTTTAGATATAGGCCTTTATCAGATATGTGATTTACAATTTTTTTCCTGTCTGTGGCTTGGCTTTCCATTCTCTTAAATTATGTCCTGGCATCCTGTATATAGAATACCTCAATTTAAGTTTTTATATGTGTCCAGTATATAGGTTGCTGGGACATGAGTTAATATATTTTGAAGCAGAAGTTTTTAATTTTGATGGTAAGCATATCAACTTGTTTTTCATGGATTTTGCTTTTGGTGTCATATCCAAGAAATCTTTGCCTGACTGAATGTCACAAAGGCCTTCTCCTATATTTTCTTCTTGAAGGTTTATAGTATTGGGCATTATATTTAGGCTCATGATCCATTTAGAGACATGTTTTTATATGGCACAAGTACTCATTGTGGTAAAGTTTTTACAAATGGATATTCATTATTCCAGCACCATATATTGAAAAGATTATCCTTGCTTCACAAATTACTTTAATACTTTTGTTGGAAATTAGTTGTTCATATGTGTGGGTCTATTTCTAGATGCTCATTCAGTTCCATTAATTTATTTGTCTATCTTGACATTACTACCACACTATCTTGATACTGAATCATTATAGATATCCTTTTAAAAAGGTTGTATTAGTCTTCCAACATTGTCCTTCTGCTTCAAAGTCCTTTGCATTTCTATATAAATTTTAGAAACTCCTACAAAAAGATGAGAACTTTGAAGAAAAATGTCAAACTTTTATGTGAACTTTAGTTCTCAAACTATTTTAGAGATTCACACACACACACACACACACACACACACACACACACACTTTGTTGCAGTTATTCCAGATAGGTGAATGTGGTTGACATATAAGAAAGCATAAAGTCATAAAAAAAAAGCGAAGACCCCAGATCTTTAAAAGCTTATGGGAAAGTGTGCATCCCACATCCCACAGGGATGTGTTACCAAGAGAATGCGGTTATGTAGAGCTTCATATTGTTTCTTTGCACTTGGATTTTTCTCAGAGAAGCCAGCCCCTGTGTTATAAGATACCGCTCATCTTGATTCCTGGGGTTTGTACCTAGGAATATACTCTATTTCACCTAGCAAGAATGTATTTTAGAGCCAGGCGCGGTGGCACACACCTGTAATCCCAGCACTTTAAGGGGCTGAGACAGGAGAATCGGAAGTTCAAAGCCAGCCTCAGCAAAGGCAAGGCGCTAAGCAACTCAGTGAGACCCTGTCTCCACATAAAACACAAAATAGGGCTGGGGATGTGGCTCAGTGGTCGAGTACCCCTGAGTTCAATCCTCAGTACAAAAAAAGAATGTATTTTAGTGTTTTGGACACATTAACTACATTTCTCTTTGTTTAGCTTGGGACATTTTTAAAGTAAAATGCCATGAACACAATATCTATTTTATATAAATATTTAGCCTTTGCAGGTAAACTTAATAATTTACACATTTTTGTCTTTTCCCTGGCTTAGAAGATACTTAAAAAAAATATTTTTGTAGTTGTAGATGGACAGCATGCCTTTATTTTATTTGCTTATTTTTTTTGTATGTGGTGCTAAGGATCAAACCCAGTGCCTCACGTGTGCTAGGCAAGTGCCTTGCCACTGAGCTCCAGCCCCTAGAAGAAGATACTTTTTTTTCCTTTTTGGGGGTACTGGGGATTGAATTCAGGGCACTTGACCACTGACCCACATCCCCAGCCCTATTTTGTATTTTTAATTTAGAGACAAGGTCTCACTGAGTTGCTTAGTACCTCACTGTTGCTGAGGCTGGCTTTGAACTCCCTATCCTCCTGCCTTAGCCTCCCAAGTTGCTGGGATTACAGGTGCTCGTCATTGTACCCAGCCAGTAATCATTTATTGAGTGCTTGTTTCATGTCAGACACCATGCTAGGTATCTTATATTCATGTCTCACTTAAATCTCATCACTGCTTAAGCAAGTAGAGACTACGTGCAAAACAAGAGTGAAAATATGTATTATCTATCATTATTTTTGCTAGATGAAATGAAATACATTCTGGATTATCTAATTTGCCTTAAATTTAATTTTTATTATGAAAATTTCTAATCATACACAAAAACAGAACAGTAAAATGAATCCCATGTATCCATTTCTCAGATTCAGAAAGTTTTAAGATTTTGCCACATTTACTTCATCTATCCTTTACTGGGGAGGAGGACAAATCTCAGGTCTTCTTTGATTTCTTCCCTGCAGATTTCAATGTGCATCTCTGAGAAATGTGAACATTTTCTTTTATGACCCAACGCCATTATCAGCTCTAACAGAATTCATTATTTTCTGATATTATCAAATTTCCCTGTTTCCAAAAAAAAAAGGCTTTTTGCAGCTGTTCAAATCAGAATGCAAACAAGGGTCACACATTGTGTTGGGCTGGGTCTCTTTTAATCTGGGTGCTTACTAAACATTTGTCACATTAAATGGCATGTGACATCTCCCATTCCATGAAAATTTCCCTTGTTTGGATTTTTTTTTTCCTTAAATTCAACAAAGAAGTGTTGAAAGGCATGTCAAGTTTGTAGAAACTGACTTCTTCCCTGTATTTGTACTTGTCTTCAAAAGCCAGGTAAAGGGAAGAAAGGGAAAGGCCAGAGCAAGTCTCGCGGGAAGAAGCAGAAGAAGCCGGAAGTGGACATCCTCAGCCCGGCGGCCATGCTGAACCTCTACTACATCGCCCACAACGTGGCCGACTGCCTGCAGCTGCGAGGCTTCCGCTGGCCGGGAGCTCCCAAGGGGAAAAAAGGGAAGAACAAGACTTGAGCACAGAGTTCTCAGCACATCTCCATCACGGAGAACGACTTGGGGAAGAGCAATCAGGGTAACAGGACGCCTGCGGGCAAAATAGACTTTACGGAAGACAACTTGAAATGCAAGCTCAGTGTTTTTCTGTGATAAATAATGGTGGAAAACAATTCCTTTTACTTCCTCAGCTAAAGCAAGGCATGGTTAGCCACTTTGGATTTTCAGAAGTTAAGGGGGAAAGCCTGAACAGTTCTTACCCAGTGTGGTGGGATTGATAGTACTTTAAAAATGTATTATCGTAATTCTGGGCCAGAAATTAAACCTTGCTCTCAAAAGGCAGTTCCAGTTTGCACGAGTTATTTTCTTTTGCTAAAGGGGGTTTGTTATTTAGAGAAGACGCGGGAAAAAAGCACAGGCTTTACTTATGATCATCCCTTTCTTGGGCACTGTTTCTTATTTTTCTTTTCTTTTTTTTTGGTACTGGGGATTGAACTTAGGGGCACTCGACCACTGAGCCACATCCCCAGCCCTATTTTGTGTTTTATGTAGAGACAGGGTCTCACTGAGTTGCTTAGCGCCTTGCTGTTGCTTAGGCTGGCTTTGAACTTGCGATTCTCCTGTCTCAGCCTCCCTAAGTGCTGGGATTACAGGCGTGCGCCACCATGCCTGGCTTCTTTTTTCTTGTGGTGCTAAGGATGAACCCAGGACTTGGCACATACTAGGCAGGTCCTCTACCACTGAGCTACATCCACAGTCCTTCCTTTTTTTGGAAAATATTTTATTTCTGTAAATTTTTTTTCTCAGTAGTTTGACTAGTTTGAATTAGCCACAGAGCCTGGTGGATACTAAGATTGTCACTAGTGCTCTGACCTTGCTGGGCATGTAAGCTGGTGATTAAAAGAATCTGACAATGTGTAGTGGGTGGGATACACTGAGAAGGAACAAATCAAATCCAGGATTCAGGCCTTTACTCTTTTGTATCACTTTCAGGATCTCCCCAGTTTTGTGAAGAGACTTTAAGAGACAAACTGGCTGGGTGCTGTATTGCATGCCAGAGACTGAGGTAGGAGGATTACAAGTTCCAAGCCAGACTTGGCAACTTAGTGAGACCATGTCAAAATAAAAAATAATAATAATAAAAATAAAATAATGATGAAGAAATGTCTTTACTTTCTCAGCTAAGTTAGGCATGGTTAGCCACTTTGAATTTTCAGAAGTTAAAGAGGGAAATCCTGAATAATAAAAATGAAAAGAGACTTGGGCTGTACCTCTGGTAGAATACTAGCCTGCTATGTGCGGGGCTCTGGGTTCAATCCATATACTCACATACACAAAGAGAACTGCATTTCTTCTCCTTGCTGCTAAAGCCTCATTGCCCTCAAATATGAAACTTAGAGGCATTTTTTAAGTTTAAATATCATCTCTGAGTCAGCACTTTGTCCCTGCCTCTTGCTCTGCCTTCCTGTTCCAACTCACTGCTTCCCCTGATCCCACCACTCTGACACCTGCATTGGCTCCCTTCACCTTGAAGCTGATTGAGCACCATTCTAGGGATGTTTTAGTTTGACTGAATTAACTTGTAGTTATGCTCAGTTTGCCTTGTGATTACACAGATTCAGTGTTTTAAAAGGAAGGCTGCAACCTAAGATTCAGAATTTTGCAAATGTCAGAGAGAAAAGGAAATTCATGAATCATTGTACTAGAGAACTGGGGTGCTCATAACCCATATGAGTTTGTTCGGAGTGCCATTTGTATGCCTGTATATCTGTGCTAATGTAGTGTAAACTCCTGACCATTTGTCAGAGGAGCCCTCCTTTTGGAGAATCTGTAGAGTGATCTTGTGTTCACCGTGACTATAGACTTTAGAAGCAGGGAGCACCTTCCCATCCAATCAGAGACTGCTGCACTAGCTAACTCTACTTCAGTGCCTCTCGGTCATCTGGAAGATTTTGTCAAAAGTACAAATTGCAGCCAGGCTTAGTGAGGCCGTGTCTCAAAATAAAATATAAAAAGGACTGGAGATGTGGCTCAGTGGTTAAGTGCCCCTGGATTCAGTCACTGGTATCACACCCCCCCAAAAAAAGTACAGGTAGCTGGGCCCTACCCCAGTAGGTAATGTGGAATTGAAGAATTTGGTTGTTGTTGTTGTTGTTTGTATCAAAAGTTTTAACCAATGGGGGGGCTGGGGTTGTAGCTCAGCGGTAGAGCGCTTGCCTCGCATGCGTGAGGCCCTGGGTTCGATCCTCAGCACCACATACAAAGCAATAAAATAAAGACATTGTGTCCATCTACAACTAAAAAAAATATTTAAAAAAAAAAAAGTTTTAACCAATGAACCATATCCCTGGCCTGTTTTATTTATTTATTTTTGGTATGGGGAATTGAAAGGATTGAACTCGGGGAGTACTGGACTACTGAGCCACATCCCCAGCCCTATCTTGTGTTTTATGTAGAGACAGGTTCTCACTGAGTTGCTTAGCGCCTTGCAGTTGCTGAGGCTGGCTTTGAACTCACGATCCTCCTGTGTCAGCCTCCCAAAGTGCTAGGATTACAGGTGTGTGCCACCGCGCCCGCCTCTGTTTTATTTTTTATTTTGAGATGAGGTCTCACTAAGTTGCTGAGGCTAACTTTTTTCTTTGTTCTTTTTAGTTATACATGACAGTAGAATGTATTTGGCATATTATACATACTTGGAATATAACTTATTCTAGTTAGGATCCTATTCTTTTTTTTTTTTTTTTTTTGGTACTGGGGATTGAACCCAGGGTACTTGACCACTGAGACACATCCCCAGCCCTACTTTTGTGTTTTATTTAGAGACAAGGTTTTGCTGAGTTGCTTAGCGTCTCACCATTGCTGAGGCTGGCTTTGAACTCAAGATTCTGGGATCCTATTCTTGTGGGAATAGGAAGAACAGTAGAATCACACATAACTTCCCTAGCTTTGTATTTGAATGCTGAGGCTGACTATGAACTCGCAATCCTCCTGTCTCAGCCTTGCAAGCCATTGGGATTACTGGCATGTGCCACTGCAACTGGTGGGAATTGGTGTTTTTTGTTGTGGGGGGATACCAGGGATTAAACTCAGGGGCACTCAACCACTGAGCCACATCCCCAGCCCTATGTTGTATTTTATTTAGAGACAGGATCTCACTGAGTTGCTTAGCACCTTGTTGTTGAGGCTGGCTTTGAATTTGTGATCCTCCTGCCTCAGTTTCCCAAGCTGCTGGGATTACAGGTATGGACCACCGCACTCAGCAAGAATTTGTTTTTGACTATGCTGATGCTGCTGGACTCCACACCTGGAGAACCACTGCTCCAGTTAATGCTGCCTAAGTAGATACTAAAAAGCTTGTTGTATCTTTGAACTTACAAAATGCATAATATCCTTCCCTGCTGAGCTTGGGCTCAGGAGCTTATATTTGAGCAGTCATGTTTGTTGTAGAGATGGCACTTGAAGCGCTTCACTCTGATACACAACTCAATTAGGGGAATGCAGAAACATACCAGTCACCAGACATTTATAGGCCAAGAATATTACCTGGAGACTTTTGATGGTTAAATGATGAACCAAAGGGTTGTAGGCATTGGAGTAGAGGAAGTAATGATCCAATTGGATGGGCACTGTGTACTGAGGGTCTATATCCAGTTTTTAGCATATGCTTATTGCTGTGCTCTTTGGAACCCTGGATTCTGAGAGAAGCCAGTAGGACTTTTGGATTCAAACAGGTATGCTATAAGAGCTGGGGGCATAGTACAGTGGTAGAGTGCCTAGCACATGTGAGGCACTGGGTTTGATCCTCAGCACCACATAAAAATAAATAAATAAAGGCATTATGGCCATGTACAAAAAAAAATTTTAAGAAGAGGTATGCTATAGTATTATGGTATACAAGGGGAATACATTTTATTTTTTGAGAATTTTTGCATGTGCATGAAACACTACATTTGTAATGCTTTTCAACAAAAATTATTTCAGTACATTCATTGATCATCTACCGTGTTTGGCACAGGAACAGGACAGGGTATCTACCCACAAGGAGCTGGTGAAGAAGGCTGATTCCATCATAGTGGAGAGCAGTTAGGTTTCTGTTTCCACTTTGATTTAGCAATGCATTATACATTTTATGAAGGTGATTAAGAGGAGGCTGGAACTAAGATCCTTATAGGACAGCTAAAGGGCATCTAGTGGGAGAATGGACCCTTCTCTTGTTATTTCTCCTAAACCCAAATTAGCAATCATTCTATATCATCTACAGTTGAGGATCCGAAGACTTGTGAAAGTAAGTTCTAACTTGTGTTAGAAAAGTCTATGTGCACTGTCTAATAGAATCTTCTATAATGATGGAAGGGCCACCTGGAAGTGGCAAGGGTTGAAATGAAGGCATGTGCTTTGAGGCTCTGAGGACTTTTTGTGAGGAAAGCTCTATTCAAGGATGGGGATGGATTTTAAAAGAGAAAGAAGGGATCAGCATCTGTAGGAGTAGACAAGAGTCCACTGACGAGGAGGGAAGTTTGGGTAATAGCATGTGAGTAGAGGACATACTTTAAAATGGAAGTGCCTCATCTAAAACTGATGACATATAAA
The DNA here is from genome assembly GCA_028644305.1 of Xerus rutilus. Lineage (NCBI taxonomy): Eukaryota > Metazoa > Chordata > Mammalia > Rodentia > Sciuridae > Xerus > Xerus rutilus. Next base: position 22,017,021 of record CM053407.1, on the reverse strand, counting down.
AGAGAATGACAAGGTGATGTCAATGAGGATGCAGAGAAATTGCAACCTGCATGTGTCACTGTGGGGATGTAAAGGATGGTACTGTCTAGAAAACAATTCAGCAGTTCTTTGGTATGTATGTAGAGTTATCATATGACACAGCTATTTCACCCCTAGTTATATGTGTAAGAATCTGAAAACCCATAAAAGCTTATAGATAAATATTAAGAACAGCATTCTTTTAAAATATATATATATATATATATATATATATATATATATTTTAGTTGCTGGTGGACCTTTATTTTATTTATTTACTTATATGTGGTGCTGAGAATCAAACCCAGGGTCTCATACATGCCAGGCAAGCCCTCTACCACTGAGCCACAACCCCAACCCTGAACGATCTGTTTTGAACTTCATCAATTTTGAAATTCCTTCCCTGTTTCATGATGGGGATACTATATTACTGATTATGCCTTCACTAGCACTGTCTAATAGAATCTTCTATAATGATGGAAGTGTAATATACCTGCACCATTGAACATACTAGCCGTGAGACCCCATGTGGCTATTGAACATTAACAATTTGATATCTATTAAGAATTGGATATCTGAGCCAGGTGTGGTGGCACACACCTATAATCCCAGTGGCTGAGGAGGCTGAGGCAGCTGGGGCAGGAGGATCAAAGCCAGCCTCAGTAACAGCAAGATGTTTAGCAACTCAGTAAGACCCTGCCTCTAAATAAAATACAAAATAGGGCTGGGGATGTGGCTCAGTGGTTGAGTGCCCCTGAGTTCAATCCCTGGTACCAACAAAGAAAAAGAATTGAATACCTGATTTGATTCCTTTGTAATTAATTTAAATCTAAGTAGCCACATCGAGCTACTGGCTATTGTATCGGCACTGAGTTACAGAAGAATTGGACCTAGTTGAGGAGGGAAGAGACAAGTAGATGTCACTAAGGAAGTGATGGAGTTGAGTCCTGAAGAGGAGTAGGCCTCAGAGACAGATTATCTGTGAAGCTAGAGAAATGCCAGGAATTTTTTATTCATGCTGTTGGATTCTTATCTCTCTTTCTGTCTCCCTCTCTCTGCTCAGGATCAAACCCAGGGTCTCAAATGTGCTAAGTAAACGTTATTCCAGTGAGCTAGCTATATCCCCAGCCCTGGATTGAACTCAGAGGGACTTTACCACTGAGCCACATCCTCAGCCTTTTTTTTTTTTTTTTGAGACAGAATCTCACTAAATTGCTGAGGGTATCCTTAATTGCTTGAGATCCTCCTGCCTCAGTCTTCCATGTTGCTGGGACTACAGTTGTACACCACCATACCTGGCTCTGGATTCTTTTTCTTAAAGGGTGTCCCCAAGTTTTAGGCCCCACAGAACCTATGTCTGCCCCTGGAAGACATTAAGTTAGGTGGGAGGCAGAAGGAGCATGGCAGGACCAAAGAACTGAGGAGAGAAGAGGGCAAGGAATGAGGTGATGCTCCCATGAGATCCAAATGGATGTTTAGGCTCCAGGATCCAAGACAGTGTCAGGGACCTCAGTACAGGGTGATGATTCTTCCCTCTTATGCCATTATAGTGAGACTGTGTATCCTGCTAGCTGAGACACTCAATCCTCTCTGCTCTACACACCTTTTTTTGCTTTGTAACTTCTGTTTACTCTAGCTTTTTGATTTTTCCACAGCTTCAGCTTGTTGTAAACCCTGATGACTCCAGCTCAGATTTATGGTTCTTTCTATGCTTGCTTTGAACTTTAGCATCCCCTCCGACATCCCTCATTCTTTGGGTTGGAAGAGAGAAATAATCCAATAAACAACCCCTGCATACCTTTGTGAGGCTAGACACTGTTGTAGCAAACATGGATGAGATGTCAGGATCAGGACCTCCCACTGGCCCCTCAGGGGTGATGGTTGGTGGGTTCAGGCATTACTGAACATAGACACACAGAATGATTCTTCTTTGAGATTGGAAGTGCTGGACTGTGTGCCATGAGGGTTTGCTTCTCCTGCCCTTTTGCATCTTCCTTTATAGCCAAGAACCTAGAAAGAATTCACTCGGACTTTCTTTTTCACATTCTCACCTTTCTCTCACATTCTCCTCCCCCTCCCCCTTTTTTTGGTACCAGGGATTGAAGTCAGGGTACTCAACCACTGAGGCTGGCTTTGAACTTACATTTCTCCTGTCTCAGCCTCCCAAAGTGCTGGGATTACAGGCGTGTGCCACTGCGCCCAGCTCCTCTTACTTTTTGGGGGGGCCACCTTTTTAGTTTTAAAAATTTCAAACCTACCGGAATACTGAAAAAAAAAAGTCTAAGCCTTTGCCCAGACCAGGGTTCTCAACCTTGTTACTCTCAACATTTTGGTACTATTGTGGGGCTACATGCATTCTGAGAGTTTAGCAGCATCCCTGCTGAGGTGTTGCTATGCTACCACCATCTTTCTGCTCACTTAATGCTGGTGGCACACTTTGGTTCTGACAACCAGATGTCTACAGACATTGCAAGACATTTCTCAGAAGGCAAAGTCACCTGTGCTTAGAGAACCATTGACCTAGATTCGTGGAATAACTTTTTGTCAAAATTGTACCTGCACATCCTTTACATGTATTAATAATGCAAGTGCACATATGTATATGCACATAAAACATTTTATATCAAGAATTTTATATTAATATAATGGCATATAGTCCATATTTATTTTTTGTAATGATTCAACCATGAATCACATAGTGGATTTAGCTGTCATGTCTCACAATTTGTTAATCTAAATAATCTAAAATAATTCTGTCTGTCTCTCTCTCTCTCTCTCTGTCATGGTATTGACATTTTTGAGAAGTCCAGGGCAGGTTGTTTTTTGGAATATTCTGCTTTTTCAGTATATTCAGACTTCTGATAAATTTATTTATTAGCTCTTAAATGCTTTCAGTTTTCTCCCATTCACTATGACCTTGGCTTTGGGTTTGTCATATATCAACTTTATGATGTTGAGTTAAGCTTCTGTCCCTAATTTCTTCAGTGTTTTTGTCATGGTGCTGAATTTTGTTGAAGCTTTCTCTGTATCTATTGAAATTGACTCTGTGGTATCTGTCCTTGATTCTGCTTATGTGATCAATTACATTTATCAATTTATGTATGTTAAACCATCCTTGCAACTCTGGAATAAAACCAACTTGGTCATGATATATAATACTCTTAATATGTTGTTGAATATGATTCGCTAATATTTTATTAAGGATTTTGGCATCTAAGTTCATCAGGGATATTGGTTTGTAGTTTTCTTGATGTGTCTTTATCTGGTTTTGGTATAAGGGGGATACTGGCTTCATAGGATGAATTTGGAAGAGTTCCATCCCTTTCTATTTCATGGGACACTTTGGGAGCATTGGCATTAGCACATCTTTGAAGGTCTGGTAAAATTCAAATGTGAATACCTCTGGACCTGGGCTTTTTTTTTATTGGAAGGCTTTTTATTACTGCTTCTATCTTACTGCTAGTTATTAGTCTGTTTAGGTTTTCTAATGTTCTCTTAATTCAGTTTTGGCAGGTCACAAATATTTCTGAAAATATGCCCATTTCTTTTAATTTTCCCAATTTATTGGAGTATAAGTTTTCAAAGTAGTCTTTAACGATCTTTTGGATTTCTGTGTTGTCTGTAGTGATTTCTCCTTTTTACATCTCTAATTTTATTAATTTGGGTCTTCTCTCATTTTCTTTTGGTTAGTTTGGCTAATAGTTATCAATCTTGTTTATCTTTTCAAAGAACCAACTCTTGGTTTCATTGATCCTTTGTTTTGTTTTATATTTTCCATTTCATTCATTTTGGCTCTAATTTTTTTTTTTAAATATTTTTTTAGCTGTAGATGGACATAATGTCTTTATTTTATTGCTTTGTATGTGGTGCTGAGGATCGAACCCAGGGCCTCACGCATGCGAGGCGAGCGCTCTACCGCTGAGCTACAATCCCAGCCCCTTGGCTCTAATCTTAATTATTTCCTTTCTTCTGGTTTTGGAATTGGTTTGTTCTCATTTATCAAGGGTCTTAAGATGCATCACATGGTTGCTTATTTGGGATCTTTCTGATTTTCTTATGTAGGCACTCATGTATATAAACTTGCCTCTTAGAACTGCCTCATTGTGTCCCAGAGTTTCTGGTATGATGTATCACTATCCTCAATTGATTCTAAGAGTTTTAAAATTTTTCCCCTGATTTCTTCTATCACACATTCCCCATTCATCATTTAAAAGTGTATTGTTTAAGTTCTATGTTTTTATGTGGTGTCTGTAGGTTTTCTTTCTTTTTTATTTTTTTATTTTTAGTTTTTGGTGTCAATTTCTAATTTCATTTCATTAGATTAGAAAAGATGCAAGGACTTATATCTTTTTTTTTTTTTGTATTTGCTAAAAGTTGCTCTGTGGCTTAAAATATGGTCTATTTTGGAGGTTCCGTGAATAACTGTGAAGAAAGTGAATTTGGCTCTCGACAGATGAAAGATTCTATAGGTGTCTGTTAAGTCCATTTGATTGTAATTTTTTAGATCTGAAGAGTCTTTACTGATTTATGTCTGGATGAACTATCTATTGGTGAGAGAGGAATGTTGAAATTACCCAGTATTATTTTACTGAGATCTGTTTGAATCTAAGTTGAGTAGTGTCTGTCTTATGTAATTAGGTACATCAGAATTTGGAGCATAACTGTTTACTATTGTATTATCTTCTTGTAGGACTGTTCCCTTTACCAGTATGAAATTACCTTCTTTGTCTCTTCTCATTAATTTCAGCGTGAAATCTGCTTTTTTGGATATGAAAGTAATTGCTCCTGCTTGTTTTGGGGGCTCCATTTGTGTGGTATATTAATTTTCATCCTTGCACTTTTCAGCCTATAGCTATCTTTGCCTGTAAGATGAGTCTCTCACAAATAACATATAGTTGGGTCTTGTTTTTTAATGCCAGCCTATGTCTTTTTTAAAAATATTTTTTAGTTATACATGGACACAGTGTCTTTATTTAGTTTTACTTATTTTTATGTGGTGCTGAGGATCAAACCCAGTGCCTCACACATACAAGGCAAGCACTCTGCCACTGAGCCACAACCTCAGCTCCTGATTTTTTTTTTAAATATTTGTTTTTAGTTGTAGATGGACACAGTATCTTTATTTTATTTTTTTATTTTTATTGGGGCCAAGTGAGGATCGAACCCAGTGCCCCATGCATGCGAGGCAAGTGCTCTACCACTGAGCCACAACCCCAGCCTGCAGCCTATGTCTTTTAATTGTAGAGTTGAGACCATGTACATTCAATGTTATTATAGAGAGGTTTATTAATTAATAAACATCTTAATTAATTAATTTAATTAATTCCTGTCATTTTGATTTATTACTTTTAACATTTAATTTGGCCCTGTTTCTCATTTGCTTAGATATTCCTTAAATGAGATTTGTCCATTTGTGAATTCTAGGGTTTGTTTTTGAGGTCCTCTGTGTATAGTATTTCTTTAAGTATTTTCTATAGTGCCAGCTTAGTAGTCATGAATTCTTTTAGTTATTGCTTATCTTGGAAGGTTTTTATTTCTGCCTCAGTTCTGAAGGATAGTTTTGCTGAATGTAGCAATCTTGGTTGACAGTTATTTTCTTTCAGGGCTTAGAACACATTGTTTCAAACCTGGATTTTAGAGTTTTAGAATTATTTCTGATTGGCTTGCCTCTAAATGTGACCTGATGTTTATCTCAAGGCTTTTAAAATTCTATCCTTGTTTGGTATGTTAGGCATTTGGATTATGATGTGTTGTGGGAGGTTCTTTTTTGATCTTATCTACTTGGGATTCTGAATTCTTTCTGTCTCTGGATGTCCATCTCATTCTTGAGGTTTGAACTTTTGTCTGTTATTATTTCCCTAAAGAGGTTATCCATTTCATTAGCCTGCACCTCACAATCCTCTTTAATTCCAATGATTCTTAAATTTGGTCTTTTAATGTTGTCCCAGAGTTATTGTATACTCTGGTCTTTGTTACCTATTTTCTTTAATACTGTCTGAATATTCAAGGCCTGCCACTTTGTCTTTCAGTTCTTAGATTTTTGTCTTCATAGTCTATTAAAGACTTTCAACTGGGGACTGGGATTGTGGCTCAGTGGTAGCACACTTGCCTCACATGCATGAGGCACTGGGTTCGATCCTCAGCACCACATAAAAATAAATTAAAAAAATAAAGATACTGTGTCCATCTACAACTAAAAAAAAAAAAAAAAAAAAGGACTTTCAACTGAACACTTTATTTTGTGTCTTTTGTTTCCAAGATTTCTGTTTGGTTCTTTTTCAACATATCTATCCCCTTATTTCTCATTTATATTCTGTAGTGGTTTTTCATAATTTATTCTGTTGTTTTTCTCTGTTCTTTTGGAATTCATTGATCATTTTTGTGATAATTCTTTTGAATTCTTTTGAAAAATTTAATTTTTTCTACTTTTTTTTTTCTTTTGAATTCTTTTTTTTTTTTTTTTTTTGGCACTGGAGATTGAACTCAGGGACACTCGACCACATCCCCAGCCCTATTTTGTGGTTTATGTAGAGATGGGGTCTCACTGAGTTGCTTAGCGCCTCGCCGTTGCTGAGGCTGGCTTTGAACTCGCAATTCTCCTGTCTCAGCCTTCCTAAATGCTGGGATTACAGGCTTGCGCCACCGCGCCCGGCTGATTGTATAGCTTCTTCTGAGAAGTTTCTGTTCAGCTCCCTAGCCCATTTATTTATTGAGTTTTCTTTTTGTTTGTTTTTTGTTTTGGTGTTAAGTTTTTTGAGTTCTTTATATATCCTGGAAGTCAGTGCTCTATCAGATGTGCATGTGGCAAAAATTTGCTCCCATTTGTAGGCTGTCTTTTCACCTCATTGTTTCTTTTGCTGAGAAGTTTTTTAGTTTAAATCCATCCCATTTATTGATTCTTGCTTTTATTTCTTGCACTTTAGGAGTCTTTTTAAAAAAATATATTTTAGTTATACATGGACACAATGTCTTTATTTTGTTTATTTTTATGTGGTGCTGAGGATCAGACCCAGTGCCTCACACGTGCAAGACAAGTGCTCTGCCACAGAGCCACAACCTCAGCCCCACTTTAGGAGTCTTGTTAAGGAAGTTGGGGCCTAATTTGACATGATAAAGATTTGGGCCTATTTTCTCCTCAATTAGGCTCAGGGTCTCTGGTCTAATTCCTCAATCTTTGATCCACTTTGAGTTGAGTTTTGTGCATGGTGAGAGATAAGGGTTTAGTTTCATTTTGCTGCATATGGATTTCCAGTTTTCCCAGCACCATTTGTTAAACAGACTATCTTTTCTTCAGCGTATGTATTTGGCATCTTTGTCTAGTATGAGATAACTGTATTTATGTGGGTTAGTCTCTGTCTTGTCTTCTGTACCATTGGTCTGCATGTCTGTTTTGGTGCCAGTACCATGCCGTTTTTGTTACTATAGCTTTGTAGTATAGTTTAGGGTCTGGTATTGTGATGCCTCCTGCTTCACTCTTCTTACTGAAGATTGCTTTGGTTATTCTGAGTCTCTTATTTTTCCAAATAAATTTCATGATTGCCTTTTCTATTTCTGTAAGAAATGATTTTGGGATTTTTTTTTTTTTTTTAAATTTTTTTAGTTGTAGATGGACACAATATCTTTATTTATTTATTTTTATGTGGTGCTGAGAATCGAACCCAGTGCCTCACACATGCAAGGCAAGCGCTTTACCACTGAGCCACAATCCCAGCCCCGATTTTGGGATTTTAATTGGGATTGCATTGAATCTGTATAGTGCTTTGGGTAGTATGGCCATTTAAATAATATTGATTCTGCCTATCCTAGAGCATGGGAGATCTTCCTAAGATCTTCTTCAATTTCTTTCTTTAGTGTCCTGTAGTTTTCATTGTAGAGGTCTTTCACCGCTCTTGTTAGAATGATTCCCAATTTTGTTTTTTTTTTTTGAGGCTATCGTGAATGGAGTAGTTTCCCTGATTTCTCTTTCAGAGGATTCATTGCTGATGTATAGAAATGCATTTGCTTTATGGGTGTTGATTTTATATCCTGCAATTTTGCTGAATTCATTTATTAATTCTAGAAGTTTTCTGGTGGAATTTTTTGGATCTTCTGAATATAGAATCATGTCATTGGCAAATAATGATAGTTTGAGTTCTTCTTTTTTTTTTTTTTTTTTTTTTGGTACTGAGGATTGAACTCAGGGGCACTCGACCACTGAGCCACATCCCCAGCCCTACTTTGTGTTTTATGTAGAGACAGGGTCTCACTGAGTTGCTTAGCACCTCGCCATTGCTGAGGCTGGCTTTGAACTCGCGATTCTCCTGTCTCAGCCTCTCTAAGTGCTGGGATTACAGGCTTGAGCCACCATGCCCAGCTTGAGTTCTTCTTTTCCTGTTCTTATCCCTTTAATTTCTTTTGTCTAATTGCCCTTGCTAGAGTTGCAAAGACTGTGTTGAATAGGAGTGGTAAAAGAGGGCATTCCTGTCTTGTTCCTGTTTTTAGAGAGAATGCTTCCAATTTTTCTCCATTTAGGATGATATTGGCCTTAGGTTTAGCATAGATTGCTTTAACAATGTTGAGGTATGTTTCTACTATCCCTAGTTTTTCTAGTATTTTAAACATGAAAGGGTGCTGTATTTTGTCAAACGCTTTCTCTGCATCAATTGATAAAATCATGTGATTCTTTAAGTCTATTGATGTGATGGATTACGTTTATTGATTTCTGTATGTTGAATGAACCTCGCATCCCTGGAATGAACCCCACTTGATCATGGTGAAATATTTTTTTGTATGCTTTTGTATGTGATTTGCCAAAATTTTATTGAGAATTTTTGCATCTATATTCATGAGGGGTTTTGGTCTGAAATTTTCCTTTTTTGATGTGTCTCTGGTTTTGGTATCAGGGTGATACTAGCCTTATAGAATGAGTTTGGAAGGGTTCCCTCCTTTTCTATTTCATGGACTAATTTGAGGAGTAATGGAGTTAGTTCTTCTTTGTGGGTCTTGTAGAACTTGGCCGAGAATCCATCTGGTCCAGGGCTTTTCTTGGTTGGAAGACTCTTGATGGCATCTTCTATTTCCTTGCTTGTAATTGATCTGTGTAAGTCGTGAATGTCCTCCTGGTTCGGTTTGGATAGGTCATATGTCTCTAGAAATTTGTCGGTGTCTTCAGGGTTTTGTTTTACTGGAGTATAGATTTTCAAAATAGTTTCTAATTATTCTGTGTATTTCAGCAGAGTCTGTTGTGATATTTCATTTTTTATCACCAATTTTAGTAATCTGGGTTTTCTCCTTCTTTTCATTAGGGTGGCTAGGAGTTTGTCAATTTTGTTTATTTTTTCAAAGAACCAGCTTTTTGTTTGGTCAATTTTTTGAATTGTTTCCTTTGTTTCAATTTCATTGATTTCAGCCCTGATTCTAATTACTTCCTGTCTTCTACTTCTTTTGGTGTTGGTTTGTTCCTCTTTTTCTAGGGCTTTGAGATGCAGCATCAAGTTATTGATTTGTTGACTTTTTCTTCTTTGAATAAATGAACTTAGTGTGATTAACTTTCCTCTTAGCACTTCTGCATATGTCCCAGAGATTTTAGTATGTTGTATTGGAGTTCTCATTTAATTTTCTAATTTCTTTCCATTATGGTCAGATAGAATGCAGGGTAATATCTCTATTTTTTATATTTGCTAAGACTAGCTTTGTGGCATAGCTTATGATCTATTTTGGAGAAGGATCCATGTGATGGTGAGAAAAAGTGTATTTGCTTGTTAAAGGATGGAATATTCTATATATGTTAAGTCTAGATTATTGATTGTTCTATTGAGTTTTGTAGATTCTTTGTTTAGTTTTTGTTTGGAAGATCTATCCAGTGGTGAAATAGGTGTGTTAAAGTCACCCAGTACTATTATGTTGTGGTCTATTTGATTCTTGAAGTTGAGAGGGATTTGTTTGATATACATGGCTGCCCCATATCTGCGGCACAGATATTTAAGATTGTTATGTTTTGTTGATGTATTATTCCCTTAAGCAGTATGAAATGACCTTCTTTATCCCTTTTCACTAACTTTGGTTTGAAGTCCTCTTTATCTGATATGAGGATGGAAACTCCTGCTTGTTTACACAGTCCATGTGAGTGATACATTTTTTTCCATCGTTTCACCTTCAGTCCGTGTGTGTCTCTTTCTATGATATGAGTCTCTTGGAGGCAGCATATTTTTGGGTCTTTTTTTTTAAAATCCAGTCTGCCAGTCTATGTCTTTTAATTGCTGAGTTTAGGCCATTGACATTCAATGTTATTATTAAGACATGGTTTGTATTCCCAGGCATTTTGGTTTATTTTTAGTTTTTAATTTGACTGAGTTTCTCCTTTGATTGGCTTTTGCTTTAGTGTAGTTCCTCCTTTTGCAGGTTTTCATTTTGGTTTTTCATTTCCTCCTCATGGAATATTTGCCAAGAATGTTCTGTAATGTGGGCTTTCTTGCTGTAAATTCTTTAATTTTTCTTTATCTTGGAAGGTTTTTATTTCATCATCAAATCTAAAACTTAATTTTGCTGGATATAAGATTCTTGGTTGGCATCCATTGTCTTTCAGAGCTTGAAGTATGTTGTTCCAAGCTCATCTACTTTTAAGGGTCTGGGTTGAGAAATCTGCAGAGATCCTAATTGGTTTCCCCCTATATGTAATCTGATTCCTTTCTCTTGTGGCTTTTAAGATTCTCTTCTTATTCTGAATACTAGGCATTTTCATTATGATGTGCCTTGGTGTAGATCTGTTGTGATTTTGTACATTTGGTGTCCTGTAAGCCTCTTGTATTTGATTATCCAATTTGTTCTTTGTGTTTGGAAAATTTTCTGATATTATTTCATTGAACAGAATGAAATTCATTCCTTTAATTTGAAATTCTATGTCTTCCTCAATCCCAATAATTCTTTTTTTTTTTTTTTTTTTTTTTTTTGCTACTGGGGATTGAACTCAGGGGCACTCGACCACTGAGCCACATCCCCAGCCCTATTTTGTGTTTTATGTAGAGACAGGGTCTCACTGAGTTGCTTAGCACCTCGCCATTGCTGAGGCTGGCTTTGAACTCGCGATTCTCCTGTCTCAGCCTCCCTAAGTGCTGGGATTACAGGC
>CM053407.1:21961927-22005399 GCA_028644305.1 Xerus rutilus | reverse complement strand
TTTTTTTTTTTTTTTTTTTTTTTGCTACTGGGGATTGAACTCAGGGGCACTCGACCACTGAGCCACATCCCCAGCCCTATTTTGTGTTTTATGTAGAGACAGGGTCTCACTGAGTTGCTTAGCACCTCGCCATTGCTGAGGCTGGCTTTGAACTCGCGATTCTCCTGTCTCAGCCTCCCTAAGTGCTGGGATTACAGGCTTGAGCCACCACGCCCGGTTCAATCCCAATAATTCTTAAGTTTGGTCTTTTCATGCTATCCCATAATTCTTGGATATTCTGTTCATGGTTTCTTACTGTCTTCACTGTGTGGTCAACTCTATTTTCAAGATCAAATATTTTGTCTTCATTGTCTGATATTCTGTCTTCCAAGTGATCTAATCTGTTGGTGATGCTTTCTTTTGAGTTTTTAATTTGGTTTATTGTTTCTTTCATTTTGAGGATTTCTGTTTGGTCCTTTTTCAGAATCTCTATCTCCTTATTGAAGTAATTCCCTATTTCATCCACCTGAGAAGCAGTATTTCTGCACCTTGAATCCCAAGCCCCAGAACAGTTGGAAATGCCATCTTGAATCTCACCAGTTTTTCATTGTCCCTGAAGCTAAGGTGGGGCACCTAAATCTAGGGTGGCCACATGACTTCCCCATATAGTAAGGCCTCCTGAACCTGGATGTTAGACCATCCTTCCAGGCCATGTTGACATGAGGCCTTTGGAATAAATTCAGTCTTCATTTAAAATAGTCAAAGTGGGCCAGGGCTGTAGCTCACTGGTAAAATGTTTCCCTAACTATACTCATGGCCCCTGAATCAATCCCTAGAACTGCAAAAAAAAATTTTTTTTTAAATTAAATAGAGGAAGGCATGGTGCAGTCACTGTGGAAACATAGTTTGGCAGTTTTTTAAAAAGTTAAACATGGAAGTACTATATTCTACAGTCTAAATGTCTGCCTCCAGATTAATGTATTGAAAACTTAATTCCTAAACTAACAGTGTTAGGAATTGGACCCTACTGGAGATTTTGGAAAATGTTTGGACTTATCACAGTAAAGCTGTTATAAAAGGGTGTAAGAGAATTTAGCAAGGAGGCCTTCACCAGATACCAAATGCCAGTGCCTTAATCTTGGACCTAGAACTGTGAGAAATAAATTTCTGTTCTTCTATAAATCACCCAATCTGTGATATACAAAATGGATCAAGATGTTGTATGAGGGAGCTGAGGATGTAGCTCAATGGTAGAGCACTTGCCTAGCATGCACAGGGCTCTGGGTTTGATTCCCAGCACCACAAACAACAACCAAAAAGATGCTATTATCCATGTATGTATAATGTGTCAAAAAAACATACTGTCATGTATATCTAAAAAGAACAAGAAAATGAAAAAAGTAATGCACCAATAAAAGGAGGAAAAAGAAGAAAAAAAGATGCTATATGATTCAACAAGTCCATTTCTAGGTATATACCTGGGAACTAAAAATGGAGAGCCAAACAGATGCTTGTACACCCATGTTCATAGCACCATTATTTACGATGGTCAAAAAGCGGCAACAACCCAAGTACCCACCAGTGGGTGAAAGGATAAACAAAAGGTGGTGTATGGGTATAATATAATATTATTTGGCCTCAAAATGAATGAAATTCTAGCCAGGCACGATAATACACACCTGTAATCCCAGTGACCTGGGAGGCTGAGACAGGAAGATTGCAAGTTCAAAGCCAGCCTTGGCAATTTAGCAAGACCCTACCTCAAAATATAAAAATAGATGTGGCTCAGTGGTTAAGCATCACTGGGTTTCATCCCTGGTACCAAAAAAGAAAAAGAAAAAAAGAAAATTCTGGTATATGCTACATGATGGGTGAGCCTTAAAAACATGCTAAGCCGGGCGCGGTGGCTCACACTTGTAATCTCAGCACTTTGGGAGGCTGAGACAGAAGAATTGCAAGTTCGAAGCCAGCCTCAACAACGGCAAGGTGCTAAGCAATTCAGGGAGACCCTGTCTCTACATAAAACACAAAATAGGGCTGGAGATGTGGCTCAGTGGTTGAGTACTTCTGAGTTCAATCTCCAGTACCAAAAAAAAAAAAAAGCTAAATGAAATAATTCAGATCCCAAAAGAATAAATATATGCAGATTTACAGATTTACTTATGTTAGTAATCTAAAATAGGTAAATGCATAGAGATAGAATGTAGAATAGTGGTCACTAGGGGCTGAGACAAGGTTGTAATGGGAAGTTACTGTCTGATGAGTACAGAGTTTCAGTTTGGGGAGATGAAAAAGTTCAGACAGATGGTGGACATGGTTACACATACTGTGAGTGTCCTTAATAACATTGAATGGTATACTTAAAAATGGTTGAAATGGAAAATTCTATGTACATTTTACCACAATATAAATTTTTTAAAAATCACAGCTTTTCTCTTTGTTCTTTATCTCTAGAAGAAGTGGAGAGAGGAGGGACCGCAGATGCTGGGGAAATGCCCCACAAGGCTGCTTCTCATGTTAATGGGTAGAGAGATAGATTTGAAGGAAGGAGACTTCCTTGGAAAGACAGGATCCCTGTATTCCTCTCTCACCAGCTTCCTTCCCGCTGCATACACCTTTACCCTCCATCTTTCTCTTCTGAAGTGAGGAAGCCAGTGTTCCCACTGCCCCTGCACGCCTCACCCCTGGCCTCTAAACAAGCCCACATGCCAGGGGACCACCTGCCTCCCAAAGCCTCCACCAGCCTTATATCCACTTCCCACCATTCACCTATATCCACTTCCCACCACCCTCTGCTGACCCTTCTACTCCTGACACCTCTAGCTCTGCATCTGCATTTGCTACCCACTGATTTGCACCTTAGACCCACTACTCTGAACAGCCTTCCCCAGTTATTTTAGCTTGGTGTTTTCTCTCCCCATTAGGATATAAAATGGGCAAATGATAAATGAGCGGTCAGGCTCCTGACAGAGCCTCAGCACAAGGACGAAGAGCAGACTTGGGGAGGGTTTGCAAACCAAAGTTTATAAGCTCATGAATTCAGGCCACTGCCCACACCAGTGTCCCTCAAACTGCTGCTTCTCAGGCTGTCTGATCTGTGGCTTCTGGAGTCAGCTGTTGTATAGACCATAGTCATAGTTGCCATAAATACGTCACCAACAGAGCTATCAACAGCAGTGTCCACCCATCCTTCCAGGCCAGCGATGGTCTATCTATTGGCCTTGTGAGTTGAATTGTTAATATCACTTGATCTCTTCTCTCTCTGTGTGTCCTTCACCCTTGATCTCTCCAGCAGCCTGGTGTTGGGTGTGTATAGCCAGTGGGCTTCTGTTTTTCTGTAAGATGGCTGAGCTGTATTTATACTGCCAATGTCGGCCTCCAAGAATTCAATGTGGCAGAAATGGAAACCTGTACCGAGGTATGGTCAGGCTCTTTGTGTGCATGTACAATATAGTGTATGTATGTGTGTGTGTGCACAATGCCACCAAATGGACACAGATGAAAACCACTGTCCAATTAGGACAGAGGAGGAGTTTAAAAGTGTGTTAATGTTGACCTTGAGAGAGAGTGAAAGGAGGGTCACTCAGGGCATAGGAGGAAAGAGTCACTGAGGAGAATTATTCATTCACCCATCTCTGCTTTAATGGATTTGCTTAAGTGTCCCTTTTACTTTCAGTCTCTGATCACTGCTGACAGATCCTTCTTTCGAACAATGTGTCTCTCACCTCATGCTTACACAAAGTTGAATGAGCACACAGCAGGAAGGTGGAGGGCTCAGCTTGAAATTTACTTTCTGGCACCTTGACCTTGGACTTCCCAACCTCCATAACTGAGAAGTAAATTTCTGTTGGTTAAGCCACCCCATCTGTGGTATTTTGTTATGATAGTCTGAACTAACTATGACTGTTCAACCTCCAAATCTAGAGGGCTCTTGGGGCCTTTTAAAAATTGTACTAACATTATTACAACATCATTAAATAAGTTATTAATGAAGTTAGTAACTTGGATTCACCCAAGCTAATACAGCAATTGATTTTCTTTCTTTTTTTTTAAATATTTTTTCAGTTGTAGATGGACACAATGTCTTTATTTTATTGCTTTGTATGTGGTGCTGAGGATCGAACCCAGGGCCTCACGCATGCGAGGCAAGCGCTGAACCGCTGAGCTACAATCCCAGCCCTGATTTTCTTTCTTTTTTTAAAATATTTTTTTAGTCGTCAATGGATCTTTATTTTATTTCTTTATATGTGGTGCTGAGAATCAAACCCAGTGCCTCCATGCTAGGCAAGTGCTCTACCACTGAGCCACAACCCCAGCCCCACAATTGATTTTCTTTTTATTTAAAAAAGTCAACCAAAAATATTGATTGAATCTTATGTATGTTAGGCATTGTCTAGGAACCACTTGATTCCTGTTCTTTCTGCCACTTGCCCTCTCCAGGGCATTTACAAACATAATCAAGTATTATTTATGTATTTATTAAAATAGCTCCAAAATTTTGTGTCCTCTTTTTCATTTAACATCAAAAACTTTCGGGGCTGGGATTGTGGCTCAGTGGTAGAGCGCTTGCCTCGCATATGTGAGGCACTAGGTTCGAACCTCAGTACCACATAAAAATAAATCAATAAACATATTGTGGGCTGGGGCTATAGTTCAGTGGTAGAGCGCTTGCCTAGCATGCTTGAGGCACTGGGTTCGATCCTCAGCACCACATGTAAATCATAAATGAATAAAATAAAGATCCATCAACAACTGAAAAATATTTTTTAAAAAAAACTTTTTTTTTCAATACTGGGGCTCAAAGCCAGAGCCTCATGCATACTAGTCAAGACCTCTACCACTGAACCACATCCCCAGGCCCTGAACATTTTTTTAAAAGCATTGTCATAGTCTTAGGTAAACGGTAATTTTCATGCTAGACTGAATATGTGCATGGTTTTTCTTGTGTGTGTGTGTGTGTGTGTGTGTGTGTGTGTGGTTTCTTTTTTCTTTTTCTTTTAATCTTCATAGATGTGTGTTAATGGCTGTAGGGTATTCCATTCAGTTGATATACTGGAATGTATTTAAGGTAAGGGCGACGGACCACACACAGTACACTTCATGTGACCAGGAGATCTTTATTCACAGAGATTAGTGCAGGTGGGTATCAGGGGAGAAAAAAAGGGGGAGTGGGTGGAGAGCATGGGATTTTATAGGGCCTGTGGTAAATGCTGTGGACTATGGATTGGTAGTCTGGTTGTGACACCTCTGAGGTCACTTCTAGGAGTTGAAGGTTAGGGCGGGAAGGGTTTAACTTGGGGGGGCGAAGGGTTTGACTGAGAGGGAAGGGTTTAACTTGGGTGGGAAGCTTGGGTGGGGAACTGCAGTAAGCTTTAGAGAAGGGAGGGGTGAAACTGGGTGGGAGGGGGCTGTTTTTACCTTACACTTAACAATCCATTATAATGGGACATTTATATTCCTTCCAATTTTTGCTATTAAATATAATGCTGAATGAACACCTTTTTGTGCATAGATTTATTATTTTTAATTTCTCAGAATACTCATGAGTGGGAAATGAATACTCACTAGTGTGTCAGAGTAAAATCCCTTTACAAAAGCCACAATTTTTTTAAAACATAATATTCTTTTTATAGGACCTTAATTTTTATGGGGCATGTTGCTTTCCAAAGGACTAGAAATAGAGTCACAGGACAATGATTTGATTCTCACCCTTGTAGTTGAGTCTAGGTGTTTCTTCTGCCTGGACAGGTGTGCAAAGTGGTAATGCAGAAAAATATTACACAGAGAATGGGCAGCTACAACAGGATCCCCAGGTGGCCATCTGTTGCTTGAGTTTGCACAGATACACAAAACCCATTCAATTGGCCTCGGATTTAAGGTGTCTGTAAAATGTAGATTCCCTTGGCTTGTGGGGTAAGTCAAGGGTTTCAGAACAAGATACTTGTATCAAATCATGCTCCACTGGATAAATAGATGTGGGACCTTGGGGCATGTTGCCTAATGTATCTGTGGTTCTGTTTCCTCAGTCATGAAGTGGAAGAGTAGAAATAGATCTTACCTCATAGGATACTGTGAGAAATAGATCTTACCTCATAGGATACTTATCATTGATAAATGATATCTCATTTAATCAAATGAGATAATACACATCAGGTGTTTAGCCCAGTGCCTAGCACGCGGTAAACACATGATAATTCCATCAATATGACTAATTAAAGAATGTGTCATTGACACAGGCTGCTAGTCAGACTGTGAATTTGATTTCTTCCTACCTTCAAGTTTGTTCCCACACACAAATCCTGTGAAGTTAACTATTTAAAATTGGCAGTTGAAACTTAATTCCGTACATCAGAATGGAAATCTTGAAGTCAAAACAAGTAGGACTATGCAGAGAGTTCTAAAGAAGCACACATTATGTCCTGGAACTCAAAGAGCTTACATTTTTTAATCGTTCCGCTTTGAAAGACAGAAGAGATGCACAGAACTTGGGTCTGAAACAGTGAGGAACACTGGGTCAGCTGGTGCCACCCTATCGTAAGTGGGTTGTGAGGTTGGGTAGGGGAGCTCAGCAGAGCTTAGCACAGAGAATGATTACAATTTTGTGGAGGAGTGACAAGTGTCCTCAAAACTGAAGGTAGGAATATGCATTAAAACGAATCTAATCACTGAAGAGTCATAATTACTAGAACAACTGAATCTTTGCAAAATTAATACATAAAACATCATTTCTCCAAAACTGAATTCAAAGAACAAATAAAATGATCCCTATTGGCTTCTGGGTCCCACAAAACAGGGCTTTTCATCATTCCGTAGTTAAGCTCCCTCAGCTCTGCTACGGCTGTCCCTATGGATGTGGGCTTTGTTTTTCACAAGACACAAAAATGAGCACTGAAATTCTCTTTGTTTAAAGCCACTCCTGTTCTCATGGTAACTGATGGTCCATCAGCACCAAAATATATAAAAGGCAGGAAGGCAGGACGAAGATGTTACTACGACAACTGGAATGTAGAGTATACATTTTTAAAGGCAAGTGGGAGGGTTGAATTTCGTATTCTTCAAGAAAGCCTGGGAGCCGGGCATGCTGGCGCAAGCCTGTAATCCCAACACTTAGGGAGGCTGAGACAGGGGAATCGCGAGTTCAGAGCCAGCCTCAGCAATGGCGAGGCGCTAAGCAACTCAGTGAGACCCTGTCTCTACATAAAACACAAAATAGGGCTGGGGATGTGGCTCAGGGGTCGAGTGCCCCTGAGTTCAATCTCCGGTACCAAAAAAAAAAAACAAAAAGGATGCGTCAAGAATTTTAGAAATGGTACCACCAGGTCCTAGATTGGGGCTCACGAGTGCTAGCTGGCAGTCACGGTGACAGGAGTGTTGGCCACAGAATTCTGTGAAATCACTTCAGTGAAATGTTGCTTTCTCTACAGAAATTATACAAAGATATCTTTCTGTGGGGAGTAGGCAAAATTGAAGCGTATTAGCAGAGAGAAACTCTAGATATTTAGCCTTTATGGAATCTGTAGATACAAGGTGAACAGGAGAAACAAGTTTGCTTTTAAAATGTCCACTTTTACTGGCTAGGGTTATGGCTCAGTGGGTAGAGCACTTGCCTAGCATGTGTGAGGCCCTGGGTTCGATTCTCAGCACCATATACAAAACAAATAAAGTCCACTGACAACTAAAAAAATTTCCATTTCTAAATAGTCCATTCTCTAATTTGGAATAGACAGGGACTACCAGCAACTTGAAAAGGACAGGACATTTCCCTCTGAGGTTGTGAATTTATGTCTCATTGGGCCCAACAGAGCTGAAAACAGTCTTTGCTGCGCATTTATTGAACACTCTGGATTTCAATATTAGGACTATACAATAAGTCTGTGGACAGGCCAAGGGGTACAGGCCTTCTGTGTGTGGAGCTAGCAAGGACTTCTCATGCTCTGGGGTGACTCTATGTCCTGAGTCCTCATATTCGGCTTCAGCTACTGCTTGGTGACTATCTGTACTGCCCAACCATCCCTCCCAATTAATGATGTTGGTCTCTGCCTGCCTGGAGTGATGCAACATTGCCCCAGTGTCTCTCTACTATTGCCTGAAATGTCTCCTAAGACAGTCACTTTTCTTGGTCTTGCTATATTATCTACAGTTTGCTGAGTGGAGCTCACATCTGCAGGTGATGGTATGGAGTGGAGCCAGGAACTGTCCAGCTGGCTCCAGACAGTTCTGAGAGACAGGATTTATACAGCCTGAAAGACAAACCTAAGTAGAGAAGCTTCTATGCAGAGATTCGTTTCATTCTTTGGACAATCCTCTCAGGCTCAGAGAGAAGTCACTTGCCCAAGCCCACACAGCAGGAACTGATGGAATGAAACTGAAGCCTAAGGAGGGTTGATGTCAGAATAGCATTATAGAGGGCCTTGGGAACGTCTGGCTCTCACTGCCATTTTGGCTTTTGTGCCCTAACTCATCAGGGCTTATAGAAGCTTATAGAGAGGTTAGGGCCCTGCAAATACTCCCTGATACTGTGGCACATTCTATAGATGTATTATGCATGTTGTTTATTTCCTGACTACCCCTGTGGCAGGATTAACTAATCCTTAGAGATAGGAAATTACTCGGTTCCAAGCTCACCTTTCATATGTGAACCAGCTAATCCTGCATCCACAGTCCCCCATCTCCTTTTATCAGGCTTGGTTACTGTCTCCCTGCCCTAATTCACCCAGCGTCAGGTATCAGACAGCTAGGGACCAACCCAGAAGCCAGAGCCCACTGAAATTACACCAACTGTCCAATGCAAAACTGCTCAGCTCATTTAGCCTGCCTTTCTTGTTCCTTCCCACAAAAACCATAAGGAAGGCTCTGGCTCCTGGTTTCCCTTCTCCTACTGCCTTCTGATCTACCCTGGTGTATGGTGCGGGACACCCCCTTTCCTCCTAGGAACTGTGAGTAAAAAGCTACTTTTAAAAGGTAGTGGTCTCCTAATCTGTGGGCCTCACCATACCTGAATAGAGACAAAAGCCCCGTCCATTTAAAACACAGGAGAGAGGAAAGAGGAGGGCCAGCGTGGGTTGCCATCACTGAAGCCCACCTTTCTCTCATTTTCAGTAAGACTTTCTTACGTGCTTTATCCTTTCAGTCTTCTGCTCTCCCCTGCCTTCCTCCTATTCTCTATTTCCTGTCTCCTCTTCCCTTCTAAAATCTGAAGACCAGGTCTGGGTTCATGGAGCGGCCATTTCATTTCCTCTACTTCCTCTCCATTCACACCAGTGCCTGCTCCAGTCCACCAGCCCTCTAGGGAGAACACAGTTGCCTCTAGAACTTTCCTTGCAACAGGGTGTGAAAACTCTATGTGAAGCTGACCTTGTGACATTGGGAGTCTGACAGACTCAGCAGATTGACTTCACTAATGAGGCCTGGGAGTGCAGAGGCTGCACTGCCTCTCCATTGCCACATCTTCCAAATCCCAGCCCTTGTGGATGAGCCTCTCAGTCCAGGGGGGCACTCAGCACCAGACCCCTGTCTTCCTCTTTCTCTCACCTACACCATAGATTTATGTAATGTGAATCATCTGCTGAGTTTTTGGCATTTTACAATCTTGCTCTTCTTAGTTGATCATTGATAGTTTGGAATGTTAGTAAAGATATCAATATAATGATGCAGGACGCTGGAAACACCAAATTTACAGAGCATGTGACCTAGGCTGGTGTTGTTATCACAGGGTACCTATGCAGATGAATGTTTTTTCTTTTTTCCTTTTTTCATTCTTTCTTTTTCTTTGATCCTGGGGATTGAACCCACAGGTGCTTTACCACCAAACTACATTCCCAACCCTTTTTATTTTGATTATGAGACAGTGTCTTGCTAAGTTGTTTAGGGCCTTGCTAAGTTGCTGCAGCTGGCCTCAAACCTGAGATCCTCCTGCTTCACTGGGATTACAGGCATGCACCACTGCACCCTGCCTTGCAGATGATTTTAATTAGAACAGAGGAGGCAGCAATGGGGAGGAAAAGGCTGCAAGGAGAAGGAAAGGTAAGAGCTAGAGGCCTGACTGTGAGCGCTTGGAGCACTTCTGCAGGACTGGCTCCTCCCAAAGGTCTGTGAAGGGTCATGGTTAGGTGTGTGTTTGACCACCTCACCATGGAGGCCATTCGTGCAAGGACAGAAAGAAACGGAGTCACTGTCAGAGACGGAGTGCAGGTAAGCCTAATTGAGGCCTGGGAAGCTGAAAGAAGAGAGACCCTAATGTCACCTATGAGGGGTGCTTTTGCAGATTTTCCAGAAGTGGAGAGCATTGCTCTTTGGATTGAGGATACAGGGCTTCTAGGCTAAATGAGTCATTCCCCACTCAGCAAGCAACGTGGAAGGCTGCGGTTCAGGTTCTTGCCAGGGCTTTGCAGCACCTTCTGGTGTACTCCTGATGACAACCCTTTGTGGTAGGGGGCGATCCCCTTCAAAGTAGCTGGAGGTCAGGCTTTGAGGTTGTTTGCAAATAGTCACAACTTGAACTGTCTCATTTGTGACTTCCCAAAGGCCTCCTGCCTTATGAGAATTAGTGATGCGAACAGTAAAGCCATGTCAAATAGTTTTGCTGATTTTGAGCCTAGGCACTAGGAAAATGGAGGTCAAGACCAAGGGACAAAGGAGAAGGAAAAGAAAAGTACAGAAGTCTGCTTGGACATAATGATCTTGAGATTCTGAGGATCATTCGAGTGATAATACTTGCATGAATGAAGTTGAGAAGAAGCCTCTAGGCACAAGAGCCTCTCTGTTCCTCTTTTGCCCAGGGTTGATGGCCCAGTTTCTCCCATACATCCTATTGTACATGTAGGAAACATGGAGAGTTGGCAGAGCTCCCCCCATACAAAGTTAGAGTTACTTTCTAAGATGAAAATTAAAAATCAAAATGTGGTAGAAGATGTTGATCAATAAGAGAAAGCAAAGAATGCACAGCATTTGTAGAAAAAGGGACACCAAATAGTGAGGTGACCAACAAGAACTTAGGGGAACATGTAGGATGAGTTCTGTCTCAGAAGAGGAGAAACATAAGGCTCCCCGCTTTCCAGCTGGATATCTGAGAACCTTCTGACACTGCCAGCTGTCTAGCTGTGAAAGGCTTCCTGCCAAACAACCTCCCCTGACACCCAGGGCCTCCACCTCTGATCAGACTGATTCCTCTCCAGACTCATTACTGTTTTCCATCTTCTCTCAGCCAGGACTTAGCTCTGTCATGTATTCTGTTTCTCCTCTCACCTCCCCCGCCCCATAATTCATAATTTTTTTTAAACTGGTGCTGGGGATTGAACCTGGGGCCTTGTACATGCAAGGCAAGCGCTCTACCAGCTGAGCTATATCCCCAGCCCTCATAGTTATTAGTTCTTATTTAGACTTTTTCATTAAAAAATTTTTTTCTGTACTAGGGATTGAGCCCAGGGGCATTTTCACACTGAAATACATCCCCAGTCCTTTTTACTTTTTATTTTGAGACAGGGTCTCACCAAGTTGCTGAGGATCTTCCTAAGATGCTGAGGCTGGCCTTGAACTTATGATCCTCCTTCCTCAGCCTCCCAGTTACTGGGATTATCGGTGTATGCCACTACACCTGGCTATTTAATAAAAAATTTTTTTCAATATTTATTTTTTAGTTGTAAGTGGACAGAAAATCTTTATTTTTACGTGGTGCTGAGGATTAAACCCAGTGCCTCAGGCGTGCTAGGCAAGCACACTACCACTGCGCCATAATCCCAGCCCTATTTAAGAAAATTTTTATCTTCATTTTTATTTGATCCCACAAGCACTATGTGAGACTGGCAGGTAGAGGTTTCTTTTACAGAAAAGAGACCTAAAACTAGAGGTTTAAGGACTTGACCAGTGTCACACAATTCAGGATCCATATTCAAAAGTAGGTCTTCTGGCCCTTTTCAGCGTCCTCTGTCCAATATCCATGAATAAATTAGTATCATTGCATCTAAAGTATTTTCATTTTTAAGTCTTTGCCATATTTGGAACCCTGCCTGTCCACCCAACCCTGTAACCTGCCTATGGCTCACTACTCCAACCTCCCAACTTGTTAAAATTCAACTTATTTTTCAAAGCTCAGCTTAATTGTCATCCCTTCCCTCTTTACTCAGGGTGAGCAACTGTGTCTTCATTCAAAGTCCAGGGCAGATGCATCTACTCCATGTGTACCTAGGACAGGAGTCTATGCCCCAGCTGTAGGGTAGCTGGACAGTGAGTGTGCAGACTTGCTGGCTTCTGTAGAGTGGAAGGTGCACTCTGCCCACTGATGGTACACATAAGGTGGGCATGGCCCCCCAAGTCAGATGCAAGGCATTCAGGAGCTAGATAGCTGAGAATGGCTGGTGCCCACTATAGCCCATGTCTCACATTACTTGGCAGCAATATAAGCAAATCTCCCCGTTGTCGCACTTGCAAAATGGCAATGTTGTCACTAACACAATGATACTCTCCTTTGTGTAATCAAGAGTATGTGCACTCCAGCTGGATGTCATGGCACATGCCTGCAATCCCAGCTACTCCGGAGGCTGAGGCAGGAGATCACAAGTTTCAGGCCAGGCTTGGCAACTTGTCAAGACTCTATCTCAAAATAAAATTTTAAAAAGGGGGTAGCTCAGTGGTAGAGTGTCCCTGAATTCAGTCCCCAGTACCCCGCCCCCCCACACACAGACATTGGCGCATCCTCCGTAAAGGGAAACAACTCAGAGTCTTACCACCACATGCACGCTGGCCCAGGATTTCTGAGTAGTGTCCACCCTCCTGTAGATCCCAGCTTAGATCTTCTAACTCAATGGATCACAACTCTCCTCCACCCCAAAGCCTCTTTGTAAACCAGGTATTTTGTCATATCATCCCTTTTATTACCCTGAAAATGAAATTCAAAGATAAAATATTCTAACTAGATGCATAATTGTAAATATTAGTCCATCTACCTATATTTACAGTTGTACAATAAAGGGGAAATAATTTATAAAAATAAATACGAATGTATTTAAATAAGTAAATTCTCAGGCAAAACTGTTGGTATCATAATAATAATGTTAATGCTTCCAACTACATGAATGGATCCTAATTAGTGTATTGATCACCCTGCCGCCAGGCAGCTGCCTTCCACTCTCATCCCCACTCACCAATGTGTCAGAACAGTGTACTCAAATGTGTGATTATGTTGCCTTGAAGAACCATGGAAGTGAACTTAGTCTTTCTGAGCAGTGGGGCTGCAGAGGACAGGTGCCACTGGGCAATTGGAGGATGATGGTGTTTCCCTCACTAAAAGATTTCTACATGACTCAGTGCCTTGCTACTCAATCAGGCATGAACCAGCAGTACTGGTATCACCTGGGAGCTTGTTAGAAATACTGACTCTTTTAGGGCAACTCTTATGAAAGATGGTATGAAGGCTCCTCAAAACAAAAACTCCAAAGTGCAGCTGGGCACGGTGGCGCACGCCTGTAACCCCAGCACTTTGGGAGGCTGAGACAGAGGAATCGCGAGTTCAAAGCCAGCCTCAGCAATGGCAAGGTGCTAAGCAACTCAGTGAGACCCTGTCTCCACATAAAACACAAGATAGGGCTGGGGATGTGGCTCAGGGGTCGAGTGCCCGAGTTCAATCCTCAGTACCAAAAAAAAAAAAAAAAATCCAAAATACAACTACCTATAATTTCTTCATCCCACCACTGGGATAGATTGATATCTATATATCAAAGGGATATTTGCACTCCCATGTTCTTTAGCCAAGATATGGAATCAACCTAAGTGTCCATCAACAGATGAACATTGCTATGGTTTGATATGAGGTGTCCTCAAAAGTTCATGTGTGAGACAATGCAAGAATGTTCAGTGTGAATTGATTAGTGTAGGAGAGCTGTGACTTAATCATAGATTAATCCACCTGAATGGATTAACTGGGTGGTAACTAGAGGCAGGTAGGGTATAGTTGGAGGAATTAGGTCATCAGAGGCGTGCCTTTGGGGTTTATATTTTGTCCTGACAAGTGGAGCTTGCTTTCTGCTTCCTGGGTGTCATGAACTCAATAGCTTCCTCACCACACTCTTTCACCATGATGTTTGTTTGTTCGTTCTTTTTTTTCTTTCTTTCTTTTCATAATGTTTTATTTTGAGACAGGGTCTCCTTAAGTTGCTGAAGCTGGCCTTGAACTTGCAATCTTCCTGCCTCAGCCTTCTGAGCCCCTGGGATTATAGGTGTGCACCACCATGCCCAGCTTCACCATGATTTTCTAACTTACCTAAAGCCCAGAGCTATAGAGATGACCAACCATGGACTGAACCTCTGAAACCATGAGCCAAAATAAACTTTTCCTCTTCTAAGTTGTTCCTGTCAGGCCTTTTGGTCAATAAATAAGAAGCTTAATAAAACAAATGGATAAAGAAAATGTGGTACATACACACAATGGAATATCATTTGCCTTTAAAAAATGAGGAAATCCTGGAATTTTCCATGACATGTGTGAACTTGGATGACACTGAAATAAGTGAAATAAGCCAGGTACAGAGAGATCTCCTTTACACTGGAATCTAAAAAAGTCAAAGTCATGAAAATAAATAGTAAAATAGTGGTTGTCAGAGGCTAGGGGAGGAGAAAGGGAAGAAAGTTATTGGTCAAGGGTACAAAATTTCAGTTAGACAGGAATCTTAAATATCAATTGCACAGCAAAGTGACTATTGACAATAAAAATGTGTATTTCAAAATAAGAGTTCATTTTAAATGTCTCACCACAATAAATGATAAGTGAGATTATGGATATGTTAATTGGCTTAATTTATTACTACACTACATCAATTCACACTGAACAGTCTTAATTTATTGGCTTAAGTTATTTTATAGACACTAAAACGTCATATTATATCCCATAAATGAATATAATTAAGATATGTCAATTAAAAATAATATTAAGAAAAAAATAAATGCACTCTCAGGCCCTAACTCATACCTACTGAATTAAAATATACATTTTCATAAGGTCTCCAGGTTATCTGTATGTAAATTAGAAACTTAATTTACAAGCACCCGGCAGTCCTGGGAGAACATAGTAAAGAAGAAGGTAAACAAATTGCACAAAATAAATCTTTGTTATATCCATCCTGAGGTTCTATCTACTGGTATTTCCCTAGACCAAGAAGGTATCAGTTCAGAATCTAAGCAGGAAAACAGAAACTGCTTAAAGTACTTTCAATGGAAAGAATTTAATAGAGGGACTTGATTATTTATGTGATGGAAATGTTGGGAAGTCAATCCAGAGACTAACAGTAACATGAAGCCACTACTGCCTCTTGGCTAGAGGGATGAAAAGATTACCCATTTACTGGAGGCTGACTCCATGGGGCAAATCCATCTGCTGCCAGAGACATCACCTAAGTCAGAGAGGGAGGAGGACAAAGACTTCTCCCTGCTTCCTGCCTTTCAGCCCCTCAATGGTGTTTCTTATTGGTTAAACCCAGTCAGAATTCAGCTAACACAGGAAGCTAACAAACATGGCCAAAGAGATGAGCCCTTCTGTACTGCAAAACAGAAGAACAGCAAAGTAGACATTTTAAGACAACTAGACCCAGAATTGGCACATAGGCCAAGAGCTGTTCCTCAGAGGAAAATAATTAGGAATTAATAATTAAGCAGGCTTATTAAATAGTTTTTTAAAAAGATATACTTTGAATCCTAAAGCTTGCTACTGTGATTGCTATGGGCTCCATGAAGTATCTCAAGCTGTCTTAGCCCCTTCAAGAAGTATTAGATCATCTGGGTCATATAGGCCATGTGACACAGGTACTTTTCATGAGACCTGGCATAGCTATAGGGCTTTGCCTGCATTGGGTCCCACTCAAGAATGGTAAACTTTTGGGTTGCTCAGTAAGTGACTAGAATAGCTTACTCAACTTTGCTGTGTATTTCCTTAAAAAACCCCAAAGGCTTAGCAAATATCATGCCTCTTTCTTTCTTTTTTTTTTTTTTTTTTTTGGTACTGGAGATTGAACTCAGGGGCACTCGACCACTCAGTCACATCCCCAGCCCTATTTTATGTTTTTATGTAGAGACAGGGTCTCACTGAGTTGCTTAGTGCCTCGCCATTGCTGAGGCTGGCTTTGAACTTGCGATTCTCCTGTCTCAGCCTCCCTAAGTGCTGGGATTACAGGCTTGTGCCACCGTGCCCGGCTATGCCTCTTTCTTAGTGAAACAGAAAGCAAAAACTGGTCTTTTACTTTGGAGGAGTTGTTATAATATGCCTCAGACTACTGGCTCTTATTCCCCCAATTTCTAAATTTTTGTGTGTGATGCTGAGGATCAAACCCAGGACCTCACACATGGTAGGCAAGTGCTCTACCAATGAGTTTTATTCCCATCCTTCCATGCTCCTATATTTTGCTGAGATAGTAGTCCCCTAATTTTTGTGGAAATTATTTCTACTTTCCATCATGCACGTATTTCACCAAAACATCTAGGGTAGCCACTACTTCCTGATCTTTAGGTCTGATTGGCACTGTTTCATGAATGAAGCAGTAAAGCATAGTTCTTGTGAGACAGTGAGATATACAAGGGCCTTGAGAATGAATTTGTAGCACAGAGACAGCAAACTGACAACCCTGAATTAGACTGTGAAGATGTACTGCTTTCCTTATCATGTAAAACAAAACAGGCTCCATGTTCTCTACTCCTATGATTAGGAAAAAAAAGAATAGAATAGCTAAATACATAATTGCAAATAAATGTAAGAGCTGGTATCTATTTGGTCCAAAAAGGAGATTAGATTCTGAATACCAGGTGTAAATGAAATCACCACCGTAAGCTTATGATAACCCATTTTTTATTCTACAAGACACATTTTTTTGTCTTCTACTCAGATTCCTTCCATCTTTCTGCTCTGCCATTCTCAAAATATCAGCAACTCCACTCATTTTGCAAGGTAGTTGCTATAGCTACAGGAACTGCCTCCTCACCATCTATATCCAGAGACAAAAAAAAAAGTTGAGTCAGTATTTGGTGTCCCTTTCTAACAATGTCTTACAAGATGGACTCATCGTGGATGTCCACTTGTCATGCTCAGAATTTTTAATGTCCACCTAGACTGGGTTATGGAATAGGCTTTTTTAGGGGAAAGGGGTCCTTACAAGGCCAAGA
Organism: Xerus rutilus; assembly: GCA_028644305.1. Taxonomy (NCBI): domain Eukaryota; kingdom Metazoa; phylum Chordata; class Mammalia; order Rodentia; family Sciuridae; genus Xerus; species Xerus rutilus. The sequence goes on along the minus strand of CM053407.1, from coordinate 21,988,281 downwards.
GAAACCCATAACCTCACAGATAGATGCACCTGGCCCCAGATGCTGCTGGACCTGCAATGTAAGTCTGTGTTGCAATGAAGGGTCCTTTAGCCCTGTGAGTATCTCTGTATTAGAAAGTAAGAAAGCCCAGAGCATAAGAAGTCCTCTAGCTGGTCCAAACTGCATGGAAAATAGCTTTGTCATTTGACCCATATGACCCAGAGGATTCAACACTTATTGAAGTATTGGCGATTGATTAGCATACCTCCTTCCTCCAGCAGGAAGGGCTATACCCAAGTTCACCTTCTCCAGCTCAGAAGAGAAATCCAAAGGCTGCTTGTTGCCAGGCTGTCTGGCCCGCAGTGTGGTGATTTACAGTTCTCTGGGAATGCCAGATGCATAGTACTTAAAGAACTGAGGTCACAGGCCAGGCCATTACAGTGCTTCTTAGCAGGGGAAGGGATCCACTGTATCTGGGTGCAGCCCTCCTGCTAGAAGAAGGAGGAACCCCTGATTTCAGCTCCTTTGTTATCCAGACCACCCAGAGTGAGCCCCTGGGTCAGTGCTGCATTTTGAACTACAAAGAGGGAAACTTCTCCAAAAGTCCCTGTGTAGTCTCCCTGTACATCTCTTGGACCAGGCCTTTGGCTCATACTCTCTTGTAAAGCAATTTGTGGCAGGGTGGGATGGATTCACCAAGGCAGATTAGATCAATCAGTTTGCCTTTTGAGGTCAAGAAGGGTTAATATATGATTCCCCTAATACTTAAACAATATCAGTGTTCTGTTAGCAAGATAGGAGAGCAGCCATGACTCTCTCATGTGGCTAACTGTGCCTGCCACACCCCCAAAGCCCTCACTCTGATTTGTGGACCAAGGAAGTATTGTGGTTAGGAATTAGTGTCACCCACAGCTAGTTGGATAGCTGAGAAGTTTGGATATTTACCTCTCCCAGGGCACAGTTATCTCGGTGAGTGATTGTTGGTCCCTGAGGAAATGTTAAAAGGACTACTCACAGACCTATTTTTGAGGTCACTATCATGATCTCTGTGAATTGACTCAAGACTAGAAATTAGCTTTGACTTGCTGTCATGATGGCAGTCAACTTTGTTTCAATCTTACTGTTTTAGCACTGTAATTTTTAAAATTATATTTATACCAGTAAGGTAAGATCTTAGTAAACTGTCTCTCCCTTTACATACTAGGTATTCCAAGATCAATCAGAAACCAGCAAAAATCCTAGAAGATTAGACCAGTCTGATCAGCATTCATTTCTTGTTACACACATAATAACTGATTTTACCTTTCCAGGTAGTCAAATGCCACTAGTTGACCTCGGCCACCTGGAATCCCAGGATGCCTGTGAAGTCAAGAAGCTTGTTTGAACTGATACTGCATTTCCAGTACAGTCTATCACACTCCCCACACCAAGTCGGTGTTTTCTGAGGGAGGGCCAGGGATGTAGCTCGTTAGCATGAAGGAGGCCCTGGGTTCAATTACCACCACTGCAACAAAACAAAACAAATGAACAAATAAGCACCAAAACACCACACACGCGCGCGCGCACACACACACACACACACACACACACACACACACACACACACAGAGTTTTCGCAAAGGGAGATTTCTTTGGGTAGTCTGGAGGGTCATGATTAGAATTTGGGTTCTAGAAGTGAATTACCCTAACAAATCTATTTCCTATCTCTATAAGTCTTCTGGTTCCCTTTATATCACTCCAAGAAATGCTTTACCAGCTTTACTGAGCACAGGCCACTCAGGGTCTAGGTTTTCGCCACCAGTGAGCAAGCAGTGATCGCCACTTACAGATACTATATTGGCAAACTGAAAACAGGATCCCTGGTAAGTGCCTCAGCATTTATGTTATCAGCTGTTCTAAAACGGTGCCCCTCTCTCTACTTGCAGAATCCATTCCCTCATGTCTTCTCCAAATCTTTGCCATTATAAGTTAGTAAAATATCTTCAGGGTTCGTCCATGTTGTAGCGTATGACAGAATTGTCTTTTTTTTGGTGCTGAATTATATCCCATTTGCTTAGCTGTTCTTCTGTCAGTGCCCATGTGGGTCGCTACTATGTTTTAGTGAATAAAACTGTGTTTTAGCGAATCTTATGAATAATGCTGCTCTGAATTTGGGCATACAAGTATCTTTTAGAGACCCTGTATCCACTTCTTTTTTTTTTTAATATTTATTTTTTGGTTGTAGGTGGACAGAATATCTTTATTTTATTTTTATGTGGTGCTGAGTATCAAACCCAGTGCCTCACGCGTGCTAGGCGAGCACACTACCACTGCGCCACAACTCCAGTCCCCTGTATCCACTTTTTTTGAGCATATACCTGAATTGAGGTTGCTGGATCATAAGGTAAGTTTATTTTAAATCTTTTTAGGAACAGCCATAGTCTTTCCACGGTGTCCACACCACTTTACATAAGGATCCAGTTCCTGTACCTCCTCATCAACACTAATTATTGTCTATTTTTGGACACTAGCATCTAATATGTATGAGGTGGTATCTCACTACAGGTTTTTTTTTTTTTTTTTTTTGATACTGGTAAACTCAGAGGCACTCGAGCACTGAGTCACATCCCCAGCCCTATTTTGTGTTTTATTTAGAGACAGGGTCTCACTGAGTTGTTAGTGCCTCGCCAGTTGCTGAGGCTGGCTTTGAACTCGCGATTCTCCTGTCTCAGTCCCTCAAAGTGCTGGGATTACAGGTGTGCACCGCCATGCCCGGATTGAATCAGCTTTTTCATCACTGTGACCAAAAATCTGACCAGAACATTTTTGGAGAAATAAAAGCTTACTTGGATCATGGTTTCAGAGGTCTAGTCCACAGTGCCTAACTCCATCTGGGCCCAAAGTGAGGCAGAACATCATGGCATAGGAAAATAGCTCAGAACATGACAATCAGGAAGCTTAGAGAGACTCCACTCACCTAGACAAAATACATACCCCAAGCCGGGCACGGTGGCTCACGCTTGTAATCCTAGCACTTTGGGAGGCTGAGACAGGAGAATCTCGAGTTCAAAGCCAGCCTCAGCTAAGGGCGAGGCACTAAGCAAGTCAGGAGACCCTGTCTCTACATAAAACACAAAATAGGGCTAGGGATGTGGCTCAGTGGTTGAGTACCCCTGAGTTCAATCCTGGTATCAAAAAAAAAAAAAATAAGTACCCCAAAGGCACACTTCCAGGACCTACTCCTCCAGCCACACCCTACCTACCCACAGCTACCTCCCAGTTAATCCATTCAAATGAATCAATGCATTAATTAGATTTAGACTCTCGTAACTCAACCATTTTACCTCAAAACTTTCTTGCATCACCTCACATGTAAGCTTTTGGGGAACATCTCATATCTAAACCATAACACATGTGTTCTTTAGAGAAGTATCTATTCAATTATTTTCTCATTTTTGAATCAAATTGCTTATTTGTTGAGTTTTAGGAGTCCTCTGCATATTTTAGCTATTAATCCCTTATCAGATAAATGATTTGCAAATATTTTTCCATTCTGTGGCTTTCCTTTTACCTCTATTTATAGTGTCTTTCCTATGCACAAAAATTCTTATTTCATAAATTTCAATTTGTCTATTTTTTATTTTGTTGCCTGTGCCTTTAGTATCATATACAAGAAATCATTGCCAAATCTAATGTCATGAACCTTGTGCCGTGTTTTCTTTCTATTTTTTTTTTTAAACTGGAAATTTAACCTGGGGTGCTTTACCACTGCCTAAGTCCTCTTTTTTTTTTTTAATTTTATTTGAGACAGAGTCTCACAAAGTTGCTGAGGGCCTTGCTAATTTGCTGAGGCTGGCCTCAACTTGTGATCCTCCTATCTCAACCTCCCAAGTTGCTGGGATTTTAGGTGTATGTCACCAAGCCCTGCTGTGTTTTCTTCTAAGAGTTTTATAGCTTTAGGTCTTACATTTAGGTTTTTGATCCAAAATGGAGTTAATTTTTATATATGGTGTGAGGGGCTCAACTTCACTCTTTTGCATATGGATATCTAGTTTTCCCAGCATCATTTGTTGAAGACTGTTCTTTCCCCATTGAGTGGTCTTGGCACCTTAGTAAAAACTCTCTTGGCTATACATGTTAAGGTTTATTTCTGGGCTCTCAATTTTATCCCATTTCATATTCTTTTTGTCAGGACTGCATTGTTTGGATCACTATAGCCTGGTAGTAAGTTTTGATGGCTTCTTCTTTTTTTTTTTTTTTTTTTTTTAAATATTTTTTAGTTGTAGATGGACACAATGTCTTTATTTTATTGCTTTGTATGTGGTGCTGAGGATTGAACCCAGCGCCTCACGCATGCGAGGCAAGCGCTCTTCCGCTGAGCCACAATCCCAGCCCTGATGGCTTCTTCTTAGAAGGGCCCTAACCCCATTCATGAGGGCTCCACCTCCAAACACCATCACATTGGGATGAAGTTTTCAACATATGAATTTTGGGAAGACATAAATATTTACCAACTGTGGCTGCTACTTATAACAGCAACTAACTCCCTCAAAGAGGTTATTTCTGGCCAGGCCCAGTGGCACACACCTGTAATCCCAGCACTTTGAGAGGCTGAGTCAGGAGGATCGTGAGTTCAAAGCCAGCCTCAGCAATGGGGAGGCACTTAGCAATTCAGTGAGACCCAGTCTCTACATAAAACACAAAATAAGGCTGGGGATGTGGCTCAGTGGTTGAGTGCCCTGGAGTTCAATCCCTGGTAACAACAAGAACAAAAAAAGAGGTTATTTCTGGGGTTCAAAGAAGGCAGGAATGACCTCATTAGGGAAGGAGCAGTTCTCTAGTGTCAAGGGAGGCTCAGGAGGAGGCTGAGAGTAGAGTCCTCCAAATGAAAAATGGCTGAGCGAAGCAAAAAAGGAATGATTTTCAAAGTTTACTCAGAATGCTTGTAAAATGGATCTTTTAGATGCTCCATCCCTCAGACTACTATTTGGCTGTTAAATCAAAGAAAAAGCAAGGATGACCCTACTCCCCAACATTGCCTCCTCTGTGACTCCAACCACTGCACTGTGTCTTGATATCAGATTGTGGGGACCACATAAGACCCTTCAGATGGTAGCCCACCCCCCAGTGCTATGGTGTCTGTCTTCTCTTCCACCCTGGCAGTGCTGCCTGGGCTCTGCTGTGACCTCCGGGCCCATTTGCTCAGCTATAGGAATCATAAAATGTTAAAGCTGCAGCGAACCCCCAAGTTCCCCTAAAAGCTCCTCACTGGCCCTTCAGGATTGGGCGCCTTCCCTGAGGGCCTGCTGCTCTCTCCTTTCCAACCTACATCAAGACTCATCTGTGGTCTCCTCCACTTTGCCACCCCTCCTTGGATGTCTTGCAATCTCCTTTTTCCTCTTGCAATCTTATCAGAAAAGCACAATGGGGGAAAACAATCTTTTCAATTCATCTGTCTTCTTATAATTAGGAAATTTCCCTTCGGTGGCCAAGAGTAGTGGGCTGTCACACCACCCAGCATGGGTGGCAGCAACTTGGAGAAGTTATTTGCTGGCCTCAGCTGCGTTTGTTTTATAACCTGCCATGTACCTTTGGCAGACCAACTTGATTTTTTTCTAATTATAAAAATAATAAGGCATATTGGGAAAGTATAGAAAAGCAAAAGCAGGAGAAAAAAAGAAAAAAACACACCAAGACTTATAATCCTATAATCCTGCCACCCAGAGGCAGTCCTTATTAACATTTTGATATATTTCCTTCCTGGATTTTAAAGGCATTTTTCTGTAGCTGAGATCATACTGTATACATAATTTCATGTTCTAAGTTTTTCACTTGTTACAGTATTTTCCCATATCAATAAAAATTGGTTGAAAACATTAAAATTTTCCATATTAGTTTTTTAATTACAAAAGCAATACATGCTCATTGTAAAGAATTAAAACAATTCAGAAATACATAAAGGAAAAAACAAAAATTTCCTTATACTCCTTATTTTTACTCTCACAACTCAGAGGAAACCATTTTTAGCAGTTAGCTTTTATCCTTGCAGCCTTCCTACTGTTTTATGCGAGCCCTCTTCCTCATTCAAAACAGCTTCTTAAAAAAATGCCTGTACAGCCGGGCACAGTGGCGCACGCCTGTAATCCCAGCACTTTGGGAGGCTGAGACAGGAGAATCGCACGTTCAAAGCCAGCCTCAGCAACAGTGAGGCACTAAGCAAATCAGTGAGACCCTGTCTCCACATAAAACACAAAATAGGGCTGGGGATGTGGCTCAGTGGTTGAGTGCCCCTGAGTTCAATCCCTGGTACCAAAAAAAAAAAAAAAAAAATGCCTGTACAACTAGCTTTTTCATGTTATAATGCATCTTGGAGACATTCCTTTATCAGTATATAGGGATCCACTGCATTTCAAGAGTGCTCCAAATATTCTATCTATAGGTTTTGCTATTCCCTTGCTAATGGGAATTTAGGATATTTCTAATCATTTGTACCTCTATGTGTATGTACATGAAGAAGCATTTCTGTGAGTGCCATTGAATTAGTTGAGTTTTCCAAAGAAACAATTTTAAGATGCACATATCATTTGTCACACAATTACCATTTCTAGGACACTGTGATTGTTAATTCTATGCATCAACTTGACTGGGCTAAGGGATGCCCAAGTACCTGGCTAAATTTATTTTGGGATATGTCTGTGAGAGCGTTCCTGCAAGAGATTGGCATTTAAATCAGTAGACTGAGTAAAGAAAATCTACTCTCAGGGCTGGGGTTATGGCGTAGTGGTAGCGTGCTCGCCTAGCACGCGTGAGGCACTGGGTTCGATCCTCAGCACCACATAAAAATAAAATAAAGATATTCTGTCCACCTACAACTAAAAAAATAAATATTAAAAAAAAAAAAAGAAAAGAAAATCTACTCTCATGAATGTGTGTGGGCATCATCCAATTCATTGAAGGCACAGATAAGACAAAAAGGTAGAGAAGAGACATCTTCACTCTCTCTTGGAGCTGAGACATCCATCTTCTCCTGCTTTTGGGCATCAGAGCACCTGGGTCTTGAGCCTTCAGACTTTGGGATTTATATATGAAGACTCCCCTCTTTATCCCCTTCCTCAGTCTTTAGCTTTAGACTGGGAGTCACACCATCAGTTCCCCAGATTTGTAGGGCTTCACACTTACACTGCATTATACCACTGGCTTTCCTGGGTCTCCAGCTTTCAAATGGCAGATGTGGGACTTCCTGGCCTCCATTATTGCATAAACCAATTCCCATACAACTTATTTTCATATATATCTGCATCTATCCTACAATAAATGATAATTCATCATTGCTCTAATTACTAAATCATTCCCCTATTTTGGCTATTTATTTATTTATTTATTTATTTTTTAGTTGTAGATGGACACAGTATCTTTATTTTATTTATTTTTTTATGCGGTGCTGAGGATCAAACTCAGTGCCTCACGTATGCAAGGCAAGCGCTCTACCACTGAGCCACAATCCCAGCCCCTTGGCTATTTAAATGGCAAAAATTTTTTTTAAATATTTATTTTTTTAGTTGTAGGTGGACAGAATATCTTTATTTTATTTTTTTTTATGTGGTGCTGAGGATCGAACCCAGCGCCTCACACGTGCTAGGCGAGCACGCTACCACTGCACCACAATCCTAGCCCCTAAATGGCAAAAATTTTTTGCACTTATTTCAAAGGGCTTTATCAGTCTCTCCCTTTAGATATTTAAGCACACATTGAAAATAATTGAATAGTTTTTAAAAGTTTGACTATTTATTTGATACTTAAACAATTAACAGTAAATAACACCTATGACCTCAGTCATCTTAATACAGCACTTTTTATAACTAAGTACACCCTTTGTGTACATCCACACATAGACAGTTTTATAGCAATATGTGCCACCTACATTTGTATACTCATTGCTTCAGGCACAATTGCATAGGTATTTTGGGGTAAAGATGGAGAAAGTTATGACAATTACATCACAGAGCAGGCCCAAGGCCACACAGAATTTGAAATAACAATATTAATCTGAACAGATTCCACATTGTTTCTTTGCCTTTCCAGAAGGCAACCCAATAGTCTGGGACCTAACATTGACTTCTGGCCCCTTCAGACCTCCCTGATGATTTTCCAAAAGGCCAGTCTCCTGGGCTCCACCAGTCTGAGTTCCTAATCTCAGAAGAGCTGAGCAAGTGCCAACAATTCTTGAATAACAAGAGTGAGTGGCACACAGGTGGCTTCCTGCATTGCGAAGGCTGTTTATAGAGTGTTCAGGATTCAGCCCAGAGGTGTGAGACTGGAAACAGAAAACCAACCTTGGCATTGGGCTGTCCCATAACGAGAACTAAATGGATTGCCAAAGTCACACGTGTGAAAAATAACCCAGTTTACAAGCACACGGGTAGCCTGGCCTCTGCTTTCTGCTCTGCCTCGCCTCAGGCATATGGGTTATAGGAAACCTGGGCACAGATGCTTGGTGGCTGAGCAAGGGCTTTGGGACTTTTACAGGATAGGAGAAATTCTCATGTAGTGGAAACATTCAATAAGGAGCCAGGCCAAGACTATACTTAACCTATACTCAAAAAGGCAAACGGCCTCAACTCTCTCCATCATTCATTCAGATTGACATCTCCATACCGCCACCCCACTGTTCAGTGACTAGACCAGCTCTCCCTAACATGCCCAAGAATTCCTTGCATGATTATTGACAGATACACACACCATGCAATGGACAATATGCATAACTCCGCATCACTAGAATTCAGTGGGGCACCTGGCACAGGCAGATGCTCACAAATGCTTTTCTTCCCAAACATTAATGATACTCAAAGATCCTTCTCTGAAACTATTGCATGTCATTGCACTCATAGGAAATTTCTATATTTTTAGAGCACATTTGAATAAACTGGAAAGGATTTGGGGTCACTGATGTGGAGCTTGATGGAAAAAGTAATTATGTTTTCTTTTTATTAAAGAATAAAAATAAAGATAATTATAGAACATATTAAATACTGCATTTGTATGGAAATTTCCAAATAAAATATTTTCACATTTTTAATGAGAAACCTGAGCTTGCTTCCATGAACACAACTTTTTAAAAAGTTTATGATGTATTTTATTCAACCTAATATATCCCCACTCTTGTGATTTCAACATGTAATCAATATAAAATTTGCCAATGGGATATTTTATATTCTTGTTTTCTTACTACATCTTTGACATCCAGTGTGTGTTTTACGTTGACAGTGCATCCCAATTCGGACCAGCCGTAGTTCAAGCACTTGGTGGCCATATGTGGCCATTGGCTGCCTGATAGGAGAGTACCACTGTGCAGTGAGGATGGAAAATATAGCAGGACCATAATTTTTTAAACATTCTCTTTTTTTTCCCCTTTCTTTCTTTTTGGTACCGGGGATTGAACTCAGGGGTACTCGACCACTGAGCCACATCCCCAGCCCTATTTTGTGTTTTATGTAGAGACAGGGTCTCACTGAGTTGCTTAGTGCCTTGCCATTGCTGAGGCTGGCTTTGAACTCACGATTCTCCTGTCTCAGCCTCCCCAAGTGCTAGGATTACAGGTGTGCGCCACTGCGCCCAGCTTAAACATTCTCTTTTTATATGCTTGGAATGGCTATAAATAGTTATCAGTAAAGATTTTTTTAAGGATCTATTCAAGTTATTGGTAATTACTCGTCAATGAGAAATTTTGCCCAGGTAGGAGTTAAAAAACTTCAAAGCATTTTTACCCCCATTTAAAATCATACCACAGGGGCTGGGATTGTAGCTCAGCGGTAGAGCGCTTGCCTCGCATGCGTGAGGCCCTGGGTTCGATCCTCAGCACCACATACAAAGCAATAAAATAAAGACATTATATCCATCTACAGCTAAAAAAATATTTTTAAAAAAAATCATACCACAGTTGAAACTATCTTTAAAGAGTTCAACAGCTCTTTTTGAGATTTCTTGTGGTAAGGTCAAGGTTTTCAAGGCCACTGAAGTTTTTCATATCTACTCTTTTGATAATGCTGGCACTCTGATTAGTGGCATTGGCATATGCTGTTGGAGCAATCACTCCATAGCTGACTTGGATACTACACAAAGGGCACACAGGCACAGAAGGACAAAGTCCAGCATGGACGAAGACACAGATTTGGAACCACAGCCTGCTGCTGCCCCCAGCCTGTGCCCCTGACTTTCCATCACCTAGCTAGATGCCCGCTACCAGGGCACTTGGAACATATACCCCAGCATCTCCTCAAGCCTCTTCATTTCCACCTTCCACACAGCCAAATTGCAGCATGTCCTGATATGGACATTCAGGTGGTGGAGCATTTTGCCATGGGGCTTCCAGTGCCAAGTTTCACCCATTTTTCTCACTCTCATTCCAACCCCTCTCCATCCCCACCCTGATGGGGCCACTCTCTGAGAAGCCCAGATGCTGGTGACAAAGCTGGAAGTGACTGCCTGAAGGGCTTGCCCACTTTGAGACCCCATCATCTTCAAGGCTGCCAATGAGACAGCACTGAAGCTTATGTGGCCCTCTGTCAGGACACCCACATGGTGAAAGATCTCCTTCCTGCTGGTTTCTTTTTCTTTTTCTTTCTTTCTTTTTGGTACCGGGGATTGAACTCAGGGGTAGTCGACCACTGAGCCACATCCCCAGCCCTATTTTGTGTTTTATGTGGAGACAGGGTCTCACTGAGTTGCTTAGCGCCTCGCTATTGCTGAGGCTGGCTTTGAACTCGTGATTCTCCTGTCTCAGCCTCTCAAAGTGCTGGGATTACAGGCATGCACCACCATGCCCGCCCCTGTTGGTTTCTTGCTAACAAAAGCCACCACCTTGTAACTCTGTGATCTTGGGCAACCCTTGTGATCTTTATAGATGTTAGTTCCTCTCCCCTCCTCCTCCTTCACCTCTTCCTTCTCTTCTTCTCTCTTCTTCTCTCTCTCTCTCTAAAGGTTTGAGATAGTATTTGCACACCATAAAATTCACCCATTTAAGGCATACAGTTCAATATTTTTTAGTATATTCACAAAGTTGTGCAGACTTCAGTTTCTTGTTAGTCAAATGAAAATAATTATGTATAACCTCATATAATTGTTGTAAGGCAGAAATAAGATAATGAATATTTACCATGTGCTGGGCACATTGTAAACTCCCAATAAATAATTGTTAATATTTTCATGATTAAGACGACAAGGATGATGGATAAAAGGGAGCAGCCAGGAATTTCCACCACCAGGGACACAGAGCAGTGGTCACTGTGTGGGAGTCTGCTGCATGTCTTGTGGAATTGGAGCTACCTCAACTTTTCCTGTTCCTCCTGCACCATTTGAAGCCATAGCTTGCCCTTGAGGTGCTCACAGCCAGCCCTGGATTGTGATAGGACATGACAGCTGCTCAGAGCAGCACAATTTAAGGGAGGAAGTGCAAAGAAATATCATTTCTTATATATATATGTATATTATATACCTTTATTTTATTTATTTTTATGTGGTGCTGAGGCTCGAACCCAGTGTCTCACACATGCTAGGCAAGTGCTCTACCACTGAGCTACAGCCCCAACCCAAGAAATATCATTTCTTTTTTTTTTTTAAATATTTTTTTAGTTGTAGATGGACACAATGTCTTTATTTTATTGCTTTGTACATGGTGCTGAGGATCGAATCCAGGGCCTCACGCATGCAAGGCAAGCGCTCTACCGCTGAGCTACAATCCCAGCCCGAAATATCATTTCTTACAGAAAATTCATGAGGAAAGAAATTCAAGTTGGCAGCAGATTTGATCAGCTGTTACCTGGTCTCTTGGGGAATGCCCCACCCAAGAAAAGATTTACTCTCAATATTATTATAACACCATAATATTTATTATTAATGTTTTAATAGAATCCTCTCCCCAGACGTAGTATGACAAGTTTAGACTAGAAGAGATTTTGAATGTCCTCACCACAAAAAAATCCTAAATGTTTGAGGTGATAGATACACTAGTCACCCTATAGAATGTATACATGTATTGAAGCATCAAACTACCCCCATGCAGATGTGGTGGTACACACCTGCAATCTCAGTAGCTCAGGAGGCTGAGGCAGGAGGATCACATGTTCAAAGCCAGCCTCAACAACTTAGTGAGACCCTGTCTCAAAATAAAAAATAAAAAGGGCCAGGATGTGGCTCAAAAGTGGTTAAGCACCTCTGGGTTCATTCCCTGGTACCAAAAACAAAACAAAACAAAACTGAAACCCATAAAAATATACAATTATTATGCTTCAATTAAAAACATTAATACCAAAATAAATAAAAATTAGACTATAGTAGATATTTTTAGACTATATATATTTTTGCTGCTGTTCTGTTTTAAGAGATTGAGTCTTTTTTTTTTTTGTACCAAGGATTAAACTCAGGGGTACTTGACCAGTGAGCCACACCTCCAGCCTATTTTGTGTTTTATGTAGAGACAGGGTCTCACTGAGTTGCTCAGCGCCTCGCTGTTTCTGAGGCTGGCTTTGAACGTGATTCTCCTGTCTCAGCCTCCCAAAGTGCTGGGGTTACAGGGGTGCGCCACCATGCCCGGCTAAGAGATTGAGTCTTGCCATGTTGCCCAGATGGCCTCAGTAGATATTTAAGTTATTTCATACTTTTTAAGAATTATTTTGACCATGGTGGATGCCATCCACGGCCCCCTCATTCCCCTCTTGGACTGAGGCACTCATTACCCAGCTGCCAGCAGTTTGTCTGCTGATGTCCCTATCTGGAATCATCCTCAGCTAGATGGGCTGTCTGGTATCCAGTGACTGACCCCATTAATGTGTGTGTGGAGTAGGAAGTTAAAATGCCTGACCCTCTGGTTTCAATGGCAAGATTCCAAAGGGCCATCCCAACTTGACACTTGCCATGAGATTGAGTAAAGACACTCATTGCAAGTGCTTCACAACTTAACTTCTAGTGTTCATTCCCTCCTTACAGGTACTGACAGCATTTCCCAATAATCCCTGCACACAAGTCTGTCTCTGAGTCTATTTTCTGAGGAACCTGATCTAAGTGGTTTGTTTGTTTGTTTTAATCTTTTCTGTTAACAGATATTACCAGCATTTCTTATTTCTTTTTGAGAAAGGAGTGTACCTTTGAGGAAAAGAACCTTAACAAGTCTCCTGGGGTAAGATGTGTGACTCATGGGAAGGGAGTTCGCAGGTAGGACAGAGGAAGCCACCCTGCTTAAAGCGAAGATAGAATTACTGGTTTTGCTCTGCACTAGGGCAGAGACTGGTAAGGGCAAAGAGCAGGGCAAAGGAGAAACCAAAGATATGGAGAAGAGCCAGGGTGCTGGAGGGAAGCTGGGGCTGCTGGGAAAAGGCAAAGGACATTTAAGAAATTCAATAATGTTGTGTGGCTTCCATGGAAACCTCTCGTCTCCCCTCCACAGTTACCAGTGAACTCAGCTATGCTAACAGCAGCTCTGTGTGTGCAAAAGTCAAAGAAAGTGTCCTCTCTGAGGCACCCTGTGCAGCTGAGAGTACGGATGAAGATTCAGGATCTCAAGACAGAGGCGGCATGTGAGCAGGTCCCAGAAGGCTGAGGATTCAGTGGATGCAGGAGACAGACATGGCCTGACCATCGTCTGCTCCCTGCAGGTGTAAATCTGGTAAGGAACGTGTCAGTGCAGGTCTGCAGGGCTAGGGGAACCTGCAAAAGGAACAGGACTACTTTCTGTCATTTTTCTCTCTTATGGATCCCTCAGCATGAAGGCTGAGATGCTCAAGTGGCATGAAGCATGATGACATCTAAAGGGGAAAGAGTCACCCCGAAATGGAGGAAAAGAATGCTTAGTTCCAAGCTCCCTTTGACAGCTATATTTAGAGAGAACAGCTTCCTCTCTATTCACTCAAATTACCCCCTTGCCTGGTTCGTCTGTTGTAGTCATGATTGGCATGTTCCCATAGATAGCCTCAGGTTCTATTGTGATTATAATCTTGGTCAGTTTTCTGCAATACTTTTTAGCTTCCAGTCTTCAGAGGCAAAATAACAAAGTAGGTAAGAGCTTGGGTCCTGAAGTTGATGGTACTGGGTTTCAACTCTACTCTAGCTAACCTTCTAAACCCTCGGAGTAAAATGGGCTCTGCTATATGGGGAATCTGACGTGTCTTACAGCAACCAGGTGTTGAAGGCGTGATCCTCTGCCTGTAGCACTACTGGGAGACGGTGGAACGCTTGAGAGGTGCCACCTAGTTAGAAGAATTTAGGTCATTGGGAGCATGCCCTTGAAGAGGAGATGGGGACCCTGGCACCTTCCTCTCTCTTTGCTTCTCAGCTACCATCAATGACCAGAGCTCTTTTGCCATGTGTTCCTGCTGTGGTGTACTGAGCTGCCACAGGCCCAAAGCAACATAGATAAGCGACCATGGACTGAATCCCCTGAAACCATGAGCTAAAACAAACCTTTTCTGCATTAAATTGATTATTTTGGGTATTTCATCATAGTAACAGAAAACTAACAGGCTTCTAATGGAACTTGCCTTTTAGGGCAAAGAATAAATGAGGTGGGGCTGGGGTCGTGGCTCAGTGGTAGAGCGCTTGCCTCGCAAGCATGAGGCACTGGGTTCGATCCTCAGCACCACATACAAAATACATACATAAATAAATAAAATAAAGGTTGTTTAAAAAAAAAGAATAAATGAGGTGATCTATGTAAAGTATGCATGGACAATATGAGCATTCAGCAAATAATGGTTATTATTATTTATATCTTTTTTGTCTGCTTACATTCCATGGCTTTAATATTCCCTGGTGTTAGACATTTAGATAGTTTCTAGTTTGGGTCAATTATAAATAATAACCCACTTTGTTAGGTAGAGATTGGCACATAGGATAATTCAGTACTTTGGATTATCTTTTAACTTTGTATCCTTTAGCTCACTAATAACAGTCACATACCTGATGGTGTGGTTATAAGAGTTAAATGAATTAGTACATATAATGTACTTAGAGGAGTGCTTGCCATACGACACACTTTATAGAAGTGTTAGGCAGTGTTATTTTTCTAATTATTTTTCCACAGGTCCTCCTGAGCCTTCCCTCCCACTACTGGGCCCTCTTGATTGGATTTCAATAAAATGTGAATGATCTCGCTGTCTCTGTCACGTGTCCCTTTCCCAAATCCTGCAGGGAAAGAATCAAATTTTCATCATCTAAAACTATGACTAAGGGCTGAGAATATGGGTCAGTGGTAGAGTGCTTGCCTAGCATGCTCAATGTTCTGGGTTCCATCCCTGGTACTGCAAAAAAGAAAAGACACTTCTGCTAAATTGGTCAAGAGAAAGAAACCTTCCATAGAGTACTGAAGAGGTTCTAGAGCTGCACATTCAACCTGAGCTCCATTTCTGCCACAACATTTACACCTACTGTTGATGTAGCCTTCGTGCCTGAGAAACAGTCTGATGGGTACCTTCTCCCAGAGCATTTTGTTCCTTGCTTCAGGGAGGAGCATCAGGCTGGCACTGAGCAAAATTATGAAACTTAAAAAAGATCACAATCCTCTCCAATGGCTGATTCCTTCAGTTTCTCTTAGCTTCTTATCACTGGGGACATCTCAACAGGGTAGGAAGCCATAGGCTTCAAAGCCAGACAAACCTGAGCTCATACCTGGCTGAGACACCTACTGACTAGCTGGGTAGTATGGGCAAGTTACTTAACTTCTGTGAGTTTCCATTTCTGGAAAATGGGGACAATCCTTACCACACAAGGTGTTTTTGTTTTAAATTGGGTAAAACATACAAGATGTGAAATATACTACCTTCACCATTTTTAAGTGTTCAGTGGCACTAAACACACAGAATTGTTTTGAGGGTTAAATGAAATAATGTAAGCAAAACTTCTAGCACATAAACTAGAACATTATACATAGTTAATGAACGTCGTCCTCTCCTCTCATGATTTCTCCCACTGAACATGCTCCACAGGACAGTGGAAATGAGCAAGAAAGCCTTGGTCAGTTTGGAGTTTAAGTTCAAACTCTCCTCCTGTCTCTTATCATAGCCCTGGTCTGCCCCATCTGTGGCTGTGCTTATCAGAGTTGATTCTGTGTGGGAAGAAGAGGCTAAGGGGCTGGCAAGCTCCGGAAACCTGTTTCCTGAGAGATTCAACTTCAAATACCCATTATCCTCATGGGGAGGAGCGAGCAGTCATATCTGGGGCTTTCCAAACAGCTGAACTAGCCCAAGGGCTGAAAATGAGAGAGTCAATCAGATTTCAACTTAGCAGAAGGAGGTCACTTCTGTCATTGTCTGTGAACCTATGACATGTGAGGTCACTCATTTTTTCAAGTGTTTTTGTTTCTTCTTTTAGTTTTTGATATAGTCAAAGCAATATAACATGCAATTTAAAAATAAATTACACTGAAAATCTTATAACAATAAACAACAATCTCCATTCTCTTCCCACTCAGCCAGGTTCTCTCTGGAGGCTATATCGAAGGCTATCAGTAGACATCATAGCAGGAATACATACTGAGCCTATTGATTTACTATGCTTTAATTTTAATTTTAATTTTGTATTTTTACTGTGCTGGGGATCAAAACCAGGGGCTCATACATGCTAGGCAAGCCCTCTACCAGTGAACTGTACCCGTAGCCCTTGCACTTTAATTTTCTTGTTTGTACAATTCCCTACTCTGCCCACCCCCAAGTTAATATTTATCTTGGTTTTTCATTTACTTTATCTTCAATGTAGCATATCCTCCAACAGCCTTGAGAGCCATTATTTTCATATAAACTTATCAGATGATCTGCTGTGGTTAGAATTCTCCTCTGGGTGCAAAAGCAATAATGTTAAGGAAAAAAGTGAGTATCAGTTATGACAGAGGGGGTGTCACTACATATATGATAGACATTGAAAAGATAATAAAATATTATAAGCCACTTTATTCAATAAGTTGAACAACTTAGAGAAAATGGACCAATTTCTTGAGAGACACAAATATTAAAACTTAAGAAGAAATTGACAACCTGAAAAGCTGTAAATCTGTTAAAGAAATTGAATTCCTAGTTAAAACCCTTTCCATAAGGAAAACTCCAGCTTTCTCCATTTAAGACAGCCTACTGGTGAATTCTATCAAAGATTTAAGAAATAAATAATAATGACAAGTCTATACAAACTCTTCCAGAAAATTTATAATTCATTTTATGAGGTCAGCATTACCCTGAAACCAAAGCCACACAAAGAATTTAAAAGAAAACATTAAAGACTAATATCCCTCATGGACATAGACATAAAAATACTTAACCAAATACCAACAAAATCAAATCCAACAAAATATAAAAAGAGCACTATACTAGTATCATATGAGCTTTCCCCCAGGAATACAAGGTGAGTTTAACATTCAAAAACCAATGTAAGGGGGCTGGGATTGTAGCTCAGCGGTAGAGCGCTTGCCTCGCATGCGTGAGGCCCTGGGTTCGATCCGCAGCACCACATACAAAGCAATAAAATAAAGACATTATTAAAAAAAAAAAAAAAAAAACCAATGTAGGGCTGGGGATATAGCTTAGTTGGTAGAGTACTTGCCTTGCATGCACAAGACCCTGGGTTCAATCCCTAGCACCACCAAAAAAAGAAAAAAAAATGTAATTTCCCATACAAACAAAAGAAAAAAGAAAAACCACATGATAATTTCAATACACGTAGAAAGAGCATGTGCTATATATAATTAAAACCCCATTCATAAAAACTTTCACCAACCTGATAATAGATGTCTACCTCACACTACAGTTTATTAAGCTGCAGTATGAATAGCTCCTTCCCCTATATCTATGAGTTTACTTTTCCATGTAACTTAGAGGAATTTGAGGTGGGAATAGAAATAAATATACATGTTTAGTCTGCCATGTTCGATCTGAACAATAAGCTTTCAATGCCTCAGATCTTTTCCTCTCTCTACTCCTGTTGCCTTGGGTTAGGCTGTCATCCCTCTTTCTGGAGAGTTACAAGAATCCATGATGTCCAGTAACATCATCCTCCGATTTCTTCTCTGGCAGGGGGACTGGTATTAAAATGCAAAAACCTGATTATTTTGTGTCTTCTCTTTAAATTCACCAAGAGCTCCTCTGCTGCTTTTTATTTTATTTTATTTTTTTTAGTTGTTGATGGACACAAAGTCTTTATTTTATTGCTTTGTATGTGGTGCTGAGGATCAAACTCAGGGCCTCACGCATGCGAGGCAAGCGCTCTACCGCTGAGCTACAATCCCAGCCCCCCTCTGCTGCTTTTTAGATTAGCTTCTAAAAGGTTGAGCAGGGTGAAGGGAAGGAAGAGTTTAATTTTGGAGATTTTAGAACATGGATGATTTTCAAGAGATAATGTCTAGTTACATCTTTTTACAATATTTTTTGTAGTTGTGTAGAATGCCTCTATTTCATTCATTTATTTTTATGCGGTGCTAAGGATCAAACCCAGTGCCTCACACATGCTGGGCAAGTGCTCTGCCACTGAGCTACAGCTCCAGCCCCTCCAGTTACATCTTAAGAAACAATCCTCCATGTGGCCTTCCTTCAGCTCCTGGCTGCTGTCTTTGTGTTGCTTCGAGTCACAGTCACATTTAAGACAAGTGTCTTCCTCTCCATCATTTTCGCTCTTGTTCTTTCTCAACTTGCTGAAATCTGGCTTTTGACCCCACCACACCAAAGAAACCACTCTACCAGGTCATCCATGGATACTCTTCTTTAAATTTTTAAACTTTATTTTGAAATCATTTCAGATTTACCAAAAAAGTTGCGAAAATAGTACAAAGAATTTCTAAGTACACTTTACTCAGCTTCCCCAAATTACATTATTCATAACCACGATGTAATAGACAAAACCAGAATATTAACATTGATCCAATAGTGAAAGCTTAATTCAAATTTTGTCAATGGCATCACCAATGGAACAGAATCCAGTCTGGGATCACACACTGTGACAAACTGTCAGGTCTCCTTAGGGTCTTTCTGTCTGTAATATTCCCCTGCCTGGGGAATATTCATTCTTTCTGTTTGTTTGATTTGATTTGAACACTTTTGAAGGGTGTTGCCCAGTTGTGTTGTTGAATATTGTTGAATGTCCCTCAATCTGAGTTTGTCTGAATTATCCATAATTAATGTACTGTGGTAGGCAGGATAATGCCTCTTTGTGGCGGTTCAGTACTGAGGACTGAACCCAGGTATGCTCTACCACTGTGCCATATCCCTAGTCCTTTTCATTTTTTTTTATCTCACTAAGTTGCCCAGGTTGGCCTTGAAATTGCAATCCTCCTGCCTCAGCCTCTTGAGTCACTGGGATTACAGGTGTGTGCCACTGTTCACATCCAAATCCCTGGAACCTGTAAATACATGGGTTCCACAGAAAAGGGGAATTAAGGGTGCAGATTGGTTAAGGTTGCTAGGTATTAAAATGTGACAAAATTCGAATTAAGGTTTATAGATTAGTCAACACTATTGTTAATGTTAATAATCTGGTGTGGGTGAGATTACCCTGAACTATCCAGGCAGGCCCAATAAAATCACAAGGGCCCTTGTAAGGGGAAGAAGGAAGCAAAAGAGGGAAAATCAGAGAGATGAAAGTGTGAGAAGGACCCAGCCTGAAATTGTTGGCTTAAAGGACAGAGGAACAGGGCCATAAGCCAGGGAATATGAGAGGAAAGGGCTAGGAGATGGCTTCTCTCTTACAGCTTCTAGCAGGAACACAGTCCTGCTGACATCTTGATTTTAACCCAGTGAGACTCATTTCAGACTTCTGACCTTCAGCATTATAAGATAATAAATCAGCTGGGCTGTAGCTCAGTGGTAGAGTGCTTGCCTAGCATGCACAAGGACCTGGGTTCAATCCCCAGCATGACAATAAATAAATAAATAAATTAATTAATTAATCTAAGATAATAAATTTGTGTTAAGCCACTATGTTTGCATAATTTGTCACAGTGGTAAAAGCAAAGTGATACAGATTTTGATCCCTGAGAGGCTCTGCTGTGACAAATGAATGGTGGAATTGGACACCGTGGGAAGAGGCTGGAAGAATTTTGAGGTGCATAAAAGAAAAAACTTGGAGCCAGGCACGGTGGCACAAGCCTGTAATCCCAGCACTTTGGGAGGCTGAGACAGTAGAATTGCAAGTTCAAAGCCAGCCTTAGCAATGGCGAGGTGCTAAGCAATTCAGTGAGACCCTGTCTCTAAATAAAATACAAAATAGGGCTGGGGATGTGGCTCAGTGGTGAAGTGCCCCTGAGTTCAATCCCCAATACAAAAAAAACCAAAAAAACTTGGATTACCTTAAGCAGACCCTTAGCAGAAATAGTAATGATCGCCAGTGAGGAACCTGAGAGAAGTAAGGAGAAAATGGGTATCACCTCAGAGAACAAGTCAGTCATTCTGAACAAGCTGCTGTAAAAATGTGGATGTTAAAGACATTATCAGTGAGGGCTTGGGAAGAACTGGGGATATTCCATATTATTGGAAATTGGAAGTAAGGAAATCCTTGTTATATGGCAGCAGAAAGCTGAGCAGAGCTGTGTTCTGTACTATGTAGAGAAAAGAATTTATAAGTGATGAGATTGGCCATTTAGATGAGGTTCTGATCTTCTTGCTATTACTAGGAAAATGCAAGAAGAAAGAAATCAAATGAGGGAAGAATTTTTAAACAAAGAGGAATGAGAACTTGGGTTGTTTGGTAATTTCTTTTTTTTTTTTTTTTTTTTAAATATTTTTTTAGTTGTAGATGGACACAATGTCTTTATTTTATTGCTCTGTATGTGGTGCTGAGGATCGAACCCAGGGCCTCACGCATGCGAGGCAAGGGCTCTACCGCTGAGCTACAATCCCAGCCCGTTTGGTAATTTCTTAACCTATCCAGATTGCAAAAGTTGCTAAAATTGAGAAATCCATTGTCAGGAAAATGTTCTAGAGAAAAATCCAAAGGTGTGGCTGGACAACATTTTGCTAGTACCTCAGAAAGATCAAAAAGTTGTAGCACTTCATCCACAGAAGGCATTTTAGAGAATATGTGAGCCAGGCATGGTGGTGCACGCCTGGAATCCAAGCAGCTCAGGAGGCTGACGCAGGAGGATTTGAAAGTTCAAAGCCAGCCTCGGAAATTTAGGAAGCCCTAAGCAACTTAGAGAAACCTTGTTTCTAAATAAAAATATAAAAAGGGCTATGGATGTGGCTCAGTGGTTAAGCACCCCTGGGTTCAATCCCCAGTATCAAAATAAAATAAAATGAAGAGTATGTGATTCGTATGTAAATCATATGTAAATCCCTCTCATCCATTTTGGTAAATACTAAATGTGGACGCAAGATCAGGGAAGGACCTGTGAATAAGCCTCTTGCCTGATTGAGTGAATCCCCATATTCACTCAATACATATACAGGACATATACAGGAGACCCACTAGGTTGTTTTGTTTGTTTTGTTTTTTGTTTTGTTTGGTACCAGGGATTGAACTCAGGGACACTCTACCACTGAGCCACATCCATAGCCCTTTTTATATTTTTATTTAGAAATAAGGTTTCTCTAAGTTGCTTAGCGCCTCGCCGTTGCTGAGGCTGGCTTTGAACTCATGATTCTCCTGTCTCAGCCTCCCAAAGTGCTAGGATTACAAGCATGTGCCACTGTGCCCAGCCCCACTGGATTTTTGAAAATATTATTCCAGCAGAAATACTGCCAGCTTGGACTGAGAAGGAGAGAAAGGACGAAATGTACGAAGGTTAGTGGATCCCTGAAATTCACTGGTAAGAAATAGGCTGATAAAATTACTCAGCTACATTACACCAGCTACATTTCAAGGAAAAGGAAAGGGGACTCAGAGGGCTGAGCTTTGAGTCCCAAGAGTGGAGCCTTGAACTACAGAGGATTATTCCCAAGTTTGAAAACTTAATGTTGTTCGCTTGTGTAGATTTTGAAATTGTGTGTGACCAGTGATTCCTCAGTTCCTTCCATTTTCTCCCCTATCTTCAGTGGGAATGCCTGCACCTGTGATCTGATGCTTGTGTCTCCATATTTTGGACGCAGATAACTTGTTTTATAGCTTCAAACATCCACAGATGGAAAGGAATTTTGCCCCAGGATGGACTAGACCTACAGCCTCTCTCATATTTAATATACATGATGTTATTTTTGATTTCTGAGCTGACGATGCTTAGATGACATTTTGGACTTTAGTTGGTGCTGTATTAGTTAAGAATTTTGGGGACCTGGGAAGTGAGTATCTTGCAGATGGGTCAGATGTAAATCTTTGAGGGTCAGAGAGTGAACCAAATTTGTTATGTCAGAAATAGGAATCTAACACAAGTGCCAAATGATACCAATAGATACTTATTTTTCATTTTTATTAATTTTTTTTTTAGTTGTCAATGGTCCTTTATTTTAGTTGTTTACATGTGGTGCTGAGAATCGAACCCAGTGCCTCACACATGCTAGGCAAGCGCTCTACCACTGAGCCACAACCCCAATTTATTTTTTTAATTTTTAAAAATTTTTCATTTTTAAAAACTAGACCATTTATTGAGTGGTTAATTGCTAAAACTCTCAAGATGAACTGAACGCTACAACAGCTGCCCTCTTGGGTTTAGGAGTTGTTCCTTCACAGAATCCCTGCCTAAATCTGCGGTATGCAGTTTTTAGGTGCCTCATGAGACCAGTCCTGGTGGTGTTGCTTCTTTTAGCCTTGGCACTCCAGTTATATTCTTTTTAACATATTTTTTTTTAGTTGTAGATGGATATAGTATCTTTATTTTATTTATTTTTTATGTGGTGCTAAGGATCGAACCCAGTGCCTTACGCATGCGAGGCAAGCGCTCTACCGCTGAGCCACAATCCCAGCCCCCCAATAGGTACTTTTTGACCTGCAGCATTTGATACCATTTCTGGTCTCTTCCATTGGCTTTTTAGCCTCATGTATTCCTTTTCTTCTTTCTCTTGGTACTTGGTACTTCTGCTCAGTGTTTATGGCAATTCCTTCATCTACTTGTCCCTTGAATGTCACAACAATTCAGAATTCAGTCCTGTTCCTTCTCTTCTTAGTGAAGTACATATCTTTGGATAATCCAATCCATTCCCTCAATAGCCATATAGACCTCTACCCAAGCTTGTGTCTCTATGCCACACCCTCTCCTGACCCCTGATCCATTTCATCATCTGCTTTCAGGACTTCTCCATGTGGATGTTCCACCAGACATTGTGAATTCATCCTTCAACCACTCCTCACTCCCCCACCCACACATCCAGCTTCTGCCTTTCTCCTCCCACACTATTCCTGCTCAGCACCCTGGAACCCACCATTCTCACTTCTGTGTTGACCAAAGCCAGCATCCCCTTGCAACTGCTACTCTGTTTAGCATGGCCTTCTTCCCATTCTTCTTCCTGGCTGAAAGCTGACGGCCCCTCAGAACTCATTTCAAGGAACAACTACTTTGGGGGAGTGCCCCCTCCTCTTGAGATTTCAGCCTGGCTTCCTCCTCTCTATTGCCTTAACAGTCTCACTACATCCATTCACCAATATGTGCAGCCAACACGAGCATTAATTGAGCACCTCTGGTACTCCTGACACCATGCTAGGCTCAGGAGCACAAAGGAGAACAGGATTCTGTTTCCATCATCACACAGAAGTTTCCAGAAGAAAACAAGGCGTCCGGCAATGACGCTTTAGTATTGCAACTCAAGGAAGGTTGGGGATGGGAAGGGATGTAGAAGATGGAAGTTCAGACAGCGATCTGTGAAGCTAGAGAAAGAAAGATGCTTTGAGGATTTTTGGACCTCAAGATTCCTCTAGAATTAGAATGAGGTGGTAGGGAGATGAAAAAGGAACAAGTTCACAGGTGCCTGAGCAAACAACTGGGCTAAGGAGGTGAGAGTTGATCTTGGAGAGCCTTTGGAGCCACTGAAAGGGGGCCACTGTGGCTGTCATTTAGGAAAATGGATTGGAGTAGAGCAAGGAGGGAAAGAGAAGTTACAGTTACCAGGTGAGAGAGGCTGACTGGTGGAGGGGATGATGAGATGGTGGGCAAAGCGTGGTTGTTAGATATTTGAGGAGAGGCAGAACCTGAGACTGACACTCAGGGACTTGACATTTTTGTCTCTGCCACTGATCTATCCTGTTCAACGTGGCATCCACAGCAGTTAGGAAAATGCCTGGTACCGACTAGGCGCTTGGCAAATATTTCCTGAATTCCATTTTCTTCTTCGGGGCTGCATTTTCAAAATGAAAAATCAACATAGCTCATCTAACTAGACAAAATTTGAAAATGAGATTGTACTGGGAAAGCCCAGGTGGCGGTGGTAGCTGTACTTGGGAAGTTTCCGGGAGAGCTGTGGGTCTACTATTCTCTTGGCCTCCTACTTGATGCTACAATGAAAATTGCATTTAATTATCTTCCATTTTACTCAGAGTGAGAAAATCCTCTTGATTGGTGAAAATAGCTGTGAATTAGCATCAAAATACCTTCTAAAGTAATTCGAAGAAATCTTATCTTTTCCTTGAGAATCTTGCCTGCAAAGACCTATCTGGTTTCATGGGTCCTTGGCATTATCACAAGTAAAGCTTTGGCTGTGGATTCAAACATGGTTGGTGTAGATGGGAGCTTTGCAATTTACTAGAGGGACCATTAGAGCTCTGGTCAACCACTTACCCTGTGAGCTTGAGTAGGTTATTTCATCTTTCTCAGGCTCGTCCTTGTAGCAGAGACACTATTTCTACCTTGTGCACAGGTTACACCTCCTACACTCACCATGGGCCCGACGCAAGCTATGCCCACCTTCCTCCAGCTTTAGGTATTTGCAAGGTCACTTGTACATTTTATCTTCAAATGTAGCTTGATAGGATTTAGTACCTTCCTTGTAGGGCTGTTTATGTTGAGGGTGCAATTTAATGACTAAAGCTATAGATGAAAGTATAGCTCTGAGGTAGGAAATGTTTTACAGTGGCTAGGTCCATGGGGGCAGTTGCTATGCCTAAGCAATAATGACATGAACAACCATGAATAGAGCTGTCCCTCAGTATCTGCAGGGGATTGGTTCCAGGACCCTCCGTGGATCCCCAAATCTGTGGATGCTTAAGTCCTTTATATAAAATGATGTAGTATTTTCTTTTTTCAAAAATTTATTTATTCTAATTGGGTATACATGACAGCAGAATGCATTTTGATTTATTGTACACAAATGGAGCACAACTTTTCATTTCTCTGGTTGTACACAATATCAAGTTACACCATATGTGCAGTTATACATGTACCTAGGGCATTGTTGTCCATCTCATTCCACCATCTTTCCTGTCCCCATGTCCCATCCCCTCCTTTCCCTCCCCTTTGACCAAAGTTCCTCCATTCTTCCCATGCCCCCTCTCCCATTATGGATCAGCATCCCCTTATCAGAGAGAACATTCGGCCTTTGATTTTTTGAGATTGGCTTATTTCGCTTAGCATGATGTTCTCCAACTCCATCCATTTACCTGCAAATGCCATGGTTTTATTCTCCTTTAATGCTGAGTAATATTCCATTGTGTGTATATACCACAGTTTCCTTATCCATTCATCTATTGAAGGGCATCTAGGTTGGTTCCACAGTTTAGCTATTGCGAATTGAGCTGCTATAAACATTGAAGTGGCCATATCACTATAGTATGCTGTTTTTAAGTCCTTTAGGTATAGGCTGAGGAGTGGGATGGCTGGGTCCAATGGTGGTTCCATTCCAAGTTTTCTAAGAAATCTCCATACTGCTTTCCAGATTGGTTGCACCAATCTGCAGTCCCACCAGCAACGTATGAGTGTGCCTTTTCCTCCACATCCTCGCCAACACTTGTTTGTATTCTGGATAACTGCCATTCTGAGTGGCATGAGATGAAATCTTAGAGTAGTTTTGATTTGCATTTCTCTAATGGCTAGAGATGTTGGACATTTTTTCATATTTGTTGATAGATTGTATTTCTTCTTCTGAGAACTGTCTGTTCGGCTCCATAGCCCATTTATTGATTGGGTTGTTTGTGGGGTTTTTTGGTGTTAAGTTTTTTGAGTTCTTTATATATCCTGGAGATTAGTGTTCTATCTGATGTTGTGGCAAAAACTTGCTCCCAGAATGTAGGCTTTCTGTTCACCTCATTGATTGTTTCTTTTGCTGAGAAGAGGCTTTTTAGTTTGAATCCTTCCCTTTTATTGATTTTTGATTTTATTTCTTTTTTTTTTTTTTTTTTTTTGGTACTGGGGATTGAACTCACGGGCACTCGACCCCTGAGCCACATCCCCAGCCCTATTTTTTTGTGTTTTATGTAGAGACAGGGTCTCACTGAGTTGCTTAGTGCCTCGCCATTGCTGAGGCTGGCTTTGAACTCGCGATTCTCCTGTCTCAGCCTCCCTAAGTGCTGGGATTACA
>CM053407.1:21928151-21951982 GCA_028644305.1 Xerus rutilus | reverse complement strand
AAAAAAAAAAAAAAAGGAGTAGGGTTGTAGTTCCATGATAGAGCACCCCTGGGTTTAGTCCCCAGTACCACAGAAAAAAGAAAAAAAGAAAAAAGCAAGTGATAATGTACCATATACATATTTCTTTTTTTTAAATATATATTTTTTATTCCAATCCAAAGATCCAATTGGCCCAGCTTGATCCAGGAACCTGCTTCTGAACCAATCATCTGTGGCCAGAAGTCACTGAAGCAACAGGGCAAACATAGGGACCTCAATGGTGTCCCCAACCTTATCATCACAGCTCCACCATGGAGCTCAGCTTCTAGTCTCGGTGTATCTCAGCCAAACATTCTAAATTCCTGGGACAGAGAACACACTGAGCACAGCTCCAGTCAGGTGATGGCCAGTAATGGGGGATTTAGGGGGTCGGGGGAAGCTCTGAAGTACAGGCACGAGCTGTGGGGGCCGCCTCTGTGAGTGGAGCAGTTTCCAGAGAAGGGCACTTTGTTGAACTGGTGAGTGACACCTAAACGTGACTGTTACAAAAATATCTGTTGAACAAATAAATGGAATGATGGAATAACCTCATTTTACTTTTTACATTTTTTGGTACTGGGGATTGAACTCAGGGGCACTTGACCACTGAGCCACATCCCCAGCCCTATTTTGTGTTTTATGTAGAGACAGAGTCTCACTGAATTGCTTAGCGCCTCGCCATTGCTGAGGCTGGCTTTGAACTTGTGATCCTCCTGTCTCAGCCTCCCAGCTGCTGGGATTACAGGCTTGCACCACTGCGCCTGACTGAATAACCTCATTTTAAAAAGAGCAACTGGGGCTGGTAGTTCAGTGGTAGAGTGCTTCCAGAGAATGTGCAAGTTCCTGGGTTTGATCGCTAGTGCGTGCATGCACACACACACACATACACATACACAAACAAAACATCCCCCCAAACTCTCCAAAGCTATCAGCTAAGAATTATGGAGTTATTGGAAAACTTATTCATTCCATCATTCTCAATATGCAATCCATCTCTTAGCCCTGATGAAACTTTCTTCCTAACACGGCTCCAAAACTTCTCTCCCCTCTATTGCATTACTGCACACAGTTTGAACTCGGGTCTGGTTGTTCTGCTGCCATCTCCACTGTTCCATGCTGCTGACTGTGCCAGAATGATCTTCCCCAAACACAAGGCTTCCCTGTTGCCAGCTGTCACTCAATTTGTCTGAAACCAAATACATTCTCTATTTAGATGGACTTTCCTTTAAGCAGGGTGCAGAGGTGCACACCTACAGTCCCAGTTACTATGGAGGTTAAGGCAGAAGGATTTCAAGTTCAAGGCCAACCTGGGCAATTTAGTGAGACCCTGTCTCCATATAAAAAGTAAGAAGAGCTGGGGATGTATCTCAGTGGTAAAGCACACCTGAATACCAAATAAATAAATAGACTTCCCTTTAGAGGGCTATCAACCATCTCCATCATGTAGTCCTTAAAACCTCAGAATTGCTGGGCATGGTGGTTCAAGTCTGTAAACCCAGCAACTTGGGAGGCTGAGGCAAGAGGATGGCAAGTTTGAGGCCAGCCTCAGAAATTTAGTGAGGCCCTAAGCAACTTAGTGTAGCTCAGTAGTAAAGCACCCCTGGGTTCAGTCCCCAATACCAAAAAAACAAAACAAAACAAAACAAAACCCAAAAAAACCCTCTCAGAATTACCTCCACATTTTTGCCCTCCTAGTCCAAGCGCTGTTGAATTTTCCTTTGTTTACCTCCTTGGTTGGTCCTTTCTATTTGCATCTCTGGACAAATTCTGGTCTGCTAGGGAGTTCAGCATCTTTTTATTTTTGGTGGTGGTGGTGCTGGGGATTGAACCCAAGGCATCGCCTATGCTAGGCAAGTGCTCTACCACTAAGATATATCCCTATGCTGTCACAGTATCTTTCAAGAACTGATATGAAGCTGCTATGGAGACCATATTTGGTTGGGTATGTGGGAATGTCCTAGTCCTGCCCCACTCAGGATATGCTGAAGTATGACAAGGAACCCCCACACATCATCTCTGGGGAGCCTTTTCTTTAAAGGTGCTACTCCAGGAAAATGGTACTTACTCTGTGTTCTCCAATTTCAGCAAGATTTTCTTCATGCATGCATGCATGTGTAGTGGGGTGAGCAGTAGAGTTTCTTGGTTACCATCCTGTGTCCATCCTGTCTCCACATTAGGAGGAACAAGGAGGCAGAGAAGCTGGGAGCCTGCTAGATACCAGGGGTTCAACTCATGTTTGGATTCCCTGGTGAGTCTATATCGTCATGATCTTAGTCTTTGCTCAAAATTATCGAAAACTATCTGTTGGACTGAGTTAAGCACCATTTTCCACGGAGGTCATTAGGACCCATGTACCTTTTTTGTCATTAATGTGGCTTTAGGATTGTGGTGGATGGAGAACAGGTAGGAAAAGAATGTCAAATTAATTGTCCAGTGAAGAGATCAGTTGAATCTAATCAAGAGGGGAAGGAACCTGGGCACAGGTTACCAGAATTTCATTAACCTCATAACTTGGTCATTAGGTCCAGATAGTACTAGGTAAGCAACCATACGAATCTAATTGTAGGGCAGGATCTGGGAGAACCCTGTTGACAAATCATCTACAATATGGGAGACTTGATGTCTTCACAGCAATGGCCAACTCCCTCTGATGCATTCGAGCCAAAAATCTCTGGCCAAAAGGCAGCCTCAGCTTGATGAGTTAAGAATCCCCATTCTTAACTCCTGTGAAGGTTAACCTGGTCAGCTTGGGGGCAGTAACCTCAATTTGCTTGGGAGGATAAACATCATGTAATTCTATGGAAGTGCAGAATTAAATATAAGGATGATGAAATAAATCAATTCACAGTGTGCATACTCTTCTTGTGTTAACCTTGGTCATATTCTGTGCAGTTTGGTATTTTCAATGTTTGTACCATTTAGAGAATTTATCATGTTAGAGAATCTGACCAAGAGCCTTGTGGAGTTGGATGTTTTCAGTTATTTTTCTATTTCTTTTGTTGTTGTTGTTGTTGTAGATGAACACAATATCTTTATTTATTTTATGTGGTGCTGAGGATCGAACCCAGTGCCTCACGTATGCGAGGCAAGCGCTCAACCACTGAGCCATAGCCTCAGCCCCTATTTTTCTATTTCTTTATGAAACGTTGGTCATGACTAACTAAGCTACTTTTGTGCTTCATGAGTGGGTACTGTTCTGCAATCTGAAAGCCCCTGGTGATGGTTAATAGCATAACTCTGAGGTCAGGCTGATGGCTTTCAGAATGGCTCCATTTCTAACTGTCTGGGGTTGGACAAGTAATCTCTTCATGTCCTTGTTTCTCTCTCTGTAGCATAGAGGAACTTACTTCCGGGGTTCCACTTGAGAATGAAGTGAGGAGGGCGATAATATGCCTGTTAGTGCAAGTACTGGGTGTGATGAGGAAAGAGCCAAAAAGAGAATGCTTCCTGAGAGAAATGGAATTAATGTTGAGACCTGAAAGAGTAGTAGGAATTATCAGATGAAGGTTCTAGTAGGTGAGAAGAAAAAAGTGCAGAAAGCTGTGGGTAGAGGGAACAAAACTTGGCAGAAGTTGTGAAGTGGCAGAATTCTTTTTTTTTTGATACTGGAGATTGAACTCAGGGGCACTCGACCACCGAGCCACATCCCCAGCCCTATTTTGTGTTTTAGGTCTCACTGAGTTGCTTAGCTCCTTGATGTTGCTGAGGCTGGCTTTGAACTCACGATTCTCCTGTCTCAGCCTCCCTAAGTGCTGGGATTACAGGCTTGCGCCACTGCGCCCGGCTAGAATTCTTTGACTCATATGACCTGAGAGCATCCTAGCTTGGTGAGAGAGGTCTGTGGCAGATGAGGTCACCAAGGAACCCAAAGTCCCCTAAAAGAATTTTAGAGGTTAACTAGAATGGGATCTCATTAAGTATTTTAAACAGGGAAATAACACGATTTACTTTTTTGATCTTTTGTGGTTTTTTGTTTTGTTTGTACTGCAGGGGATCAAATCCAGTCTCACCCTGGGTTTTGTGCATACTAGGTAAGGGCTCTACTGCTGAGCTATAACCCAGCCTTTGGTTTACTGTTTTGAAAGACTATTCAAGCTATAGTGTGAAGAATGGATTGGAGAGGGCAATTCCAGAGGCAGGGGGACCAACAAGAGTCTCTTCCAGTTATCTCCACCAGAGAAGACAGCAGCCTGAACCATGGTAAGTGGTGACAAGGATAAAGTTTAAAAGCTCTAATTGGATGGGAGGACCTGAGGGAGAGAGGAAGGGGTAATGGATCAGGTTTCTGGTTTGTGTACTTGGGTAGTTGATGGTGACAATCACTGTCTTAGAAAAATACATTCAACTTTAAAAATTTTCCTTCCTACAGTGAACCCAGGCCTTGCCCTTGCTAGAAGAGTACTCTACCACTGAGTTATAGACCCAGCCCCAAACATTTAAGTTTTGGATGTTAGATTTTGAGAATTGGGATCTTCTTGAAAATGTATGCTTCCTAATTTTGTTAAGCTGTTTTCTGATACCTGTAGGATATTAAGTCCCTAATACTATGGTTCTTACCTATGATGTACATAAAAATCACCAGGCGTGGATGGGGGTAGAGGTGTTAAAAAATGCAGGCTCTTGGCCCAGTGGCGCTTGCCTGTAATCCCAGTTACTCAGGAGGGTGAGGCAGAAGGATGACAAGTTCTAGGCCAGTCTGAGCAATTTAGCAAGACCCTGTTTTAAAATAAAAAATAAAAAGGACTGGGAATGTGGCTCAGTGATAGAGCCTCCCTGGGTTCAATTTCCAACATGGCGGGGGTGGGGTCGTTGCGGGTAAGAGGGGTTAGCCGATTGGTAGGCTAACAAGCCAAGATTCTAGAGATACCAATTGGGATCTACGTTTAAATCACGAGTCTGAGTGATTCTGATGGAGGTGGTCTCCTGCTCACTTTTATTTAATTAAATTAAATTAATTATTTTTGATGCCGGGGATTAAACTCAGGGGTACTGATCACTGAGCCACATCCCCAGCCCTATTTTGTGTTTTATGTAGAGACAGGGTCTCACTGAGTTGCTTAGCACCTCACCTTTGCTAAGGCTGGCTTTGAACTCGCGAGCCTCCTGTCTCAGCCTCCCAAAGTGCTGGGATGACAGGTGTGCGCCCCCGCGCCCGGCTCCTGCTCACTTTTAAAACAACGAAACTACCCCCTCATGTCTCCAAAAATCAGATCGCGCTCCCATTGTCAGGCACCTGCTTGGGGGCCCCAATTGCTTCCTATAAAGCTACATGAGAGCAAGAGCAATGATGTTATTTATTTATCATTAATTTTTAGGATTTTGCGTTGCTTAACAGGTGCATCTTAAGCGCACCCAGAACAACATTCAGCACATGAAGGGCCCCCCAGAAATGTCTGTTGAACGTATGAGTGAATAAATTACTATCTTGCTTTTGCCTTTAAATATCTGGGTAGGGCTTGAAACAGGGAAGTAAAGGTCACAGAGCAGAGAGGGTGAGGGCACAAATGGCCCGGCAACGGGGAGAAAAGTGCGGGAGCGCCTTTCCCGTGGTGCTGGCACACTCCGAGGTCCTAATTCCCCGGGCTGGGGGCGAGAGATGGCACTCTTCAGACCAGCAACCATTTTAGGCTGCATGCACCCCCTCTCTGCGGCGACTACGTTTTGTTAATCCAGTTGCTGTCACGGTTCCGGCCCCAGCCAAACCTACGTAGTGACAGGAGACTTCCAGGAGTAGGCGGGGGCGGTGGGGGAACGCCAGGAGCCTTGCCGAGAGACCCCTCCCCAGCCCGGTGCGGAGGAGCAGCGCCGACCTCCCCATCATGGCGGCCGCGGGCGGGGAAGCTGAGCCGTGCGTCGCGTGCGTGCCTCCTCCCTCCCCTCCCCCTCCTCGGCGGCGGCCGCGGCGGCAGAGGCGGCAGCGCTCGCCATTGCCGCTGGTGGCAGGAGGCTGCGAGGAGCCGGCGCGGTCGCAGTCTCCACGGCGCAGGCCCACGGTAGCGCAGCCGCTCTGAGGTGAGTGCCCTACCGCGCAATCTCCAGCTATTTCAGCCCCGGCGCAGCCGCAACACGCCGCCCGCCCGCCGGCCGGCCGGCCCGCCCCGCAGCCGGCACCCTGCCGCCCCCGGCTCCGGGCCTGGGCCCCCGCTGGATTCGGCCCGCCTGGGGCTGGGGGCCCCGGCCCGGCCCAGTCAAACCGCCACCCCGAGGATGCGCAGGCCGCACTAGGCCCCAGGCGTCCTGGCGGGCTCGGGAGGGAGGCGCTGCCCTCCCGACAGCTCCAGGGTTCCGGCCTGCCCTGCCGCCCGAGGCTCTCGGGGCCGCGGCCTCCTCCCCGTGGTGGAACCCGGAGCCCGGCCTTCCCGCGGGCTCGGGAGCGGGCGGCCTGGGAGAGCGCGCCGGGCCCGGGAGCGGGAGGTGGGCGGGCTGCGCGGGACCGGAGCCGCGGCTCGGTGCTCGCCCCCTGGGCCCTTCCCCGATCTCGTCCGCTAGCGGCGCGGCCCGGCGGGACCGGGCGGGGCGCGGGAGCTGCTGTCTCCTGCCGGAGCGGAGGCTGCCTGTGCTGACGACCTCCGAAGCTTCCCTCCCGCCGGGGTGGCGTGGGCTTGTTACCCAGGTGGACTGGGGGACGCTGGAATATGGCGCGTTGCCCACCTTCTTGCAAGTTGTTAGGAGACGGCCCGGGCGGCAGTTCGAGGAGGAGGGCGCAAAGTCCTTTTGTACGCAGAAATAAGGAGCGATATTGTGTTTTCTTCCCCAGGAGAGATGTGACCACGGCGGGGCCTCGGTTCTTCCTGTGCCTGGGGTGGTGGTCCCTTGGGTAAGGGAGGGGGGAGTGGCGCGCCCCTCCGAAGGAACTGAACCTTTGCTACTGGAAAGACGGGGCTCCGAGATGGTCTTGTGCATGGTATTATGCCGTATTCCCAGTCTTTTGGGGGAACTCAAGGGTTTGCCATTGCATGTTATGCACTTCACTGTGCTGTGATGTCCTCTGCTACTCTCACCTGTTGTGTTCCTTCTGGTCCCAAACTTTCTACTGTGCATCTAACTGTGCCCACCAAAACTTGAAGTTATTTTAAAATCTTAATGTTTTTAGGGTTTCAAATGATATCTGTGCCAACCAGTTGGAGGAGCTGTTGCCTGTTCACCGTCCCTTCTTCCAATCATTAAGTTAGAATACTATATATTAATTGTTTGCTCTAGAGCTGGTGTCGGTCGTGCTGAATTCTTTCTGTGGTCATAGCAAAATTCACATATTAGAAAAGCGTTTAAAAGATATCATTGCATTGGGAGAAGAAAGGTAGTGTGAGTGAGCCTGTCAACTTGGAGAGAGTTCAGTAGTATGGGTATAGCTTTTGTACCAGGGCATCTTCTGTGCTCACAGTGGTCCTTTTCCCATTCTATCTCAGCTCTGTCTCCTAAGAAATTTCTTTTTATTTTTTATTGGCCTTGAACAGTAGGTAATTGGATTGTTTTTCACTCAAGGGGAGCTTTGGAGATGCTCTTTGTGTGTTTTGGTTTTTTAATTCAGTAGTATCCTGACTCCCTAGAATTGTTTGAAAGTTCCTGACAAGTTATCCTATAAATTAGTGAAAATATGACTAGTTTTATCTGTGCATCTGATTGTAATGTCCTTGTGAGTGCAAAAGGAAACATGCAAGTATCATATGTAATGTAGTCTATTTAACTCTTGGCTCCTAAATTATGTGCAGAATTTTTCGTGTGGGGACATTCCCCCTCCCCCTTTGGTGCTCGGGATCATACTCAGAGCCTTGGGAAATGCTAATGCTCTACCATTGAGCTACACATCCCAGCCCTTTTTTTCTTCTGATAGTTAAACTGCTTTCTTTCAACCAGATCTTTGACCAAAACAAAACCAAAACAAAAATCTGATTAGACTAACTGTTTACTTGATCTTTTGGCTCACCTTATTTGAAATCCTTTGATTTCATCACCGTCTCAACATTCAGCATAAAGGAGGGTAAAGGACTTTTTGCTTAGTAGTGAGTGGTCCATATTCTCATTTAGGGGAAAAAAGGAGAAAGAAAGAAAAATTCTCATGCAAATAATTTATTACTGTGTTTTAAGAAAATTTAGCTTCTGGAGTTAGTTATAGTCTCCTAAGGGACTATAGGAGATAATGAGGGCCCTTGTCCAGATACAGAGGGAATTAAAGGATCAAAGATTTCAGGTTTCCCTCTCAATTCATGTGTAGTCTAGTGGAATCCAAAATTGGAGGTTTTTTGTTTTATTAAAGCATAGTTATGCAACCATTGCTGTTTTAGTTAGGGTGTTGAAGGCCAACTTCCTATGATATAAATACGAGTTTACATTGCCTGTATACCATAGATTTAACCAGACCTCTGGGTTGTCTTTCAGAAGCATTTTAAGTGAAATACCCACAAATGAGTGACTTTGGGAAATTAAGCTTTTTTCTAGGATTAATTTTTTACAACTTTTCTTATTTTTAAAAAAATTTTTTTTGGTTCTAGATGGATACAGTGTCTTTATTTATTTTTATGTGGTGCTGAGGATCGAACCCAGCGCCTCATGCATGCGAGGCAAGTGCTCTACCACTGAGCCACAACCCAACCCACAACTTCTCTTATATGTAATAAGGTATTTAGTAAATGTTTGTTGGGGAATGATGATGATGAATGGCAATTATTGAAATTAAGCTTTTTTCGTGAGTATTAGAAAAGGCATGCTGAATTTTTGATTTGGTGGGAGGAGTACTATGAACCTCAGCCTTCAGAAGCACACTCTTCAGGAAGTTAATGTGTATGTAAACTTCTGTCATATGTCTTTAGACAAGCCCAGTGCTTGATGCTGAAGCAGGCTTATTCATCCACTCAAGATTGGAGGGTGAGGGGAAACTGTGGGTTGTTGAGTTTCACAAATACCTACTCTACCCTCAAGAGTTTATATGCATCCTTTCTGGGTCTGTAATCAAGGCCATTCCAGGAAATGGGATATTTGAGAATTGAGATGTGTGTATGTGACTATGCATGATGCTTATTAATACATATAGAAATAGTATTTGGAAAATCAATTTTACAAATAAATATCAATCTTTGTTTTTGTAAAAAAAAACATTTCAGAAAATGTTCTATGCCAGGGACTTTTCTTTCTTTTCTTTCATGTTTTCCTTGAGAGCTAAGGCTAGTGTTTTCAGCCTAAAGTTATCCTAATATAGTTTCCCATGATTGTTTAGTAAAATAGCCATGAAAAAGAAACCCACTTGTTAAATTTCTTTTAGAAACATTTTATTTAGACCAAGTCTAGTGTTTTTTGAGTTTCTGGATACATGTTAATTTTTGTGTGTTA
Source organism: Xerus rutilus (assembly GCA_028644305.1). NCBI lineage: Eukaryota > Metazoa > Chordata > Mammalia > Rodentia > Sciuridae > Xerus > Xerus rutilus. The sequence goes on along the minus strand of CM053407.1, from coordinate 21,942,640 downwards.
TGTATCATATAGTTGCTTCCTTATTAACTAGGAGGTGGATTATCCACTTTCTTGGGTGTTCAGTTAGTACTTTTTTAAAAAATATTTTTGAGTTGTCAGTGGATCTTTATTTTATTTATTTATATGTGGTGCTGAGAATCAAACCCAATGCCTCACACATGCTAGGCAAGTGCTCTACCACTGAGCCACAACCCCAGCCCCCAGTTAGTACTTTTATCCATCAGTATTTTAAGGTGAACAGACTAGAAGAGAAATAGTAAAGGTAAAATCAATTTTAGGTGTTTGCAGAAGATTGCAACCACATTGAGTTGTTGGAAACTTTTAATCCCAGAATAACAAGAATGCTTTGTTTGAGGTTATTTTTATATAGCATGAATAAAACTTAGATAATGAATTTTAGACTGCTCAAGGAAAATAACTGGATTATATATACCTTGGAATATATATATTTTTCTAAAGTGCAGTTCAGAATTAGGCTAATGTGTTTTCAACTTTATTCAATGCAATTTAGTTGCTGAAACACTAAAAAGGTTTTATCCTGTGTTCTTTATGCCTAAAATGTCCTAAAAATGTGTGTTTATATGATATCAAATTAAACCTATGAACTGAAAAAAATGCCAGAAATACAGTTTTAAGATGGTTGAGTATATTAAAGAATAAAATTAGTTGCACTTGTGTCAGGCCTACTGCATTTGTGATCCTTTGAGGCAAATCTGTATCCTGTCACTAATAGCAGTCACTTAAAAGATAAGACCATAAGGGATCTTCTGAATCCCATACTGAGACATCTGCTTTGGCCAACCACAAATGGTTTAAAACTCCACCTGCACCAAACCATCAGATAATTTCTTTAAGAAACCGTATCTAGGGGCTGAGGTTATGGCGCAGTGGTAGCGTGCTCGCCTAGCATGCGGGAGGCACTGGGTTCGATCCTCAGCACCACATAAAAATAAAATAAAGCTATTGTGTCCACCTACAACTAAAAAATAAATATTTAAAAAAAAAAAAAAAAGAAACCGTATCTAGTAAGGAAGCTATGTTTGTATAGAGGAAGGGTTGGTGGGGAGAATAGGGAAAGGTAAAGTGATAACTGATTAAAAAAAGAAAGGTGGGGATATTTAAAAAAATTATTTTTGTGGTTATAGATGGACAGAATGCCTTTATTTTATTTGTTTATGTGGTGCTCTAGATCAAACCCAGTGCCTCATACATTCTAGGCAAGCACTGTGCCACTGAGCTACAGCCCCAGCCCATGGTGGGGATATTTTTTTTTTTTTTTTTTTTAAATATTTATTTATTTATTTTTTAGTTTTAGGTGGACAGAATATCTTTGTTTTTATGTGGTGCTGAGGATCGAACCCAGTGCCTCACGCGTGCTAGGCGAGCACGCTACCACTGCGCCACAATCCCAGCCCCCCATGGTGGGGATATTTTTAAACCTACTTTTGTATAGGTCATCAGTTTGTCAGTTTGGTGATTTATAATATCTACTGTTCATGGTAATTGCATTGTTTAGTGTATAAGCATAATATTTAATTGGGACATGCTGGTTTCTGTGGTTAGAAATGTGAAAAGTTTGATAATTTAAGTGGGCATTATCTTAAGATTTCTTTAAGTGGTGCTTGTTAGATAAACTATATGGGCCTTTTTAAGGCATCTTTGTGAAGGATGAACTTTGTATGCATGTATGTTAAGACTTTTTTTTGAGCTTGTATTTTACTGTTGGTAGTTGTAAAGTCTTTGCTTTTTAGAACTTAGTCTGTTTTGTTGCTGCTGCTGAATGCTAATGTGGTTAGGCTGGCAGCTAAATCTACAAAGAACAAGAGGAAGTGAGGAAATGTACCCATGAAACATTGCTGGAAGCTGTTAAAACAGTGGACTAGAAATGGGGAGCAAAGGGACCAGGAGACCTAATTTTTGTTTTAAGTTCAGAAGAGGGTGAGGTATACCCTCCATTGAGAAACAGCCTCCTTAAGTGTGTCCTGTCTTTGGAGTTTTGTCATTCATTCACCATTGATTAAAGACATTGAACATTCTAGGCATGTGCTGAGTGCTAGAGTCACAAATGAACTGTGGGCCTTATCTAGGAAGGGAGAAAAATATGGGCTCATCTAATCATAGTACAACTTGTTGAAAACCAAAATAGAGTAAAGAAACATTGGTGTGGGATTAGGAAGAGAGGGAGGGATGCCTTTGGGGAAAGGGACAGTGACCAGGAAAAGAAGTGACGATAGGGATCACTTTTTTCATATAGAAGAGGTTTGAGAAGGCCTCTGAAGGATAAATAGCCATTTTACTGACAGAGAAGAGGTTAGAAGAAGGGCATGAACAGTATAATTTGAGAAATGGCAAGTGAAGTTTACCGTAGTTGTGGAGTACTAGAAAATAGAACTAATGAAGTTGTGGCTTGACAGGAAGAGTTTGTAATTACAAACATGGATTTTATTCTGTAGGTATTCGAGGGCTATCTGAGGTTTGAGTAGGAAATCTAATCTGGTTTTGAATTTTTTAAAGTAATAATAGTATTTATTATTATTAATTTAAAAAAATTTTTTTAGTTGTTAATGGACATTTATTTATTTATTTATTTTATTTGTATGTGGTGCTGAGAATCGAACCCAGTGCCTCGCACATGCCAGGCAAGCACTCTGCTACTGAGCCACTGCCCTAGCCCTTATTATTATTTTTGTTGTTGTGCTGGGGAGTGAACCCAGGGCCTTGCCCATTATAGGCAAATGCTCTTACATTGAGCTACACCCACAACACTTATTCTGGTTTTAAAAAAGATGACATGTGAAGATTGGATACCTTTGAGACTACTGAGTTGTGATTTAAGAGGAGATAAATTCTGGAGATTATTTTTACACTTATCAGGTTTTGGTGGTATTTAAGTATGGGGAGTTAAAGATTATAGTCTGGTTAATGGATGAACATGTATTTAAATTAGAGAATGTAAGCCGGGCGTGGTGGCATAAACCTGTAATCCCAGCACTTAGGGAGGCTGAGACAGGAGAATTGAGAGTTCAAAGCCAACCTCAGTAATGGCGAGGCGCTAAGCAACTCAGTGAGACCCTGTCTCTACATAAAACACAAAATAGGGCTGGGGATGTGGCTCGGTGGTCGAGTGCCCCTGAGTTCAATCTCCAGTACCAAAAAAAAAACAATAATAACAAATAAATAAATAAATTAGAGAATGTATAGGAAGAACAGAATTTGAGGAGGAAGGTAATAGGGCATTATTCCAGATGTGTTCAGGTTGCGGAGGGAATGAACTGGACTGAAGTGGATGTAGGGATTAATTAAGAGATTTGCATTCATCAGCATAATGTCATATGCAAACTGTAAAAATAGTGTAATATTAGAAGTGAGGAAAAAAACTAAGGGCAACCTTGGAAACATCAACATCTGAGGGTCAAGTAGAAGAGGGTCCTAGAGGGAAGTTGATGTGATTGTGTATAATTAATAGAATGGTATAGGGTTGAAGAAGCTGAGGAGAGGGATTAAGAGAATCTTCAGAGGGAAGTTTGCATTGTGAATTATTACAGAGAGCTTACTGGGATAAAAACTGGATTTGGCATTTAAGAGGTAAAAAATTTTCAAAATGTCCCTGTATGTATATATTGTTTTGCCAAGCATCATGATAGTTTAGACAATAGATTTCTAGAGCATTACTAAATATGGGTAGAGGGCTTTGACACCCAATTTAATAGAAGACTTATGCTTAGAAATAGGTCTTGTTTTTCCCTTTCTCTTATGGGAATGGCAGCTTAAAAGTTTCAGGAGATGACTCCCAGTGGGGACTGCCTAAAAATCTCCACATTGTTGGGCTTTTTAAAAAAAAATTTTATTAACATCATCTTGAAAGTCTGTTTCTAATTCTGAGAATTAGAATCCATTTGAGTTGCTAGTCTTTTAAAATACAAATTCTTTTTTTTGGTACTGGGGATTGAACTCAGGGGTACTCAACCACTGAGCCACATCCCCAGCCCTATTTTGTGTTTTATGTAGAGACAGGGTCTCACTGAATCGCTTAGCGCCTCGCCATTGCTGAGGCTGGCTTTGAACTCACGATTCTCCTGTCTCAGCCTCCCTAAGTGCTGGGATTACAGGCTTGAGCCACTGCGCCCGGCTTAAAATACAAATTCTTCTTGGAGGATGTTGAGGCTTTATGATATTAATATGTTAAATATAGGGATTTTAAACCTAAGGTTTATGGTTCTGGGGTTCAGGAATACATTTTGACTGCGCAACCCTGAATCTCTTGAAATTGATTGCATGAAAAAATTTGTGTGAGTGCCTGTGCGATAATTGGGGGCAAGCATTTGATCTCACTTTTGCAGGATTCTGAAGGAGCTGTGCCTGCTGGTGCACTCTTGTAATTCCAGTGGTTTGGGAGACTGAGGCAGGAGAATCACAGGTTCAAAGCCAGCCTCAGGAACTTCGTGAGGCCCTAACCCACTTAGGGAGACCCTTTCTCAAAAATAAAACATAAAAAGGGTTAGGGATATGGCTCAGTGATTGAGAGCCCCTGGGTTAAATCCTTGAACCTCCCTTCCCGCTCCCCCAAAAAAAGATTCTCAAGGCGCTTTTGACACAAAGAAAAGTTAAGGGTCTTTTCACTAATGTTAATTGTGTTAGTTGGCTGAAATCAGTTATCTTTACTACTGGGATAAATCAAGGGAAAGATATTTGGGGAAGACACGAGGCACCTCTTTTTTAGGGGGTGGGGGTACCTAGAATTGAACTTGGGCACTCAATCACTGAGCCACATCCCCAGCTCTATTTTGTATTTTATTTAGAGGTAGGGTCTCGCTGAGTTGCTTAGCGCCTTGCTTTTGCTGAGGCTGGCTTTGAACTCATGATCCTCCTGTCTCAGCCTCCTGAGCCCTGGGATTACAGGCGTGCACCAGGCCACCTGCCTGGCTGAGGCACCTCTTAGAGATGGGAGTAAAGAGCACCAGAAGGAAGATAGGGAAATGCCAAAACAAAGCTTAACCAATTTCAGAATTTTGCCAGGTATTTTAGATTCCTTGTTTTTTGTTTGTTTTTTAATATACCAGAACTCATATTAATAGATGATTCTTTATGCACTATTGATACAGTAGGCTTTGGAGGAGGGATCAAATTACTATTGTTTTAAAGGAAGTGTGTTTTGAAAGTTTCTTCATAGATTCTACTCAGACAAAATTTGTTTTTTTTTTTTTTTTTTTTTGGTACTGGAGATGGAACTCAGGGCCACTTGACCACTGAGACACATCCCCAGCCCTATTTTGTGTTTTATGTAGAAACAGAGTCTCACTGAATTGCTCAGTGCCCCGCCATTGCTGAGGCTGGCTTTGAACTTGTGAGTCTCCTGTCTCAGCCTCCCTAAGTGCTGGGATTACAGGCTTGTGCCACTATACCTGGCTCAAAATTCGTTTTTTTAAAATACTTTTTAGTTGTCAATGGCTCTTTTTATTTAATTTATTTATTTATATGCGGTGTTAAAAATCGAACCCAGGGCCTCACACATTCCAGGCAAGTGCTCTACCACTGAGACAGAACTCTAGCCCTGACAAAATTCATTTTAAGTTAGGAGTTGCTTTTACTTTGGAAAATTTCAAAGGTGTGCACATGTTTCAATGATATGGAACAAGATAGAGAAAAAGAAAAGACATTCTCTCTTTAGTTTTTATGACCATGAAATGAAAGTACTGTTTAACTATTTTGTAAGGTCTTTCTGAAATACAATTATAGAATACCTTGAGATCTAAGGTGATTTAATGGTAACACATTGCTAGCGTTCACATTTCTGAAGTCATGAATAAAATGTAAATATTTAAATACACTATTTATAAAGTATCCCATACTAGCACTTACTTGATTTCTAAAACATTTTTTCTGAAACTTTAGACAATTGATCATTTTTAGTTTCTTCCTAAAGTCTTTGGATCTTTGAAGTTAGATTGGGAGAGTTTTGTCAGCTAGTTCCTAGTTGCCAAGGAAGTGATCTTCAAACTTTTTTCTTTCCTGAGTTATATCATTAGCCCAATCTCCACACATTTTTTAAAAATATATTTTTCAGTTGTCAATGGTTTGCTTGCTTTATTTATTTTTTACTTATATGTGGTGCTGAGGATCAAACCCAGGGCTTCACACTTGCCAGGCAAGTACTCTACCACTGAGCCACAACTCCAACCAATCTCCACACTTTTAATTGCCATGTTATAATTAAAATAATTAATACAAGTTGACATTGTTTTGTAGAATACCCTGTGAAAGTATTAGTAACAACAAGAATGATATGAATAAATATATTGGGTAATCTTAAACAGAAAACTTGTGTTATTGAATTTGTAAGTAGCTTGTTTGTGGATTACCTATTTTGACACATAATAATTGTATACTTGTGTTACAGTGTAATATTTTGACTTTTATATACAATGTACTGTGATAAAATCAATAATTAGCATATCCAACACCTCATTGATTATTTGTGTTGTAAACATCCAAAATCCTCTCTCCTAGCTTTTTTTTTTTTGGTACCAGGGATTGAACTCAGGGGTATTCGACCACTGAGCCATATCCCCAGCCCTATTTTGTGTTTTATGTAGAGACAGGGTCTCACTGAGTTGCTTAGTGCCTTGCCGTTGCTGAGGCTGGCTTTGAACTGGCGATCCTCCTGTCTTAGCCTCCCAAAGTGCTGGGATTACAAGTGTGAACTACCACCCCAGGCTAAAGATCTGACCAGAACAATTTATTTATTTTTTTGGTGGAGCTGGAGATTGAACCCAGGGCCTAGTGCATGCAGGGCAAGCACTCTACCAACTGAGCTACATCTCCAGCCTCTTCTAGCTATTTTTAAATTTTTTTAAACATTTTTTTAGTTGTAGATCTTTATTTTATTTATTTATTTTTATGTGGTGCTGAGGATCGAACTCAGTGCCTTATACATGTGAGGCAAGTGCTCTACCACCAAGCTACAATCCCAGCCCTCTTTCAGCTATTTTAAAATATGCAATCAATAAATAACTACAGTTACTCTACTATGTTATAGAACACAAAAACTCAGTCCTTCAATACTAACTGTATTTATGTACCCATTAATTAATCTTTTTTTTTGGTAGTAGGGATTAAACTCAGGGGCACTCAACCACTGAGTCACATACCCAGACCTATTTTCTGTTTTATGTAGAGACAGGGTCTCACTGAGTTGCTTAGTGCCTCACTGTTGCTGAAGCTGGCTTTGAACTAGCGATTCTCCTGTCTCAGCCTCCCAAAGTGCTGGGATTACAGGCATGCACCACCGCGCACAGCTAATTAACCTTTTTCTATCCCTGTCTCCTCTGTACCCTTCCTAGCCTCAGGTAACCACTATTCTATTATCAACTTCTATGAGATCAACTTTAGCTTCCACATATGAGTGAGAACATTGGGTGTTTGTGCCTGGCTTATTTCATTAACATAAAGTCCTTCAGGTTCATGCATGGTGCTGCAAAATGGATTATCTTTACATTTGCTAAATCTACAGTGTCCAAATACAAGTAGAATATTTTGTCTTTTCCTTTGGGCACTTGTTTTTATTTTGTCTTTCATTAAACAATTATGACAAAATTTTGGGTAATGTATCTTCCATATAAAGGTAACCCACAAGTCATAGAACCAGCTAAGGTTTGTTAAGTAGGAACAACATCAGAACTAGCATCTTGACCCAAAAGCTAGCTTCAGGGAGTAAATCCGAAGAAACAATAATCTTGATAAATCACCAATTGTGTGACTTAAAATTTTTGCCTTCTTTAGTTTTTGACTCTAAAGTTTCTCTTAAATAAAATTCCTTCTAAAATCTGAGTCTGTGTTGTAAGACTACAGATAATATATATGTATATTTTATATAGAGGCTGTGTATATTACATATGCATAAAATGTTAGACTTTTTATATATTTTAATGTAGAAAGGCATGTAATATGTACTCATTGTAAAAGGGCAGAAGAGTAATCATTCTATACAAAATGAATATTTTAATCATATGCTTATACTACATATATAACATGTATATTATATATACATATATAAAAATTATACATTATATTAGTATATACACGTGTGTGTATATATATATATAATATATATATAAATATATAAAACAATAATACAGTGCATACTATCTTGGACCAAAAATATCTAAGTATATTTGATATTATCAACTTTTTTTGTACTGGGGATTGAACTCAGGAACACCTTACCACTGAGCTACATCCCCAGTCTTTTTTTTTTTTGGTCTCAACCTCCCAATTCTCTGAGATTATAGGTGTGGGGCACAGCTCCTAACCCACAGTTTTTGTCTTGAAACATTCTTTTTTTTCTTTCTTTTTTTTTTTTTTGTGGTACTGGGGATTGAACTCAGGGACACTCGACCACTGAGCCACATCCTCAGCCCTATTTTGTGTTTTATGTAGAGACAGGGTCTCACTGAGTTGCTCGCTTAGCGCCTCGCCATTGCTGAGGCTGGCTTTGAACTCGCGATTCTCCTGTCTCAGCCTCCCTAAGTGCTGGGATTACAGGCTTTTGAAACATTCTTAATGGAGCAGTTAATAAATCTATTTGTTTTAGTGGAATACCTTTAAATTTTTCTCTCAAATACACATTTACTTCAGAAATGCTTACTATTTCATGCTCTTTGGTTTTGCTGAGGTAAGGGTAACTTTGGAGTAAGGGTGTAAAGGCTTGCCAGTGAGAGCGAGCTTAGTGAAGACTGAAAGCTAAATCCTGGGTTAACCTCAATTTCGTTCACATATTAACTTGCTTCTTCTCCACTCTGGCATCATACTTCCTAAGCAGAGATTTCTATTTTCAGGGTAATTTCTAAAGTGAACAATTTTTTTTTTTTTTAGTTGTAGGCAGACATAATACCTTTATTTTTATTTTTATGTGGTGCTAAGGATCGAACCCAGTGCCTCACCTGCGCTAGGTGAGCCCTCTACCACTGAACCACAACCCTAGCCCTGAAGTGAACAATCTTATTTCAGTATATTATTGGTCTTTTATGTTACCCTGGGACCCTCTGAGTTGTTGTTCCCATTGATAATAAGTATAGAGTGGTATAATATAGTTGTGTTAAGAATACCTTTTATTTCTATAAAATATGTAATCTAATTCATACTTCCCCAATGAAATGTTATATATTTGTGTATATAAAATTCTAATTTTATATATAAAGTAATTAGTCTTTCTCAAAGCTTCCTGAAAGATTTTTATAGAGTCCTCTTTAGAACTAGTATGTAACCCAGTTTTCTTGCCTACTCACTTAATTCTGTCTTTAATCCCTCTGATAGCTGGTTCATTTTTATTTTTATTTTTTGTACAAAGTGGTAAGCAAATCTTGGGTGCAGTCATACTTTGCTTAACAATGGGGACACATTCTGAGAAATGCATTGGTAGGTGATCTTGTCGTTTAAGAATACCACTTACATAAACCTGGATGGTACAGCTTGCTTCACACCTAGGCTATATAGTGTAGTGAATTGCTCCTAGGCAACAAGCCTGTACAGCATGTTACTGTATAGAATACCAGTAGTCGGTTGTAACAGAATGGTGAATACTTGTATATCTAGACAGAAAAGTTACTGTAAAAATACTACTTAAAAGATAAAGGGGGCTGGGATTGTAGCTCAGCGGTAGAGCGCTTGCCTTGCATGCGTGAGGCCCTGGGTTCGATCCTCAGCACCACAAACAAGGCAATAAAATAAAGACATTGTGTCCATCTACAATTAAAAAATATTAAAAAAAAAGATAAAGGGAACATCTGTATCAAGTACTAGCATGAATGGCGCTTTCAGGACTGGAAGTTGCTGTGGGGGAGTCAGTGAGTGGTGAGTGCATGTGAAGTCCTAGGACGTTACTGTTCATCACTGTAGACTTTTATAAATACCTATGTACTTGGGCAACACAAAATTTATAAATTTTTTCTTCAGTAATAAATTCATTGTACTTTTCTGTAACTTTAAAAAAATTTTTAGTTGTAGATGGACACAATACTTTTATTTTTATTTATTTTTGTGTGCTGAGGATTGAACCCAGTGCCTTACACATGGGAAGCAAGCATTCTACCACTGAGCCACATCCCCAACCTATCCCTCTGTACTTTTTAATAAACTTTTTACATTTTAACTTCTTAAGGGTTAGTTTAAAACAAACATTGTACAGCTGTACAAAAATATTTTTTCTTTATATTCTTACAAATTTCTTTTTTTGTGGGAGTACTGTGGATTGAACCCAGGAGTGCTCTACCGCTGAGCTGCACCTCTAGCCTTTTTTGGGGGGGCGGGGGAGAGCTTCCAGGGATTGAACCCAGGGGGGTACCCAACTGCTGAGCCACATCCCCAGCCCTATTTTGTATTTTATGTAGAGACGAGTCTCGCTGAGTTGCTTAGCGCCTTTTGCTAAGGCTGGCTTTGAACTCACAATCCTCTTGTCTCAGCCTCCTGAGCTGCTGGGATTACAGGCATGCACCACTGCGCCCGGCCCTGTTTTGAGACATGATCTCACTTAATTTCCCAGGCTGGCCTGGAACTTGTGGTTCTCTGTGTCAGCCTCCCAAATTGGTGGAGTTACAGGCATGCACTATAACACCTGACTCAAAATTTTTAAGTGTTTACTTTTAAAACTTTGTTAAAAACTGAGCCACAAATACGTTAATCTAGGCCTACAGAGGGGTCAGGATCACCAATATTACTGTTGTCTACCTCCACATCTTTTCCCACTGGTGGGTCTCCAGAGGTAAGAACACATATGGAGCTGCCATCTCTTATGGTAACAATGCTGCCTTCTGAAATTCCTCTTCAAAGACCTGTCTGCGGTTTTTCTTGAATTGTCACTCTTCTGAAATATGTCCAAAGGGCTTGCTTGGTTTGTTTCTTTAATTCATCATAGATTTACTTATTAGCAGATACTGCACCATGGGCATTCTTTTCTATTAATAAAAACCTTTTGGTTTTGGTGTTCATGGTTTTGAACTTTAGGGATCTGGTTGAAGTCTGCAAAAGCTTTTAAACTCTTGACAAAAGTGTTCTACAGTTTCCTTTTCTCTAGCCTCTTCTTCAGCAATGTATTCCTGTTCCTTATTTATGCTTGACAAGATATCCACTCAGTGTTTTCTAGATGTAGTGGGAGGTAGAGAATCTGGGAATAAAAAGTATGTTTTTTTAAAAAAATATTTATTTTTTAGTTGTAGGTGGACAGAATATCTTTATTTTATTTTTATGTGGTGCTGAGAATCGAACCCAGTGCCTCTCGCGTGCTAGGAGAGCACTCTACCACTGAGCCACAACCCCAGCCCCAAGTATAAATGTTTTATCTCAGACTTTTGTTTCAGTTTTAATATCTGAAAAGGGTGAAAGCAGTATCTAATATTCACTGGAGAGTCCACCAGGATGGATTGTCTTCATTCTGAAGTTTTGTAGACAAATACTCAGTGTCCTTCAAATAGGTAGTGTTTGTTTAATATTTATTTAGCACTTGTGGTATAGTAGTGATTCTTTTAGACTTGCAATATTTTGAACTTTTTTTTAAAATTTTTTTTGTAGATGGACACAATGTCTTTATTTTATTGCTCTGTATGTGGTGCTGAGGATCGAACCCAGGGCCTCACGCATGTGAGGCAAGCGCTGTACTGCTGAGCCACAATCCCAGCCCAATATTTTGAACTTTTTAATTAGAAATAATGATGATCTTAGCCGGGTGCGGTGGTTCAAGCCTGTAATCCCAGCACTTAGGGAGGCTGAGACAGGAGAATCAGGAGTTCAAAGCCAGCCTCAGCAAAAGCGAGGCGCTAAGCAACTCAGTGAGACCCTGTCTCTACATAAAACACAAAAATAGGGCTGGGCATGTGGCTTAGTGGTCAAGTACCCCCTCTGAGTTCAGTCTCCAGTACCAAAAAAAAAAAAATCCTTAATTTGATTACATCTGCAAAGATAGTTTTTCCAAATAAGAAAACATTCATGAATTCCATGATTTAGAACATGGACATATCTTTTTGGGAGTCATCATTCAAGCCGCTACCAGGCTACAGGCTTACATTATGATAATACCACTTACTAGTTTGCAACCTTGAGCATGTTGTTTAGCATTTGAGTCTGAATCTCCTTAATTTTAAGATAAGGATAATAATGCCATTATCACTAATTTGTGAAGATGTAAAGAAAATTCATGTGAAGTATGTGGCACCTGGTAGCTAACACTAAGTGTTTTCCTTCCACATATCTAACTACTCAGACCCTGTTGTGCTTGATCAACATCCCTAGACATACTGTGTGTCCTAGAATCTCACGATGTGAGTTGCAGAACTGATCTGATAAATGCAGGTTTTATGTTATGAACACAATTTAGCCAACTATCATGTCACCCAAATTTAAATTTAGGTTTATCTGTAGCTACATCATAGGGCTGGCTTTGCTGAACTTAGAATTGGTTAAAATCCCCAAGTCTTTTTCATTGATGATTAAATTTATATTGTGTAGTGAGATTTTTAGGTTCAAGTGCATATTGTCACAGATTACATTGTATATTGCAAGTGATAATGTTATCAAGTCATAGTACCTAGTGCATGTTAGGAGTGAATGCTGAATTTTTAAAAATATATGTTTTAGTTGTAGATGGACACAATACCTTTGTTTTTGTTTTTGATGTGGTGCTGAGGATTGAACCCAGTGCCTCACACAAGTGCTGACAAACACTGTACCACTGAGCCCCAGCCCATGAATGCTGAATTTAATGTTGCTATGTGGTTTAAGGAATATTTAAGCATATTTAAATTTAGCTCCTTTGTGCTATTCAGAGGGTATTTCTTAAAACAAACAGCTGTGATTAATGTAAAAAGGAAAAAAGTTACCAGTGGAGGAGCAACCATATAAGTTAATGTTGGGCAGTTGAATGGCATCCCCAGTCTCCTGTGATCAGGTGCTCCTTCAGGTAATCAATAGCTGATCACTACAGGTTGATGGATAGTTTGCCCTGATGCTTTCATGAAGGGTGAGATGTGTGTCTATTACTAATGTGACAAGTGTGCATCCAGTGATTTTCGTATCTAGTATTTTTTTTTAAATATTTTTTAGTTATACATGGACACAGTGTCTTTATTTTGTTTTTATTTTTATGTGGTGCTGAGGATTGAACCCAGTACCTCACACATGCGAGGCAAGCGCTCTGCCGCTGAGCCACAACCTCAGCCCCCGTATCTAGTATTTTCATACTGGCATTTTTTTGGCATTGAATTTGAGATAAAAGACTAGAAAAATCAATGATGTAGAGATGGATTTCTGAAAACATCTAGGCTTCTCCACCCACCTTTGTACTGGAGATTGAGCTCAGAGGTACTTCACAGCTGGGCTACGTTACATCCCCAGCCCTTTTAAATTTTCTGTTTTGAGATAGGGGCTTGCTAACTTTTTTTTTTTTTTTTAAGTTATACATGGAGACAGTGTCTTTATTTTGTTTACTTATTTTTATGTGGTGCTGAGGATCGAACCCAGTGCCTCACACGTGCAAGGCAAGCGCTCTGCCACTGAGCCACAACCTCAGCCCAGGGCTTGCTAACTTTTTGAGGCTGGCCTTGAACTTGTGATCCTCCTGCCTTAGCCTCTGGAGTCTCTGGGATTACAGTTGTGAGCCACTGTGCCTGTCTAAAAATACCAAGCCTTGAGTAAGTATTACATATATGTGGTTAAGAGGATGATATAAAAAGAAATACAGTGCAAAGTGACCTTCTCTTCCATAGTTTCCCTTTCTGGAAACCACCATCCCTATTTTGTATATCCTTCCAGGTAGTCTAAACAAAAATGTATGTATTCTTCCCTTTTTAAAAACACAAATGAAGCTGGGCCCAGTGGCGCAAGCCTATAATCCCAGCATTTAGGGAGGCTGAGGCAGGAGAATCGCGAGTTCAAAGCCACCCTCAGCAACAGGGAGGCGCAAAGCAACTCAGTGAGACCCTGTCTCTACACAAAATAGGGCTGGGGATGTGGTTCAGTGGTGGTCGAGTGCCCCTGAGTTCAATCTCCAGTACCAAAAAAAAAAAACCACAAATGAAGCTGGCATGGTGACATACACCTGTAATCCCAGCTATTTTGGAATCTGAGGTGGAGGAATCAAATTCAAGACCAGCGTTGGCAACTTAGACCCTGTTTCAAAATTTAAAAAAATAAAAAAGGGTAAAGCGCTTCTGGGTTCAATTCCCAATACTGCCATAAAATAAAAACTAAATATAGAAATGATAGCATATATGCATAAAAAAGTGCTTTTTAAAAAAAATTGATGTAGCCGGGCGCGGTGGCTCACGCTTGTAATCCCAGCACTTAGGGAGGCTGAGACAGGAGAATCGCGAGTTCAAAGCCAGCCTCAGCAACGGCGAGGCGCTAAGCAACTCAGTGAGACCCTGTCTCTACATAAAACACAAAATAGGGCTGGGGATGTGGCTCAGTGGTCGAGTGCCCCTGAGTTCAATCCCCGGTACCAA
>CM053407.1:21819013-21921426 GCA_028644305.1 Xerus rutilus | reverse complement strand
ACCCATTTTTAATCACCAAAATGTAAACCACTGGTTTTGGGCCTGGGCTTGTGGCTCAGTGGTAGAGTGCTTGCCTAGCATATGTGAGGCACTGTGTTCAATCCTCAGCACCACATAAAAATAAACAATAAAGGTGTTGTGTCTGCCTACAACTAAAAAAAATTTTTTTAATTAATCTTATTTTTATAACATCTTTTAAAAGACTACATACCATTTAAAAGTGACCAAAGTAAAAAGTCTTGCTTTTAAACAGTTATAAGTGGAAATTTAAGATAAATTCATATTCAAAATTATGTATTACATTTACCAGATTAATTTTGAGCTCTGTGTGTAAACCACAAATTAGAATGTTTGTATAGATTATTTTGTGAAATACAGATTTTAGATTGCTATTTATTTATAAATATACGTGTGCTACCTGCTTTAAATTTCCCAAAGAATGTTCCCATCATAAAAGATTCTTCCAATTGCATATCCTATTTAAGTAGTCGGAAGAGATTAGGGTTAAGTCTTACTACTTTGGTATGACTCTAGTAGTTTCTGCTTTAAAAAATTTTTTTGAAATTCTTCAGACATAAAAAAGGGTATAAAACAATATAATAAATACCACATACCTACTACCCAACTTAGGAAATATCATAGATATTATCGTGGAAGCCTGTTAGGTGCCCTTCTCTTATTCTTGACCTCTCCCTTCCCAGCTGTGACCATTATCCTGAATTTGTTACAGATTAAGGATCCCTAATTCAAAATCTGAAATGTGAAATGCTCCAAAATCTGTAACTTTTTGTGTACCAATGTGATGCCGTAAGTGGAAAAAATTCCACATCTCATGTCACCGTCAAAACACAGGCACATTACAAAAATATTATATAAAATTAACTTCAGACTTTTTGTATAAGGTAATATGAAACATTAATTATATCTTTTAAAACTTTGTATGAATGGTTAAACTTTATTCATATGTGTAGTTATAGTATACTCATTTTAAATGCTGTTTATATATGGGATATTTATATAAATGCTAATATAATGGGATGTGAGAATAATACTTTGTAAGGCATCTTAAAAATTAAGTAGGAAGATGATAACAATTTGTAAACCCACTATCCAGAAATATCACAGTTGATATTTTTATTTTTTCCTTCACTTCCCCATTTCCCACTTATGTGTATATATTTTTGGTACCTTTTAATATAACAGGGATCCTGTTTTATGGATTACATGAAAATTGTAAAACAGCCACATAAAGACTGTAATCCCAGTTTAGTTGATTCCTAGTTGAAAAAGGAAAGAAAATCGATGAGTACTACCTATCAGATATACCTAGTAACTTTTTGTCTATACCAGATATTGATGGTTTATATCTTAGTATAGAAGCACTATGTAGGTGACATCTGGGAAGAATTTGGTCATATTGTTTAGTGTGTCTTAAAAATTAGAGATTTTTCTGGTAAGCATATTTAAGGATATCTGGTAAGCAGATAGATGATACTTACCTCTTTAAACATTAAGAATTATTTTGTTTTTAACCATTTCTTTAATGGAAAAAAATTGGAAAAAAAGCCTATGAGTATCACTGTGCTATTTAAACCATAATACTATGTACTACTTTTAATTTTATCTTTTCTTGGCAACTCAACATCACCATGAAAAGCACTGATGACTGAACTGTCTTGGGACATCTTTTAGCCTCTTGTGCACCTTTAGTTAGATCTTTATCAGCATTAAGTGCCACTGCAAGGAGGGAGTTGGAAGAGTATGATAAAATCTAAAGACAGTTCTCACCAGTGGCAGTAGTGGGAAAGGCCACCAGCAACTTGTCTCTTCATTGGATGAACCTGACCCACCCTCCTGATCTCTTCAGTCTCTTCCTGCCAGCACATCCTTTATGTGCTCGTGTTAAACATTATATAATTATTAACTAAATAATGTACACTTATGTAAACTGTATTTTAAGAATATACTTATGTGTAAACTATTATATATAAATGATAATACTATATAACTAAAAATATTCAGCATTATGGTGAAATTATTGGAAGAGTTCCTGACTGCAATTGAAAAACCCTCTACCCCACCTTTACTATGATTTCTTTTTTTTTTTTTTTTTTTTGGTACTGGGGATTGAACTCAGGGGTACTTGACCACTGAGCCACATCCCCAGCCCTATTTTGTGTTTTATGTAGAGACAGGGTCTCACTGAGTTGCTTAGCGCCTCGCCGTTGCTGAGGCTGGCTTTGAACTCACGATTCTCCTGTCTCAGCCTCCCTAAGTGCTGGGATTACAGGTTTGAGCCACCGCACCCGGCTACTATGATTTCTAATGAGAACATTTAAAAAAATTTTTTTAACTTCATTTCATATACTTTATTTTTTAAAGCAGTTTTAGATTTGTAGAAAGATTCAAATGGAAAATATGGAGAATTCCGTATATTCCCCTATCCCTAGTTTCCCTTAACATCTTGCTTTAATGTAAATTTGCTACAGTCAATTAGCCATTATTAACTAAAATTCATAGTTTGCATTGGAGTTCTTTGTGTTACTGTCTATGGGTTTTGACAAATGTAAGTTGATATATCCTCTGTTACAGTATCATACAGAACAGTTTCACTACCCTAAAAATCTCCTATACTCTCCTTCTCTCTTTACTCCCAAACCCTTGGCAGCCACTGATCTTGTTACTGTCTCCATAGTTTTGCCTTTTCTAAAATGTCATATAGTCGAAATCATACATATGTAGCCATTTCAGATTGGCTTCTTTCTTTTATTAATATGCATGTAAGATTCTTCCATGTCTTTTCGTGGCTTGATAGTTTATTTCTTTTTAGTGCCGAATGCAATATTCCATTGTATAGATGTACTATAGTTTATCCATTCACCTACTGAAGGACATCTTGGTTGCTTCCAATCTTTTTTTATTTTTTTGCAATTATGAATAAAGTTGCTTTGAATATTTGTGTGTTGGCTTTTGTATGGACATAAGGTTTCAACTCATTTGGGTAAATACCAAGGTGTGCAACTGCTGGATCATATGATAAGAGTATGTTTAGTTTTGTAAGAAACTGCCAAACTGCCTTTCAAAATGGCTGACATGCACTTTTAGCTTACTCATGCTTTTCAAAACACATTTTTCAGGTACATAAAAGAATGCTTGCCTTGTGATAAGATGTTGTCCTTCCAAATAGTTGAGGTTAGTAGGACTGGTATTCTCTACATAAATTATACCAGTTTATTGTACTTTGTTCTTTTCTGCTTTATCTTGTATTTGTCTATTTTTTCCTTCTTCCATATTGCTCCTACTCTCTTTACTGTTTCTCCTGCTTTGATACAGGAAATGAGAGGACTACACTTGTTAGAATAACATACACATTTAAAAGGTAAAGTAAGACAAAACTAAAGTCCTTTCTAAGATTCTCTTGGCTGTGTTGTAGATATGGTTGAGATTGCAGCATTAAGTAAAGTAACACACTGGATTATTGGTTTCACTATATATAATCTTCAGAAATAGAAATAAGGGAGTGGTATGTTAATAAAATCTGCTTTCCTTTGTAATTTGTTATTAGGGAAACTATAAAATGTTTTAAGACTGAGAAGAGGTTTTCTACATTTCTCCAACCCTTCAGCTTCTGTTATATAGTTCTCAGAAAGGACCAAGCCTTTACTTAAGATTAGTTTTATACTATTTAAATAATTCCTTTTGTGGGTATATTTGTCCATATCCCTAACTGTTGTAGAATTATGGTCAAATGACCTGAGTCAGTTTTTCTTTCCGTTATGTGCTTGTGGATCTCAAGGTTCAGAATGTCCTGGAATGAGATCTGGTTTTGCTACTTTACTTTGTGTATGCTAGTTGGAGCCAGGATGCATGCAAGAGCCACATCTACAGTGCCCCCAAGTGGTTGTCTTGCATGAAGACATCTAGTGGTGGGAAAACTAATTCACTGCTTTCTGACAGTTCATCATGTCTTCACACTCCTGTTAGAAAAATAATCTGGTGGTCAGAATTCTGCCCCACCTTCACTTCTCATCTGTTCCTTTTATTAGGGTCCCAAACTATGTCTACTTCCTCTTCCTTGTAGTAGTTCGTACCTTCCCTTCCCTCCCTTTCCCTCCCCTTCCCGGTCCTTCTTTTGCCACGGATTGAACTCAGGGGCTCTTGACCACTAAGCCATATCCCCAGCCCTATTTTGTGTTTTATTTAGAGACAGGGTCTCACTGAGGTGCTTAGCGCCTCACTGTTGCTGAGGCTGGCTTTGAACTCATGATTCTCCTGTCTCAGCCTCCCAAAGTGCTGGGACTACAGGTGTGCGCCACCATGCCCAGCTCTTGTAGCAGTACTTTAATCAGTGATCCTTTTCCTAAAGGCCTTCTCCAGATTTAAACATCTCTATTTTTCCAACTATTCCTCATAACACTGGGCCTTTTCATAGTCTCAATGAAATATAATGGAGTTTTTCTATATCTTTAAAAAGTATAGGACTGGGAATATAGCTTAGTAGGTAGAGTGCTTTCCTCGCATGCACAAGGCCCTAGGTTCAATCCTTAGCACCACAAAAACAAAAAATAAGTACGCTGCACTAAATACAGGTTGGTTATTATCCACATTTTCTGTATGCTGCTTGTAATGTTTCTTTTTTTTTTTTTTTTTTTTTGGTACTGGAGATTGAACTCAGGGGCACTAGACCACTGAGCCACATCCCCAACCCTATTTTGTGTTTTATGTAGACACAGGGTCTCACTGAGTTGCTTAGTGCCTTGCTGTTGCTGAGGCTGGCTTTGAACTCGTGATTCTCCTGTCTCAGCCTCCTAAGTGCTCGGATTACAGGCTTGCGCCACCGCGCCCGGCTTGTAATATTTCTTTCCATACTGAGTTTAGTGTGAATCAGCACCCCTGATTTTTTTCCTCCTGTGATGATGACATAAGTCTCATCATCTATATTTTTCTGCAGAGACCAAAGTTCAGAATGATATGTTCACATGTATTAAAATTTTTTTTTTTTTTTTTTTTTTAAATATTTATTTTTTTTTTAGTTGTAATTCTGTGGACTGAATATCTTTATTTTATTTTTATGTGGTGCTGAGGATCGAACCCAGTGCCTCACATGTGCTAGGCGAGCACGCTACCACTGCGCCATAACCCCAGCCCCCACATGTATTAAAATTTAACCAGAGGCTCAGGTAAAACACTTGCCTAGTGTGCTTAAGGACCTGGGTTTGATTCCAGCACCAGAGGAAAAAAAATTATGAGCCAGGCATGATGGCACACACATGTAATCCCAGCAACTAAGGAGGCAGGAGGATCACAATTTTGAGGTTAGCCTCAGCAACTTAGCAAGACCCTATCTAAAAATAAAAGCTAGGAATGTGTCTCAGTGGTTAAGCAACCCTGGGTTCAATCCCCTTTACCACCAACGCCCCCCGTACCCCCAAAAAATCATGTTAGATATTCATATTATTCTAGTGGAGCCTTTTTGGAATTGATTTTACCCCCAAGGGTAGACTTCACTAGTTACCTCTCTAGTTGGTCAACATACCTTCACAAACTGCTGTTTGCTACTGTTTTTCTGCTTTTCTCAGTGGCTGATTCCATTACTTTGATGGATACATTTAGCCAAACATGAACTCAGTAATAGAAAAACATAGATCTGCAAAGCCACCAGAGAAAGTGATATGTTTGAATCATATTGAACTTCAAAAACCATTATGATTTATTTTTTATTTTTTAACATTCAATGGTTTTTATTTATTAGTTTTAATTATGCGATATTCTTTTGATATTTTGGAGCCAATTCATGTGTGCTTTCAGTTTTCTCTAAACTTTTTGTATGTATATGAAAAGCTTCAAGGCCTCAAGTATTTATAATTCCTAAGATAAAATGACCTTAGGCTAGTCAGTAAGACAGAGGTCTTAATAGACTGGGACCCAGTTTCCCAACTGCACAAAGAAGTACTTAATTGATTAAATTTCAGGTGTGCTCTGTGGCCTTCTAGGGACTTTCAGTAGTATTGCAGGGAGTGAGGAGGAAGAATGGTCACTGCTCTCCTTAGTCCCCATACCCTACATACAGGAAAAGTTCTACTTTTATACTTTTGAGGTTCCATAGAGGATTCTATTTAAAGAAGGAACTTTGTTTAAAAAGGAAAAAAAAAAAGAAGGGGGGAATTGGTTCCCAGAGGACATTGGGCAGCTTTGAAGGTCAGCGTGTCTCTGACTCCCTGAGTTTGAAGGCCTTAGACTTCATTAGATGAAGAGAAGGGTTTATCTTTTTTTTAAGTTTCCCAAACCTAGAAATAGCCACTATTAGGAAAGTAATTATATACTTAGTATTTTAAAGTAAGAAAGAAATCTATAAAATAGCAAAAGCCTCTTCATAATCCATAATTCTTTTCTGCATAGACAAAAACATTCTTAACAGTTTCTGTGTATCTTTCTAGATTGTTTGTTCATAACCATATCCATACCTTAAAAAAAGACCATACACATTCTAGCAGATTTTATCATTGATTTTTCCATTTCTAACATAACATGGATATTTTTCTATGTCAATATGCACAAGTCAACTTTACCCTTTAAGACCTCCGTAGTGTTCCTCTGTTCTAATGATTTGTAACTTTACTAAGACAGAGCCAATATTCTGTCATACACAACACATGGAATCTGTTATAAAGCATAACCCTAGTTTTACTTATGCATTGGTACTGGCACACTTACTGTGTTTTTCAGATGTCCACTCTTTGGGGGGATTGTGATACATGTTGCTTTTTCTGGTTTCTTCCCTTTCCTCTGGTTTTACTACACCAAGACCCCAGTAAATGTTATCCCAGTCAAGCTACAGATGCAGATAGCCCTTTTCTTTTAGGCAATAGCTCTAATTTAATGTCCCCTTTAATAGTTACAAGTCTTTTCTGAAGAACAAAATCTTGGCAGCCAGAATTATCCATGACACTTTTATTCTAGCATATTACTGCTAGTGAGAAAGGCAGTTGATTTGTTTTGACCCAAGTGAGCTTAGTTCTAAGAGACCAGGAAGGTGGGTGACAAGCAGCTTTTGGTTTTTTGACAGCCACCTGCAGGATGCCCATTGTGGCCAGGACGGAGTGGCTGCTGATAAATGTATATGGTAAATTATATTTGATGACCTCTTTTTCCCCTTCTGTTTTTAAGAATTTCATCAAAGATCACATTGAGAAAATGGTAGTGAGAAAAATATTTTTATTCTCATAGGATAATTATCTTCTTTCCCTTGTACAGTGCTCTACACTTTTAAAAATACTTATTCTAAACAGACAAAACAGTTATGGCAGTTTTTAAAAACAGGAAATACAGTGTTGTAAATGAATTTAGGTAGTTTTAGTTGCTTTAGAAACCTAGGGTAACATTTTAGCAAACTATGCCTCTGAGTTTAGGGATATCTTTTATTTTGGGGTTAAACAAATTCTAAAATGGAGATGTTGCTCCTAATTTTTGGTGAAGTTGTTTTAGTTTTACATTCCTAAATTTAATTCCTTTCAGTCTTGAAATGTGTGCTTTTTTACTTTTCCTTTCTTTATCTGGAATTCTGATGTAATTTTTCTTAAAAAGAATACCAAAAAAAAAAATGTGTCTGTGAGTGTGTTTGCCTGTAAACACGCACTATCCTAAATCTAATATTAAGTTATTCAAAATAGTTTAATGAGTTACAAAGTAGATATGGAGATTTCAGTTGTTTTGAATGAGTACAGTTCAAATTTAGATGTCTGATACTTTTTGGAGTGGTTATACTTTTATGGGTGGGAACCATTTATATCTTAAATCCTTTAGAAAGGTTTGTTATTTACATAAAAATATTTAGGGGCTGGGGCTGTGTATCTCAGTGCATGTGTATCTCAGTGCAGAGCACTTTCCTAGTATGTGTGAGGCACTAGGTTCCATCCTTAGCACCACATAAAAATAAACAAAGGCATTCTGTCCATCTACAATTACAAAAAAATTTTTTAAAGTATTTAGGTACTATTTATCTTTGTCTTCACATGTATTTCATATATATGTTTTCTTGTCCAAGTAGTTTAGGATGTTCTAATTTCTCATTCATTCAACACTTGAATATGAGTGCTTATTGTGAGCCTTGAACAGTTGGGATAAAGCACTGAATAGAACAGAAGAATCTTTGCCACTATGATCCTACTTTCCAGTGGGGTGAGAAAGAAGATAATAAATTTATACTTGGTGTGATGACTGCCATAGGGAAAATGATGTCAGCTTGACATTGTTTCCATACTGATCAAATGATTAAACCTCAAAAGTACCAAGGCTGCAGATGGAAACCTGGGCTGGGTGTATAATGGACTTTTTGATTGACTTGATTATCAATTGATATGTAATTTGAATGGATTTCTATATTTTTTGTCTGTTCTCTTTAACACTTCCAGTTTCACAATTGTGTTTGTACCTCTTAGTTACATTTATTATTAAATACTTTCCATTGTACTTTACAGTTAAACATTTTCACACTTTTTTCTTTCCTTTATTTTTTAATTTTTTCTTTTCTCCTCCCCGCCCTCTCTCTTACAGTTCTGGGGATCAAACTCGGGGCTATTCACAGGCTAGGCAAGTGCTCTATCATTGAGCTGCATCCCCACCCCTCACAATTTCATTTATTTAAAGTGGTATAGCATAATAGTCAAGGTTGAACCATTTGAAATAGCTGATGTTTATTTTGGACCTACAGAAAGCAATTTCACATTGTTTAGTCTAATTCTGTGCTATACCAACTTTGAAAAATAAAATGTGAAAATATCTTAAGATTTAAAGCACTATGCACATTGCCAAGACTTAAACTGTTTCTGCCTTCACTTCCAGTTTGCCCTAAAACAGTTAGTTAACCTCACTGTCATGTCGTATATCACCATCATAATACCTAACAGAGTTGCAAAGATTACATGAGATTGCATATGTAAAAGTACATAGAAAAGTGCCTAGCGCATGATAAGGGCTCAGTAAATGTAAGCTGTTACTATTATTACAACCCTACAAGACAAGCATTATTATTCTCCATTTCACAGATGAAACCAGTTCAGAGAGATTTAATTTTTCCAAGCTTTTACAATGAGAAATCAAAAGCAGGCATTGCTAGCTAACTCCCAAGTTCTGGCATTTTTTTCTGCTTACATTATAGCTATTTCTTAAAAAGAGGGAAGGTAACACTAGGCACAGTTGTGCACACCTGTAATCCTAGTTGACCCGGGAGGCTGAGTCAGGAGGATTACAAGTTTGAGGACAACTTCAGCAACTTGGTGAAACCCTGTAGCAAAATAAAAATTAAAAAGGGCTAAGGATGTGGCTCAGTGGTAAAGCACCCTTGGATTCAATCTCCAGTACACTTCCTCCTCCCACTGCCCTGAAAAAAAAGGAAGGAGGAAAGGAGGAAGATTTTTATAACAATTTACAGAACGCATTCTTTAATCTCTCCAACATTTATGTAACTACCTTGTTTTTGTGGACTGTCTTGACATCCTTCAAGGAAATAGTAAACAGATATAATAGGTAATTGTGATCTAGTGGTGTTACCTTAAAAAAAGTTAACAGTGCTTCATGCATCCCAGTACTGGGCCTTGAACCCAGGGTACCTTACTGCCAAGATGCATCCCCAGACCTTATTTTTTGAGACAAGATCTGTGTTGCTGAGCCTGGCTTCAAACTTGTAATCCTCCTGCCTTAGCCTTCAGTCATTAGGTTTACAGGTGCGTACTACTGTGTCTGTCAACAGTGATAGTTCTATAACTGATTTGAGAAATTAGTGATCCTAGATAATGTTGAACTTAACATTTTTTGGGAGGGCAGAGGGGATCCAGGAATTGAACTCAGGGGCACTCAACCACTGAGCCACATCCCCAGCCCTATTTTGTGTTTTATGTAGAGACAAGATCTCACTGAGTTGCTTAGCACCTTGCTGTTGCTGAGGCTGGCTTTGAACATGCAATCCTGTCTCAGCCTCCCAAGCTGCTGGGATTACAGGCGTGTGCCACCGTGCCTGGCACAATTGTAATTCTTTCTATCCTTCAAGCATGCAAAATATAAGTGTTTTTCACCACTTCTACTGCTTCGCTGGGTCCACGCCGCACTCATCTTTCGATAGCTTTGTAATTTGTGTCTGCTTCCACTCCCCACCCTCTTTTAGTCTGTTCTTACCTACCACCCTAAGTGACCCTTTAAAAATGTAAATCAGATCATATTTCTCCCCTGCTCAAAACTTTCTGTAGACTTCCCATCTCATTCTGGGTAAATCAAACAATCTTAAGTGACACTCAAAGTCCTACAAGCCTGACCTTAGGTAACACCTCTGACCTCACCAGCTACTCCTCTCAGAGCTTAGTGCCTTCAGGCACAAGGTCCATTTTGCTATTCCTCTGTCACTTTAAGTGCCCTCCTGCCTCAGTGTCTTGGCATGTGATGTTCTTGCTGTCTGCAAGAACACTTTGCCCTAGTATTTCATGCTGTCTCCCTCACTTCCTGCAGATTTGCGCTCAGATGGCGTGTCAGAAAGGCATTCCCTGACAGCACCCTTCCCTGCCCTCACCTTCCTATCTCCCTAATACTGCTTCATTATTTTTTCCCTTGGCACTTATTACTCCTAAAAAAAGACTGTGTGTGTGTGCTTGTGGTTTATTTCCCTCCTGGAAGATGTAAAATACAAGAAGTCAGGGACAATTTCACTGCATGGATATTTGACACAATAAGTGACTCTCATGTATGTGCTGAATGAATGAATGAACCTCTTGGCAAGTCATTATTTCAACTCTTTTTCTTTCACTGCATTTTATCTGGTTGACCTTCTTTTTGGCTTTAAGACACTACTGTTTCCTGCTTCTCATTTTTCCTTCTGACATCTCTACTTCTTCATACCCCATCTTCTATATACCCCTTTGAATATTCCCTAAGTTCCCTTGCTTCTGTTATTGTTAAACTGCATATTATTCTGGTCAATTTTATTCATGCTCTGTGCTTTCATTACCCACTCCTGTTGATGAGTCCTATACGTAACACCTGCATCCCAGACGTCCCTCTAAGCTCCAGATGTGGGTATCTGTTTGAGCAGCTCGTCCCTCTAAGCTCCAGATCTGGGTATCTGTTTGGGCAGCTCATGTAAAGAACCATCAGGCACTGTCTTCCAGTGCAAATCTGCACTTTCTTTGTTTATAGCCCGGTTAATGAACCAAAGTTGGAAGGTAGGAGTCATCCTGAACTTACCATTTCCTTACTATTCACATCTAGTTCACTAAGTCCTTTGGGGTTTTTACCACCTGAATAAACAGTTCACTGGACCTTTCAGTTTCCATTGTGTTCTTTCAGGCCCGCATTAGTCTTCCTCATGGACCATTGAATTAGTCACCTGACTAGTTTGACTGCCTCTAGCCTCAGTCCTTCCCAAGCCATTCTTCACATAGCTGGAATATTTGCAAAACTCAAGGTAGCTACTCATCCTTAGCAACGCTTCCACCCTGTAGCCTGGAACCATGGAGGTGGCTGGGAGTTACTCAGAGGACTTCTGTGGCTTGTGGTTGTCTAGGTGGAATAGATGGTGCTGTCTCTCAAAAGCACTACTTGCTAGGTTTCAAGTTAAGTAATTTTTATTTTATTTTTTTAATTTAATTTTATTTTTTTTGGTACGGGGATTGGACTCAGGAGTACATGACCACTGAGCCACACCCACAGCCGTATTTTGTGTTTTATGTAGAGACAGGGTCTCACTGAGTTGCTTAGTGCCTTGCTGTTGCTGAGGCTGGCTTTGGACTCTTGATTCTCCTGTCTCAGCCTCCCAAAGTACTGAGATTACAGGTGTGCACTACCATGCCCGGCTTCAAGTTAAGTGATTTTTAATATACTCTTCTCATTATTTCCTTTTCTTTTTTTTAAATGTTTTTTTTTTTTAGTTGTAGATGGACACAAATATCTCCATTTTATTTATTTGTTTTTATGTGGTGCTGAGGATCGAACCCAGTGCCTCACGCATGCGAGGCAAGCACTTTACCACTGAGCTACAATCCCAGCCCCTATTTCCTTTTCTTAATAAGTACAACTGTCGGGGCTGGGATTATGGCGCAGTGGTAGCGTGCTCGCCTAGCATGCGGGAGGCACTGGGTTCGATCCTCAGCACCACATAAAAATAAAATAAAGATATTGTGTCCACCTACAACTAAAAAATAAAAAAATATTAAAAAAAAATAAGTACAACTGTCTTGTAAGGTTACAAGCAGTCTTTTTTGGGGGGAGGGGAGGCAGGGCTTAGGGATACTGGAATGCTTAACCACATGGTCACATACCCAGTCCTTTTAAAGACAGGTTCTTACTGAGTTGCTGAGGCTGACCTTGAACTTGAAGATCCTTCTGCTTCAGCCTCCTGACTGGCTGGGATTACAGGCTGGCACCGCTGCGTCCACCTATTACAAACAGTCTTAAAACCTTTCCCGCAAGGTTTTTTTTGTTGTTTTTTAACTTTCTTTTGTTCTTTTTTTTAAAAAAATATTTATTTATATTTTTAGTTGTAGGTGGACAGAATATCTTTATTTTATTTTTATGTGGTGCTGAGGATCAAACCCAGTGCCTCACGCATGCTAGGCGAGCACGCTACCACTGCACCATAACCCCAGCCCACTTTCTTTTGTTCTTTTTGTGTCATTAGGAAAAGATTCTTCGTAATATTGGGTACCACTGAGCTACAGGAGGAACTACATATTTCTTTGCAGAGCACATAAGCCCCCAACATCCAACCCCCGCCTACCCCGCCTAGCCCCACCAGCTGCTGCTTTTCGTGCTCCTGTGCAGCACTGTTTCCTCTGTTCAGAATGCTGCCACCTCTCAGCTCCCAGCACCTCTCACATGGCTACTCCAGAGATCTTTTCTGACCAGTATGAAATCTGAGCTCCTTCCCAAAGCTTTACGTCATTTTCCCAATGTTGTCTCTCCCCCTCTCCCACTTCTTCCCCCTCTTCACTGTACTCCAGCCATATTCTGTGGTCCCTTTTGCCCGGAGAACATTTCTCCCAAGCTCTTCACAGGGCTGCCTTTCATTATTCAGGTTGCAAATTAAATGTGCCTCATCAGAGATTCCACCCCCCCAGCCGTTTTTTGATTTTTTTTTTTTAATCACATTGCTTTATGGTACCTTCTGCACACCACATGCCACTTCCTGAAATTCTTATTTATTCTTTTATATTTTTATTGTTATGGGCTCCCTCCATCAGAATGTTAGTTCCAGTAGCTCAGTGGTAGAGTTTGTGTAGCACGTGTGAGCTCTGGGTTTGATTCCCAACACTGCCAAAAAAAATAAAAGCAGATTTTAAGTTCCTTGAGGTTAGGGACTCTGCCTTCTTGCTCATCATCAGTGTCTGTCCTAGAACCTCGTCCTCCATAAATTTTGTTGACTGATTTGTTTACCTGATCTCTTCTTTGAGCTTTGCTCTCCCTCCATTATCTTCTTTAGCATTTATACATTGTCTTACAAAGTCTTTGTTAGGGTTGCAATTTCTGATGTATGGTGGACAGGCAGGCATTGTAAATGAGTAGGGCAGCCCAGGAGTGAACATCCTGAAGAGAACTTGCTGTTTGATAAGGAGCAAGCTACGGTCTGCTCCCTTTTGCAGTCAGTTGTTGCCAGGCTGAAATGATAATAATAGTGGTTAGCATTTATTGATGGGGGCACTCTGCTGAGTGCTTTACTTCATTTCATTTAATACATTATAAGGAAGGTATCAATACATTATCACCATTTTACAAATAGGGAAAGTGAGGTACACAGGGAGGTTAAGTGACACACAGCTAGCAAACGGCAGAATTGTCCCCCCCCCCCTCTCTCTCGGGATCAAATGCACATCTACCTGAGCCTTGTTATCCCCAGCTCCCAGAACTATACATATATTTTTTTATTCCAAGATGTCTACAGAGCTTTATATACAGTATTGCTTCCTAATGTTCTCAACTTTCCTGATTTCTTGAGAAAAGCCAGAAATCTGGAATTTCATACTATCTTCTGATTTTTAAATGTTTGGCCATTCATTTGCATTTAAACAGTGACCAAACAAAAACTATTGGCAGGCCAAGCAAAACATGTATGAGGACTTCTGCACCCTGCAGGCTGCCATTTTACTGCTTTAGTTCACATGGTATGTCTGACCAGACCAGGAGCTTCCTGCACATATTAGGGTTCTCTAGAAGAACAGAATCAACAGGAAGTATGATTTTAAAAATGGGATTTATTAGATTGGCTTACACAACCAGAAGCTGGATAGTCCACAATGGCTATCTCAGGCTGGAGAGCTGGAGGAACCAGTAGCTATAAAGTCCAAGAGGAAGCCTCAGAACAAGAGGGATCAATGGTGCTACCCTAGTCCGAGATCGAAGGCTTCTGGAAACTGCCTGGAGAAACACTGGCAGAGTCTGCTTTGGAAGAGCTGAAGGAGCGAGAGTCTGATGTCCTCAGGTGATCGCAAAGGTAATCAAGGACCTGTTGAAGAAGAATCAAGCTTACATTTACTGTTGCTTCCTTGTTCTTCTAAATTTTATTCCATCTAAGTTACCTTCCTATTGGATGATGCTGCCCACACTTAGGGAGAGTCTCAACTTTGCTATCCCACGTGTCAGTGATTCCTAGACACACCCTCATTGACACACCCAGAAGCCACCTAATCTGGGGCATATCTTAATCCAATCAAGTTGACATTCAAATTAGCCATTACACTGCCTGAGGATCTGGCTCTTTGATGACGGATGGTTTCATGAATGCATGTAGCCGTTGTTTGTTCCTTTGCTTCTCTTGCTTGCTCCACCATGGGACACAATATTGCCTTATGTTTCTGTAGTATATTTCCATTACAAAGTGCTTTTATGTATGTTATTTGATTTTTCTAAAAGCCTCAATTGGTACCATCACCACCAAAGTTAGATGGATTCTTAGCCCTCAGTTTCACAGTGGATCAGAGAGGGTAAGACACTGGAAGTAAACCAGGAAATGAGTGATAGGCTGGCTGCTCAGGCTGCCTCTCATCAAGCGATACTGCTGTTGTTGCCCCATAGACTTCTTATGCCCAGTTCATGTGTGAGAAAACATTCAGTATGTTTATTTTAGATTAGTGAGACAATGAGTGCACTGTTCATGAGTTGTGTACAGTTTGTGGAAAATACAGTAGATGTTGGAGTTTTTGTCATTAGATCTTCATACTTTTATGTGTACTTGATTTCCAGTGATTGACCTGGCCCCCATTTTTACATGTTAATTTGTGTTTCCTTGCTCCTGAATTTATATAAATAATAATCTGTAGGGACTTTCACACTTTAAACATTCAAAAAATCACATCTATAAAGTAATATAATGATCATAAAAATTGTATGCCCAGGGCTGGGATTGTAGCTCAGCGGTAGAGCGCTTGCCTCGCATGCGGGAGGCCCTGGGTTCGATCCTCAGCACCACATACAAAGCAATAAAATAAAGACATTGTGTCCATCTACAACTAAAAAAAAATAAAATAAAAAAAATTGTATGCCCAGTTCCCTTTTCCTTAAAAAGTCAGCCCTTTGTGCCCCTACCACCATTTTTTTAATTTAAACAATTTTGTCCTCTTTCCATCTACTGAAAATGGGAGTGGGTACATAGTGAAATCATTTAATATTTGTGAATAAGAATATGACATCAGGGGCTGGGATTGTGGCGCAGTGGTAGCGTGCTTGCCTAGCACGCATGAGGCACTGGGTTCGATCCTCAGCACCACATAAAAACAAAGATATTCTGTTGACCTAAAGCTAAAAAATAAATAAATAAATATTTAAAAAATTAAAAAAAAAAAAGAATATGACATCAGTTGACAGGTTGTCACATAGGATTTCTTTGGAAAACTTTATGAATTGCATTTATTTCTGTGGCTTAGAAGCATACTGTCAGGCTTCTCAGTTTGCAGACACCAGTCCTCAAAGTAGCTCTATCCCCTTACAGCAGTGAGAGGAGCAGGAGAGTATGTTAGAGGCACCACAATGGGTGACGGCAGGTACAGTTTGAACAATCACTTCAATTCAATATGCATAGCATTTAATAATATAAATTTACTGGAGCCACAGTAAAACCAGAATTTGGCTTGAATATATATACATGATAGTGTCTGATAGCAGTTAAGGAGCCCAAGCAAGTGAGACTTGGAGACTGTATTCCAATTACAAAGGGGTGAGTCTCTGATGGAACAGATAGAACACTTGATTTGGAAGCAGGAGATAGAGATTTGAGTTTTGCCACCAATTAGAAATGTGACTTCGGATAATTCAATTTGGACTTTCTGGATCATAATTTAATCTGTAAAATGAGAAGCTCAGAGTAAGTAATCTCCAAGGTTTTAGGTATTTTAGGTTTGCATCTGGTTAAGGAAAGTTCTGTGGCCAGTTGGGTCTGACCCATTTATCAAGGTAAGAGGGCCACAGAGGCAAAGTGAATAGTTGCAGAGTTTTCATCCAGTCTTTGTATACCTAATACATATGACATATCTAATAGCCCATGGAGTATTTAGGATAAATGCCCTCAAGTCTCTTGTCTCTCTTTCCTTCCATTCCTAGATTCATTGTCCAGAGATATCTTTTAAATAACAAATGGTTTCACCATTTATTTTTAGCTTCTCTGTGGTTACTTCCATAAGGCTAAATAATATGTTTAAATTTTGGTTCCTTCATTTACCAACTTTAGGCAATATTTTTGTTTTTTTTTTTTAACATGAAAAATAAGAACTTAATTTTTCTATCTTCTCTTTATCTATCATTATTTGGTATTATTTTGAAAGTTACTTGTTGATTATTTTTATAATTTATTATAAAAAGATAAGCGCTTTTTTTAACCCATCAATTTTTATAGGGTTTCTTAGCTTGCCATTTTGGAAAATGGGGTTTTATGCCTCAATACTTGTCTCTTTCTATATTTCTCCTTCCTTTCCTTCCTTTCCTTTCCTTCCTTCCTTCCTTCCTCCCTCCCTCCCTTCCTTCCTCCCTCCCTCCCTCCCTCCCTCCCTCCCTTCCTTCCTCCCTCCCTCCCTCCCTCCCTCCCTCCCTTCCTTCCTTCCTTCCTTCCTTCCTTCCAGAGGTTTTGCTATGTTGCCCAGGATGGCCTTGATCTTCTGGCCTCGAGTGATCCTCCTGTGCTACTGGGACTGTACACCTAGCCATACCTTGCTTTTAAATACAAATTTAAATATAAAATCAAGGTTTTAGGTTAATATTAATTAGGTTAATATTTTTTATTCTGCCCTCTAACATCAGGTACTCTCTATGTATCATTATGTTTGGATTATTGTTTTTACTACATGACCTTTCTATACCCGCTGTAAGAGTGTGTCCAGAATGATAACTGTATGGTCACTCAACGTTTTAAATGTCCTTTAAAAGTTAAAAAGAAAAATTAGGTTATGTGCTTAAAACTTAGCTTAATAAACCTTTGTTTACTTATTTATCCAATAGATTTTTTTTTGAATACCAGAATTATCATAGTGTTTTTCATAATAGTCAAAAATTGGAAACCACCTTAATAACTGACTTTAGGGAATTAGGAAAATAACTACTTATACATTTTTTTTAATTTTTTTTTTTAGTTGTAGATGGACACAATGTCTTTATTTTATTGCTTCGTATATGGTGCTGAGGATCGAACCCAGGGCCTCACGCATGCGAGGCAAGCGCTCTACCGCTGAGCTACAATCCCAGCCCACTACTTATACATTTATACATAGAATGCTTTGTAAACATTTTTAAAGTAATTGTAAATTTTTACTCTATATCAAATGAAGAAATACTTATAAAACAGTTTGTACAATACAAGCTGTCTTGTTTAAAAACATCAAAACAAAATTAGGGCTGGGGATATAGCTTAGTTGGTAGAGTGCTTGCCTCACATGCATAAGGCGCTGGGTTCAATCCCCAGAACCAAAACCAAAACCAAAACAAAAACTGTATAAGAAACTGGAGTAGGGGTGAGGTTGGGGGGGGGGGGGTAGATGCTAGAAGCATATTCACCAAATTGTTAACTTAGTAATGGCTATCTCAGGTGGTGGTGGTTTGAGTTTCTGTTTTCTCACACCTGTATTTTCTCAATAACCTCCCCCTCAATAAAAAAACATACGTAACTTTTTAAGAATATGTTTTTTGAACTTAAGATACAAAGCGAGGGTTGGAAACTCATGCTAAAATAGCATAGGGGTGCCTGATAAGAATTCAGTAAAGATATGTTGAATGAGTAAGATTGAATTGCAGAGATTCCTAGATCTGTGTCATTGATGCTTACACTTTTATAATTTTATGCAGAAGCAAGTCCTTAGTTCATAGAATAATTAGTTCAATTATTTTCTCAGAAGAAAAATCATGCATTGAACTGTTCTGCAGAAGCTAGGAAACAGCTTTCACTGAATGTCAGTTGTGTAGTGACAGAACCAGCAGAATTGAGACCTGCCACACAAGCGGCCAGGCAACAATGCTGTATTTCACAGTATGCAGGGTCTGAATGAAAGTGTCCTTTGTGCTCATCTCAGACTGAGGGGCGGGATTTGTGGCAATTTATGTTATTTCTCCTTAATGGAAATTGAGGCAGCCTCTAATCCTGCTATCACATGACAACTACTTATTTGATTTTTGGTAATTTGGGAGCAGCTGTGGACAAACGATTATTCTGCAATAAGAGCCAGGCCAGCTGCATTCTGACCCAATCACAATTG
This sequence comes from Xerus rutilus, assembly GCA_028644305.1. Classification (NCBI taxonomy): domain Eukaryota; kingdom Metazoa; phylum Chordata; class Mammalia; order Rodentia; family Sciuridae; genus Xerus; species Xerus rutilus. The sequence goes on along the minus strand of CM053407.1, from coordinate 21,902,716 downwards.
CTTAGGCATACCAGACTTCCCATCCGCCATGTTTCTAAACCAGGTATAATTTTGGCAAGTCACCTGCTTTTTAATTGATATTTGTAGCTGCTTAATAAGCATCTAAATGTTTGAGAATGCATTTTCAAGTCCTTTTTATCATAGTCACCAACATTTATTAGGTACCTACTCCATTCAAGGCACTGTGCCAGACACTGGCTTATAAACCACCATGTGCTTTCCTCTTTGATAGGTGGGTCAGTGTTAGCTTTGTTTTTAGTAGACCAAGTTGATACTTTCTTTAAAGTATCTGGTGCAGAGGCAGCTGAGAGCCAGGTTCTTTTGGTCCCAGATTCTCCTTGTATCTGCAGTCTGAGTGTTCACTGGTGCCTCCTTGCCACGCCATGTGCTTTCACAGGCTCTTGCCTCTGCCTATAATCCCCTTCTTTCATTCCAGAGCCTGAAGACTCTTGTCTTCCCCTTCAGGGTCCCGCCCCACATCCTGGCAGTCTTCATAGTGCTCCCTTAGTCCTTGGCAGTTTGCTCTCACCATAATAGGATTTATTCTTTTTCAAATAGCAAAGCCTACATATTTAATTTATTGATTTAGTCTTTCAATATGCACTTTTTTCAAAAGCCTCTATAACCCAGGGGCTTACTAATTCAGTAGGTAGAGTATTCTGTGAAGAGTAGAAGAAAGCTTTACTTTTGATTCTGTACACCTACAAGGTGAGGAGGAGGCACAGAGAATCTTCATCTCTGAAATATTGAATTACCATGAAAGACATATTGGCCTGAATTATTCTGTGAACTCCCTCTTTTAGAAATTCCTAGTAACAACTATATGTAGTGGTCTGTGATTAGAAGTCATTTTATTTTTTTTTTTTTTTTAAAAATCTTTTTTTTTTAACAACCTTTATTTTATTTATTTATGTATGTATTTTGTATGTGGTGCTGAGGATCGAACCCAGTGCCTCACGCATGCAAGGCAAGCGCTCTACCACTGAGCCACTACCCCAGCCCTAGAAGTCATTTTAAAACAAAAACAGAATATAGAACTGCACTAAGTATGGTAGTTGCCACAAGCCACATGTAAATTAATTACATTTAAAATTAAATAGAATCAAAAATTTAATTCTGTAGTCACATTTCAGTGTAGTCATTGTCTACTGTTTTGGACAGTGCCAGTTTAGAACATTGCAGAAAGTTCTGTTGGGTGTTGCTAATCTAGAAACTGTAAGTTGACATTTTAAAGCATTTAGAACATAGATTCACCTAACTTTTTTGTTTGTTCCAGTTGACCAATGTGAGGAAACCTTAAATTCCTTGTTATCTTTACATTTTTTGCTTTGGTTGTGGCACCCTCTAGTGTTTCATCTTTGTTACAACAATACCATCATGAAATGTGTCATTTGATTTGAGTTAAAGAGTGCTGAAATATTTTGGAAAACTCATTATGTATATGTATTTTTCTAGGGAAAAGTTGTGTAGCTTTTGCCCATCCTCAAAAGGGTCTATGATTCAGGAAAGATCAAGAACTGTTCTCTGATAGACATCTTCGTATAGTCATAACTCCCAGTGTGATCTGCAAGCACTTTTTCTTCTAGTATTAAAAAAAAATCACAAGCCGGGCACGGTGTCTCACGCTTGTAATCCCAGCACTTAGGGAGGCTGAGACAGGAGAATCACGAGTTCAAAGCCAGCCTCAGCAATGGCGAGGCACTAAGCAACTCAGTGAGACCCTGTCTCTACATAAAACACAAAATGGGCCTGGGGATGTGGCTCAGTGGTCGAGTGCCCCTGAGTTCAATCCCCAGTACCAAAAAAAAAAAAAAAAAAAAAAAAAAAATCACATAACTTTTGGCATTTCCATACTTCACCTGTCTTTGTATGTGAAATACTATAGTGATAAGCTACACTTATACAATACTCACTGTGTACTATGTCCCATTTTAAGCCCTTTTACAAATAGTAGTTCATTTGATCTTCACAATAATTCTATGAAGTGGATGCTATTATTCTCCCCTGTTTTAACTAAGGCATAGAAGCCCAATGAAAAGGTACCAGTAAGTGGCAGAGCAGTGATTCAAATGCTGTATTATGACTTTAGAGTCTTTTCGTAACCATCCTGCTATAGCAACGAGGATCAGTATTGAAGCAAGTATGAGGGGGGATGGATCCTTGTATAAGACTAAATAACTCTAAATCACTGCTATCCAGTGCTGGAAATTATAGTCAGTATTCACTCCTGATTTTCAGTGCATGTACATAGACCTATATACGATAGTCTCCTCCTTATACACAGTTTTATTTCCCATGGTTTTAGTTATAGTCTGAAAAGATCAAATAGAAAATTCCAGAAATAAACAGCCTATAAATTTTAAGGGTTTTGTGTTTATCCATAGATGTTTAAAATTCTTGGATAAAGTTTCTATCACCTTCCTTTTCTGTCTGTACCCTCTTCTCACTTCTAGGTATCCCATTTATCTCTGTGAGTGATTTTATACTCCTTAATTTTTTAATGATTTGAAACTGAAGATTTTGTACTAAACTTCATCAGTGTATGGAAACAGAAACCCTAAAGGTGGTCTTCTAAAACTAGTCTTAGAATCACTTCTTTATTGAGAGCATAAGAAGTTCAGACTGGGGCTGGGATTATAGCTCAGTGGTAGAGCGCTTGCTTCTTATGCATGAAGCACTGGGTTCGATCCTCAGCACCACATAAAAATAAAATAAAGATATTCTGTCTGCCTACAACTAAAAAATAAATATTAAAAAAATAAAATAAAAAAAAAGATATTGTGTCCATCTATGACTAAAAAAAAAAAAAAAAAAAAAAAGTCGTCCAGACTGTTTTTAGCAGTGCTCTAGGAGTAATTTCCGATGAGGATACATATTTTCTTTTCTTTGTATCAATCAGTGCCTAGAAAACATGTGGAGTATTTCAGAAAATTTAATTCCAGGTGTTGGAAGATTGAAGAAAGAATAAAGTATACACTGAGGTAATCTGTACAGGAAACAGCCACTACCCTAGGGGTAGGGAAACAAGAAGAGAAGAACCAAAGGAGCTCAGAGGAGACCCCATATGGCTGACATCTGACCTCTGGGTGGGATGCCTTCCAGCTGGTGCTCAGCTACCAAGGGCGAAGGAAGGACACAGCTGGAGTTGGGAGATGCAGTGCCCTCTATTACTGGAGCAATGCTGATGTGAATGAAAACAACAATGAAATACCTTCTCTCCTCTTCCAATCTCCCTATGCGAAACTTTAAGAAGGAAGCTGGCTGGCAAGTCTGGAAAAATGGCTGGCTGATCCGTCCCCCAGCTGGGTATAGAGCCACTCAGAGCAAGTGGAGTTGGCCTTTTGCTTCCAGGGGTTCCACTTCATGGATTCAACCAAAAATGGATCAAAAATATTCAGGAAAAAAATTGTGTCTGTACTGAATATATGCATACTTTTTTCCTTGTCATTCTTTAAACAATACAGTCTAACAATTGTTTGCATTTCACTTACATTATATTAAGTATTATAAGTAACCTTGAGATGATTTAAAGTATATGGGAGGATGTGTGCAGGTCCTATGCAGATAATACATATTTCATGTAAGGGACTTGAGCAATCATATATTTTGGTGTCCATGCAGAGTCCTGGGACCAATCCTTCATGAATTTTTTAAAAAATACTTTTAATTGTAGAGGGACACAATACCTTTATTTTATTTATTTTTATGTGATGCTGAGAGTTGAACCCAGATCCTCATATGTGCAAGAGGAGTACTGTACCACTGAGCTACAACCCCAGCCCCTTCATGAATATTGAAGGATAACTGTAAGAAGTCTTGGAAATGAGACACACACACACACACACACATTAATTATATATAATTAATAAAATTAAATATGTATAGGGAAATTAAACAAACTTTAATTGTCTGGGTTTAGCTTTAGTAATTAAAATGTGCAACCAGTCACCTCCTGATCATTTATTAAGGGACAAATTATGACAAGTACTATTCATAGAGACCTGTGGACCCAAATAGTGCCTTCAGCGAGCTTATAATATTGTTTTGTTGTTGTTGTTTTTGGTACCAGGGGCACTTAAGCACCAAGCCACATCCTCAGTCCCCCTCTTTTTAAAAATTTTTTTTATTGTTAATGGACCTTTTTAAAAAATTTTATTTATATGTGAGAAATATAAATTTTATTTATAGAAGGAAGTAAATAATGCCCAAATATGCCCAAATTTTATTTATATCTGAGAATCGAACTCAGTGCCTCATACATGATAGGCAAGTGCTCTACCACTGAGTCACAACCCCAGTCCCCCCAGCCCTTTTTTATATTTTATTAGAGACAAGGTCTTGCTCAGCTGCTTAGGGCCTCACTAAGTTGCCGAGTCTGGCTTTGAACTTGCCATCCTCCTGCCTCAGCCTCCTGAGCCTCTGGGATTATAGGCATGCTCCACTATGCCTGGCACAATATTGTTTTAATAAAACCATCCACTCATCCTCAAGTCATCATGAAATTGTATGGTAAATCTTGTCACATGTTCTATAAAAGCATCATTATTGACTAGAAGGTTATTGTTAATTAATGGCTGTTTACAAATTTAATCAACATTAGTATGAAAAATGTTGTGATTACAGTCATATAAAATTCTTTTAGGGGCTGGGGCTGTGGCTCAGTGGTAGAGCGCTTGCCTAGCATGCGTGAGGCACTGGTTCGATCCTCAGCACCACATATAAATAATAAATGAATAAAGATCCATCAGCAACTAAAAAAATATTTTAAAAAAATTATTTTAGTTTCAGACACTCTTAGTCAGTCTTACTAGAGACAAGGCAATTTTCTTGGTTCTTAGCCTGAGAGGAGTTTGATTTTTTTAGTGACAGTGTTCCTTAGCATATCATTTTATTTTAATTTTCAAAAGGATCAGTTTAGAAAGCTGTATTATAGTTATTTGTTTTTAAAGATCATTTTGTTAAAAGTCATAGTAATGATTCATATGATAAAAGGTCAGATAGAAGATTATAAAAATCAATGGCCTTTTGTCACACTTTTCATACCCCCTAGTCCCTATTTCAGTGGCAAGTACTTTAACATTTTGTTTATAGTTTTAACTATTTTGTTTGTAGTATTACCAAACAGTAATGCCTCCATAACTTTAAAATGTGTATGCCATTTTTTCTTGATTTATCATACTTGGGCATTATTGACTTCCTTCTATAAAATGTAAGGATTGCTTTACAGTATTTCCTTGCTTTCCCTTCTATTTTTGATAGTTACATTGTAAATTTAATTTTCCTGTTATGATAGGATCTGCTGCCTCCTTTATTGTAACATTAATACTCTTCACCATTGCTCCACCTTTCTGCCCCTATTTCTGCCAGCCTTATCTTTGCTCTTATGATGTCATAACTTTTACATTGTTTGGTATCACATTTAATTGTATTTTGGTCCATAGTTGGAGTTCGGAAATGGAAAACAATAACTACACATATGACTGTGGCCTCCCCCACCCCCTCGCAGAGCAAGGGTAGTGCCTAGTCATATGGGAAGTTGCTTTTTTTTTTTTTAAATGTTTATTTTTTAGTTGTAGGTGACAGAATATCTTTATTTTATTTTTATGTGGTGCTGAGGATCGAACCCAGTGCCTTATGCGTGCTAGGTGAGCACGCTACCACTGCGCCATAATCCCAGCCCCAGGAAGTTGCTTTTGTTGGTCCCCCCCCCCCCAAACAATCCAGATATCACACTTTGGAAGAGAATGTTCCTGCTCAAGTGGGTTCTTCTAGTCTTAAACTCCGTTTCTACTCAGAATTAAGCCACATTTCACCTTCTATTTTCCCTCCGACTTTTTTGTGCCGTTTGTTTTCTGCTGTGGCGTGAGGTTGATCCATTACTCCATGTCCTACGAGAAGCAAATCCTATGGTTGACTTCAGGCTTTTTTGTTCCGTTGAGTGTAATTTCTATCCTAGTGATAGTTTGAATTCTAGATGTGTCCAAGAATGTAAATTGAGCCTCTCTGGGTTTTCATGTAGGCACAGGCTTGGTCTGAGATTTTCCCTTAGGCAGTTCTTACAGTTTTTCTTTTGATATGATAATGCTATTGATTAGACTAATGCTTTCTTTTACATTTAATTATACTTTGATTAGATTTCCTAACCTGTTCTTTGCACTTTGATTTTTAAAAATACTCTACACATAATATTATCCATTATGTGTGGATTAGACTAAATTTAGCTCCCTTGAACATTTCTCCAGACTCCGGCAGCTCCCTAGATATTATTGACCACAAGTACCAGGGTGCTCTGGATTAAGATAGCCTTTTTCTGTGCTCTCTTCCATTATCTTCAGTCCTACCCTAACTAACCTGGAAGAGCAAAAGTAGATACTCATCTCTACCTGTCTGTCCCCACTCCTTAACCCCTTGTAGTTCATATAATAAAAAGGGACCTTTAGATGAAGCACATATTGCACCCCAGCTGACTGTACCTCAGGCTAAAGAAGAAGTTTTAATAAATTGGTTAATCCCTTTGATTTGAATCCATATATATTGTCACTACTTTCATCTTTTCACTGTGGTTCAGAAGAATCACTGACAGACCCATCTAAGCCTCTCCATTGTGTGGGGGGGTAGGGACATTGGGGGTCAGTGTTGGGAGATCTAACCCAGAGCCTTGTACATGCTAGGCAAGCACTCTGCCACAGAGCTACACCCTAGCAACACTAAATCCTGTCCATTTTGTGAGTTGTCACAAAATTATGCTAAGGGTATTGGTTTCCTACAGTTTCTTTATTTTGTGTGGGGGAGAACAGTATTTCAGTTGCTGGAGTTAATATAATATAGGGCTTTTTGGTGCAAATCTCTTACATGCAATTAAGAAAACCAACCTCAGAGATGGATGTGTAATTTAAAGATGAAAAATGTAAGCTTGATGCTTAAGAAGCTAGCCAAGGTCATGAGTCAGGAGAGATAGAGTCATAAAGTCACATGGGTTCAGGCATCATCATAATTAATGTTTAGTACTTGTGTGCCAGGCACTGTGTTCCTGACTTTATCTGGATCATCTCATTTAATCATCATATCATCTTTTTGAAGATAGGTATTGTCATTTTTTTTCCACTTCAAAAAAAATGGCAGAATTGAGGCTTAGAGGTTATTAAGTAACTTGTCCAGGGGTTCTATATATCCGGGTAACAGTCTATGCTGGTTTTTTAAAATTCACTTTATCTAATGTTTTTGCCTTTTAGAAATTCCCATCAGTTTTTCTAGCCAGAGAATTTGACTCCTCATGAATGAAAGCTAAATGTCTTCACTCAAATTGACTTAACTGGATGGAGTCTGATTATCTCAAGCAATATGTGTATGTCAGTCATCTCTGGCTTTAGACAACCTGATTAATGTATGATTTTATGAAAACATTGAAAGCAGCATTTATAGGTATCCTACTTTGGTTCAAAGAAACCAGAAACACCCTTGCCTTTGCGTTTTAGAGTATACAGAATACAAATGGCTAGAGAGACTGGAGGATAGGATGGGGGCGGGAGGTGGAAAAAGATGCGGCACTAGGCAGAAGGGACAAGCCTGTGAAGCAGACAGTCCTATTGATTTATGCTGTGAATTGCATTCTGGAGCAAAGAATTGAAATCCATTATGCCAAGCACATAACGTACAAATCCCTTTGAAAAGCAGTTAGATGCCATCTAATCCCAAATCATTTAAAAACAATTTTGAAGTACCCAGAATTCTAAAATGCCCTAAGCAATTTGTCTCTTAGATTAGAAGAACAGAGAAATGGATGGAGAAATAGCACTTTATTGGTATTTTCTTCTCCTATATTGTGTTTAATTGTGTGACTTAGTGTGTTAAATTACATTTTAGATAAGTACAAATCTGGGGGCTAGGACCTATTCCTATTTGATTTTCTGAAACTTGCACCAAACACAGGATATGGAGGAAACCTTAGCTTATCAAGTATCTCTCTTGAGAGAGAGAGAGAGAGAAAAGAAAACGTTTTTTAATAGGCTTTTAGAAATGTTCCAAATATGGTACAAAGGATTTTCACACTCTCCTTACCCAGATTTTCCAAATGTTAACATTTTTCCCTATTTTTCTTCCTTTTATCTCTCTATTAAATAAATATTATTTTACCGTGTTTCCCTTAAAAAGCTTCATTTGGAAAAAGGAGGATGTGATGGGGAGATGACTTCAACAGGAAAGTAAGAGTGAAAAGGGGGTTGGCGTGATAGCCGAGTGCTTCCTAATCTTTTTGGATTTGTGGCACCCTATGGTTGTTTTATTTTGTAATTATAGTGAACTTTATATTGAAATACAGAATACTCCTTGAGATAATTAAATAGTTCCAAAGTGAATAATTACTGGAATGAATCGTCATATATGTGGAATGGTATGACAGTGAAAAGAGGCAATTAAAAGAGCAAAGAAATGTTGGGAATAGCACAAGAATTAAAACAGGATTAAGAACAGAAAAAAAAGAATCTGGTCATCTACATGGAAACAATTGATCTGAAGAAGAAAGCAGGCTGAAGCTTAAAGTGATTACTTGGAAGAACAAAGGATTTTAGAAGACCCAAAGATGGAAAGTGAGACTTGTAATAGAGCAGAGTAAAAGTGAAAGAATTTAAATAGATTATTATGTTCCTTTTAGATGTAGCCCAAAAGGTCATATGTCTGTATCTGTATGGTTGCATTTTCTTTTGATAAGTTCTAGATATGCAGTGATGTATATTATTACATTAGTCAAATTTTAAATTTGTATATGTGTTTGTATAGGTTTATACAAGTAAAGATAATGTTATACACTCAGTTTTTCAATATGAGTGGGTCAGAATTTAAAGTTTATGTCCTTTGACCGAGCAATTATAACTTCAAGAATTTATTCTTTTTGTTTGGGATTGTTTTTGTAGTACTGGGGATCAAACCCATGGCCTTATGAATGTCAAGCAAGCGCTATACCTCTGAGCCACATCCCAGTTCAGGAATTTATTCTTAAAAACAATTATCAAATAGTGTGCACATTTTTTTATTAAAGATAATAAAGGGCTAGTTTTTAAAATTTGTTCTGAGATTAATCTCTTATTCTTTGTACAGAAGTTAAACTTGTATAAGGATTTTTTAATTTCAAATTGTGGTAAAATATACATGACAATAAATTTACCATCTTACTCATTTTGAGGTGTGTAGTCAGTAATGTTAGGTACATTAATATTTTGTATCCAAGCTCCAGAACTCTTTTCATCTTACAAAACTGAAACTCTGAACCTATGAAGCACCTCCTTATTTCCTCTTGCCCTCAGCCTTTGGCACCTACTTTTCCACTTTGCTTAGCTGTGATTTTCACTACTCTAACTACCTCATGTAAGTGAAATCATACAGTATTTGTCTTTGCCACTGGCTTATTTCACTGAGCAAAATATCATTTCCTCAAATCTCATCCATGTTGTAGTATGTGTCAGAATTTCCATTTTTAAATAATTAGTTTCAAATAGACTACTTTTTTTTTTTTTTTTTTTGCAGTAGTTCAAGTTGACAGCAAAATTGAATGGAAGGTACAGAGATTTCTCTTTAATCCCTGGCCTTATACATACACTACTTTCCTCACTATCAACATACACCAGAGAGGTGCATCTATCCTGGTTGATGAGCCTGCATTTATACATCATTGTTACTAAATTACAGAAGTTCACATTAGGTGTATACATTGGTGTTGCATGTTCTATGGGTTTGAACAAATGTATAATGACATTTATTTACTACTTATGGTATCATACAGAGTAGTTTTACTGCCCTGAAAAATCCTCTATGCTTTGCCTATTCATTCCTCACCCCCCCCAACCCCAACACCTGGAAATTGCTGAACCTTTTACTGTCTGCATAATTCTACCTTTTTTAGAAGGTCATATAGTTGAAATCATGTTATATAACTTTTTCAGGTTGGCTCTTCTACCTGGTAATGTTGATTTAAGGTTCTTCCATGTCTTTTCATGACCTGATAGTTCATTTCTTTTTTAGTGCCGAATAATATTTCGTAGTTTGGATGAACAACATTTTTATATCTGTTCATTTACTGAAGGACATCTTGGTTCTTCCAAGTTTTTGCAATTGCAAATAAAGCTGCTGTAAACATCAATGTGCAGATTTTTGTGTGAACTTAAGTTTTCAATTTCTTTGGGTAAATACCAAGAACTATATAATCGCTGGATCATATTAGTAAGCATATATTCAGTTTTGTAAGAAATGGCCAAACTGTCTTTGAAAATGACTGTACCCAGCAATGAGTGACAATTCCTGATCCACATTCTTGACAGCATTTAGTGTTGCTAGTGTTTTGGTTTTTACCCGTTCTAATGGGCATGTAGTGGTATCTTGTTTTAATATCCAATTCCCTATTGGCATATGATGTTGAACATTTTTTCCTATGCTTATTTATTACTTATATACCTTCTTTCATGAGATCTCTCTTCAGATTGGTCATTTTTTTTTTCTTTTTTTCTTTTTATGTGGTGCTGAGGATCGAACCCAGTGCCTCACGCGTGCTAGGCAAGCACGCTACCACTGCGCCATAACCCCAGCCCCAGATTGGTCATTTTCTTATTGTGAGTTTTAAGAATTCTTTGTTTGTTTTGGATAACAGTCCTTTATTAGATATGTCTTTTTGCAGATATTTTCCTCTAAATATGAGCTTGTCCTCTCAATTGTTTTGACAGCGTCTTACACAGAATAAAAGTTTTTATGTTTTTCTGCTTTTTGTTTTGTTTTGTTTGGGGTATCAGGGATTGCATACAGGGGCGCTTTACCACTAAGCTACATCTCCATCCCTTTTTATTTATTTATTTTTACTATTATTATTTAAAAAATTTTTTTTTAGTTGTAGATAGACACAATATCTTTATTTATTTTTATGTGGTGCTGAGGATCGAACCCAGTGCCTCACGCATGCGAGGCAAGCACTCTACAACTGAGCCACAATCCCAGCCCCCCTTTTTATTTTTTTATTTTGAGACAAGATCTCACTAAGTTGCTTAGAGCCTCACTAAATTGCTGAGGCTGGTCTAGAACTTGCGATCCCCTCCCACATCACTGAGTTTATGGGTTTGTGCCACCATGCCCAGCCTCTCAGTATAAACTTTAACAACAGTTTGTTGATATCCACAAAATAGCTTACTGAGATTTTGTTTGGGATTATGTTGCATTTAGACATCCAGTTGGAAGAACTGACATGTTGATGATTATCACATCCTGCACAACAATTTATTTGGGGGTAACCAAACCAGTTGATGAGGGGATTAGGAAAAAAACAAAAGCACAAAAGTAGAGAAAAAGGTAGGACTTTGTGATTCAGCCTACCCCTGGTGGAGGAAGACTGACCATGATCAAGCTTGGCACGTTTATTATATAGGTTTAAACATTAGAAGAATTTTTTGTGAGAAAGCGTCTTCAAGATAAAAAAAAAAAAACAACTGAAGCTGAGGATAAAAGCAGCCCAATTAGAACTTATCAGCTTGTGCCTACAATTCTGTACCTCCAGGCAGCAGACGTTTGAACCCAGTTATGAACTAATAAAATCTTGGGTAGCAAGGAATTTCCCTTTGAACAGGGCATCACCATACAACTGGGTGGTTTTCTTTTTTTTTTTTTTGGTACTGGGGAACTCAGGGGTACTTCACCACTGAGCCACATCCCCAGCCCTATTTTGTGTTTTATGTAGAGACAGGGTCTCACTGAGTTGCTTAGCGCCTCGCCATTGCTGAGGCTGGCTTTGAACTCATGATTCTCCTGTCTCAGCCTCCCTAAGTGCTGGGATTACGGGCTTGCGCCACCGCGCCCGGCTTGGGTGGTTTTCAATCAGTGCCTTTGCACCGAGAAATTCCCTTACCCCAAGGAAAACGTTGCCTCTGTCATTGGGCAGTTCAAAGACCCATAATTCATTCATTGTTCCCGAAAGTTGACGGTATTGAGTCTTCCTATCCATGAACATGGAATATCTATTTGTTTAGTTCTTTGATTTCTTTTCTTGGAGTTTTGTGATTTTTGCTATATAGATTTTGTACCTATTTTGTTATATTTATACCTTAGTATTTCACTTTTTGGGGTGCTAATATAAATGATCTTATGTTTTAACTTCAAATTCCACTTGTTCGTTGCTGATATATAGGAAAACATTGACTTTGGTGTATTCATTTTGTATCCTGCAACCTTGCTATAATTACTGTTAGTTCCAGGAGATTTTTGTTGATTGTTTTAGATTTTCTACATAGACAGTCATGCCATCTGTTAATAGAAACAGTTTTGTTTCTTCCTTCCAAGTCACTGTACTATTTATTTATGTATTGTCTTACCATATTAACTAGCATTTCTAGTACAATGTTGAAAAGAAGTGTGAGAGGAGATACCCTTATCTTGTTTCTGATTTTAGTGGGAAACCTTCTAGTTTTTCACCATTAAACATAATGTTAGTTATAGGTTTTTTTAGATGTCTTTTATCAAGTTGAGGAAGTTCCCCTTTATTCCTAATTTGCATTTTTTTTTCCTTTTTAAGGCTGAATAATATGTGGTATGTATGTACCACATTTTGTTTCCCAATCACCCGTTGATGGACACTTGGGTAGCTTCCACCTTTTGGCTATTGTGAATAATGCTGCTATGAACATGGGTATACAAATATCTCTTTGAGACCCTGCTTTCAATTCTTCTGGGTAAGTACCAGAAGTGGAATTGCTGGATCGTATGGTAATTCTATTTTAAAGTTTTTGAGGGACCAATATACAAAATGTTATACACAAGAATTCACTATGCTGATGTTTATAACATCAAAAATTTGGAAGCAGCCTTGCTTCATCAGTAGGTGATTGGTTATATAAATTATGACACATCATACAATGACATTCTATAGCTTTTTAGAAATGACATGGTAGCTCTATATAGTTTTTTTTAACTTCATTTTTACTTTTTTGTTTGTTTATTTGGTGCTGAGGATCAAACCCAGTGCCTCACACATAGTAGGCAAGCACTGTACCACTGAGCCACAACCCCAGTCCTTCTGATAGTTTTAACCTGTCAAAATGTCCGGATATATTTTAATGTGAGAAAGGCAAACAGTGTGTGTTGTGTGTGTGTATAATGTGCACCTGTTTTTTATTTTAAATATATATATATTACGCTCCAGTTGTTTTTTTGTTTTTTGTTTTTAAGAATAATGAACTGGAAAGGGAAAGGACATTCTATAAGTATAGTAGGAGTAGCCAACTTTCACTGCATTATAATTTATTACTTCATTTAGGGTTGACAAGAAATGTAACTTTGGTAAACAGAGAAGTCCATTTGAATTAATTGTATGGGGGGACATTTAACTCTCATTTGTCTTTGAAATATAAATAAAATCTCAAGTATTTCACTTATTTGTAGTTTTTATGTCTGTAATGTCATATGCTAGTCACTGGGATATTTTGTTTTTGTTTTGCATTTTACATTACTGGAGACTGGATGTAGTATCTCACACATGTTAGGCAAATGCTCTGTCACTGAGCTACATCTCTGGCCCTTTTTATTTTTATTTTGAGACAAGATTTCACTAAGTTGTTCATGCTAGCCTCGAACTTGTGATCCTCCCACCTTAGCCTCCTGAATAGCTGGGACGACAGGCAGGTACTGTCGTGCCTGGCAGTTTTTGTTGTTGTTCTTATATTTTAAAAGTCTTTTTATTGTCATTTGTGTCAAGGATATTTGTTGGTTTATGACTTGAGATATAAAATTATCACAGTGAATTTCCATCAAAATGATTTCACATGAGAAAAATGTCCCTCAATTTTTATTTCATATTTGAATAGTTGCTTTCTGTTTCCCATGGTTTGGTGTGGTGAGGTAAGTAGTAAAATCAGCCTTGTCAAAGTCCTTCTGTTCTTGAAGAAAATATCTATTATCTCTTAGTTTAAGCATCATGTTCATTACACACTGAATTCTGTTCATTTCCTTTTCTTCTGGCAGTAGATCTTCATGGAGGAACACGGAGTGACTCAAACTGAACACATGGCTACCATAGAAGCCCATGCAGTGGCCCAACAAGTACAACAGGTCCACGTGGCCACTTACACTGAACACAGTATGCTAAGTGCTGATGAAGACTCCCCTTCTTCCCCTGAGGACACCTCTTACGATGATTCAGATATTCTCAACTCCACAGCAGCTGATGAAGTTACAGCCCATTTGGCTGCTGCAGGTAATATTTGGACTGGGATTTTTTTTTTGCTTTACTTGTGGTACCATTCTTATCTGAAAGAGCTTAGGATCAAGGCAGGCACTCTCACATTTATCTTCATCACAATTTTTTTTTTTAGCGGTGCTGGGGATCAAACCCAGGGCTTCACGCATGCTAGGTAAGTACTCTACCACAATTTTTTAAACCTTGCATATAATTACTGGAACTTGATATCTACAGTCATTTACTGTTAATGTTGTGACTTTGGTTTTATTGTCTTGTCCATTCTGATTTTTTTTTTTTGGTACCAGGGATTGAACCCAGGGGCACTTAACCACTGGGCCACATCCCAGCCCATCCAGCCCTTTTTTGTACTTTAGTTAGAGACAGGGTCTCACTGAGTTGCTTAAGGCCTTGATAAGTTACTGAGGCTGGCTTTGACTTACAATCTTCCTGCCTCACTCACCTCCCAAGCCACTGGGATTATAGGCATGAGCCACCATGCCTGACTCTCTTTTGGCTTTTAACTGAAGTATTATTCCATTTATATTAAACATAAGAACTGATACATTTAGATTTAAATTTGTCATCTTGGGGCAAGGAGTGGAGCTCAGTGGTAGAGTGTGTGCTTAACATGCACAAGGTACTAGGTTCAATCCCCAATACCAAATAAATAAGTAAATTTATTATTTATTTAACATTAAACCTTTAATAATTTGTCTATATGTAAGCCTTTATAAATTAAATGATTTCTTTGCCTTTTTATCTGCCAGCTTTACTACATTTTATCTTTGTTCACCTATACTATTTACCTTTCTGTGTGGCTTTCTTTCTGTTTTTTTAGTGATTGAAAAGTTTTTATTTATTTTTCGTGTTAGTTTGGAAGGTATGTACGCTTTTACTATTGATGATTCTCCTTGAAATTAAATCAGACATCATTTGTTTATCAAAGTCTTATGTACTTGGTACTTTTGTCCTTCATGGAGATATAATTTCATTCCTGTGTTCTTGTCCTATATGCTGTTGTTATCTGGTGTATTCATTCATTGAATGTTTTGAACCCCACAAGATATTTTTTGTTTCATTCATAGTTGATATTCACTTTTTCTGTATCTGTAGCTTGCCTTAGGAGATCATTTTTCTTTTGCCCCAAGGACATCATTTAGTATTTCATTTAGCATGGATCTGTTAGCAGCAAATTCTGCTTTTGCTTCTTTGGGAATGCTTTTATTTATCCTTCTACTTTGAAGGATATTTTCCCTAGGTGTGAACTTCTAAGATTGGTGGCTATATTCTTTTCTCATATTGAAGATACTGTTCTACTGTCTCCTGAATCCCACTGTTGCTACTGAGGATCCAACTGTTTCTAATAGCTACTACTTCTTTGAAGGGTATCTCCCATATTAGCCCCTCCCTGCTAACTGTTTTAAAGATTTTCTCTGTAGTTTTGTGATATATCTGGCTCTGATTTCTTCTCTTTAGGATTCTTTGGATATCTTAAATCTGTGAATTATTATCTTTCATCAATTCTGGGAAATCTGAGTCATTACGTTTTGTTTATGGTTCATTCCATCTCTTTCTCTCTCTCTCTCTCTTTTTTTTTTTGGTACCGGGGATTGAACTCAGGGGTACTCGACCACTGAGCCACATCCCCAGCCGTATTTTTGTGTTTTATGTAGAGACAGGGTCTCATTGAGTTGCTTAGCGCCTCGCTGTTGCTGAGACTGGCTTTGAACTTGCGATTCTCTTGTCTCAGCCTCCCTAAGTGCTGGGATTACAGGCTTGCGCCACTGTGCCCGGCTTAATGCCATTTCTTATTCATGTTGGGTTGTCTCTTCATATACTGGTTATATTTGAATGCATGCTGGATGATGTGTTTGGAAAATTATTTTTAGAAATAAATTTTGAGTCTGGGATAATGGGTTTTTTTTGGTACCGGGGACTGAACCCAGGGGTACTCGACTACTGAGCCATATCCTCAGCCCTGTTTTGTGTTTTATGTAGAGACAGGGTCTCACTGACTTGCTTAGCGCCTCGCCATTGCTGAGGCTGGCTTTGAACTTGTGATTCTCCTATCTCCGCCTCCCAAAGTGCTGGGATTACAGGCATGTACCACCACACCCGGCTAGGATAATGTTATTTTCCTTTTGAGATGGTTTTTGTTTCGTTGGGATTTTTGGGGGGGTGGGGGAAGGGCATTTTGGGGTATTGGGGATTGAACCCAGGGGCACTATACCACTGAGGCACATTGCCAGCCCTCTGAATTTTTTATTTTGAATCAGGGCCTCAATAAGTTGCTTAGGCCCTTGCTAAATTGCTGAGGCTGTCTTTGAACTTGCAATACTCCTATCTCAGCTTTCCAAGCCTCTGGGATTAGGGGTGTGCACCACTGCACCTGGCTTACACTGATTTTTGTTTGCTTCTGCCAGATATCTGAGGGCAACAGGAATCCTGGCTCATCTTAATCCAATTTAAGTTTTGAGACTTTCTGGAGTACTAAATGACTTAGAGCTGGGCTATGTTTTGTATTATTCTATTTACATTGTAATAGCACCATAAAAACTATGCCTGGATAAGTCTGGTGTTGTATAAGGAATAAATACGTTAGAAAATATTTAGGAAAAGCTGCACAGAAAATCAGTTATCAGGAGTGGCAAAAATACTACATTTAAAAATGAATGCTGGGCTGGGATTGTAGCTCAGCGGTAGAGCGCTTGCCTTGCATGCGTGAGGCCCTGGGTTCGATCCTCAGCACCATGTACAAAGCAATAAAATAAAGACATTGTGTCCATCTACAACTAAAAAAATATTAAAAAAAAAAAAGAATGCTGTATTTAAGGGAAAAAAGACAGATACAATGAAGAATAATCTTATCAGTTATTATCTACTATGTTAATTCTGGAATGGTGATTTAAAAATTAGGCTTAGAGCTAGGTGTATAGCTTAGTGGTAAAGCACTTGCCCAGTAGGCATGAGGCCCTGAATTTGAGCCCTAGCACCACCACCACCACCAGAAAAACAACAACAACAACAACAACAACAAAAAAAAAACACACTTAGTAGCAAAACAGATGAAATGTTTAACATATGTTTTGTGAAATTCATATGCTTCCCAGCAGAGGGCATCCTAACACAATGAATTTAAGTCAATGTCTTTCATATAAAGGAAGATGCTTTTCAGACATAGCTTTGCTGTATTACTATACTGAATTGTTATAGTGTTAAGATCAGGAAGCTGGGTGGTGGCCCATGCCTGTAATCCCAGCACTTTGGGAGGCCGAGACAGGAAAATCTCGAGTTCAAAGCCAGCCTCAGCAATGGCAAGGCGCTAAGCAACTCAGTGAGACCCTGTCTCTACATAAAACACAAAATAGGGCTCAGTGGTAGAGTACCCTTGAGTTCAATCCCTGGTACCAAAAAAAATCAGGAAAGGTGGCTGACATGCTTAGTGGGTGTGCTTGCCTAGCATGATAGTCCTTAGGTTCAATGCCTAGCACTACATTAAAAATTTTTTTTTTAGGAAAGTAGTTTAACCCTTTCATGTGACATATGTGGAAACTGAAAGAAAAATTATTTCATGTTTCAACAATAATTATTGAGGAACTGTTACTAGAAAAACTTGCTCCTGAGGAAGCTCTCTGTCTAGTGGTGGAGGAGGGATACAAAAATAAAGTGGTAGAATTTCAGAAAACATTGAATGCTCTGAGGAAAATAACAAGGTCAAGTAATGAGAGAAGGTGAGAGAAGGGTGGCAGAGTGAGTGGTCTGAGAAGCTTCTCTGGAGATAGTTGTGACCGACAGGGAGTTAGATATAAGCAAAGGAAAGGGCATTTCAGACTGAGAAAATAACCAGAGTGAGGACTCATTGATGGGAAATGGCAAGGAGGCCAGTGTGGTTGGAGCTTTGTAAGCCAGAAGAGAAAATGGTACAAGAGGGCAGATGTGAGTCAAACCCACAGGTTTTAAGAACTGTGCAGGGGGTGCTGGGCTGTGGCTCAGTGGCAGAGCGCTTGCCTCGCATGCGTGAGGCACTGGGTTTGATCCTCAGCACCACATAAAAATCAATGAATAAAATAAAGATATTTGTGTCCATCTACAACTAAAAAAATATTAAAAAAAAAAAAAAAAAAAAAAGAACTGTGCAGGGTAAAGAATTTGCAGAGCCTGCAGAGGCCATGGTTAATTGCCTGGGCTTGCATTTGAATCTTTACTGCACTTAATGCTAGCTAGAGGATTTTTCTGAAGAGTGGGTCTGTAGCATTCATCATATTTGAAGGTAACCCAGAAAAGGTAAATAACCATCCATCTTAACCACATTGCACCTCAAAAATGCTTCCAGTTCTCAGCAGCCCAGATATCCCCTAATTAGTGTTGATTTTCAAGGCGCAAAGTTTAGAAGTAGTACAACAAAATGAAGTCAGGAGGTAATAAAAACAATAATATCTCAAGATAGTCAAATATTTTGGTTTCAGTCACCAGTATGAATTTTAGAGGACTTCTTTTTAAGAAAAATTGAATTCATTCTTTTATTTTCTTCAAAGCGATAAAGGGATAGGGTAACAAATTATGTCACATGGTCTGTAGACATAATTAGTACCTTGAATGTGATGTTTTGAAAAGTTGCTTCATGTTAATGTATAAAATACTTGAATATTTGAATATAGAAACATTCAAGATGGACATGCACTCACTACTCAGCTTTGTCAATTATGACTGCTATTTTGACATGTTTTCTTTAGTTTTTGTTTTTTGTTTTTATTTTTTTAAGAAATAAGAATTAACAGATGTTGAAACTTCCAGTTTACCTCTTTCTAATCTTGTTCCTCTCCCTAAGGAACCATTATTCTGGATTTGATCTTTCTCATTCTCTTGCATTTCTTTATATTTTTGTTCTGTGTACATGTATCATTAAACAATACCTGGCATTGTTTTGCACATTTTAAATTATATATTAATGATATTACTCTTATCCTATATTTCTGTAATACTATGTTTAATTCATTTAGCATTATTCTCTGAAATTTATCCATAGCAATAATGTGGCTATGTATTTTCATTTCAACTTTTATTTGGGATCGTATTCGTTATATGACCATCTCATTGATAGATACTTAGGTAGATTATAATTTTTTGCTATCATAGTTGCTTCAAATGAAAATCATTTTACATATATTCTTGTGCATATGTGTAATAGTTTCTCTGGATATGGCTTTCAAACTCTTTTTATAATGTCCCACAGTGACAGATTTTAAATTGTGATCCAGAATAAATAAATGCACATATAACAGAAATAACAACTTTCATGAAATAATACTTACCCCTATTACAAGTGATATATTCTGTAATATGTTCTATTTTACTCTATTTTAGTGTGTGGGGAAAACAGCTCACAAGCCACCAAAGGGTCATAATCTGCAACTTGAAAAAACTACTTGAGGATATATTCAGGATGGGAATTAAAGGGCCAAAGATAGGCACATTTTCAACTTTACTAAATATTGTCTTTCCAAATCAGTGTATTAACTTAAATTTCCACAATGTACTAGTGTGATAGAGCAAAATGGGAACTTTAGCAGTTTAAGAGCTGTCAGGCTGTGGCTTTGAGTGCTGACACCCAGCATCTCTGCTTACTGACATTTAACCATAGGGGCTTACAACAGCTAACAGGTACCTTACAGCTAACAGCAGTTACAGAAGCAGGAAACAAATAACAGGGACAGAATAATCCTTCTTTAGGCTTAGTGCAAGAGAAGTCCCTAAGCTATATGAGCCTAAGAGTCCCTGGGCTGTTAACAGGCTTTACCAATATAAGGAATGTAGAATGCACCCTCCAAAAAATGACACCAACTCTCTTCTCTTAGTGTATCCAAAACTTGGTTATGAATAAAAGTAAAAGCCCCACTTTTCTCAGGGTTCAGACTTTGGGAATTATCCCTCTGGGCTATGATGCCACTAATAAAGTGTTGCTTCCAGATCTTAGTGTCCTGACCCTCAATTCCCGTTACACTAGAGTACCTGTTGATTCTCATCCTCACATTTGGTATTATTAGTCTTTTTCATTGTTGCCAATCTGGAAGGTATAAAATAATATCTTGATTTTTTTTTTTCTTTTTATTCCTTTTTGCAGTGTTGAGGATTGAACCCAGGGCCTCAAGCTCACTAGGCACCCTTTCTACCACAGAGCTACATCCTCAGTCCTCAGTATTGGTTTAATTTACATTTCTCCAATCTAGAGTCTGTTTTTCCACATAATCAGTACCATATTTTTGATAGTCTGTTCTGTTCTTGCCTGTCATCTCATGTGATAGAATGTTTATGAACTTGGCAATTTTTTTTTTTTTTTTTGCTATCCTCGAGCCAGTTCTACACTTAATAACTGTAGCTTTATAGTAACTATTTAATTATAGTGATAATTTAATATGTGGTAGAACGAGTCCCCCCCCCCCTTTTTTTTGTACTGGGGATTGAACTCAGGGGCACTCGACCACTGAACCACATCCCCAGCCCTATTTTGTGTTTTATGTGGAGACAGTCTCACTGAGTTGCGTAGCACCTCACCGTTGCTGAGGCTGGCTTTGAACTTGCGATTCTCCTGTCCCAGCCTCCCAAAGTGCTGGGATTACAGGTGTGCACCACCACGCCCAGCTCTTCCCTTCTTAATATCTTTTAAATTGCCTATTCTTGGCCATTGCACTTCCATTTAAATAATAGACTCAATTAGCAGGTTCTACAGAAACCCTTACTGGAATTTTCATTTGACTTGTATTGAATTTATAAATTGATTTATAAAGCAACTTTATTCATAAAAGCATAAAACTGGAAATAGCCCAAGTGTCCATGGGACAAGTAAACTAGTTTATTCTTAAACTGGAATATTACTCAATAATAAAAAAGGAATAAATGACTAATACATCTAAAAACATTTTTCTAAGCAAAAGAACTTTTCTCAAGAGGTTATATGTTGGGGTCTGGGACTGTAGCTCAGTGGCAAAGCACTTGCCTAGCACGTGTGAGACACTGGGTTCGATCCCAGCACCACATAAAACTGAATAAACAAAATAAAGGTATTCCATCCATCTACAATTAAAAAAAATTTAAAAAAAGAGGTTATATGTTGTATAATTCTGTTTATTTAAAGTTCTAGAATAAGCAACACCAAAGTAGGGTGAAAAAAATCAGAAAATAGTAGTACCTTTGGGAGGTAAGGATTAGGAAGGGGCATGAAACAACTTTCTGTATATATATGTGGAAAGAGGTTTGGGGGATATATATATATATATATATATATATATATATACACACATATATATATACATATATATATATACATACATACATACACACACTGTATATTTGGATTTGTGTATTTGATTATATGTACATTTTATCTCAGGAAAAATATAGCAAATAAATATTGAACTCTAGATAATGATATGCCTGCTGAAGTATTTAGGGCTATCATTGATGTTTGCATTTTTCTTTGAAATGCATTGAAACAATCTGGATTGATGAATGGATAGGTGTGTGTAGTGAAATGTTAAAATTCTTTTAACTTTGCTTAATGTGTGAAAGTATTCATGATAAAATGTTGGATTCCCACAACTTAATAGCAAAATTAATCAACTGATTTAAAAATGGGCAAAGGACTTGAATAGACGTTTCTCTAAAGAGTTAGATAGATGGCCAACAGGTATATGAAAAGATGCTTAACATCACAGAACATCGAGATGCAAATCAAAACCACAATGAAGTAGCACCACACACTTATTAGGATGGCTGTTATAAAAATATGAAAGATAACTAATGTTGACAAGGTTACAGAATAATTGGAACTCTTGTGGAGTTTCCTCAAAAAGTTAAAAATAGAAACTGCTGGATATTTACCCAAAAGATTTGAAATCAGAATCCCAAAGAGATATCCCATGTTCATTGATGCCTTGTACCCAGTAACCATGATGTGAAAACAACCTACATGTCCATTGATGGATGAATGGCTAAAGACACAAAAGGGAATATTAAGCCTTACAAAAGAAGAAAATCCTGCCATGTGTGACAACATGGATGAACCTTGAGGACATTATGCTAATTGAAATAAGCCAGTCACAAAAGGACAAATAGTGCATGATTATACTTATATGAAGTATCTAAATAGTCAAACTCATAGAAGTGGAGAGTAGGATGGTGGCTGCCAGGACTAACAGGAAGGAGATCTGGGAATTTTTGTTCAGCATTGTTTCAGGGCTGAAGGATGTAGCCTAGTGGTAGAGTTTTTGCCCAGGGTGTGCGAGGCCCTAGGTTTGATCCTTAGCACTACACATGTGCGTGTACGTGCACACACACACACACACACACACACACACACACACACATACAAGATAGTTTCACTTATGCAAGATGAATCAGTTCTTGATGTCTGCTGGTACAAAATTATGCTTATAGTTAATTAATACAGTACACACTTAAAATTTTGTTAAGGTAGATTTCAATAATATTAAGTATGCTTACTACAATTTTATAAAATAAACCATTGGAAAAGAATGCATCAATAAGATTTTTTTTCCCTACCAGGTATTTAAGATGCAGAGAAAACAGTTATATATTTTCAACTTGCTTTGGGAATCTTTAGACAGATTTATTCAAGTTTGGCTGATTGTGCTACTAACAACATGGACAGAAGTTCATCTGGGTTTTCCTGAAAGCTTATTTTAATTCAGTTACTTAGAATATACCTGTTGGTATCAATGTGAGCAATTAAATTTATATTCATTTAACCCTTTTATAGGGTTTACTAATAAGGACAAAGGTAGAACACCTTTTTAAAAAGAAAAAGAAATGTTGTCTTTGTTATGTTGAGATTGCAGGTATCAGAGACTCTCATTGTTCCTTAGGGTTACCCTTCATCTGCCCTTCAAAACACACACATATATATACACACACAGACACTACGTGAGTTTTAGGGCAAGCCAGACCAAATTTTATTACTATTTCCTCCTTAGAGCAGGGAAGTTTTCATATCTTTTCTGCCAGGATGCTTTCATCAACTTGAACTTGTAGTCAACATCTCCTATTTTGGCAAATTCTCAGAGGTACAAGAAAAGTTTTCAATTAAGATGGTATTCTTCCACATATTCCTCTTATAGGTGGTGGTGTTTGAGTTCCAGGTGTGAGTGATTTCTCTTAGTATCTTAACTTGGCTGAGTCTTGGAGTAATTGGAAGAGGGCACAGGAATGGAAATGAAAGTAATTTGTCTCAGTTTTGGCAAACCATCCTCTTAATGCCACCATTTGTCCTAGCACCTCTGAGAATTTTGCCACAACAGAACAGGCATGCTGGCAAAACAACTTTATACAAACTTCACACTGGTGTATGGTGAGGAGGTATAAGTCATTTGTGCTGTAAAAAGATTCATTGTAAGTTTTATTAGTAAATCACGATATGATTCATGTGAAACAATAGTGAAGTATATTCTTAATATCAGAAATATTCCATTTTCCCTGATATATTAGGAAAGAAATGCTACTTTTTAAAATATATATGTATCTTTAATTGTTTTCTGTCTTATACATTTGCAGGCTTCTGCTTAATCTCAGCACATACTTATTATTTCAGGTCCTGTGGGAATGGCTGCTGCTGCTGCTGTGGCAACAGGGAAGAAACGGAAACGGCCTCATGTGTTTGAGTCTAATCCATCTATCCGGAAGAGACAGCAAACACGTTTGCTTCGGTGAGGGCTCCCTTATCCCTATTATTACCCTCCTTCAAATGCTTCATGTATAGGTGACAGAATTAGAACATGCATTATTAGGTTCCTCAAGGACACCAAACTGGAGTCCTTGATGACAGATTTACTCTAAAGTACTCTTATAAAATTAAACAGATGAAAATCTAGAAATATGATTGAAAAGATGTATTATATTCCATTAATTCATTCAGAGAAAATGTGTATGCTTTTTGTGTGCCAGGCATTATTCTAGGCATTGACAATATATCAGTGAACAACAAATTCCCTTAAAGAGTTTATATTCTGATAAGGGAGAAAGAAGAGAAACAAACCATGTCAGATTGACTATAAGTGTAGTGGGAAAAAATAAAATGGAGTAAGGAAAATGTAAGAAAGGAGGTGGGGAGATATAGTTCTTCACTTATAGGGATGGTGTGAGAAATCTTTTTTGATAAGTTAACCTTTGAACAGAGACCTGAAGGAACTGAAAGAGCAACCATGTTGATGTACAGAGGAAGAACATTTTGGGCAGAAGGAATATCAAGATCTAAGGCTCTCAGTTGGGAACACAGCAGTCATGCTAGACGGACAGCTGGGGAGAATAAGAGAGGAGAGATGGTAGAGTGCTAGAGGAGAGCCCCATCACAAAATCTTATCTTCCTATATCAGTGTTTTAACGCTTAACTTTGAGTGAGGTGGGAAGTCATTGAAGGCTTTTGACCAGAGCAAAGATACAATCTGATATAAGTGCTTAAAAAATCACTCAAACTACATTCAGTAAACTGAATAGATGGAATAGACTGAAAATAGACTGTGGGTTGCAAGGATGGAAACGGGGAGAGCAATCATGAAGTTATTGTAGTAATATAGGTCAGAAATGGTAGTCTTAAAACCAGTGTTGTGAGCTGGGCACAATAGCACCCATCTGTAATCCCAGAGACTCTGAAGGTTGAGACAGGACATCACAAGTTTGAGGCTGGCCTCAGCAGCTTAGACACTGTCTCAAAATTTTAAAAAATAATTTCAAAAAAGGGCTGGAGATGTAGCTCAGTGGTAGAGGACCGCTGGGTTCAATGCCTAGGAGAACAACAACAAAAACAAACAGACAACCCAATGTTGCAGCAGCAGAGGGTAGTAAGAAGTGGGCAGGTTCTGGGTGTATTTCAGAAGTCAACTCAGCATGATTCCTTGATGGATCGGATGTGGAGAATGAGAGGAAAAAAAGGAGTGAAATGTAACCTCAAGATTTTTGGTCTGATTACTGGAACCAATAGAGGTCGCATTTCTGGAGGAGGAGCAGATATGGGAGTGAAGCAGAGCAGAATCAGCCCTTTGGTTTGTAATATGTTAAGTTTGTATACCTCTTAACCATTGAGTGGTGATGCAGAATAAATAATCGGTATGTGAGTCTGGAATTTAAAAGAGAGTTCTTGACTGAGAGCATTATATACATGTAGGTGGTGTTTAAAACACTGAGACTAGGTGAGGTCACTTAGAGAGCAGTGTGTGCTGAGACCTGACCCACTCTACCCTTTCAAGGTTGTAGAGATAAAAGGAATCAGCAGAGAAGTTTAAGAAGTAACCAGCAAGTCAGGAGAAAAACCAAGAGAGTGGTATCCTAAAAGCCAAATAGAAAAAGTGTTTCAAAAGGATAACATGTCAATCCTGTCAAATGTGGTTGAATAAGATGCAGATTGACCATTAGATAGAGCAGCATGGGTGTCATGATTAAATTTGATGAGTGTTTTCATAGGAGTAATGACGGCAAAAGGATTGGGGAGAACAGACAGAGAAATTGAAGACAGTGAATATAAACCATTCCTTCAAGGAATGCTACCAGATTTCTTGTTAGGTATGTAGTCCTCTACCTTGAAAAGGTAGACTAGAACCCAGAAGAATTATGAAATACAGGACTTTAGAATGATCTCTCCATACTTCTTTTTCATCCATTGTTGCTATACAGTAGTCTGCTTATCTGTGGGTTTGCTTTCTAAGCTGTCAGTTACTTGTGGTCAACCATGGTCCAAAAAATAGTAAGTGGAAAATTCTGGAATAAATAAATGATGAGTTGGAAATAACTTTTATTTTACAATGTATTTTTATAATTGTTTTATTTTATGGTGATTATTAATCTCTTAACTGTGCCTAATTTATAAATTAAACTTTATCATAGGTATATATGTGTATAAAATCATATTAAAAAGCAATCTATGTAAGATTTGATACTGTCTGATGTTTTAGGCATCCAGTGGGGGTTCTGGAACATATTCCCGACAGATAAGGGGGTAATAACTATATTTGCACAAAGAAGGCGGGGGAACTACTATATTTGTAGAAGTTCTTACTCCATCAATTTGTAAATTCTGGTAGGACTAAGAGTTAATTGTCTATATCACAATGGAAATCCTACGCTACAATTTTGGTTTTTTGTTTTTGTTTTTTTGGATACTGGAATTGAACTCAGGGGCACTAGATCACTTAGCCACATCCCCAGCCCTATTTTATATTTTATTTAGAGACAGAGTCTCACTGAGTTGCCTAGCACCTCACTTTTGCTGAGGCTGGCTTTGAACTTACAATCCTCCCTAGCCGCTGGAATTATAGGTGTGCACCATCACGCTGGCCTACAATGTTTTTAAAATAGTATTTTTGGATAAAATTATGTCAGTGAGGAATAAGCAATGACTATCAATAAAAGAAATTAGAAGCAAGTCATTTAAGCCCCTTCATTAAGCATGGAGATAATATAATGAAGTCTGTAAGAGGAGATCTCAGACATAATCCTTGAAAGTAGCAATAGGTGGTATTGGTTAAGATCAGGAAGGATATTGCTGTGTTCAAAATCGTCCCAGGCAAAATTCTTATATTAGTGGGCTAATTTTTGCTCTTTAAGAGAATGGTCTAAAGAGGATATTATACCTCATACTCTTTTTTTCATATTTGGGTAAAACAATGAATATTTGATCAGAATTACTTGCCAAGTTAGTTTGATCTTTCTTTGTGTCACTATATTTTCTCTTTAACTGCTTCTGTTCTCTTTTCATTCTGATTCAGGAAACTTCGAGCCACATTAGATGAATATACTACTCGAGTAGGACAGCAAGCTATTGTCCTTTGTATCTCACCCTCCAAACCCAACCCTGTTTTTAAAGTGTTTGGTGCAGCACCTTTGGAGAATGTGGTAAGTCAGAACTAAGCTGTGTGCTCAGATGCCTTTTACTTTGTGTGGGTGTTGTCTTTTGATCTTCTTTCCAGTACAATAGTTAGCATTTATGTATTTCTCTCATCCAGGAGTAGAAGGTGGGGACTGGTTTTCAAACCATTTAATGCAGATTAAAACAAAAAGGATTATTAGTGCTTCTACTTTCTAAACAAGGTATCTTACCTCATCAGATGTAATGGGGAAAAGAATGTTTTGTTTGTTAAGAAACCAGTGCAAGATTTTGTAAGAAAATGACTGATTTAGCCGGGTGCAGTAGCGCATGCCTGTAATCCCAGCACTTAGGGAGGCTGAGACAGGAGAATCACGAGTTCAAAGCCAGCCTCAGCAATGGCGAGGCGCTAAGCAATTCAGTGAGACCCTGTCTCTAAATAAGACACAAAATAGATCTGGGGATGTAGCTCAGTGGCCGAGTGCCCCTGAGTTCAAACCCCAGTACCAAAAAAAGGAAAATGACTGATTTATGTCTGAAACAAATGCTAGATAATTCTAAGGTGTCAACTTTTTGAGGCAAACCTGGGAGCATTTTATTGACCAGATAGTTGAGTTACATATTTAAAATCTTTTTTACATTTCTTCAAAGAACTAATTTAATACTCTGTTTCAATTGAGAAATACGTTTTAAAACTATATTGCCCAAACTGGTCTCAAACTTACGTCCTCAAGCAGTCCTGCCTCAGCCTCCCAATACTGAGACTACAGCATTGATGTGTGTCACCCACCTTGAGTATTTTGATTTTATAGCTATCCATAGTTAATTTTCTAAAAATAGTATTTTGCTTTTGCATGCATACACAACATGAACTACTGTTTCTGTGGTCTTGAATCATTAATAGAATAATATCTATCAGGATTTAAATTGCGTTTTGTTTCTGTGACCCTAGAATTAAGATGCATGTTAGGACCTCTCCTTAGAAGAATGTGATAGAAGGTGTCTAGTTCAAAATGGTGCTTGACAAGCATTCCTCACCATCACACTGTTGATAAATAAGAAATTTGGACATGGCTTTTCCTCTTCAGTATTGAAAGTCTTAAACAGTGCTACTAGTAATAAGAGTGATAATGTGATCTATGAAAAAGACTCATCTAGAAAATCTAGACTGATATTTCTGAAATTCACTCTCTGAAAAATTGAAAATAAAGTTTTGGGAAATTGTTGGCATCCTCCATAGAATACAAAATATACAGTCTCTATAAACAGGATGGACCAGACTGAGGTAAAAAGCAGTGTTTGATAAATGTAGGTTAAAAATACAAATACCAGCGAAATTAGAAGCAGAATGCAAGAATTAATAAAATGTGATTTATCTATGCATCTAGTCTTCCTTACCACCAAAGAAAAGAAAAACAAAAAGCCAAGTCAGTGTGCAAAAGGTAGAGAAAAGGAAAGAATTTAAAACAAGAAAGACAAAAACACAAAGTATAGAAGAAGGTAATATAGCAAGGCCAACTAATTCTGTTTTAAGCCATAAATATGAATGGTTTTAATTGTTTTGTTAAAGACAGATTTTTGTTCAGATTGGAACAACAATCCAAATCGAAACTTAACTCTAATCAATTTATGTGGCATATAGCCAATCAAAAATATTGAAAGTAGCTGCGATTGATACTACCAAGAAAGTATAATCATTACTTATTAGAGAAATGTCAGAATCACAATGAAATAACACTTCATACCCACTAGGGTAAGAGCCAACTATAATGAGTATTGGTGAGGATATGAAGAAACTAGTGAGAATATAAAATGGTACAGTTGCTCTGGAAATTAGTTTCACAGTTTTTCAAAATGTTAAAAGCAGAGTTACCATGTGCTCTAGAAATTCTACTCCCAAATAATACCCAAGAAAACTGAAAACATGTTCATAAACAAACTTGTATACAGTGTTCATAGCAGCATTATTCATAGTAGCCAAAAAGTGGTAACAACCCAAATATTTATCAACTGATGAATGAATAAATAAAATCGGTATATCTATACAGTGGAGTAGTATTCAATAAGAAGAAGGAGTGAAGTACTTATATATACTGTTGCACCTTGAATCCTTGAAAACACTACTGAGTCAAAGAACCCAGTCACAAAAGGCCACGTACCATATGATTTCATTGTTATGCATTGTCTAGAATTGGCTAATTAAATATAGAGAAAGTAGGTTCATGGTTGCCTGGAACTTGGGAAAGGGGAGGGAGGAATGAGAGTGACAGCCAGTGGGCACAGGATTTGGGGGAGGAGGTAAAAGTGTTCTAAAGTTAAATTGTGATGATGGTTGTAGGACCCTAGGATATATTGAATCGTACACTTCAAATGGCTGAATTTTATGGTACAGTAAGATGAATAATGGCTCCCATATATATCCAGGTCCCAATCCCTGAACCTGTGAGTGTTACTTTGGAAAACAGGACTTGGCAGACATGGTTAAATTAAGGATCTTGAAGTGGGGAAGCTATCCTGAGTAATGGAAGTAGGCCCTAAATGTAATCACAAATATCTTTATAAGAGGGAGACAGAAGGAAATTGATAGAGAAGTAGATATGTTGGTGGAAGCCAAAAGGTTGGGTATGTACAGGGAAGGGGTCACCAACCAGGGAATATAGGCCAGGCAGAAGCTAGATAAGGCAAAGAAATGGAGGATCCAGCCTGCCAACAGATTTGACTTTATCCCAGAGAAACCAGGAAAATAAATTTGTGTGTGTGTTTTTTTTAATCTTTATTTTATTTATTTTTATGTGGTGCTGAGGATCGAACCCAGTGCCTCACGCATGCGAGGCAAGCGCTCTACCACTAGGCCGCAATCCCAGCCCCGAATTTGTGTGGTTTTAAGCCATTAAATTGTGGTAATTTGTGGCAGCCATAGGAAATAAATATATATGGTGTGAATTCTATCTCAATAAAGATGTTATAAATGTTAAAAGTAAAACCAGACAAAAATATGTCAGGTAAACATCTACAAAAATAAATCATGGCCGGGCATGGTGGTGCACACCTGTAATCCCAGTGGCTGTAGAGGCTGAGGCAGGAGGATCACAGGTTCAAAGCCAGCCTCAGCAACTTAGCGAGGCCTTAAGCAACTCAGTGAGACCCTGTCTCTAAATAACATACAAAAAAAGAGCTGGAGATCTGTCTCAGTGGTTGAACACCCCTGGATTCAATCCCAGGTACCAAAAATAAACAAACAAACCAAATAAACAAACCATGGATCACAGTACTAATATCAAATGAAGCGAGATTCTCAAGGCAAAAATGTATTAACTGAGAACCAGAGGTCATTTAGTATTGATAAGCAGTATAAAATTACAATGAACTTTTTATGTCTCAGGTAACATTAGAGCAAAACATGTATATCAAAAAGTTAAAAAGGAAAAATCCCAAAATGGTAGTAAGAGCCTTTATTATCTTTGCCAGAACAAATATTAAAAATTCTCTAACAATAGAATTGATAAGATTATCATAAAAAATACATGCATGAATAAACAAACACATGGAAGAAATTAATGAGTTAGCAAACAAAAAGTTGTTAAATTCAAGAATTGGTTCTGTGAAAGGTCTAATAAAATAGAAAAACTTCTTGTATTACTAAGGAAGAAAAAGGGAGGGAGAAGGAAAATTTACAGCCTTAGAGATGAGATACAGACAGTTATATGTGCGGTCCCCAACTTCAGGTAGTTGGTTTTACCAATTTTTTGGCTTTACTGATGGTGCAAAAGCATACAAAACCATTCTCTGTCTTTTAGACACTATTCAGCGTATGGGCTTATTGGAATGTAACTTCATTGTTAAGTCAAGGAACTTAAATCAGTAAATCAGTAAACTTAATCAGTAAATACTGATAAAGATAAAAACTAAGGAAGTAATATAAGTAATATACAGTAAGAACATTCTATATATTAATCCTGTTTTTTTAAAAACATTTTTTGTAGTTGTAGATGAATATTTTATTTGTTTGTTTTTATGGGGTGCTAAAGATCCAACCCAGTGCCTCACAGGTGCTAAGCAAGTGCTCTGCCACTGAGCTACAGCCCCAGCCCTTAATCCTGTTCGTATAAATAAAAAAGTGGCAAAATGTGATAAGAAAAAAATAGCCAAAACATATCCAAACTCAGTAGAACAATAAAGATATTAACTGAAAACTTTAGTAAAGCAAAACATATAAAATTGGAAAAGTAACTAAAGAACTATATTCTTTAAAGAACCACTAGGCCCTAATTATTTCGGTTAACTTCTGTCAAAGTTTTTTTTTTTTTGGTATCAGAGATTGAACCCAGGGTACTTAACCACTGGGCCACCTTCCTAGCTCTTTTTATTTAGAATCAGGGTCTTGCTAAGTTGCCTAGGGCCTCTCACTAAGTTGCTGAGGCTGGCTTCAAACATGCAATTATTCCACCTCAGCCTCTTGAGCTGGGATTACAGATGTGCAGCACCACATCAGAAGATTTCTGTTTAACTTTTAAGTTATGAGTAATTCCCTGCTCTGTTCAGTGGTTCTGGTATTCCGAATGGTATTAAAGAACTAAAGCCACAATTTCATTCTTCTTTAAGGCTGAGTAGTATTCCATTGTGTATATGTACCACATTTTCTTCATCCATTCATCTGTTGATGGGCATCTAGGTTGGTTCTGTAGCTTAGCTATTGTGAATTGAGCTGCTATAAACATTGATGTGGCCGCGTCATTATAGTAGGCTGATTTTAAGTACTTTGGATATATGCCGAGGAGTGGGATAGCTGGGTCAAATGGTGGTTCCATTCCAAGTTTTGTAAGGAATCTCCATATTCCTTTCCAGAGTGGTTGCACCAATTTGCAGTCCCACCAGCAATGTATGATTGTACCTTTTCCCCACATATTCACCAGTATTTATTGTTATTTGTATTCTTGATAGTTGGCATTCTGACTGTAGTAAAGGTCAGTGTAGTTTTAGTTTGCATTTCTCTAATTGCTAGAGAAGCTGATGTTGTAAATGGTTTCATTTACATAAGATGTAGAAGCATATTTTTAAAATAGTAAAATCCCATTGCTCATCTATTTACTTATTCAACAAGTAACTGTTTAACCCAGTTAAGTACAAAATATGAGATTAGGAGTCCATCTAAATCCTTTGAAGTTTCCAGGTTCAAAACTAGGAACCCATAGGTCTAGAGGGAAACTGGAGAGAGGGACTGAGGCAAGAGAAGAAAGGAGTCTGCCCGGGGGCTAGAGAGAGAACAGGATGAAGCTGGCATAACTTCACAGGCCACAACCCAGGCCTAGCTCAAGACCAGGTATGCTCCAGAATCACTAGTTTGAAGGCAGCTTTGTTGTAGGGCAGCTCTTAGGTCTATACCTCCAATGACAATTTCTTTTTCTTTTCTTTTTTTTTTTTGGTACTAGAGATTGAATTCAGGGGCACTCGACCACTGAGCCACATCCTTAGCCCTATTTTGTGTTATATGGAGAGACAGGGTCTCACTGAGTTGCTTAGCACCTCGCCGTTGCTGAGGCTGGCTTTGAACTCACAATTCTCCTGTCTCAGCCTCCCTAAGTGCTGGAATTACAGGTTTGCACCACCGCGCCCAGCTGACAATGCATTTTTAATATTATAGGAGTTTGTAGATAAATGTTTTATTAAAAAAAGAAATTATAGACCTTCCTGAAGACTCCTCTTATATCCAGAAAAGCTTCAGAAATATGAAAGAATTTCGGTATCTTGTCTGCATGTTTTTCTAACCAGACTAGAGGCCCAATGATCTTATAGTCATACCAGCCAGATTCCATAGTTTTAATAAGCACATGCTGTGTCCAGAACTCTGAATCTGCTAAACACCTTAAACACCCTCTGCCTCTGGTAATCACGAAAATGTTTGCTAATGTACTACTGTGTGCGTCTAACTACGTAAAACATTTAATGATATATGTTAAAAACACGCAAAAGACCTAGGCCCTGGGCTTTGTAATGTCATGTATTCGTTGTATATACAATATTCTGGAAACAACAATATAGGTGGCACATGATTATTGGAGACTGTGCAAATTTTTTAAAATATTTTTTTAGTTGTAGATGGACACAATATCTTCATTTTATTTACTTATTTTTATGTGGTGCTGAGGATCAAACCCAGTGCCTCACGCATCCAAGACAAGCGCTCTACCACTGAGCCACAATCCCAGCCCGAGACTGTGCAAATTTTAAAGGAGGAAGAGAATTATGGTAGGAACACTAGGATGTTTTTCAAAGAACATGGGAATGGAGTTGGTCCTTGAAAATGGGTACTATTTGGATAAGAAGCATAATTAAAGACCCAAAGGAAGAAAAGAACTTGCTAGATGCAAAAGTTAGTGAGGAGGCTGCCCAGCTAAAGTGAGGAAAAGGCAGGTGGGTTGCAACAGGCCCCAGTTATTAATGGGGTAGGAAGTACATTTCAAGATCCCCAGTGGATGCCTGAACTACAGGTACTATTGAACTCTATGTGTACTGTGTCTTTTTCTATATGTACACACCTATGATAAAGTTTAATTTATAAATTAGGCACAGTAAGAGTTAACACCAATAGTAAAAACATAATTTTAACAATATACTGTAATAAAAGTTATGTGAATGTGATCTTTCTCTCTTGAAAGAACCAAGAGAAATGTTAATATTTTTGGAGCACATTTGACTGTCGGGAACTGAAACCACAGATAAGGGAGGCTATTGTCCTGGGAACTCAGGAGTGCTGTTCACATATTCCATACAGGTGGATTTCATGGCAAAGGAGCATTGGTAAAATGGAAAATTACTGAAAAGGTTGAAATACTAGACTGAGAAGCTTAGACTTCATCCTATAAGAAGCAGGGACTTGTAGGAGTTTTTTTGAGAAAAAAGATAATTGATAGTGAAGTAGCTGAATATTCAGATATTGGAGCTAGATAAACAGTTTGATTTCCAGCAATACTCCTTACAACTGCACGACATGGGGAAAGTTACTTAGTTTATTAAGCTTCAATTTTATTATCTGTAAAGTGGGTATAACAGTATTTTCCTTCCAGAATTATTGTGAGGATTGAGACAATATATGTAGTGCTTGGGACATAGTAAGTATTCAGTAGATGGTACTTGATGATGATACATACATGTTTAGGAAATTTTAAATATCATTAGTATGTAAGATAAATTGGGGAAAGAAAGATTGGTAGCTGATTTTGATTTTAAGTATTTTTAAATTTTAATTATGAAGCCAGTTCACATGTTGTAAAGTGACAAAGGCTTGATTTGTGATATTTGGAATAGAAGGCATAATTTGGAACACAAATGAATGTATTTCATCCTGTCTGTGACATCATCAGTTATAAATGCACCATTTGTGTATCACAAAGAAAGAAAAAGCATTAACAAATTCTGACACAGTGCTTATCACCTAGAATTTTTGTTGTATACTTATTGGAAGAGTTCTTTCAAGGCCTTCCTAGGCATGGCTTTTAATCACATATCATTTATGCATAAACATAAAAGGAATGTGTAGGGCTGGGATTGTAGCTCAGTGGTAGAGCGCTTGCCTTGCATACGTGAGGCCCTGGGTTCAACCCTCAGCACCACATACAAAGCAATAAAATAAAGACATTATGTCCATCTACAACTAAAAAAAATATTTAAAAAAAAAAAAAAGGAAAGCGTAAGTGAAATAAAATATTCCTGAAACTTCTTCACCCCGAGTCCATCTCTTGAATTGTTTCTTACGTTAGTCATTGTTGTCTATGTTTTTTCATGCAGTAGGTTTTCTGTGCCATCAATAGCATGGGCATTACTGTATTTCTTTAAAAGATCTCTAAGATTATCTCAGATTTTCTTTTCCTAAGCCGCCACAAGTAAGAGTCAGGTACTTCTTGATCTTTGCAGAAATTGTCATTAGGAAGGTTATCCTATCACAGACAGGACTCACATTCCTTTCTCAGATGGTGCTAAATGATTTGCTGACTAAAAAGGTAAGGAGTTGCAGTATGTCACCAGATATAACCAGATATAGTCATGTATGTGCAGGAGTGACAACGATGCCTCCATATTGCCCGGGCCACAGCAATTTTAAGATATATCCCACTATCAGAGGACAAATAAAAGTGTGGGAGAAGAAGCTGAGTGCAATAGCACATGCCTGCAATCCCAGAGGCTAGGGAGGAGGATCATGAGTTCAAAGCCAGCCTCAGCCACAGCAAGGTGCTAAGCAACTCAGTGAGACCCTGTCTCTAAATAAAATATAAAATAGGGCTGGGGATGTGGCTCAGTGATCGAGTGCCCCTGAGTTCAGTCCCTGGTACAAAAAAAAAAAAAAGTGTGAGAGAAGAAATGCATCTCAGGCCAGGCATGATGACACCTGCCTGGGGAGGCTAAGGAAGGAGGATCACAAGTTTGAGGCTGTCTGGAGAAATTAGAGAGACCCTGCCTCAAAAATAAAAAGGACTGGGAATGTAACTCAGTGGTAGAGCACTTGCCTAGCCAAAGCCCTGGGCCAAATTCCCAGCACTGCAGAAAGAAAGAAAGATCTCAGAATTGAGAAATCAGATAGGATTGAAACACTAGCTTTATAATCCTGGGAAAGTTACTTTACTAAGCAAGCTTAGCTTAGTGCTCTGTTTCATTGCAAAGTACACTGAGGCATGCTGTACCAACATTATTTTAAAAATCAAGTTGTTTTTAGATGTGTAATAGCACTGCTACTTTTGCAAGTTATTGGGATATGAACTCCTAGGATTCTACTGCTCCATAAAAAGAACTGAAATTGTTTGAAACTGGCTAGTGTAATAGTAATAACTGAATGATTTCCCATCTGTGAATGTGAGGTGTTACCAGCAAAATGAAATGTGTTTTTACACTATTATCATTCATTCTTACTATGGGCCTACACCTACTATGAAGATATAATCTGAGGACACACTGAAGTTCAAAAACCAGAACCTTATAAGATTCAGGGGTGTGTGTGTGTGTGTGTGTGTGTGTGTGTGTGGGTGGGTGGGTGTGTGTGTGTGTGTGTTGGTGCAGGGGGATAATATAAAAACCCAACATGGAACACAGAAATTTAGAAAACAGAAAATATAACCCTGTTTAGTTGCTATGGCCATACCAGCTGCTTATGTTACAAAACATAATAATAGCAATGATTTTTGAAACGTTTTGTATTACAAACCAGGATAAAACTGATGAGTTGTAAGTTTGTGTTGTTTTTCTTTCACCTCTTATAGACCTATTTGAAGGATTCTTTAACTGCAGAAGTTGGAGCACATAGCCAATATTTACTTTTCCAGATAGTTGGGATGGAGTATGGAAATTTTTCTTTTTTAATTCTTATAATGAGATATCAATAGGGAAGTATGTCCTGACTCAGAGTCCAGTTTACTTAGCAAAAAATTAAGGACTCAAATGTTATCAAAACTTTTGGGCAAATCTCATTTTTCCTTTTTTTTATGTCCTAAGATAATATATTGAGGCTTGAAAGCAAGTTAATTTTGTCTCCCATCTTGTCACATTTCCATAATTCCTTTGCTTCTTTGTTATCCCCAGAGTTGTCCCTCTAGCCCCCTGTGTATTCTTCTAAGTGAATGAACCAGTCACTGGTGATTGTAGGATCCAGTGTCTGTCTCCCCTTTCTATTGGTGATAGAAGAATGTGTACATGTGCATTGTGCTGTTGCAAGGTTCTCTGTCCTGTGAGAGATGTTTCACTGGCAATGATGAGAAATGGAATCAAAGAGTAGCACTGATTCAGACTAGGGCCAGATCTATGTGGTTTTAAAGTTCACCTCACTTACTGTGGAGTAGCAAAAGGGTTTGACCACTGGGACTCTCTCTGGTCCTGAGCCTTATTGATAATGGCACTTTGGGCACTCGGCTATAATATATGCCTCTGGGGTTTTTTTGTTTGTTTGTTTGTTTTTTATTTATTTATTTTTTTAATATTTTTTAGTTGTGGATGGACACAATGTCTTTATTTTATTGCTTTGTACGTGGTGCTGAGGATCGAACCCAGGGCCTCACGCATGCGAGGCAAGCGCTCTACCGCTGAGCCACAATCCCAGCCCCTGTTTGTTTGTTTTTGTTGTTGTTTGTTTTCCCCCTAATTCTCTTCAGTCCAACCTCTTGTGCACTTGAGTCTCCTGTGTGGTAGTCTGGCTTTGCAGAAAAATTGCAGTAGTTTGTTAGCAGGTTACTTAGAGTTTTAGAGACATAAATCCTCAAAGATCTTGAAAGTGATTTTGGCAATTAACTGCCACAGGTAGGTGCTTATCAACCAGCCTGGGGAGTGCGGAATAGTGAATCCATTCCTGCTAGATCTGGAACAGGTGATGGGCCTGTGCTGACTACGAAAACATGATTTTCTCTGAGAAGCAGTATTTTCATAAAACTTTTCCCACTGGTTCCGTTCCACTATTGTTACCTGTAATTTCATCATCTTTTCATTTAATTCTGTTTAGTGTGATGTCTTTGGGGCCAGCGAGTATTTTTACCTGCTAGTTGCAGGCGTGTTTGTTTTTAGGGCTCTGAAGTGGCTTGGGGAGGCCTGCCCCACCCACTTGCTTGTTGCTTGGCACCAGTCCTCCGTGGTTGTTGGGCATCTTGTTTACTTCTGCTGTTAATTCCCTGCAGGTGCGAAAGTACAAGAGCATGATCCTGGAAGACTTGGAGTCTGCTCTGGCAGAACACGCCCCTGCACCACAGGAGGTTAACTCAGAACTGCCACCTCTCACCATCGATGGGATTCCAGTCTCTGTGGACAAAATGACCCAGGTAAGGGGCGGGAAGTGAAGAGGAGATGCAAAGGCCAGAGGCACTCATGTGGGCGGGCCTCTGATCACTTTTCCTTGGTGATTCAGAGAGACGGTGAGGTACAGACTGGAGTGCGATGGTGAGACAGTAGCAGCTTGGAGAAGACATGGTAGTGCTAGACTGTGCTCCCAAACAAGGGCGTCATGTGCTCTCTCTCCTCTTTTGCTTGGCAGTTCTCTCCTTTTGTTGGGACCTTTAGGTTGATAAAGAAACTTAGCTTGGAGTTGGTTTGAATAAGTGAATGTGAGATTGTTTGGAGTTTGATGATAATCAAATGGGACAAGTTTAGTCTCAGGCTGAGCTGTTCCTTCTTTCAATGAAAATTCTGAATTACCACCAAATTATTGCCAAGTAAAGCTCCCCTCCCCAGAGACTAAGAGCACAAAACTTCCAGGCAGAGTGTTACACACTTGTAATCCCAGCTATTCAGGAGGCTGAGGCAGGATTGCAAGTTTAAGTCCAGCCTGGGCAACTTAGGGAGACCCTGTCTCAAAATAAAAAGGGTTAGAGATGTAGTTCAGTTCAGTGGTAGTGCACTTGAGGCCTTTGTTTCAATCCTTACTACTAAAGGAAAGAACAAAAAAAAACAAACCCACAAAACTCAGAAGGACACCTACCTGAGTCACTCATTCCTTCCCTCTTCCTCTGAGAAAGGGAAGCCAAAATATACTTAGCTTGAGAAATTAGCATACTTCATTAACTTTGTCTAAGATTGTCCCTTTTGGGATTTTTTAGCTTTAAAAGTAATAGGTTAAAATCAACATTTAATAACATTTTCCAAACTATTTCTTTATTAATGTATTTCTTTTTTTTTTTTTTTTTTGGTACTGGAGATTGAACTCAGGGGCACTTGACCACTGAGCCACATCCCCAGCCCTATTTTTTTGTGTTTTATATAGAGACAGGGTCTCACTGAGTTGCTTGCTTAGCACCTTGCCATTGCTGAGGCTGGCTTTGAACTCGAGATTCTCCTGTCTCAACCTCCCTAAGTGCTGGGCGTACAGGCTTGAGCCACCGCGCCCTGCTTATTAATGTATTTCTATCTTGCTAAATCTAGTTCTTAGTTTTCTTTCCTTGACTTGCTGAGTCTCCAAGCAGTATTTAACTGAGTTGATTTCTTCTTCCTTCTTAAAACAGCTTTCTCTCAGTCTCTGTGACCCCTCACTCTCCTGAATGTCCTCTGGCCTCACTGGCTGCTACCTACCAGCTCTTTTGCTGGCTCTTCTTCCTCTTCTCTCCTGACCACTGCTTTTATGTCCCAGAGCTAAGGCCTTTGTACAACCCGACTTAGAATCACTGAGATACATGTCCAGTACCTAACCTGCTCAGAACAGGATCTTTGGTTGCCCCCACTCTCCACTCCCAATCTGTTCCTTCCCTATGTTTCCTCTATCAGTTAATAGCACCACCATCCATCTGGTTGCTTAAGTCCCAGGATAAGAATAATCTGGTAGAGCACATGTGAGGCACTGGGTTCTATCCTCTACACCATATTAAAATAAACAAAATAAAGATACTGTGTGTCCATCTATTAAAAAAATAAAGAATAATCCTTATTTTCCTGTTCTGCTTCACCCCCTATCCCATTAATTTATTGGCAAATGTCAGTTCACTTTTTTTTTTTTTTGTATTACAGATTGAACCCAGAGGTACTTTATCATTGAGTTACATCCTCAGTCCTTTTTATTTATTTTAATATTTTTTTAGTTGTTGATGGGTCTTAATTTTACTCATTTATTATTTATATGTGGTACTGAGGATCGAACCCAGTGCCTCACACGTGCTAGGCAAGCGCTCTACCACTGAGCTACAGCCCCAGCCCTTTATTTTTTATTTTAAGGCAGAGTCTCATTGAGTTGGTTAGGGCCTTGCTAAATTGCTGAGGCTGGCCTCAAATTTGTGATCCTCTTGCCTTAGCCTCCCAAGCTGCTGGGGTT
Organism: Xerus rutilus; assembly: GCA_028644305.1. NCBI lineage: Eukaryota > Metazoa > Chordata > Mammalia > Rodentia > Sciuridae > Xerus > Xerus rutilus. The sequence continues at coordinate 21,862,879 of CM053407.1, read as the reverse complement.
TCAGGCGTGTATCATTATGCCCAGCTCAGTTCACTTCGGAATCACTCCCCAAATCTGATGATTTTTCTCAGTTCCCATCAGCACCCAAGCTAAGCCTTTAGCATCGCTCACATCGGCTTTTTCAGTTGTCACTGATCGTCCCCACTGCTACCTTTGTTCTGCTACAGTTCATTCTCATGTAGCCAACATAAAGATTTTGTTTTTAAACTTACTTGTTTCAGTCCTTTAGTGGCTTTCCACTGTTCCTAGAATCAAATTCAGAGGCTTAGAGGCCCTTTTTAATCATACCTCTTCCAAACTGTCCTTACCCCCTTAGTCAAGGCTGTGGCCGCAGTGGCTCTCTTCCTCACACACCCTGAAGGCGAGCTTTTGCTTCTGCTGTTCTCTTTGCCTGAAACATTGTTCTCCTAGATCACCGTGGGATTGGCTTTTTCTTATGCAAACCTCTGAGAGAAGCATTTCTTGATTATCCCATCTAATCAAGGTTTCTCCTTCCTCCAGGTCACTGGCAAATATATCCCTGGTGTTGTTGCCTTAATAGTACTTACACTGCCTCATGATCTTACTCATGAACTTTCACACTAGTTTGTGGTCTGTCTCTCCAGCTAAAATTTGAGAGTGGGGACTTGAAGTTCCTATTCTTCATTGCTCTTCAACACAGCTGCCCAGCACCTTAAATAACACATCATCTAAATACTAGTATCTATTTAGTAAATGACCTAAGGATCAGAACAAAAATGTATTCAGTGCACTGATGGGTAACTGGATTGCAAGACCCCTGAGCAGAGGTGTGTACTCAGTACAGAGGCTGATGCTGTTGCTCACAAGATGGCACTTTGCTTCCTTAGGTCTCAAACAGCAACTCTGAAGTAATACTACATTTTATAAAAATGAAGCTAAATTGTATTTTTGATTATTGGATTCATAGACTTTTCTATAGACACTTGAAAGATCTCTAAATAATGGTTTTGAGTTTTTTTGTTGTTGTTTTTTGTTGTTTTGTTTTGTTTTTTTGATACCAGGGATTGAATTCAGGGCTACTTGACCACTGAGCCGCATCCCCAGACCTATTTTGTGTTTTATGTAGAGACGGGGTCTCACTGAGTTGCTTAGTGCCTCCTTGCTGAGGCTGGCTTTGAACTCACGATTCTCCTGTCTCAGCCTCCCAAAGTGCTGGGATTACAGGTGTGCACCACTGCGCCCAGCTTGTGTTTTGTTTTTTTTTTAACTTTCCTTTCATGGTTGTTATTACTCTATTCCTAGGGCTCATTCTGACAGGTTGAAGTAAAGAACACCAAAGACAAATTTTTTTGCCTGATGTAAAGAATCTGCTCTGTACCTCAGATATAAATTTAGCTAACTTTAAAGCTGACTGAGCCCCTGATTTAGAATACTGTTAGGTAGACTCTTTCTGTGAGGAGTGTTCTTCCCTCATTGTTAAATTTGATGTTTAAGGTTGAAGAAGTCTGAAGTTTTGATTATACTAAATCATCATAGATACTGATTTTTATGAAACTTGGTTGATGGCCACAGAAGTGAGAACATTCAGTTTAGTTATCATTTTGGAGGTAAAACATTGGAATCTTGATTGTTATCCACTTCTGTGAACTGCATTCAGTAGAGCAAGGTGCTCTGGTGGATCCGGGGGGCTCTGGTACTTGGTCATCAGTCACAACAGAGGGACACTGCCGGAGACATGCAGGTTCCTTGTCATCATACATTCTCCTTTCTCTTCTCACCATATATGATGACTAAGAAATAAATCAGTGAGGAGGAATGAGCAGAAAATTTTTAAAAACCAGTGTATTTGGAGCCTGACATTTTCCTCCTCAACCTTTTGTCATCGTTGTTTGCTTTGTTTTTCTAAAATGTTTCTTCTTAACCTAAGCTAAACACCTCTCTATTCTAATTGATCCTAAAGCCTTTACTATTAATAGTAGTGAACTTTGACAGGCAAGGGTATGAGGAAGCAAGCACTTCACCACACTGTGGGTAGAATTGTAAATGGGTACACTTTCTGGAGGGCAGGTTGGCATTTGCATAGCAAAGTTTAAAATGGGCATGTTATGACCTCCAATTAAGCAAAGATGCATGTTCTCTGTTTTTTTTTTAAATTTTTTCTTAGTTGTAGATGGACACAATGTCTTTATTTTATTGCTTTGTATGTGGTGCTGAGGATCGAACCCAGAGCCTCACGCATGCGAGGCAAGCGCTCTACCACTGAGCCACAATCCCAGCCCCTGTTCTCTGTTTTTGACAGCAATTATTTACCACAGGAAAATTTAGGAGCAATGCATTTAGTTGAATTATAATAGTGTTGTTTAGTATTTACATGGAAGGAGGAACAGCACAGCTCAAAAAAGACTAGAAGTTTACTATTCAGCAAATTATTAGATACTGAAAATGATAATTTGCTCTCTGTTGAAGTAGAATAATACTTATAGTACCTTATGTTAACAAACTGGCTATAAAATAGCATTTCTTATATATGAAGGGTTAAGGCTCTATTTTTATTTCTTTTGAGGGTTTTTGTTTTGTTGTTTTTGGTACTGGGGATTGAACTCAGGGGCACTCAACCACTGAGCCACATCCATAGCCCTGTTTTGTGTTTTATGTAGAGACAGGGTCTCGCCGAGTTGCTGAGGCTGGCTTTGAACTCGCTATTCTCCTGTCTCAGCCTCCCAAAGTGCAGGGATTACAGGCGTGAGCCACCACACCTGTCTTGGTTTTTTTTGTTTTGTTTTGTTTTGTACCAGGGATTGAACTCAGGAGCAATCAACCACTGAGCCACATCGCCAGCCCTATTTTGTATTTTATTTAGAGACAGAGTCTCAGTGAGTTGCTTAGTGCCTCACTTTTGCTGAGGCTGGCTTTGAACTTGGGATCTTCTTGTTTCAGCCTCCAGAGTTGCTAGGATTACAGGTGTGCGCCACTATGCCTGACTAGATTTTTTTTTTTTAAAACTCAGAGAACCAAGAATTAAACTGACTGATTTCATTTTCTAAAATATTTACATAAAATATACTCAGGTGTGTGTATGTGTTAAACTTTTTTTTTTTGGTACTGGAGATTGAACTCAGGGGCACTCAACCACTGAGCCACATCCCCAGCCCTATTTTGTGTTTTATGTAGAGACAGGGTTTCACTGAGTTGCTTAGCGCCTGGCCATGGCTGAGGCTGGCTTTGAACTCGGGATTCTCTTGTCTCAGCCTCCCTAAGTGCTGGGATTACAGGCTTGCACCACTGAGCCCGGCTTTGTGTTAAACTTTTAAAGAGATGTACACCAAAACATTAATAGGGATTATTTATGCTTGGTGGTGTTCTGGATGATTTTCCCTTTCTTTAATAAGCATAAATTACTTTTATAATCACAGAAATGCAAAAACAGTATTTTAATATTTTGTGTTTTACTTGCATTTTTGGAGGGGTACCCAGGATTGAACTCAGGGGCACTCGACCACTAAGCCACATCTCCAGCCCTATTTTGTGTTTTATTTGGAGACAGGGTCTCACTGAGTTGCTTAGTGCTGTGCTTTTTCTGAGGCTGGCTTTGAACTTTCTGTCCTCCTGCTTCAGCCTCCTTAGCCACTGGGATTATAGACATGTGCCACTGTACCTGGCTAAACTTGGTCTTTTTTTTTTTTTTTTTTGGTACCAGGGATTGAACTCAGGGGTACTTGACCACTGAGCCATATCCCTGTTTTGTGTTTTATGTAGAGACAGGGTCTCACTGAGTTGCTCACCATTGCTGAGGCTGGCTTTGAATCTGCAATTCTCCTGTCTCAGCCTCCCAAAGTGCTAGGATTATAGGCGTGTGCCCGGATAAACTTTCATTTTTTTTCCAAATACTTCTTTAGTTGTTGATGGATCTTTATTTTATTCATTTATTATTTATATGTAGTGCTAAGGATCGAACCCACTGCCTCACGCATCCTAGGCAAGCGCTCTACCACTGAGCTACAGCCCCAGCCCGAACTTGCATTTTTTAAAAGTGTGAGTTTAATGATGTTTCTGTTTTCTTTTACCCAAAGATTACTTTTCTTATATTAGGCTGAAAATGCCAACAACTATTCTTCCCACCTTGTTTTTCTCTTAAATAGCTGCCATGTGTTTCCTAAATTCTTTACTGGGTATATAATTTAATCTACCCTCCAGGGTGTGTGTGTGTGTGTGTGTGTGTGTGTGTGTGTGTGTGTGTGTGTGTGTGTGTGTTCATTCATTCAAGGAAGCAGAACTCAGGTATGATCTATAACAATAAAGAACAAAATAACTGTAACTAGACCTTAATTCTAGGTTTCAGATCATTTGGGTAATTCATGATTTCCTTAACGTGATCAAATCCTAGAATTGTTAAACTGGAGTGTAATAGAGATAAACTTGGGTTAACCATACAGTCTTTTTAAGTCTCATCTGCATTTAATGCTATGGAGATGACTGGTGTTTATACTGATAACCCTAATTTACAAATACAGTTCTATATATAATCATGTGATGTGTTCTGAATCATCCAAAGAGTAAACTATAGTTTATATTCTGATGTTAGGTGGTGCATTAATTCTTCTCAAATTAGAAAGTTTTCATGTTTTATTGGAAAGAATACTATACTTACTTAGAGTCAGGAGATCTATAGTCCCAGTTTTACTACGTGTTAGCCCAGATTCTCACTTTCATCTTCTGAGAAATAATGCATACCTTCCTACCTTTATGAAGTCAGTGGAAGAAAAAAGTGAGATTTTGTAAGGAAAAATGCTTTGAAAATTAATGCTCACACAATTATTATTAACTTCTGGGTAACTTGAACCATCTCTTACCCATGCTTTATTAGGGAAAGTTAAGGAACTAAGAATTTTCATTTTTCTGAGCAATGAAGTTGGTCAGTACAGGTGACAACATACATTGCAGGTTAAAAATTGAGACATAAATAGAAAAAGCAATTTATGAAACAAACGAAGACGAACAGGAATAGAACTTAGAGTTCATACTGCCAATGCTTTTTTCTTTTGTTCTATAAAACTATATGTGATCATTGCCCAGATTGAATCTTTCAGCTAATCTGCTATAAACATTTACTGTTTTATTAAATTTATTTATTCTAATTAGGTATGCATGACAGCAAAATGCATTTTGATTCATTGTACACAAATGGAGCACAACTTTTTTCATTTCTCTGGTTGTACACGATGTAGAGTCACACCATATGTGCAGTCATACATGTACCTAGGGTAATGATGTCCATCTCGTTCCACCATCTTTCCTGTCCCCATGTCTCCTTCCCTCCCTCCCCTTTACAAGAGTTCCTCCATTCTTCTCATGCCCCCTCCCCCCATTATGGATCAGCATCCACTTATCAGAGAGAACATTTACTGTTTTTTAAAAGAATTTCTGGACTTGCTTCAAAGACTCTCAAAACCATCTCCTACACAGATAGGATTTACATAGAGCAGAGTATCAGAACTTCTATCAGAACTAACTGTCCTTTTAGGAAGCAGCTCTGTAGGGTTTGGGGGGTTTTGTCCCCTTTTTTCTTTTTTGATAAAAGTATAATTCTTCATTGGTGAATAGAACGTGTTACCTAAAAAGCTTTACTCTTATATCTTGATTCTGATAATAGTCTTTTCTTGTGGTTAACACACACAAAGATATATAACACATACAGAGCTTTGTAATATTCTTTGTGATAAAACAAAAACTTTAGACACCTTTAAAAATAGTGGCTGGAACTCAGCCCCTATCTCCTATCTGTCTGACCACCCTGCATAAGAATTGGAGGAGGTTGAGATAAAGCTTAGAAAATAGCAATTAGTTTGGTGTAGGTCGTATAACTCCAGAATTCCTCAGCAATGAAATAATGAAGTCACCTTTTTTAGAGATTCTGAAAGTCAAGTTAGCAAATTTAAGATGATCCAGATCAGAGCCTAGAGCTTGGGCTAAATTGGTGCTTCTCAGATGTCATTGTGCAATGGAATCACCTGAGAGTCTTCTTTAAATGCAGATTGTCCAGGCCTGGAGATGAATTCCTATAATCCCAGTGACTCAGTAAGCTGAGGTGGGAGGATGGCAAGTTTGAGACCAGCCTCAGTAACTTAGTGAGACTGTTTCAAAACAAAAAATAAGAAAGGCTGTGGATGTGATTCAGTGGCAAAGTGCCCCTGGGTTCAATTCCCAGTACCAAAAATAAATAAATAAATAAAAGCAGACCATGAGTCATAGGTATGGAGTGGGACCTGACATTCTGCTGTCACAGCAAGCACCCAGGTGATGGCAACAGTGCCGATTCTCAGGCTGTGTATTGAGTTCAAGGAATTGCATGGTTTCTTGAAGAGTCTTACAAAACCTGTGATGTTGCTAATGAAAAATCAGTTTTGTTCTTTACTGCACTTGAACACTATAGAATTCTTTTGTTCTTGGCAATCTATAAATCTTGCGATCTATATTAGTAGACATCCAGGCAAAGTTTATTTTATAGAAGAATCATCTCTAGAAAGCCCTGCTCGGTATTGCTGGCTAAAATCCATTCCTCTATCCCTTCTCCCTTCCCTCTGCCCCCGTAAACTTTCTGTCCTCCTCTTACTCTCACTGGGGCAGTCGGTTGCTTTAATATTCCCTCAGAGTGATGATGCAACAGGAGAGTAACTCTTCACTAGTTTCAGAGAAACCTTCAGAAACAGCACAGTGATTTTCTTCATTAGGAAGAAGTTATTCACCACACTTGATCTGTTTTATGTAGGAAACATTCAGCCAGTTATCATTTTAGGTCTTTTGAGGGTTCGGTTTGATTTTGAAAATGCTTAGATCTGGCATAGCTCTTCTAACAAAAGAGTAAAAAACATTATGCTAAGTGAAATAAACGAGACACACAAAGAAAATGCAGTCTGAAAATGGGGTATCTAGAACTGGTAAATTGTAGACACAGTAGAATAGTGTGTACAGGGGCTGGGGTAAGTAGAAATGAGGAGTTAATGTTTTAATGGGTTTAGAGTTTAAGTTTGGCATGACAATGAAAAGATTCTGGAAATAGATAATGAGGATGGTTATACAACAATGATGGCACTTACTGGCACTGAATTGTATGTTTTACAACAGTAAATTTTGTGTTTATGTTATGTGTATTTTACCACAATTAAAAAGTTTATTGCCAGGCGTGGTGGTGCACACCTGTAATCGCAGCAGCTCAGGAGGCTGAGGCAGGAGGATCATGAGTTCAAAGCCAGCCTCAACAAAAGCAAAGCACTAAGCAACTCAGTGAGACCCTGTCTCTAAAAAAAAAATTTTAAAAAATAACGTAAAAAAGGCTGGAATACGGTTCAGTGGTTGAGTGCCCTGAATTCAATCCCCAGTACCCACCCTCCAAAAGTTTATTAAAAGAACTAGATAAGAAGTTGAGTTTAGTTGTCCTCAAAGCTGGTTACACAATAGAATCTCTTGTGAATTTAAAGTCCTAATGCCTAGACCATACTCCAGACCAGTTAAATCAGAACCTTTGAGGAAGGTTCTAGCAGTAACTATTAAAATGTTAAATGCATATGCCTTTTAACCAGTGAGTCCAGTTTCTGAATTTATCCTCGGGAAATGTACATGTTCCCAAAGAGGCATGGTCAAGCGCTATTTGTAAGAGCAAAAACCATAACTATCAATAGAGGAATGATTAAGTAAAATGGAAAACCTATACCACAGATACTAAGCAACTGTCAGGAAAAAACCATTTGACCCAGTTATTCCACTCCTCAGTATATACCCAAAGGACTTAAAATCAGCATACTATAATGACGTGGCCACATCAATGTTCATCGCAGCTCAATTCACAATAACTAAGCTATGGAACCAACCTAGGTGCCCTTCAACAGATGAATGAATAAAGAAAATGTGGTATCAGCCGGGCACAGTGGCTCACACTTGTAATCCCAGCACTTTGGGAGGCTGAGACAGGAGAAACGTGAGTTCAAAGCCAGCCCCAACAATGGCGAGGCACTAAGCAAGCAACTCAGTGAGACTCTGTCTCTACATAAAACACAAAATAGGGCTGGAGATGTGGCTCAGTGGTTGAGTGCCCCTGAATTCAATCCCTGATACCAAAAAAAAAAAAAAAAAAAGTGATATCAATACACAATGGAATATTACTCAGCCATAAAGAAGAATGAAACTATGGCATTTGCCAGTAAATGGATGGAACTGGAGACTATGTGCTAAGTGAAATAAGCCACTGCCCAAAAAACTAAAGGCTGAGTATTCTCTCTGATATGTGAATGCTAACACACAATAAGGCGGGAGGCGGGGGGGAGTAGAGGTTCACCAGATTGGACTGGGAAAGACAATAGAATGAATCAGACATAACTTTCCTATGTTCATATATGAATATATGACCAGTGTAACTTCATACCATGTACAACCACAAGAATGGGAGGTTATACTTTATGTATGTATGATATGTCAAAATACATTCTACTGTTGTATAAAACTAAAAGAACAAATAATTTTTTAAAAAGAAGATATTATAGTTGTACTACCATGAGAAGATCTCTAGGACAAAATATAGAGTGGAAAAAGCAAGTTTTAAAATGTGTACACTATGGTATCATTGTGTTTTTCTTTAATCACATAAAACTCTGCCTTTTCAGCATATACTTATGTAAATGTATAGAACTGAGCCTATCAGGAAGGCTGCTGATGAACCTAATAATGTCTCTGGACAAGAGACTGGACCGGGGGAGGGTGGACCACACGGACGCCTGTACCTCATCTGTATCATTTTTGTACAAAATCATATGCTACTAAGCACATGATAACAGAAACTGACCGATTTGGGACTCTTGGAAAGAGTGTCTTGATTACGAAGAGGGCAATACTTTAATAGGTGGGGGGCTGGGATTATGGCGCAGTGGTAGCGTGCTCGCATAGCACGCGTGAGGCACTGGGTTCGATCCTCAGCACCACATAAAAATAAAATGAAGATATTCTGTCCACTTACAACTAAAAAATAAATATTTAAAAAAAATACTTTAATAGGTGGATAAGGTGTGAAGATAAGAAGCAGGCATTTTGGCCTGAGAGAAGAGTTTGAAGTCTCTAAATTAGAGTGTCTCCTTTGGCCCCTGAATTCACTCATTCTGAGGTTACACTTCTCTTTCTTTCCATATTGGCTCTTCCTGTATTTATAGTAATGTGTTTTGTGAGACAATGACATTGAGAGAAGCCAGTGTGTCTGTTGGCAAATCTAGGGAAATAGTGCGTCTGAGAAGGATATCCACCTTTGTCATTTCTGTGAACAGAGATTAATTGTACAAATAAGTCCAGAGAGTGAGCTAAGAAATTATTTTGCTTTAGCTTTCTAATGCCATTAAAATACCTATTTGAATATAATTGGGTCTGTCAACTTGGAAGTTCATAAGTTTAAATTAAAATAATGACAATAGAGTCTGAAATGTTTTCATTTTCCTTCTTTCTTCATATTCCTATTTTCCTACAGGAAAATAGCTTACAAGCTATAGAAAACTTACTTTTCAACTTTGTTTGATTTGCACTATGTTCTCTTTAACTTTATTATACATTTGTCCCTTGTATCCATATGGGATTTGTTCCCAAAGTTCACAGATGTTCACATCTCTTTTATAAAATGGCATAGTATTTGCATAGAACCTACACACATTCTCCCATGTGCTTTAAATCATCTCTTGATTACTTATAATAACTAGTACAATGTAAATGCTATATAAATAATTGTATTATGTTACATTTACATTATAGTCTGAATAATGACAAGAAAAAAAGTCAGTACATACAGATGAAATTTTTCTTTATGAATATTTTTGATGCATAATTGGTTGAATCCATGGATACTTAATTCAGATGTGGAGGGCCAACTTATTCTCAGATCTCTTCAGTAGAGGAAGAGTTAGGACACATTTTGCTTTCAAAGTTCTTTTGGCAATTGAACCTAAATGGACTTGAGAGGCCTCGAAATCCCAGGACTTGGAGGTACATAGAGCAAAGATAGAGGGTATGAGAGGAGAAGCAACGAATTAACCTAATTTGCAAGTGGCAGATTTCTAACATCATTAAGAACTGTTGTTAGGCTTTTCTTTTTTCATTTTCCTCTTTTTTTTTCTTTTGGTTCTAGGGATAGAATCCAGGGCCTACCACATGCTAGGCAAGCTATACCTCCAGGCTTTTAGAGTTTTAGAAAATCTTTTATTTTTAAAACCATTTATGGTCTCCACATAATCTTTGTTGTTGATTGCCAGTCACATGAATTTGATATCCTTTTCTTTTCTGATTGTGCCCTAGAAGGAGTAGTGTTTTCTACTTTTTGCTGGTTTGGGCTGGTTTTATTAACCAGACTGGGGCACTTTAACCCTACACAGAGCTCTAAATCAGAATGAAAGCACCCAGAAAAGCTTGTTCCAGCCCAATTAAAGTACAGCGGGAGAGGTTAGGCTTTACCTTGGCTGATCCTGTTGATTGTCTCCCTGTGGATTAAAGACAAACCTTCCTTAACAAGCACATTGAGGAGCTTTGGTTTCCAAAACGCTAGGACCAGTAATTAATCCAACTGGTAATGAGGACATAGTGCTGAATTCTAGAAAGAAATCATTTAACTCTTTCTATACTAGACAGCTCACTTTTCACTTAGAATAAATAGTCTCTTCAGATCTAACAATATTATTTGGAACAGTGTAAAAAATGGTCTGTCAGAGTCAGGCACACAGTGACACATACCTGTAAACCCAGAGCCACCAGAACCTGAGGGAAAAAGATCACAAGTTCAAGGCCAGCGTCAGCAACTCAGCAAGACTGCCTCAAAATAAAAAAGGTTTGGGAGTGTGGCTCAATGGTAAAGTACCCTTGTGTTTAATCTCCAGTAGCAGAAGAAAAAAAAAATCCAGTGGAAAGTAGTCTTTTCTAATGAAGTCAGATTATCTTTATGCATTTAAAAGTAAAAAAATCTACCAGGCATTTTGGCACATACCTGTGTTCCCAGCTACTGAGGGGTGATGCGGCGCTAAGGCAGGAGGATTGCCAGCCTAAGCAATTTGATGGGACCCTGTCAAAATAAAAAAATAAAAAGGGCTGGGGATGTACCCCAGTGGTAGGGCACCCGTGGGTTCAATCCTTGGTACTGAAACAATAACCAAAAAAAGAAAAATCCTCCATCCCCAAAATGTATAACTTGAAAAATGAAATAATATAGTAAAACATGCTTTTAACTCCTTTTTAATAGAGGGACAAATTTTGTGTATTTGGTAATTGGCACTTGGAAAAGTTAAGTTCTGCCTCCAAATTAGAACTTGTACAACAGCAGATAATCTAACTCTGGTTCCTTTGTTTTACTTGCTGGGATTCCACCCGAGGAAGTCAGCTTCCCTTCACGCTGCTTCCATTTCTCCTGCCTTTCACATAAGCTGCTGCTTAGAAGTTTGAAACATTTCTCATCCAGGAATTTATAGGACATAAAACATTTTTGAGACATTTTCTAGTTCTGTCCTTCTTCTAATTACCCTCAAGTCACATTTCCTAAAATTTCCATTAGGAATCTTGTACATTTTTTAATGCTCAAGGATCCAGCAGAACAAGTCACCTAAACTATGGATGTATTGAGGGTAGGTTGGTGACAGCTTGTTTCCTTGATGCAGAGAACTGGTTCAGATGGTCAATTCAGTTCCTTCTTGGTTCTAGCATTCTTTCTTTGTTTTGTTTTATGGTGGTGGTGAGGATTGAACCAAGGGCTTCATGCATGCTAGGCAAGCATTCAACTACTGAGCTACTCCCCCATCCTTGATTCTAGCATTCTTTATTCCTTATTGTCAAACCTGATCACATAGATCCATATAAGCTCATTCTTCTCCTACCTCTGCTTTTTTCTGCTTAACCCATCTTGAAAAACCAAGGATGTATGTCTTTGTATACATTACAGCATCTTCAGTATTAGAAAACCAGTTCAGAAAGTTGACTGTTTCTTTGAATTGGTAGACTAGACTCCTTAATTTCCCTAATTTAAAAGTGAAATCTCACCAGGCACAAGGTGGCACACACCTGTGATCCCAGCCACTCAGGAGGTTCTTTTTGGCAAATGGTTACATATGGCCTTAGAGAGAAACATACTAGTAGATGTAGGGTTAAAACTGTGTTAGTGTTGGGCATAGTGGTGCATGCCTGTAATCTAGCAACTCAGGAAACTGAGGAAGAAGGATTGCAAGTTCAAGGCCAGTCTCAGCAATTTAGTGAGCAAAGTTAGCGAGACCCTGTCTCAAAATAAAAACTAAAAAGGTTAGGGATGTGACTCAGTGTTAAAGCACCCCTGGGTTCAATCTCCAGTTAAAAAAAAAGAGGACTAGAGATGTAACACAATGATAGAGTGCTTACCTAGCATGCTCAAGGCCCTGGGTTTGAGCCCCAATACTGCAAAAGAAAAAAAAATTGTGTTGGATTAGAATCATAATGTTTCTCAACCTTGTATGTTTTGCATATGGAGTAGCTATGTTTTATTTAATAAAATTTGAAGAGTTTCTGTTTAAAACATCTTTTGGTTAAAAAATAAAAAAGGAACGTTTTTTTTCCTCATCATAAAATTAGAAATATTAATCCATTGCCAAATAGCTATGATCCACCTATGCGGAAGATAAATGGTCTCTGTAAGACTTTATATGTCAAATTCTAAATTCTATGACAGAAGTTATGAATGCCATAGGAGTTGCTGAGAACAATGGCGGATGACTGAAGTGATAATAAAACTACTATTAATTCTGTGCAACTATATCTACATACCTGTTATCATTACTCCTCACAATTGACCCCGTGTGTTTGCCAATATCATTACTGTTTTGCAGATGAGAACATTAAGATTTAGAGTGAGTTGGGATTCAGAGCCAGCTCTCTTGAGTTTGTGCTGATAGAGTTGAGTTGTGAATTTGTACATATCTCATGTAGAATGTAGGACTTGTTGGGCATTAAAAAATGAGTGTTGGCATTAGAAAAGTAGCATGAGGAAGCAGTCCAGCAAGGGAACAAATCAAAAGGCAGAGAAGCAGGAATGAGCTCAGCAGTTCACAAGACAGTGTGGAGATTTGCCTAGAGGACCAGAGCTACTATGGGAATTAGTGAGAATGAGTGTAATGTGAGGCCATATTGTGGTGGGCATGAGAAGCCTGACAGAGGGATAGTTGCTAGTAGTTTAAAGCCATATAAAAATTTTTTTTGAGTGTTGAATCTATGTAGCATTAAGGAAAACTGTCTGGCAAGGATATATAGGATGAGCGAAAGACATGGAAGAACTTGAGTTACACAAGAAAGACAACTTTCTGGTTATATTATCTTTGGGGTAGGAATTGGGGAGTGAAGGTGGAACCAGAGAAGAAAGAATGGGCACCACAAACATTTCAAACAAGAAAGAATTGGATTTGCACTGGTGAGTGAGTGTTAAAAATAAGACAGTTTCTGAGCTTGAGTGGCTGGAGAAATGGTGGGTTTCTACTGGCAAAGAGGAGTTGAAAAGATAAGTGGTTGGAGAAAAGGTAGGGTAAGGCTTAATTGAGGAGGCTGATGCTGTGCCCATATGTCAGGGAAGCAGTGGGTTACCAGAATTCTGTGGAAAGCCTATAGGAGGACCAAAGCAAGACTGAGCATGAAAGGTATCCACAGCCAGGTGTCAGAGTCACCAGGATCTTCAGAGCATAGGGAACTATTGGTGCAAGTAATATGAGGAATCAGGAGCAGAGAGACCATCAGAACGTAGAATATGTGGGCTTCAGTTGTATTTGAGCAGGTTGTTAGCCTTGTGTCCTCCACAAGGCATTTTTTCTGAACACTTCAGAATTTTGTTAATTTAGAGATAGTTAGCCTTCACATTTCATTTTCTCTGGACTCTCTTAAGTATGGATATAAAAGATTCTCCTTTTTGAAGCCTAGTAATAGGATTAAAATAAAGAGGAACTTTTGAAAGTCTGTGATATCAGTTTATTTAATTTATGCATTTAAGAAAGCTATTCTTTTGTATATGAAGAAATGGAAACTATGGTATATAAGGACTAAGCTTTTTCTGCACTGTGTATCTGAGGCTAAAAAAGACAACACTCCCAAGAAATCAGGATAAGGGGGAAAATGACTTTGAGATGCACTTTCTTAAAATAACTGGGTAAATGACCTCAAGAGCCAGCTGATAGCATGGGTTTGCAAATGGATACTTTTCTATTAGCCTGCTGCCTGATGCAGCAGAGCCAAATATATATGGAGTGTGTGATATCATATCCTGTAGGCAGGAGATTGTCTGGGAGGGTGTGAAATGGCATGCTCCGTACAGGAATTTACAGTGTGAATACTGCTCACCAGACCTGTCTTTATTAGATAAATATTACTGATTTGGGTTCATAGTTCATTCTACATTACATAACAATTTGTATCATGTTCTAGTAAAATAATACATGGTATTTATTATAAGAACATGTGATAGATATAGATCTTAAAAATTAAAGGCTACCGTACTCCTCTCTCATTAATACTTATTCTGTTCATTTGTTTGGTGGTTTTTTGGTTTTATAGCTATAGTCAGGTCCTTGAGTCTGACTCATTGTTCAGAAGTTTTTTTCTCTTTGGTTCTGTGCCACAGAGATAGTGCAGACATGTCTCTGGCAGGTGCAGGATGCTGCTTCTCTATGCAGTGCTGTAGACTGCCGGGGAAAAGGAAAGCAGTAGGTCTTGGAGGAATTCTAAGATCATAACTTGATGAACTGCTTTTCTTGCCAAAATTCATCATCAGTGACGAAGAATATTTACAAAGTAGATCCCCCTCCCCAGCATACACTCAGAGTGTGTTTACTATGCCAAGAAATAAAGAAGAATAGCAGTTGTCTGTGTGGTTTAAAACCTGTTTGGTCTGGATTCAATTTGTAAAATAAATCTGAATGGGTCTGGGGGCATAGCTCAGTGGGAGAACACTTGCCTAGAATACACAAGACCCTGGGTTCAATCCCCAGGACCTGGGTTCAGTCCCCAGCACGGAATTTTTTTTTCTTTTTTTTTAAAATCTGAATGATGTCCATAATGTATTTCAAAATCATCCAAGCAATTGGGTGTGGTGGCATACATATATAATCCCAGGGATTCAGAGGCTGAGGCAGGAGAATGGCAAGTGCAAGTCTGGCCTGTGCAACTTAGCAAGACTCTGTCTCAAAATAAAAAATAAAAAGGGCTGGTGATATGACTTGGTGATAGAGCACCTCTGGGTTTAATCCCAAGTACCACAAAAACAAAAGAAAGGAAAAAAAAATCATATAAGTGTCACTATATCTATAGATGAGACTCACAGACAGTGGCCTAGCTTTTTAAAAAAATGGTTTTCAGTTGTACATGTACACAATACCTTTATTTGATTTATTTTTATGTGGTGCTGAGGATCAAACCCAGTGCCTCACACATGCAAGGCAAGTGCTCTACCACTGAGCCACACCCCAGATTCCCAGCGGCCTAGCTCTTTAGAAGAATTTTAAGGTACCTTCCCCCTTTTATTAAGTAGAAAGTCTATTTATTTCCATGTGTTTTGTAAGCATCCACCAAACTGAATTCTCTGATATTTGTAGTAGTTTTTCATTTGATACTCTGGAGTGTTTCAGATACAGTTATTTCATCTACAAATAATGATGATTTGATCTGATCCTCACCTCTTATCTAATTGCATTAATTACCACCTCCAGAACAATGTTTGAAACACCTTGACTTGGACACCTTCAGTACATGGAAACTACAGAAGGGAAATAAGCTTTAGTGCCAATAGTATTCTAGGAGGCAGAAATCAAACTTGGGGATAGATACACTTGTTCTTTTAGGAACAGGTCTACAAAAAGAAAAGGTGCCCTTTACTAGCAAACATGTACTTCTCTATCACTCATGGAACCTGGGGAAAACAGAGTGTTCTCAGCACTAACATTAGAAATTCTCTGGGACCTTGGAGGAAGGTGCGCTGTTTCATAATCTTAGAATTTGGTAGAGGACATGGACATACCCAAGATGTCTTTCATAAATACTGACAATCACACTCTTCTCTTCCAGGCCCAGCTTCGGGCATTTATCCCAGAGATGCTCAAGTACTCCACAGGTCGGGGAAAACCAGGCTGGGGAAAAGAAAGCTGCAAGCCTATCTGGTGGCCTGAAGATATCCCTTGGGCAAATGTCCGGAGCGATGTCCGCACGGAAGAACAAAAGCAGAGGGTGAGTATTCCTCGGCCTGAGTTACCCATTGCTTTTCTTTTCTTTTCTTTTCTTTTTTATATTTTTTTAGTTGTCAATAGACCTTTATTTTATTTATATGTGGTGCTAAGAATCGACCCCAGTGCCTTACACATCCTAGGCAAATGCTCAACCACTAAGCCACAACCCCAGCCCATTCCCATTGCTTTTCCATTCTGAATTAATCACTTCAAATTTTGTTATTTCCACTTTTAAAACACCTAAAAACATTTGTGTAATAGTTAGACCTGTCCCTCCGAAGAAGTTCACTGGTCATTGATTTTATAATGTTTCTCATTTGTCACTCCGTCCCTGTAAAAAGACCAGGATGAGTCCATGAATTTATACTCTTAGTTGCCTTTTGGAGCAGTTTTAATTTTATGAGGTGCTTGGGAAAACCAAAGAAACTTAAAGTGAAAATATTAATCACTTGAAGACTTAGACATATCTGATTAGTAAGAATCACTGTTGAAAAATATAAGTATGAATTAAAGAGAGATGAACTTCACCAAGTGAGCCTGCTAATAACAAAACTTTGAGAAGAAAGACTAAACTAGATAATAGATAACATCCCTACTTTTCTGCATGTTGTTTTTTTATTTAGCTTGGAAGTTTACTGAGAATCTTCATATATAATTCTTGACCAGAATAATGTTCCTTTGTCAGAAATTTAATAAGAATTTGGCCTTAGAGCCAGGTGTGGTGGTGCACACCTGTAATCCCAGCACTTTGGGAGGCCAAGACAGGAGACTCACGAGTTCAAAGCCAGCCTAAGCAACAGCAAGGTGCTAAGCAACTCAGTGAGACTTTATCTCTAAATAAAACATAAAATAGGGCTGGGGATGTTGCTCAGTGATCTAGTACCCCTGAGTTCAATCCCTAGTACCAAAAAGAAAGAAAGAAAGAAAACAGCTTGGCCTTAGAGTGAATAGGATATAAAACCCCAAGGTAAACCAGACTTTCACCAGGAAGGAAATCACTGGGAAACCTCCTTTCATACCTGGTGCTCAGTTTCTTTGTTCCAGAATCAGTCTATGGGAAATAATCCTAAGACAGTTTACTCATATAAAGTTTTGATTTGGTTTGATACATAAGTAGCTGCATTATTGGGTTTAGATACTATGGTACTTTGTGGCTTAATGTGCTTTTCTGGTCTTTTGGTGACAGGTTTCATGGACACAGGCACTACGGACCATAGTTAAAAACTGTTATAAACAGCATGGGCGGGAGGATCTTTTATATGCTTTTGAAGATCAACAAACACAGGCTACCACCACACACAGTATAGCCCATCTTGTACCATCCCAGACTGTGGTGCAGACCTTTAGCAACCCTGATGGCACTGTCTCACTCATCCAGGTGAGTAAACCTGATGGTTACCAGAAAGGCGGGTCAGTGGGCACCTTCCCCAGACTATAAGAAATTTTCTTGTGCAAAAACTCTTGTATAAGCTTTATACACTTCGCCTAGGTCTCTCTGGCTAACATTGACTTCTAAATAGTATTTTAAATTGTTTGCATTTTACTCAGTTCAGAGCTACAAGTACCTTTCCTGGACATTTCCAAAATAAAACCCTTGAAAGTGGCTTCTTTTTTACTGTTTCACTATCGGTGGCCAGAGAATATTCCTTTTGAGTTACCTCTTCTGCAGCAAAACTCAGTTTATTGACAGGAGGGACACTTCTAAACTTCAGGTTGGGGTGAGAGTAGGAAACCAGTTGACTAGCACTGGCCACTGATTAGACATGCAATAGCTCTTCTAATACTGATCTATTTGGTTGAAGTAAAATTCTAAAACTCATATTAGTCTCTGAGAGATAGTTTGGTAACTGATTTCACATCACAAGGCATAGTAATCATTATCTGCTAAATTTGGGATCCAGTGCATCTTAGTTCCTGAGGAGAGACAAGGTAGAAGGGTTTATCCACTGATACCACTTCCCGTGTTTTTCTTTAGGTTGGTACAGGGGCAACAGTGGCCACATTGGCTGATGCTTCAGAACTGCCAACCACAGTCACTGTTGCCCAAGTGAATTATTCTGCTGTGGCTGATGGAGAGGTAAGAAAGAGGATTCTGTCTACATCTATTTAAATACCTAGATGAATAGGTGAGGGAGAGCTGAGGATTCAGAAGATGAAGAAGTAGCCTCTGTCTGTAACATTATATTAAGCATTTTTAACATCATGCTATGACAATTTGGGGAAGTATCTTATAACAATAGTGTCTTGTAACAATTAAAATTCACATGGCTGGGGATATGACTCAGTGCAGACTGCTTGCCTGTAGTATGCATGAAGTCCTGGGTTCTGTCCACAGCACCTGGAAAAAAAAAAGGTGGTGAAAATTCATGGATCACTCTGAACCAAACCTAGCTGTTAGAAACTTGTAATTTTGCATTTGCAATGTAGCATTTTGCATAATACATAGTAAAAGGGATTGTGTCTTTATTATTTTCATGAGAAGGACCATTTGGGGGCCTAGTATGCCAAGAGCATGCAATAATCTGAGTAGTTATGAAGAAATAAAAATTCTATACTTTTATGCAATATAAAATTAAGGACAGGTACAAATTACATAGACATTTAGATTTGAATAAAGAAAGAATTTCAAAAAATCTGAACATTGCATATAGGTCATGCATGTTGATTTTAAAATATACACTAACTGGGTGTGGTGTTCCATTCCTGTAGTCACAGTTACTTGGGAAGCTTAGGCAGGAGGATTACTTGAACTTATGAGTTCCAGACCAACCTAGGCAACATGTGAGAACCCAATCTCAAAAGACAAGAATAAAACAAATTGAGCTGCGGGTATACCTCAGTGGTAGAGCACTTGTCTAGCATCTGTTAGGCCCTGGGTTTAATCTCTAATACTGCAAATAAATAAATCAATAAATAATTTTATACTGATGGCATATGTAAAAATGCAAATGGTTTTAAGAATTTATTCTGTTGCGTGATGGGACCAACAAGTGATATTGGTGATATTAACAGCATTAGTTGTTGTTAAGAATTTATTTTGTTGCGTGATGGGACCAACAAGTGATATTGGTGATACTAACAGCATTAGTTGTCAGAAAACTCAAAATAGAATATCCAGTGACAATGATCTATGTGATTCTGCTGGAAGAAGGAAAAAACACCAAAGTTCAATGGCATTAGAGACATGAATTTTAAATGGAACTATCAGCACATGTATTAATATTGAAATTGAGCCCGGGGCAGTGGTGCAATCCTGTAATCCCAGCACTTAGGGAGACTGAGACAGGAGAATCGCGAGTTCAAAGCCAGCCTCAGCAATGTCGAGGCGCTAAGCAACTCAGTGAGACCCTGTCTCTACATAAAACACAAAAATAGGGCTGGGGATGTGGCTCAGTGGTCGAGTACCCCTGAGTTCAATTCCCAGTACCAAAAAAAAAAAAAAAGGAGTTCAAGCAAATACAGCCAAGGCACTAAGACTCCAGGATAGGAAGTTCTAAAGAGATCATAGCATAAAAAGCTGATTTATTCATCACCTGCCATATTTCTGATTAGAAAACTCCTATTTCTTCTATTTTCTCTCCACCTTTTGCTGTCATCCCCTTTAATCTGTGCCATATAATTTAACTTCCTTAAATTATGTTGTCTATTGCTACATCCTAAAACTATTTTCACCACAAATGCACTTGTAACCGAATGTGTCTATGCTGAATTGCTGCCACTGGAGTATGGGGATTTGGAAGTTGCCTTGGGCTGAGCTCAGGTGAGAGCAGCAGCAGTGTGATCACTAAAAGAGAGGGCTGCATCAGGACAAAGGAAGACTGTCTGAGGGCAATAGATGACAGTACTGCCAGCTTCAACAGCTGTTTTGATTAGAATCATAGACCATCTAAGAATTGACAGTGTAGCTCGCCATCTAAACTGACATTGTTGATAATAATGCTCATTGGGAAACAAGAGTTTTTTAAGTTCCTGAGTGGGCAACTTTGCAGCTCTAGGACATCTCTTTTTTTATAGTGAGGAGCCATGAAGGCTTGCTGGCATAGCCTTCTGCCCAAGAGAAACGAGAGTGCATACTAAGGAACTAAGGATTATCTCCTCTGGGAGGCTTTTTAGAAACATGCTGAGAAGCACTGTCCTAATCTTAGGATGGTGATCTTATGATACACAGGACCAAACCAAGAGTCATTTTAAACATTTCTTCTAGAGCTGTGGCACTTTCTATGGGACCTAGTAATAGGCAAGTATAACGTATTCACTTACTGGGTCCAGCAATGTGAATCAAGACAATAAGAGCCCCTTGAAACACCGCTAATATCCTGAGGTCTAAGAGTTCAAGGAGGTTTTAGACCTTAGCTGATTTATCACCATCACCCCCATATCACTGTCCTATTGTTTTTTGATTTTTCTTTTTTTTTTTTGTACTGGGGATTGAACTCAGGGGTACTTGACCACTGAGCCACATCCCCAGCTCTATTTTGTGTTTTATGTAGAGACAGGGTCTCACTGAGTTGCTTACCACCTCTCCGTTGCTGAGGCTAGCTTTGAACTCGCGATTCTCCTGTCTCAGCCTCCCTAAGTGCTGGGATTACAGGCTTGAGCCACCACGCCGGCTTGTTTTTTGATTTTTAAGGGTGATAATCAGCCAGTATTTTTTGAGCCAAATGGATTGAAGTAACTAGATACTGATATCCAGAACTGAGAAGTCTCTCATGTTACTAATATCAGTGGTTCTTAACCCAGAAGGGCCTTTTTTTTTTGGGTACTGAAGATTGAACTCAGGAGCATTCGACCACTGAGCCACATCCCCAGCCCTATTTTGTGTTTTATGTAGAGACAGGGTCTCATTGAGTTGCTTAGCACCTCGCCGTTGCTGAGGCTGGCTTTGAACTTGCGATTCTCCTGTCTCAGCCTCCCTGAGTGCTGGGACAGGAGGGACATTTGAAAATATCTGGAGACAGTTCTGATCATCATGACTGGTGAGGGTACTATCAGCATCTGGTGGGTAAAAGCCAGGCCTGCGACTAGATATCTCATAAGGCACAGGCAGTGCCCCCCAACAAAGATGGTCAGGCCCAAACTGTTAATAGTGCCATGGTTGAGAACCCATGTACAAGTTTTGATAACACTTAGATGTTCATCTACTCTGTCACCAGAGAGTGTGGCTTTTTGTTTCAGGGGTTTTTGTTTGGTTTTGATTTCTTCATAATTCCTCCCCCACTAAAAAGAGAGCTTTTTTTTTTTTTTTTTTTGCTACATTAACAAAAAATACACATACACACATGTGTATGTTTTATATATATATACATATGTTTTTTAACTGAGTTTGGCAGTTTCCATCAAAAATAAAAATACAAGCCGGGAACGGTGGCACACACCTGTAATCCCAGCACTTAGGGAGGCCGAGACATGAGAATCGCGAGTTCAAAGCCAGCCTCAGCAATGGCGAGGCACTAAACAAGTCAGTGAGACCCTGTCTCTAAATAAAACACAAAATAGAGCTGGAGGTGTGGCTCAGTGGTGGAGTACCCCTGAGTTCAATCCCTGGCACCAAAATAAATAGATAGATAGATAGATAGATAGATAGATAGATAGATAGATAGATAGATAGATAAAATAAAAATACAAAATAACTTGATGTATAATTCCACCTCTAGGAATTTACCCTATAAATAAGTAGACTCACATATGGTATATGAAATAATTTTATATAAGGATATTCCACAACACTGTTGGTAATAGCAAAAGACTAGAAACTACCTAAATGTCCATTAAAAAGTGGCTGCTATTGTGTCAGTCATGGTGTTTCTATATAGTACAATGCTCTGCAACCATTATTATGAATTATGAATCATGAATGAATGAGGAAGTTTTCTGTGTTCTAAAATGGAATCATTTCAGAGGCATTTGTGAAAAAAAACAAGGTATAAAAAAAGGGTATGTAAAATGTTTTGTCATTTTCATATTTTTAAAAAAAAGGAATAGGGGCTGGGCCTGGTGGTGCACTCCTGTAATGCCAGTGACTTGAGAAGCTGAGGCAGGAGGATGGAGAGTTCAAAGCCAGCCTCAGCAACTTAGTGAAACCCTGCCTCTGAAACAAAACATAAAAAGGGCTAGGGATGTGGCTCAGTGATTAAGTACTCCTGGGTTCAATCCCTGCATGTGTGTACATATGTGTGTATAAATAAACTAGCAAATAAATAAGGGATAGGGACATAGAACAGGAAGGGGAAAATAGATATGTGTATATGAGTGAGAGAGAATGTGCTTACATGTAGAGTGAATACCTCTGCAAAGATACATAAGAAAACAGGTAACAGTAATCAGTGCCTAGAGTACTGGCATTTCCTCTGACACAGTTTGAATTTATTATATACAGCATGTTTTGAAATATGTATACATTATGGGGTATGGTAAAAACACTTAAAATCTCTCTTAGCAGTTTTCCAGAATTCCATACAATGTTTTTAATAAAATTTTTATAACTACATTTATTGTCTACTCAAAAAATTTACCTTAATTTTTTAATAGATAATATATTGATCTGGTCCAAAGTTTTAAAACAATATTTAAAAGTAAGCACAGAAAGTCTTGCTTTCTGTCTCCCATTCAACCCTGAGGAAATATTCTCAGTGTGATCCTCCACATTGAGAATATGTATGTTTTCTAGAATTTCTTTATGCAAACACAAGAAAACTCAAATATTTATTCTGAAACCCCCTTTTTTATACAAAAGACAACATACTAAAAAACCCTGTCTGTACACAATAGGCCCTTTGCTTTAAAAGTATATGTTTGGCTAAAAATAGCAATTTATTATAAAAATTACTTTTTAGACTCATAACCCTTTCATGGCTTTGATTTTTTATTGTCTTATCCTTTCTGCTTCAGGTGGAACAAAATTGGGCCACATTACAGGGAGGAGAGATGACCATCCAGACGACGCAAGCATCAGAGGCAACCCAGGCGGTAGCATCGTTGGCAGAGGCCGCAGTGGCAGCTTCACAGGAAATGCAACAGGGAGCTACTGTCACCATGGCACTCAACAGGTGGAGGCAGGGGTAGGGGAACAAGTGAGAGTGGCAGGGCTGTCTTTAGAGAAGTACTGTACCTCAATTTTTCAGAATTGGCAGTTGGACCTAATAAGTTACTACAGGTTGATTTCTAATAAGCCCTCACCAAGAAAATGGAACTTTTTTTTTTAGAAATGTTTAGGAAGGATGCTGTGGAATGAGACTCTATCTAGTAAGATGTAGTTTCCAAAACTGACTTGTATTGTTCCCTGCTGGGTTCTTTCTATCGGTTGTTGAAAGGAAAGATCATCCCTCTATCAGTCTTCTTTTTCATTCGTGACAGAATTTTAATTTCAACAGACCCAGACATTTTAATTAATGGTGAAGCATATGGTCTTGGAGCCAAACTACCTGGGTTTGAAGTCCAGCCCTGTCACCTACTAGTTGGTTGTCCTGGGACAGTTTAATTGAACTCTCAGTGCCAGTGTTTTCTATAAAATGAGGGTAATAACTGTACCTGCCTATGGGAGTGCCTGGCATGAAGTAAGGGCTGCAGCTGTTGTCATTATGTGCAGCAGCTGTTAGTCTCACACAGTCATTGAACTCTGCCATGCCAGCACTCTGCTAGATAAGGTTGGAAGTTGGGTGTTCCAGCACAGAATCTTTGCTCTTGAAGAAATTACACTGTTATTGAGGAAACCGATTTCAGTAAACAAACACCTAGCAAACAGTATTAGATAGTAGTTCACTATTGAATTGGGTAGTACAGACTCTGCACATTGTAAAAATTCAGTGGAGGGGTCACTTGCCCCAAAATATAAAAATCAGCTAAAGTTTAGATTGGTTGGGATGAATGAGAGTCTTGATGGGTTTATGTACAATGTACTGTCTGAGGCTGTTCAGGGTGGTAGTTGAGAAGAGGGTTCCCAGGTCACGTAGATTCTGATCCAGATCCCAGATCCTCCACTTACTAGCCATAAGCACTTAAGAAATTACACCCCTGAGCCTTGTTTCTTTCTCATTGTTATGAGGATAATATTCATCAAGTAGACTCAATGATTCAATGAGGTGATATGTATAAAATTCTCATCAGGGTGCCCAACTCATTAGCACTTGAGGAATTAATTAACATTTGAAGTGTATTTTAAGATTTGTTCAGAATTGGTTATGGTGATAGATCAGTTAGGAAGAGGCAGTCTAGGTGTGCCTTGTTAAATCTGAGAAACTAAAGTAGTAAGAATGGAGCTGAACTGACTGATTTTAAGGAAGTAATGGCCAGATGGATCAAGAATAGAAGACTGAAACACACACACACACACACTCTCTCAGTGTTACCCAGTGAGTCCCTCAGTGACCTGGAATTGAAGCTTTTTTCTTAGCCCATTGAACCATGTCACTCTTCAGGAACATGAAATTCTTCTTTGGTTTCTTACACATTGACTCAGTCTCACTCCTTCCTTTGAAAGAGTTCACCCAGATAAACTTCCTGAGAGGCACAGCCAGAGTGAGAACCATCCTCCCTTTAGTTCAGTAACCCCTCACTCCAACTTAAGGTCTAACAGGGCATCATTAAAGACCAGCAAAACCCAAGCCTTCCGATTACAACCTGTATATTCCAGTGAAGTGTAGCATCCTGGGAACTCTATTCATAGTGGAAAATCTGAGGCACGTTCTGGTTCCCGTTGCTGTGAGGACCAGGGCTTATTTCTAAAGGCTGAAGGGGTAATGGTATCCCCCGAGGGCTTGTTAACAAACTAGGATGCAGCTGAGGTGGCTACAATGTTTACTCCAAAGGAAGGAGAATGTGGTTCACTGTGGCATGAAGGAGGAGTAAAGAGATGTTGAAATCTGTTTGCAATCAGATAGTCCAATGCCCCAGTGAGTCTAAGGGGTTGCAGCTTCTGCCAGGGGTGAAGAAACCAAACCTGGCAGCAAAGACTATAACCCATGGTCTAATGTCTTAGGATGGTTGGATTTAGAATAGGTTTCTTGGTGATTGTTTCTCTGTGGATGAGACACAGTGGAATCCTTTATGCTCTGCACTTATAGCCTCTCCATAGTTTGTTGTTGGAAGTCATCTTAGTGAAACACACAGAGAAATCTGGTCTTTGTTCCTATGGTTACAAAGTGATTTCATAATCTGCCCCCTTCCAGCCTGTCTCAGTTTCAGGTGCAGATGGAACAAGCATGGTTCTCTAATAACCACCTGCACCTCTGCTGCACTATAAACAGCAGATGCGGGCACAGAGTAAAAAGGGAGAGGCAAGCTGCATGTAATGGCAGGTGGCAGACTAAGAAGGCAGAAAGGCTCCTTCATCCGTTAGAGGGGAAGGGGATCAGGACAGATGCAGGACAGACCTGTTTTTCAACCATGTGTTGAAATAGTTTTGTGCAGCAAGTCAGAACAAGGGCCTGGGGCTCCACAGCTGTAGCCCACCCTGGCTTCATCACAATCCAAAGGGGCTATGGAAAAATTATCATAAAAACTAAAGACTATGTTAATTTAAAATTTCAAAATAAAGAATAAAATATCACTTTTAGGAAGGAGGTAGAGAGGGAATCAAGGTGAACAAATGAAAAGGAGAACATCACAGCCCAAACAACCAGAGAAGAAAGAAGTGATTATCTTTTAATTATTGCCATACAGTGATAAATTTGAAGTTTCATTGCTTTGCATAAGCTGCCCTAGACTTATGAGCTGCAGCCACCGTTTTCCTCCTCCTCCTCCTCTTCTGCTTTGTGTGTGTGTGCGCGCACGCGCACATGTGCATGTACAGGGAGGATTGAACCCAGGAGCATTCTACCTCTAAGCTACATCCCTCCAACCCTTTCTAAAATACTATTTGGCAGTGGGGGGGGGGGGAGGGTTCCAGGGATTGAACTCAGGGGCATTCAACCACTGAGCCACATCCCCAGCCTTATTTTGTATTTTATTTAGAGATAAGGTCTCACTGAGTTGCTTAGCACCTCACGAGTTGCTGAGGCTGGCTTTGAACTTGGAATCTTCCTGCCTCAGCCTCCCGAGCTGCTGGGATTACAGGCTTGCAGCACCATGCCTGGCTCTAAAATATTATTTTGAAAGAGGGTCTCATTAAGTTGCCCAGGCTGGCCTCAAACTTGTGCTACTCCTCCCACTTCAACCTCCTGAGTAGCTGGGATTACACATGTGCACCACCACACCTGATTTATAATCCCTCTTAAACAGGACCTCCTACAAAGTCAATTTTTGTGTATGCCCAGTACAGCCCTTGCACGTAGAGATACATGATATAGATTTATAGACCAGCCTACATTTACCCTGTAGACATGATGTCAACACTGAGGAAGTACTTATTGTGTGTCTACTGTGCATAGTGCTGAGACTCAGGGTTACAGGGAAACAAGACCCTTAGATCACTTCCACTTCTCAAGGAGTTTAGAACTTGCCCTTCTTTAGCTATATAGACTTGGTTTAAAAAAAAATTAACTATATTTTTAAATAAAAAGTTACTCTCTTAATTTTGATTGATACATAAAAATTGTACTTATGGGGTACTATGTGATATTTCAATATATATGTACATCCTTACTCTTTGTTAAGATGAAAATATTGACTTGAAGTTAGAGACATTATTAAAATATGGCTTTACCATATGCACTGATATTACTCCATAAAATGGAATGGACAATATAGATCACAAATTCTGTCTGGAAACAGTGGGCAAAGACTATGCAACTTCTTTTCTTTCCTGTAGATAAAGGTTGAATACTTAAAAAGATGATGGAGCCAGGCCTGATGACACACACCTGTGATCCCAGTCACTTTGGCTACTGAGGCAGGAGGATTGCAAGTTCAAGGCCAGCCCTGGCAATTTAGTGAGAACTTGTCTCAAAATAAAAGGGCTGAGGATATAGTTCAGAGGCTGAGTGCTGATCTAGCATGTGCAAGGCCCTGGGTTCAATCTCAGTGCCCCAAGGAAAAAAAAGAAAAGTTAGCCGGGCGCGGTGGCTCAAGCCTGTAATCCCAGCACTTAGGGAGGCTGAGACAGGAGAATCGCGAGTTCAAAGCCAGCCTCAGCAATGGCGAGGTGCTAAGCAACTCAGTGAGACCCTGTCTCTACATAAAACACAAAATAGGGCTGGGGATGTGGCTCAGTGGTCGAGTGCCCCTAAGTTCAATTCCCAGTACCAAAAAAAAAAAAAAAAAGAAAAGTTGATGAAAACCTTTTCATCAATGGCTTTGGTTTGGAAATGACTTTTGTCTAAAAACTGTAAAGTGGTAGCTCGGGGAAATATTAATCTCTGTTTACCCTTTTAAGTACAGGTAATCTTTTTCTTCTACTTATGTTTGATCATTTCCCATTAGATCTAGTATAAATGAGTAGAAGCAATGGGGAGATGACAGGCCTGCTAAGCACAAGAAGTCATCACTGTCTTTATGTCCTTGGAAAAAACCCACCCATCTTGCTTTTTCTCTGGCTCCTGACCAGGGGAATAACTAACTTCACCCACCCGTCAGTGCATCACCCCCATCAGACCGCCATCCCTAGTCATCACAAATTGGTTTTGGTTGTTGCTGAGTTTTTGTTTTTTGTGTGTTTTGTTGCTGGTTTTAGCTTTTATTCTCCCATATTATATTTTAGAAAGGAATTAAAGAAAACAACTTCAACTACTTAGGGCTTTGGGAAGATTAAAGGGCATGCTGAGTCAGGCCCAGGAACTACCTCCCTTCACTGCCGGGGCGCCTCGCCCTGCAGCATGTGCCTAGGTTGAATACTTTCCATTTTCGATAGTCTTAGGTCAGAGTGTAAGTTTTGTTTTTATTTTTTGCAGTACTCCTAAGCTCCATCCCTAGCCCTGTTTTGTTTTGTTTTATTTCGAGATAGGGTCTTGCTAAGTTGCTGAGCCTGGCCTCAAATTTGCCATTCTCCATGCCTCAGCCTCCAGAGTACCTGGGATTATAGGTGTGTGCCATTGTACTCAGTCTAAATATAAATAGTTTTATCATTAAGACATGATAACTAGATACTGTGAAATTGGCTAATAATATTATTTATTGATTTAAGTTTCTTAAAAATATATTTAGAGCTAGGATGTAGCTCAGCTGGTAGAGTGCTTGCCTCACATATACAAGTCCCTGGGTTCAATGCCCAGTACCACGAGTGCACACACACACACACACACACACACACACACAATTTTAATTAAGGACCTACACACTAAACAGTTATTCATTACACTGTCTACTGAATACTTATAAAGTACTTTATAATTAAACTCTATCATGAAAAATAAGGAGAACAGCCTCAGTAGTAATTCCAGAGCAAGGGTCCCCATTGATGCAGATGGCCAAATAAGCACAGGAAAAGATGTTCAACATCACTCACTATTAGAGAAATACAAATTGAAGGTACAAGATACCACCTTACACCTGTTAAGATGTCTACTATCCAAAAACTAAAAATAACAATACACTGGTGAGAATGTATAGAAATTAGAACCCCACTCAATTACAGGTGGCAAATGCCTGTAATCCCACAGACTCAGGAGGCTGAGGAAGGAGTATTGCCAATACAAGGCCAACCTAGGCAAATTAGCAAGCACTATATCAAAATAAAATTTAAAAAGAGCTGGAGATACAGCTCAGTGGTAGGGCACTTGCCTAGCACACGCAAGGCCCCTGGGTTCAATCCCCAGTACCTCAAAACAAAAAAAATTTTAAAACTATGTGAGGGCTGGGGATGTAACTCAGTTGTTGCATGTTTGCCTAGCATATGCAGGGCCCTGGGTTCAGTCTCCACTACTGGTGGGGGAAGAGGAGGTCTGGCTGGGGTGGTCTGTAATCCCAGCTACTAAGATGGCTAAATCAGGAGGATCACAAGTTCAAGACCAGCCTGGGCAACTTAGTGAGATCTTGTTGCAAAATTTAAAAAAAATAAAAAAGATTAGAAGTATAGCTCAGTGATGGAGTGCTTCTGAGTTCAATCCCCAATACAATGCAATACAATACAATACAATAAATAATAAATAAATAAACTGTATGTACAGTATGATCCTGATTGTCTGATTAACATTTTTTAAAATTTTCTAGTTGTAAGTGGACAGAATATCTTTATTTTATTTTCATGTGGTGCTGAGGATCGAACCCAGTGCCTCACGCTGCTAGGCGAGCGCTCTACCACTGAGCCACAAACCCAGCCCCCTGATTAACATCTAAGATTAGAAAAAAAATAATTGTCATCTCTGTATGAGATTTAAACTTTTGTACTTACTAAAGTGTTCCCAGTTTCACATATGTATTGCTTTATTATCAGAAAAAAATTAAAAAGCAGCCAGGTGTGGTGACGCACACCTGTAATCCCAAGCACTTTGGGAGGCTGAGACAGGAGAATCGTGAGTTCAAAACCAGCCTCAGCAATGGCGAGGCACTAAGGCAACTCAATGAGACTCTGTCTCTAATTAAAAACACAAAATAGGGCTGAGGATGTGGCTCAATGGTCGAGTACCCCTGAGTTCGATCCCTGATACCAAAGAAAAATTAAAAAGCAAGTGCTGGGGTTGTAGCTCAGTGGTAGAGTTCATTTTTTTTTTAAATATTTTTTTATTAGTTGTTGATGGATCTTTTATTTTATTTATTTATATGCAGTGCTGATAATCGAACCTAATGCCTCACACATGCTAGGCAAGTGCTCTGCCACTGAGCCACGGCCCCAACCCCAGTGGTAGAGTTCTTGATAGCATGTGTAATGCACTGTGTTCGATCCTTATGCCACATATAAATAAATAAATTAAATAAAGGTATTGTGTCTATCTACAACTAAAAATACTTTTAAAAAATAAAGAAAGGCATGTTAAGTTAGTAATAAGGAGAGAATTTTCTACTTAGACTTTTTTCTGTCCACTGAGTTTCTTTTACTGTTCCCTAGAATCTCGTTGTAACTAAGAAGTCTTTCTCAGGGGAATTACTATATCTGTTGCCTTTTCTCCTGAGTTTCTTAGGATAAAGAAAGAATTGAATTTGGTGCTTTGCACACAGTCGTGCCATGTTTACACGGACAAATCCCTGTCCCCTCACACCTCCCCACCTAGAGCCTGTGATTGCAAGAAGTCTGCCTCTGTGGCAGGAAAGCCTATAGCTTCAGAGGTCTCTGGCTTGTTTAGGAATCAAACCCAGATCTTTGCCCACCTCTGCAAAACTAAATGACACTACCTTCTCTGCTACATGCCCACTTTTGATATTCCCTCAGTTAACTGCAAATTGATACCTGCTATTTTACTAAGAAGAATAATGAATTTACATATTTTTCACATTTTAACTTCTCTGAAATTTGGATAACAAATTTTAACCTTATAATTGCCCCCACGTTTTTCTTTTATTCTTTACTGGCACATTAACTAGTAGTACATCTTATAGTTTGTAGCATCATAGAATCAAGAAAAATGAGAGCTGGGCGCGGTGGCTCAAGCCTGTAATCCCAGCATTTAGGGAGGCTGAGACAGGAGAATCTTAAGTTCAAAGCCAGCCTCAGCAACAGCGAGGCGCTAAGCAACTCAGTGAGACTTTGTCTCTATATAAAACACAAAATAGGGCTGGGGATGTGGCTCAGTGGTCGAGTGCCCCTGGGTTCAATCTCCAGTACCAAAAAAAATGAGTACTTACACACATAGTAAAAGTATGCAACAAGGAAAAGAAAGAAAAATGGGAAATAGGATATAAACTGCTAGAATATTGCTCCTCTAAACAGATGATTAATTCCTTTCTATTCTACACAGGGTTTGCTTTGCAAGAGAGGGGGGTTTATTATTTCACTGTATTTATAGAGACAAGAAACTTAGGCATATAGTGATCACTTTAAACATCAAGTCTTCATTTTTAGCCCTACCTATATATACAGAGAGGCATAAAGAAGAGTTGGACTTTTCAGGGTATCAGTCGCCATTTATTATATTTAAAAGCATGGAGAGGGGGCTGGGGTTATGGTGCAGTGGTAGCGTGCCCGCCTAGCATGCGTGAGGCACTGGGTTCGATCCTCAGCACCACATAAAAATAAAAAATAAAGATATTCTGCCCACCTACAACTAAAAAATAAACATTTAAAAAAAAAAAAAAGCATGGAGAGGCTGGGGATATAGCTCAGTTGGTAGAGTGCTTGCCTCGCCTGCACAAGGCCCTGTGTTCAATCCCTAGCACTACCAAAAAAAAAAAAAATGGAGAGCCAGGCTCAATGGCACATGCCTGTAATCCCAGCAACTAGAGAGGCTGAGGCAGGAGGATCACAAGTTCAAAGCCAGCCTTAGCAACTTAGCGAGGCCCTAGGTAACAGCGAGACCCTGTCTCCAAATAAAACCTAAAAAGGGCTGTGACTTAGTGGTTAAGTACTCCTGGGTTCAATCCCTGGTACCAAAAGATAAATAAATAAGAGGCATGGAGAGCTGGGTGCAGTGGCACACACCTGTAACCACAGTGACTGGGGAGGCTGAGGCAGGAGGATCATAAGTCCAAAGTCAGCCTCAGCAATTTAATGAGACCCTATCTCCAAGGGGTCTCATGTTATTTTTGAAAAAAATAACAAGGGCTAGAGATTTGTTCAGTGGGTTCAATCCCCAGTACCAAAAAATAATAATAATAAGTAAGTAAAAATGAATGGATACAGCTAGGTGGTATGGCACACACCTGTAATCCAGCTAACCCTAAGACTGAGGCAGGAGGATCACAAATTCAAGGTTAGCCTCAGCAACTTAGTGAGACTCCATCTCAAAAATAAAAGGGCTGGAGATATATGTAGCTCAGTAGTGGAGCACTTTCCTAACTTGTGCAAGGCCCTGGCTCAATCCTCACCTAAAAAAATAAAATAGTATGGGGCTGGGATTGTAGCGCAGTGGTAGCGTGCTTGCCTAGCACGCGTGAGGCACTGGGTTCGATCCTCAGCACCACATAAAAATAAAATAAAGATATTCTGTCCACCTACAACTAAAAAAATAAATAAATATTAAAAAAAAATAGTGTGGATATAAACTAAATTGTTTAGTCCAGGTTGCTGATTTGTTTGTTGTTGTTGTTGTTGTTTTGGTACCAGGGGTTGAACTCCAGAGTACTTGACCACTGAGCCACATCCCCAGCCCTATTTTGTGTTTTATGTTGAGACAGGGTCTCACTGAGTTGCTTAGTGTCTTGCTGTTGCTGAGGCTGGCTTTGAACTCGCAATTCTCCTGTCTCAGCCTCCCAAAGTGCTGGGATTACAGGCTTGCACCACTGCACCCAGCTGATTCTTCATATTATCTTTCATTCTTTAAAGATGGTCTCAGATGGTCTTTCCTGTGTTACCATAAAGAGGAAAAGAAAACCTGTGACTGGAAATAAAAATGGCTTTTGTGTTGTGAATATGGATCACACCTTCCACTATGCTTGCAAGCACTCAGTTGATATTGATAAGGAGAGACACATAATGAAACCTTCTGTCCTCAAACACTCATTACCTAGGTTTAAAGAAAATTTCAAATTAGCTTTATAAATATGTGACTTGAGATTTTTCTAGCTTTTTATTATCATTTTAAAATTACCCCTGGCTTTCTCTGTTGGCACTGGCATCAAGGATTTTCTAGTAGGCTTGCAACCATGAAGTCAGTGGAGAGCTCCACAGTGGGATGGTTTGTCTTGCTGCAGTGCTGCACCCTTATATACTTGCATATCCCTCTCTCTCCTGTTCCTGTACCCACAGTGAAGCTGCTGCCCATGCTGTCGCCACCCTGGCTGAAGCCACCTTACAAGGCGGGGGACAGATCGTCCTGTCTGGGGAAACCGCAGCAGCTGTTGGAGCACTTACTGGAGTCCAAGATGCTAATGGTAAGAGAGCATAAATATTTTATTGAATTTCTTCCCTGTTTCCACTTAAACCTTCCTGACATGGCTGGCAACAAACCCTTCAGAAAGAGGTTGAGCTTGGTTTAATTTTTTCTTTATGGGTAGGTATTCAATGCCTAGGAAAATTGTGGGAGCCCCTGATTCCTTTATGAGGAAGAGACTGGGGTTTCCTGAAGGAAAACACCATGGTAATGGCTACCTATTTGAATTACATATTTAAAAGTGACTGTTTGCTGTGGGGCACATTTTGTCCTTTACTCTCCTGTGGAGTAGAGTAGATGAGTGTCCTTTACTGTAGCAGAGACTCTCCCATGGGCAGGTGGAATGTTCTGATTCCATCCAGAAAGGCACCATCATTTCACTTGCCCCAGGGTTGGGCAGCAAGCTGTGACGAAGGCATTTTTCTGGTTGGTACTGTGGGTTCTCCTTCCTGTTATATGTGGCCTCACCAAGGATATCTGAATTTAGCCAGTAACATGCCACCACCCTGCCCTGTTTTCCCAGCTCTTTGACTTCCTAGATATTGTTGAATATCCTGAATAAACAAAAGGGATAAGTTCATAGAAATATGGTGGCAAAAACTTACAACTCCAATCCAGCTCTTTGGATCCACTTCAGCAGGCTCTGGGAGTCAGTGGCCAAGACTTGGGCTGCCCAGGGAAGTGCCTCAGAAGTTTGGATCAAAGAGGAGGACCAGCCCCAATCTGTGAGACTCTCTCTGCTTGTTTCTTAAAATTTAAAAATATATAATTAAGCAGGAAATTAAGTATTCTTTGGTTTGGGGGAAATTGTTACTTTACATCCTGGAAATAAAATAGATAAATAATATACTTTTATTTAGGCAGAAAGTTCCTTATGTCATTAGTGGCTGAAAGAGAAGTTCCTGGCCCCTTTTTTATGGTGGGCACCTAAGAACTAAATACTCCATTAGTTGTTGGGAAAGTCTTTGAAGAAAGATAGTACTTATCCTCCTTTGGAACTGGGAAGAAAAAAGTACTCTGTCCTCCTATAGAAGAATAACATAGGAAGTGCAGGGCCTTTGTGGCTTCTGAGAATCATTTTTGAAAAAAAGAAATGAAAAAAGGAAGAAAATCCCATACTACAACTATAACTTTCTTTTTCCAGGGGCCTAGGAGCTTTCTTGAACTGACCTAAATGGAGATGAGGCTGATCTTAGTCAAAATATTTCAAGATTAAGTGTTCAGGATGAAATAGGCCTTAGATGGAACTAAGGAAAACCTCCCTCTGTAGCTAGAATTCTACACCTATATTCTTACCTTTTCTATTCCTCATCTGAGTCCTGATCTACCCTGAATGAGGGTAGGACCACTAGCTGTGTACATCCTTCTGAAGTTGTTGCTGTTCACAATAGAACTGCTGAAAACACTTACCTGTGTGGGTTTGGTAGGAGATTTTGTTACCCATTCTAATGGACTTGACCTGTTTGGGAGAGAACAGACTGCTTTAGAGTTCTGGCTGCTTCCCAGCCTCATCCTTTCAGATGTATGAATTTATGAGTAGGTCTAAGGCCCCTCTGGGGCTCCAACCAAGTAGACCTGTTCAGCCATACAATGAAATTGAACCACACCTACTATCATTGATTACTGGAAGCTGCCTGTTTGCAGTAGTATTGGGTTGTATGAATCTGTAGGTGTTGATTTTATGTTGTTGGCTGAATTTGTGATAAAAGAAAATTCTGATCTACATCCTAAATGCCAGTAGAAGTAGGCATGGTAGCACATGCCTGGAGTCTGAGCTTCTCAGGAGGCAACAGTGAGAGACCTTCAATCTCAAAAAAGAGGCCAGTGTTCCCCTGAAGCAGGCTATGCTGCTTGTGACTGCCAACACTTGCCGAACTCAGGCCTTACAAGTTGGACTTATCCCTTTCTCAACATAGCTTCTCTGAATCAAATCAGATTGCTACTCATGCCTTATCCCTGCAGTGTCAGGCAAAGGCCAATCAGTTCATATGCCTGTGGGAATCCAGAGAATTCATATAATATTGGAGATAAGCCAGATAACTCTGATATTCCTTCTGTCTTCTAACGTTTTCACCCAGAGTGCTACAGTATTTACTTTGGGACCACAATCAGGTTTTTCCTGATTAATTTGTTACTAGCTAGACTGTTCATGGTTCTCTTTTCATCATTTTCTCATATCGTGTCCTGTTGCCCATCTTTGTCATTTCTGTAATGACAAACTTATCGTATCTGTCTGTAAGGTTTTTTCTTATCACGAAGAATGAGATGATGAAAGAACAAGGTACTGATTGTAGGCATAGAACTAACTTAGAAAAAGTCACTCCTGGAAAAACTGCACCACAGATTCTAGAGTATGGTTAAATAACAAACCAATTTGCACATGACCCTTTTAAGAGCAGTTTGAGTATGATTTGGACCTGAAGCAGAAAGTTTGTGGGATAGAAGTAGCAGGAATGGAGGACACCTGCATGTGGAGCTTGGTAGAGTCCGGTAATCAGAGAACGGTGGGCAAGGGTATGAAATGGTATATTACATGGTAGCATTAAAAGAATATGACTCTTAGCATGGGCAAGGTCCTGGGTTTGATCCCCAGTACCACAAAAATAAAATAACTCGTATGGCAGAGGTTTAAATTCTGGTCACCAAGGCAAACCTGACAAAAACTGCACTTTGCACCTGAAGACGCCCTTTTTTCTGGTCACCAGCCCCACCCAACACTGAGGAAACTACTTAACTCAAGCACTAACGTTATTTCATTTCATTTATGTTCTTCGTCTTTTTCAGTAGAGGTAAATAAGTATCTGGTCTCTTAGGATGGATTTTCTAGGCTAGGTTTGGTTCAACTTAAAGATTTTCACAGGTGTCTTTTCTTTGAGATGGAGATCAAATTGCCAGAGGCTAGGAAAGACCCCTATCTGGGTTCCTTTATTTTTTTAACATGATTTTCTCCATACTTTTTTCCCCCTAACATGCCTTAAGATAAGAGGTTAGACTTTTTGGCTTGTTCATCCCCTTTCACTCTACCATCCTCTCTGTGGGGCCTCAGGTTCCCTGTGCTCCCAGGACTCATGGGACTCCAGGACCACCAAATGTAGCTGACTGGGGGCAGGGGGGCTTTTGCCACTCACCCAGACTGGGCCACCCACTGTGAGCAAGCCTCAGAAAACAGGCCTACAGACCTGTTCTCATTCCTATTGCAGCAAAAATAAATGTAAGAATTATATATGTACTTGGTCACCTCAGAAAACTACTCTTACGTCTGAGATCTTATTGCAGATTCATCTGACTCTTTTCTTCCTAAAAATGAGATGGGGCAAAACAGAAAAGATGACTGAAGTTCATAAGTAATCAAGTCTCTTACCAAAGCTGCTAAAAACGTCTCAGCATTTTTTAAAGTAGCTGATATTCTTTCTAATGATGCTGTAAGAAAAAAGGAGGAACATGGATAGCATTTGCTTTGGGCTTTTTATTTTTTGGTCTTGATTATAAAAATCGTTCATAATTTCATCTAATAGAATGTTTTGGTTTGATTTGGTTTGGTTTGGTTTGGTACTGGGGATTGAACTCAGGGGCACTCAGGCCACTGAGCCACATCCCCAGCCCTATTTTGTATTTTATTTAGAGACAGGGTCTCACTGAGTTGCTTAGCACCTGGCCATTGCTGAGGCTGGCTTAGAACTTACAATCCTCCTGCCTCAGCCTCTGAGCTACTGGGATTACAGGCATGCACCACCACACCCATCTTGTTTCATTTTTAATCTGGCCTTTTTTTTTTTCCCTATTCATTAAGAAAAAAAATTTTTTTTAACTAAATAGGATCATGTTTTCAGTAATTTTTTATAACTCATTTTGAAGTATCTCAACCATTTCATAACATTAATATTTTTTAAAAGATCATTTTATAGTTCTTGGTAATAGTTCATCATATTGCCCATAATTAGCAAATCCTATATTGTTAATAATTTAGGTTATTAATAATTTTTTTACAATAAAAATAATACTGTTCATCTTTGTACATAGTCTTGTCACCTTTGATTATTTGATCTCTGCCACTCCCATACTTGCTTATATCTCCCACAGTGCTATTCAGAACCTGCTTCTCTACTTCTCACCATCACTAGATATTAGCATAATTGCATATTTTTGCCTATTTTAGGGTAAGTGATAAGTTGTATCTTGTTTTTTGTTTTGTTTTTTGGGGGTTTTTTTTTTGGTGGAGTTATTCTTTTGTCTTTTTTAGAACTGGGGGTCAAACCCAGGGCTTGGCGAATGCAAGGCAGACGCTATGCCACCGAGCTCCATCCCAGCCCTAAATCGTGTTTTTTGTTTTTACAATACATTTATTTTGTTTATTTAATTTTTTTATGTAGTGCTAGAGATCAAACCCAGTGCCTCACGTGTGTTAGGCACAACCCCAGCCCCTGTATTGTGTTTAATTTGCATTTTTTATATTAGTAATCTGTGTTTTCACTTTTTTCATGTGTTTGCCTACACTTGTATGTTTCAGTATTTGCCTACTGATGTTCCTCACCTATTTTTTTGTTGGGAATCTTATATCTTGGGAAAGCTTTTCACATATTGAGTTTATAACTCTTATTGTGCATGTTACAAATAAGTTTTCCCAAGTTTTTTGTATAATTTGTTATTATGAACTTTTTTTAACTTTTATTTATTTCCTTATATATGCGATGCTGAGAATCAAACCCAGTGCTTCACACATGCTGGGCAAGCACTCTACCACTGAATCACAACCCAACCCTTCCAAGTTTATTTTTATTTTACTTGTTACTTGCATTGTCATTTCCCTAATTATTTGTCTTTTGCTTTTACATTATGTTATATCTTTCCTGCCCTCAAAATTATCAGTTCTAGTGTGGTCTTGATTTTTATTTTGAATATTATAAAATATCTGCAATTTATTTTAGTATATGACATTAGGTAGAAATCTAAGTTGGTATTTTTTTCCCTACATAGCCCAGTTTTTCCAGCACTATTCATTCTCCATTAAGAAGGTTGAAATCAGCCAGGTGCAGTGGCTCACGCCTGTAATCCCAGCACTTTGGGAGGCTGATACAGGAGAATCGTGAGTTCAGAGCCAGCCTCAGCAACCGTGAGGCGCTAAGCAACTCAGTGAGACCCTGTCTTAAAATAAAAAATTCTTTAAAAAGTGCTGGGAATATAGTTCAGTGGCAAAGTACCTGTGGGTTCAATCCCCAGTATCCCTCCCCCCATAAAAAGAAAGTTAAAGTTCATCCTTTCTGCTCTGACTTGAAATATCATCATTATTGTATGCAATCCACTTAAACACACACACACACACACACACACACACAAAGGATTAAACCTAGAGGACCTCTGCCACTGAACCACACACCCAGCTCTTTTATTTGATTTTGAATTTGAGATAGTATTTTGCTAAGTTATTAAGCCTGGCCTCCAACTTGTGATCCTCCTACCTCATGGTCCAGAGCTGCTGGGATTACAGGCATGCATCATTGTGCCCAACTCTATGCAGAATTCTTAAATTGTGTAGAATCTTGTGGAGGGGCACTTCTATTTCCATTTATCTATTTGGTCTGTTCTTTGTACCATAATATTTTATTGTTGTGATGTGAGTATTAGCAATTAGTGACAGACTCATCTTTAAATTTGGAGGGGAAAAATTATTCAAAATTCCAAAGTGTGTTTTGGAGGAGTGAACTTTACACTAATTTGGAAGTTCATTTAGAGGAATATAGCCCTATTTAACCATTTTTATCCTCACAAACCTTTTAGCAGTAGTACCTGTGCTGTCCTGGTTTTGATCTGGGATCTCAGCCTGCCCTCATGCCCTAAAGGAAGGGAAATGGATTGGGAGCTGTTTAAAAATTAAATCCACTGACAAGGCATTAATACCGCACTTACAGAAAGGACTGCCCTCTCATTTATCTTCAAAGCAGCAGGTCCCTCGTTGTTCAGGCCTGACCCCAGCAAGTCTTCTGCTGAGGTTCTCCCTTAAGACTCTTCAACATAAAATTTCCCACAACCAAGAGGCCCAACTAGTCTTGGTATACTGTAAAACAAATGTACATTTTACTACCCATCCCACTGCCAAATCAAACTAAATCAATTTAGAAACTCCTTTAGAAAACATACCCTGTCTCTTCACAGTAAGCATGTCTTCACCTTTTTCATTCCTGTTTTTCTTTGACTTTATTAAAACTTTTTAAAATGTATATGTTTCCTAAGTCAAATTTAACCTCGACTATGCACCATAGAATACCTTTTTTAAATGTTATCTTTTTAGCAAAAGGAGTAATAGAGAAGAGAGGTCAGAACAAACATGAGGTTCATAGAAAGGATTCTTGGGAAAAAAAAAAAAGAAAGGATTCTTGGGTTGGGTCCTCGCACAAGAGATTAGAATATACATTTCCTATTATTTGTATTTTTCTAGGAACCATAACTTTGATTACATGTTAAATAGTTCAAAGATACTTTACGCACACACAAAAAAAAGGTTAAAAAACCTCCGTCAAAGAAATTTGTGACAGGGGCCTGGGGATGTAGCTCAGCAGCAGAGCGTGTGCTCTGATATGCCGGGCCCTGGGTTCAATCCCTGCACTGCAAAAAAAAAAAAAGAAGAAGAAGAGAAGTGGTGATGAGCGTCTTTTAACTTTGTATGTGTCTGGCAAGGTGTAGAATAGGAAAATAGGAGGGGCAAGGGAGATATATAGAAGGGCCTGTTAAGAGCTGAATGCTCTTAACATTGCACCACTAACAAACTCTGTGATCCTGGAAAAGCAAATTAACCTCTGTGCCTTAGCTATAAACTAGGATAATGATAATTCTTTCATCATACGGTATGGTGAGCATTGACCAAAACGATTCCTGTCAGGGGCTCAGCATAGTGCCTGGTCCATAGATACACTGCAAACAGGAAAGTCTCATTAGCTATCCATGTGTTATCCTGTGTTCTTCACAGTAGTTTAAGTTGCAAAAGAGTGCACTATACTGTTGTAGGCCCTGCTTTCCCATCTTTAAGACAGATCCAAATGCTTGTTTATACAATTGAAGGATCTGTGCTCCAGAGATAGATACTGTGGGAATAGGCCAGAAGTCTTTTCTGCAACCTTCACTGAAGGAAATACAAGGTGACATTGCCTAAAGGCTCCAACTTTAGGTTCTATCACTGTCCTTGGTCTAGGGCTGCTATTCTCCTCCAGCACATAGTTTCCTGTAGTTACTTGGCCTTTTTTGCTCCTAAAGTGGTGCCATC
This sequence comes from Xerus rutilus, assembly GCA_028644305.1. Lineage (NCBI taxonomy): Eukaryota > Metazoa > Chordata > Mammalia > Rodentia > Sciuridae > Xerus > Xerus rutilus. Next base: position 21,822,599 of record CM053407.1, on the reverse strand, counting down.
TCTCTATAGATCTCAATGACTGCATTGAATTCCACCTTCGGGAAGACTGATTTTTTGTTTTTAACGTTTTTCTTGCTATCACCACTAGCATCCATTATTATTACATGTCCTTGGTCCCAGCTTTTCTATAATAATAAAAAATAAAATGCCAGCCCTTGTCTTGCTCAAGTGTAAAATACATTTCTTGTTGTACCTTTTCTACTCCACATTCTCAAGACATATCAGCCAGGTGCAGTGGCTCACCAGGTGCTGGCCTGTAATCCCAGCACTTAGGGAGGCTGAGACAGGAGAATCACGAGTTCAAAGCCAGCCTCAGCAATGGCGAGGCACTAAGCAACTCAGTGAGACCCTGTCTCTACATAAAGCACAAAATAGGGCTGGGGACGTGGCTCAGTGGTCGAGTGCCCCTGAGTTCAATCTCCAGTACCAAAAAAAAGCGGGGGAGGGGGGGCTGTTGCATTTTATGATACTATTTGTATCTTTAATCCAAAGGTGTTAAATTTGTTGCCTCCAAAGCTTAAAGTATGCAGACCCTGACCAACTGTTTTTTGCATGAGCTAGGAGTCCCAGGATATGCACCTCCCATTATGAAGGGCCTCAAAGAGCAGCATATGTGGTAGCTGTGGGCTCTTAGCTTCCCTTCTCCACTGACCCTCTTGTTGGTGGTGACTTGAAAGAAAACAAAGACACTAGGGTTGTCTCAATCAAATCAAGCTGAGATATTGCCTGTCTGCAGGAAAAAGCAAGTGAAGATTTATTTGTAATGCAGCCATTTCCCCTTTGGAATCAGAGACCTTTTTTTAAAAGGAGGAGGAAGGGAAAATACAAAAAAAAAAAAAAGATTACTTTTTATAGGAAATGAGAAGAGGAGAGCTGTAAGCTGTGGCTCAGGAAGAGCAGTGGGGGGGGGGGCATAGTGAAAAGGTTCTGCAATTTGAGCTGAGCCTGGAGCTGGACGCTGCCCTGGGAACGCAGCAGTGTGGTGCAGCAGCGAGGGGATCGTGATTCTGCTCATTGTCCTTCACAGTTTTTCAAGCAAACAGACTTTCTTTGCAGACAGGGTTTTCCCCATTCGAGTCATCTAACTTTTCTCTTACAATGAGTACATTCCATTTTGGGAAACATGTTGGTGTATGTCATACCAGGAAAATAACTTTCTGTTTTGCTCCATTTTCACCTGACTACACACTGAGCATAACGATTTATTCATCTTATTTCTTTGTCCCTTCGTTTCTTTTCCTACTGTTACTACCATCACTGCCATCTTCTTGAAGATGACTGAGCATGAGCTACCTTTCCCAGTAAGGCGAGTGGATAAGTCTTTCCCAGCGCTATGTGCAGAGGCAGCTAATAAATGGTAAAACTGGAAAGCAAACCCTGATCTCTAGTGCTCTTTCTGCTGCCCAATATGAGCTGCCTTCTTTCCCCTTCACTGCTTCTTGCCAACTTACCCAACTTAGGGGGTAAAAGAAAATGGAAAACAAGCCAGGTGCGGTGGCTCAAGCCTGTAATCCCAGCACTTAGGGAGGCTGAGACAGGAGAATCGCGAGTTCAAAGCCAGCCTCAGCAATGGCGAGGTGCTAAGCGACTCAGTGAGACCTTGTCTCTACATAAAACACAAAATAGGGCTGGGGATGTGGCTCAGTGGTCGAGTACCCCTGAGTCCAATCCCCAGTACCAAAAAAAAGAAGATGGAAAACAAATGAAAGTCAGGGTCTTCATTATTCATCCACTTATACTGGTACTTGGTATGATGGCTATTTTGCAAGACTATTTTATGAAACTATACCCTTATTTTATTCACTTTAGAAGTTAGAGTCATGCTAAATGTTAGCAGAGGCAAATAAATATATGATATCAAAACCTAAGATTTAGGCTGGTTATGGTGGTGCACACCTGTGTTCCCATTGACTTGGGAGGCTGAGGCAGTGGGATCACAATTTCTAGGCCAGCTTCAGCAACTTAGTAAGGTCCTAAGCAATTTAGGGAGGACCTGTCTCAAATAAATAAACAAAGAGGGCTGGGAATATGGCTCATTGGTATTTAAAAAAATAAAATAAAATCTAGCCAGGTGTGGTAGTGCACACTTGTAATCCCAGCAACTTGGGAGGTTGAGGTAGGAGGATTTGCAAGTTCAAGGCCAACCTCTTTGCAACTTAGCAAGAACCTGTCTCAAAAAAAATGAAAAAAGAGCTGAATTGCATTGTACAGTATGTTAGGTACTAGCTACATGTGGCTATTTGAATTTATTTATTTATTTATTTTTAATATATTTTTTTTTTTTAGTTGTAGATGGACATAATGTCTTTATTTTATTGCTTTGTATGTGGTGCTGAGGATTGAACCCAGGGCCTCACGCATGCGAGGCAAGCGCTCTACCGCTGAGCTACAGTCCCAGCCCCAGCTATTTGAATTTAAATGCAAGTAAATTAAAATTAAAATGTAAAAAGCAGGTATTTAGTTACATTAATCATATTTCAAGGGATAGTCACATATGGCCTTAGGTACTAAATTTTTTCATTTCGTGTGTGTGTGTGTGTGTGTGTGTGTGTGTTCGTGTTCTTTTTTTGGTGCTGGGGACTGAACCCAGGGATGCTCTACCACTGAGCTACATCCTCAGCCCTTTTGTTTTAAGAGGGTCTGGCTAAGTTGCCCAGGCTGGCCTTAAACTTGCAATCCCCCTGTCTTAGGCTCCAAAGTCACTGACTGGGGTTATAGTTGTGCACCACATTTAATTAAATGCCTGGCTATTTAATTATGATTTGTTCACATTTAAATTTAAAGAGGTGCATGTACCTAGTGGCTACTGTAGTGGACTATGCAGCTACAGAACATTTCCATCATGGCAGAAAGTTCTCTTGGATAGTGCTACATAGATCTAGTGGCCACAGCAGGTAGCCTTCTGAAAAGTTGTGTCCCTTCAGTGCAGGCTAGGGCCACACAAGTCCTTCATGAGCCTTGTCTCCTAGTGACCTTCTCAGATCATAGATAGCATGGCTTTGCTTTTGGAGGGGTGGCTGCGGGGGAAACTACCCATGTGACTGCAGTAATCCGCAGCCAGTAAACAGCGAGCAGAAGGGTTGCAAGAGGAACTGGACTATTTTTATGCCCTGCAGAGTCCTGAGCAAGAAAATCTGAGACAGGAGGCAGTAGCGACACCGAGACTTACTTCCTATTCTTTTTATTCATGACACAGGTCACTTATATATTTCCACTTAAGATTCCTCACAAATTCAAGTTTCTCTTCATAGTTACAGGTGTCTATAGCTAGATGTTCTAATGGATTTATAGTGGCCCTCAAAAATCAAATATCTAAAGCCTGCTGGGTCACAGGATGAAAGGAGCCATTACTATTGGATGAATTCCAAATTTCCTAGTGAAACACAGCTGCTGCTGCTACTGCTGAGAAATGGGAACACAGAGATCTGCATCGTGCTCTCTATTCTAGAACACTCAAAGAGCATACCCTTTTCACAGCACTGTGAGGAAGAAGGGCCAACCGGGTGGTCATTCTTTACTCCTGAAACTTGTCCTCCTTCCGTTACTCCTTTCATTTTTTTTTTTTTTTTTTTTTTTTTTTTTTTTT